>CM021102.1:402224973-402845674 GCA_007115665.2 Sequoiadendron giganteum | reverse complement strand
AAATCATCATGGGTTCCCTCATGTGATGTTGTCATGGAGTCACACACATGACATCCACCATGGCTCTCCTAGAGGGTGGAAACAAGGGCTCTCACCTCAAATCTCTCTCAATAGAGAAATGCATTATCAAGGGCTTACACCTCAAATCTCTCTGAATAGAGAAATGCATTATCAATCAAGGATCACTGATACTGAGACTCTTTCTCAGTTAAGGCTGCATTCTCCACCATACCAAGCTTTTCTCGAAAGTACACAAACTTGATCCTGGAGAGAGGCTTGGTGAGAATGTCTGTCGTTTGCTCTTCAGTGCTGATATACCTCAACTGTATAGCTTTCCTTTGTACCATATCTCTAATATAGTGGTACTTGATCTCAACATGCTTTGTTCTGTCATGAAACACGGGATTAACAGAAAGCTTTACACAGCTCTGATTATCACAGTGTATAATAGTAGGCTCCATTGATTGTTCAAACAATCCTGCAAGGAGCTTACGGAGCCACACTGCCTCACGAGCTGCCACACAAGCTGCTATATATTCTGCCTCGGTTGTACTCAAAGCCACTGAAGATTGTTTCCTGCTACACCAAGAAATCATAGCAGTATCTAAACTGAAACAACAACCAGAGGTACTCTTCCGATCTGAGACACATCCTGCCCAATCAGAATCAGTAAAACCATGCAGCTCTAAATCCACACCTGAAGAATATCTCAACCCATATCCAATTGTGCCACATAAATATCTCAGGATATGTTTAGCTGCTACAAGATGTATTTGCCTTGGTTCACACATAAACTGGCTAAGTTTACTCACTGCATAGCAGATGTCAGGTCTAGTGTTAACTAGATACATCAATGAACCAATCAACTATCTATACATTGTAGAATCCACTGGTTCTGAACTAGCTATAGCCTCTTCCAACTTATCTAGATTAGTCTCCATGGGTGTAGACATAGGTTTGCAGTCAATCATACCAAACCTTTTGAGAATGTCGACAATATACTTGCCTTGACTTAGAATCATCTCATCTGAATTTTGCCAAACTTCTAAGCCAAGAAAGTAATGCATGAGGCCTAGATTCTTCATCTCAAACTCTGAAGCTAACTCCTTCTTGCAATTTAGAATTAGATGTTCCTCACCAGTGATAATCAAGTCATCAACATATAAAACCAAAATCAATGCTTCACCATTTACCACCTTGAAGTAGAGGTTAGAATCTGCATCATTCTTTGAGAAACCCAGGCTTGAAAGATACTGATCAATCCTTTCATACCAAGCACGAGGAGCTTGCTTAAGACCGTACAAGGCCTTCTTCAGCTTGCAAACATGAGACTCCTTCCCATATACCTCAAATCCTTCGGGTTGCTCAATATAAACCTCTTCTTCTATTACACCATTTAGAAAAGCTGTCTTTACATCCATTTGGTGAATCTTCCATCCTCTAGATGCGGCAATAGCAATGATGGTTCTGATAGATGTATATCGAGCCACAGGAGCAAAGGTTTCTTCATAGTCAACTCCCTCTTTTTGTGAGAACCCTCTAGCCACAAATCTTGCCTTGTGCTTCTCAATACTCCTATCAGCTGCATGCTTGATCTTGAAGAGCCACTTAGAAGACACCATAGATTTGCCTTTGGGTCTAGGAACTATATCCCAAACATCGTTCTTAAGTATGGACTGATATTCCTCAGACATGGCATCTTTCCATACTTGTTGACTAGAAGCTTCTTCAACACTTGAAGGCTCTAACTCAATAATCTGACTCATTAAGGCGACATAACTAGAGAACTTGTGAGGTCTCTTGCTTTCTCTGAAAGCTCCTCTTGGAGTTGCAAAACTTTCTACTTCCTGCATTGTCCTACGAGCCCAAAGAGGTCTTTTCTTTCCAATCATAATATCTAGAGGTCCATCAGTAGGATCCAAGGGTTCAATTGGATCAACATCTTCTTTAGGTTCTGGAGCCTCCTTCAGGTTCTCTGGAATATGGTCAACTTCCATATCTTGAGTAGGTTCTTCTTCATCAATCTCCATAGGAGTGCCTTTGGACCTTCTGAAAGCAATATCTTCCTCAAATGTGACATCTCTACTAATCTCAATAGACTTCTGTCCTGGTATGAATATCCTGTAAGCTTTTGATGTCTCATTGTATCCTACAAGAATTCCTTTCTTCCCAGAAGGTTCTAGCTTTGTTCTCTTCTCCTTTGGAATATGAACATAGACTAGACAACCAAATATCCTCAAATGACTAACTTCAGGTTTCACACCTGAGAATGCTTCTTCAGGAGTTTTATTCTCTAAGATCCTGTGGGGACTCCTGTTTTGAACATAGACGGCTGTCCTCGATGCTTCAGCCCAAATAGAGATTTGCAGGTCTTGATCATGGATCATAGCTTTCACTGCTTCCACAATAGACCTATTCTTTCTTTCAGCAATACCATTTTGTTGTGGATTATAGGGAACGCTGAACTCCCTCTTAATCCCTGCTTCAATACAAAAATCTCGAAAGGTGCCAGAAGTGTATTCTCCACCATTATCGGATCTCAATACCTTGATCCTTTTCCCAGATAGGTTTTCAACCTGTGCCTTGAATTCTCTGAATCTTTCTAATACTTCTTCAGATTCTTTAGATCTCAAGAAATAAATCCAAGTCTTTCTAGAGTAATCATCAATAAAAATAATATAAAACAAGAAACCACTAGATGATGCAATAGACATTGGACCACACAAATCAAAATGAATGAGATCAAGAATACATTTAGATCTACTTTCACTAGAATGAAACGTACCTTTTGTGTTCTTGCCTAGGGCGCATCCCTTGCATGTACCTTCGTGTTCTTGATTGAATTTTGGAAGACCAGTGACCATCTTCTCCATGATAGGTAGAGCACGAAAGTGTATGTGAGCCAATCTTCGATGCCATAGATCGCACATGCTGGAACTGTTATGCACAAGCGCTTGAAGAGGACGAGTGCATAGCCTGTAAAGACATTCATGTCTAACTCCAATTACTTGAGTAGTTTTGAAGTTGGAGTTCTTTGCCCATATAAGAACTTTGCCTTTAGAGAAGGCAACTTGATAACCCTTGTCTTCTAATGCTGAAATTGAAACAAAGTTCCTCTTTATCCCTGGAACGAATAGTACATCATTCAACTCTAATGAAATCCCGTAATCCAAGTGAAGAGTGGAGTTTCCAATTCCTTTCACAGAATATCTAGCATCGTCTCCAATAACGACTTGATCACTAGAGTTGCTCTCCACTAAGTTTGAAAGGTGACCCCTGAAACCGGTGATGTGCCTAGAAGCACCACTATCAATCAGCCAAGTCTTGGCGTCGGTAGAAACATTGCTTGACAAGGCTGAATAGAACAGATAATCACTGGAGTCCTTCTGTGGAGCGATTTCTTCAACATTTGCAGTGGCAACTTGTTGCTTAGGTCTTTGAGGATAATCCTTCGCCAAGTGACCATACTTATCACAACGAAAACATTGAATCTTGGACATGTCTCGTTTTCTTTTGAAAGCAGGGGCACCATCATTTCCGTTTTCTCGATTCCTCTTGAAGAACCCTTTCTTGAAGCCTTTTCCTTTCTTTGATGAATGAGAGGCAAGAACTTGTAATTCTTCATTCTTTGAACTTTGACCAATGCCCCTAGCTGTTAGTTTTGACTCCTCTTGGATACAGTCAATTCTTAATCAATCAAACTTGGGAAGTTTAGATCTTGCACTGATTCCTTGAATGAACGCCTCCCATGAAAGCGGAAGACCATTGAGAGCAAGCATAGTTAGGTCTTTGTCGTCAATCATGTGACCAATTGTGGAGAACTGATCTCTTATCTCTGAAATCCTCATGAAGTATGTAATGACAGATTCTCCTTTTGCCATTTTCACATGATGAAGTTGTTGCTTCAGTGCGAGAGCTCGACTAGTGTTGTTGATTTCATACATCTCTTCCAATTTGAAGACGATCGGTACAACATGATCCTTGACAGAATCAACCAACACTTTTTTTGCCCTAGTGTCTTTCTTCCTCCACTGTAGCTTCTCTTCCTCCTCCTCAGTTTCAGGAACTTTTGTTTTCACGAACTCAGCCAAATCATTCTCTTCCAAAGTGAGCATGATCCTGAACCTCCATGATATGTAATTCGAAATCCCTTTGAGTCTATCCTCGATTTTTAGACCGTTCACCATCTTGAGAAATTTAGAAGATAGACTGAAAAAGAATAAGGTGAGTGTTGCAAACTAAATCTGATCACGATCTTTTTCACACCCGCTCTGATACCATGTTAGTGTTTCTTAGATCAGATTAAACAATGAAAGCACTTAATATAATTGCAACATATAAGACAATGAACACAACAAGATACCTTGGGAAAACCCTCCTCTTGAGGGAGAAAAACCCAACAATTGAATCTCTTATATAAAGTAGAACAATGGCAGAAATCTGCTTACAACTCAGGCCCAACAATGGCCAATAATGGATACAATAAAGTCGCACCTCTCCTAGATGCACTAGATACAAATGAATATGTTCTTCCTTGAAATCGGACTGCTACTAAGGAAATGCGAACTGCTGCTCTGCTCTTAATAGCGAACTTGACTTGAATAATGAATTTGTTATAATGACAAATATGACCTTGTATTTATACAAGTGTGGCGCCTCTTCAAGATAGCTCGGCCCACATAAAAGAACCATAATAAATATCAATTATAATAAGGTCGGCCCAAGTAATGACTAAGGCATGCGAACCATAAAGGGTCGGCCCTTTGCATTAGTAAATATTGTAATCATGAATTAAATAGCCGAAGGCTACTCATTTAATTCATGTGCTTCTTCTTGTGATTTGTGCGAAGGAAGTGCAGCCCTAAGCTGCTATAACATCAACAATAATAAGTCAAATATTAATCTGATCACCATTAGAACTTACCATGGCCATAATTAGAAAGCACTCCACTGAGCTGTTGGAGGAATAGAGCCAAGACTAGGTGCTAAAAATAGCACTTACCAAAAATAGCGAGTTAAATAACCAAACTGACCTAATCAGAGCCCAACTGGAACTTACTAAAAATTGCAAGTTACTAAAAATAGCCACTGTTAAAAATAGCCATTCTGTTCGAAAGGATCCAGGAAAAAACCCAGATAAACCCACAAAAACTCAGTGATAACATCAATTTACTCCTTTGAACATGCTGCCACAAACTCAAAAAGTTAGCACCAATTGCAAAGCAAGAGAACCTGAAAAAGGGGACATTACAAGCAAGTTATCACTTAGGATACCTTTAATATCCATAGGAACATTGGGCATGACCAATTAATGAAATGATAATGACTATCGAGGTCTTGCAACGTTCTCCATTGATTTAGTAAGGTAACATCACTGATCCACCGTAAAGGTGTTTTGAATCATATATCTGCTATAGATCATCTTTCCAATTCTATTCAGTTCAAACTTATTCTTAAGTGATTTAATTGTTTTGCAAACAACATCCACATACTAGGATGTAAATCTTTAAGGTATTTAATGTTTTCTAGAGTCTGTAGGAGAATGAGGTAGATTTGTAAATAATAAATATTGATGATTCCTATTTGTTTGCATACTTCTTCAACTGTATTGCAAAATTTTGAAGACAAACATGGCCCAGTGTCTGATAATTGATTCTCTTTTATGCTAAATAGGTTCAGAGTACATGTTTCATGTTTATTAGTGAACTTGACTGTATAATTTCTGATCTCTTTAACATTCAATCTTCAATATGTTAATTATTCTGAATATGTACTTGTTGAAGTACTTCTCTGCACTATGTTAATTCATGGGGAGATCCAGGGGCCAAAGAGGGATAGAAAGGTGTACCAAGAATGCATGGAAACTTTGAGGGCTGTTTTAGGATTTGAAATATTCTGTAAGTTGTTCTTTACTTAGTTCAAGCTTCACAATTCTTTGTACGTTATAATGTAGCTTTGAATTTTAGCCACAACTCTTTACAGTTATTGGCATTTGCAATTATACTAAAAAGAATTTTCAGTTAAAAATGATAATGCAGCTTTAGATGTTTACTGTTTTGAATAAAACAACATGCTTAGATGAAACTCTACCTAAAATTTTGTCAGCTGTAGGTTGGAAACATTCTGTAAGGAATTGTTTGATTAGTTAAAGCTTGTAATCCTATGCCCCCTCTTGAATCTTTAAACAAGTTCATGTTTAGGAATAAATCTGATCTACTTCCTAGATTTTACAAATAGTAGATGAATTATGTCTATTTATATGGATCTTCAATTATGTTGTATATTCTAGAATTGTATTACGTCAAGTGTTAATATAAAAGTAAATCCATAAGAGTCTAGATTTAACAATTTTTTTTCTTCTGATAGATCTCCATATATCATAATTAGCTTGATCGTTTCAAGAAACCAGTTCATCTATATCCCTTCTAGTACATGTTGAACGATCATTTAAAAAAATACCCTCCTACTGAATTATTTCATTGCATTTTGATTTCATAACATGGAGTGTACTATGATTTAATCAAGAACTCAACAAAAGAATTTCAAGAGATCACATGAAGCCAGATATAACAGACTTTAAATTTGATTCAAATAACTTTACAAAGACTGAAATTGTTAACCTGCATTGCATAAGGTTTCTTTCCATGACTATATCTTAAGTGGTCCTCAGATTTTAATAGCAGTTTAATTAATTTATTCCTTCAGTCTTAGGGATAACAGGGGTCAAAGAGAGTTTATACCTTATAGCCTTCAAAATTCAACTACCATCTGTTTCTATTCTTAATACTTAATCCCTCTTGAAATATGGAAACTTTAAATACAATGTGAACCTCCACAATATATTTTTCTGGGAAACTCTAATAACCAGATAGAACCAGTCTATAATGGATCTGTTCAATCACTACTAGAATCATCCCAGTTTATTTAGTGCTAACAGCAGACCTACACACATCATTTGATTCATTTCTGTGGTACTTTCACTGTCAATTATTTTAACTTTATAGCATTCATTTCATTTCTAGTTTTTGGGCTGTGAAAGAAAACGGATTTCTTAGTTCTTGACGTTTGTAAAGCCCGTTGCTCCCTATAAAGTTGTTCACTTTTAATTAATTAGAATGGGAATGGTGAACGGGAGCACTTCGGTTGTGCCTCATTTGTTGACGGTAGCATTTACAGTTCACCTATGCTTAATAATCGCTGGGAAGTAACTAAAAGCAGTTATATTAATGTGCCAGTACCTTGTTCCATAATTTGGACTTTTAAAAAGAGTATAACAATGCAACCAGGTTAATGAGATTTAGATCTAATGACTTTGATGTATACATTTCTTCTGGTCAAAGAACTAGTTTGAGTATAAGAATTATCTCTTCTAAAGTCTCTAGTGTAATGTCCCCTTTTTGGGTTTCCCGAAATCTTGTCTTAGAAACACAAGCGTAATGTAGTTAGGGCTTTAACAACTCAAATGCTAAACAAGGTAATCCCATTTTCTCAATATGGAGAAAGTAACGTTAGAAAGAGAATTAAATAATTTATTTCCTGAAGTTAAAGATAATAATCCAATAAGTAAACTAATATTCTAATTTATGAATGAGGGAATTATGAGAAGGATGTCCTGCTCGATGGCTGATTATTCCTGAGGATATCTTCTGAATATTGGTGGATATGTCTTCTAATCTGCACTTTCTCCATATTCCATTACTTTATATCTATTCATATCTTTCATATCATTCCACACTTCATTATCATTAATGTGACTCCCTATATTTCTACGCCCCTTATTGGTCTTCATATATATCTTTTACTACGATCGTCTTCCCCTATTTGCGGATGAGGATCTGCTGCTGTTTATCCTTCATCTTTCCTTCACACTGGATCGGCTCTTATTGTATATATCTCTAATCCTTCAATCGAATGTCAGATATCCAGGCTATTCTGATTTGTCCATCCAATTATATGCAGATGAATATGGACCCGTTTGTATCTATCCTCAATCGCTGTTTTCAGACTTCAATCCTTCAATTTATGCGTTTCACTCATTGGCTGAGTGTCTGAAATTCCCTACTTAGTGCGCAGCCTGGCTTAGATGGTTGTATGTTCTCTTTAACTATTCTAATCTATATATATCGATGCTGCTCCAGATAACGATTCCAATCTGCACTTGGTCGACTGCTTGGCTGAGACGTCCCTAGTACTTTGTCCAGTCCCTTCGATGAGTCTCACATTTCTTCCACGTCCCGTAACCAGAAATTATGAATCCTTCAGTGCTTTCTCCTAATAACTTCTGACCCTTTATATCTTATATTCTATTCTTATCGCTCCTTCTAATTCTTCATATCATCTTTGTGTAGTTATTCCTTAATCACGTCATTCTTGACTCTTGTGTTACCCGACGGCATGTTCCTAAAATTGCAAACTCCTTTAAGGATCGAGAGTGAACCTCTCATGATGGGCAGGGTCGTCATTGGAGTTGAAGATGGTTCCCGTCCGTAGAATATGTTTGTCTTAGTTCAAGACTCATAGTGGAGGTTAGAGGAGTCAACGAAAGTCATGGGGCCTTCTCTATCAAACGGTTGGCAGAGATACACGAATAGACCAACGCTGCTATGGTTCAATATCAACTCTAGTTCTGAACGATTAATAGCCAACAATGATAGGAAATGATTTAAAAAACAATCCATTATAAATACCACCGATTGCAGAGGTCGGAAATATATTTATGAATGGTCCGCTGGTTTAGTATGTTTTCCAATGTCCCACACACTTCCTTTGAATTTTTGTATATATACTTTTCTGATGATTCCCCTTTCTCCTTGCGTCGACCTTCCTTTTATCCCTCCTCCCGTCTCTTTCTGAGGATGCATCTCTCTATAGAGGCGTTGTCTAGTTACCTGAACCGGTGCATACCTGGTCGGCTTCTCTTAGGCCCGACTTTTAATTAGTTAATTTAATCACTTAATTTGTTAATTGCTTTTGTACATATTCCAATGCTTCCTTATTTTATAAATAGATTTTATTGTTTTATTTTAATTCTATATATATTTTCAATATTTATTTTATTATTTAAATTGTCAATATTTATGATATTATATAATAATTAATTATAATATTATCTTCTGATAATTATAATTATAACAATATTCAAATTGAATTTATATATATATATTTATTTTCTTTTGTATTTACATTATAGGGTTTCAAATCTGGGGACATGACATCTAGTAATTTTTGTGGGTACATTTCTAGTTTAATTTTGGATGTAGGAGATTGTATCAATAAAAGTCAAAAGTCCATGTTAATAATATAGCTGGTTTCAGAAGGGTCATGTTTGACCTAATAATAGATACCCTACTGTACAATATTCTAAATGTTTATGTGATATGAGGAGTTGCAAATTGGAAGCCATGAAAATTTCAAAGAGAATTTGAAGAAAAAAGAAAAACTAAATAGATATTTAACAAAATCTAGGGAGACATGACTTTTGACAAGTTAGAAAGATCTGAAACAAAGTTCATGTTTGCAGTATTTCATCATTTTGAAGTAAAGATGTAATGTCCCTCTTCGTTTAATGCTTACTTGTGAAGAATTTTTCTAATCTTTTTATTCCCGAGATTAGAAATATATCAAATTACAAGGGAATAAGGGGACAATTAAATAAAGGGATAAGAAGCTATAGTCGGCTAAGTTATTTAATTATTCATTATGACTTATGGTGGGCCCACCCTTTCACTAGGCATTTCATACTAGTGATTAAATAAATTAAAAGTTGCCTAAATCTTATTCTCAATAAAGGACGAGTTCTTGAAAGGATAAGATCAAGTGATTTTTGATGAAAGAAGAAAGTGGATTTTCATTTAAGGATCGATTGCTTTAAAGTTGGAAAAAATGGCAACTTTTATTGATAAAAAGGACCAACTTGTTTGAGAGGAGTATTCAGAAATTGTTATTGATTTTTATTTACTCATCGAGCAATGAAGGAAAGAGGATTCCAAGACGAAATCCTTGGCCTTGTATTGATTGGGACGAAAACCCCAACTCAATAATTATTGCTGTTTGAAACGTCTAAGGTACCTGTGCTCTTTCAAGGCGGAAAGTTTGATAGAAGTAGCTGTGGAGGATAAAAGCAATTTACAAGGACGTGTTGGCTGTAGTTGGCCATGAGTCGATGTATGTAGTCGGCCGTGAGTCGATGTAGTCGGTCGAGAGTGTACTTGGTCGGTTGTGAGCCATAAGTAAATAAGACATTAGTTAATATTAATAATCCATGTACTTATATTATGTACGGGTCATGTTAGTGAGTTGTCTCAAGAACAGTTCCTAATGAAATAATTAGTTATAATGAAGGGATGCGACGGTTGGTACCTTAACCACCACCAGCGTACTATATGTACTTGAGTCATGTAGTCGGGAAACATGATGGTTCTATTATGCTATGCTATGTTATGTCTGGAGACATTATGATGTAATTGCCGAATACAGAATAAAGAAGTATATCTATGTTCTGTGCGATTGCCATGTGATTATTATATGCTATCAATGTTATTTTATATCTCCGTTTACTCTGTACGTCATTGTACCCGCAGCGAGTAAACATTTGGCGCCGCTGCCTAAGCGAACCCGGTAACCACCCAGACAAGAGAATGGCGTTGTGATGGGGCAGCCGACCGAAGGGCCGGTACAAGCAAACGAGGATTGTGAAGACGCTTTGACGGAAGACCTCTGTAGTCTGTGGGATAGATTGCGCGTCAACGAAGAGGTCGACCATCTTCTTACCAAACTGCTAAGACTGATAGCACGCCACTACATTATCTTATAGGATCTTCGAGCGGAAGAGGATCAAGAGTGCCTAAGGCAGAAAATCTTGTAGCAGTACGAAGAATGAACCAAATGGGAAGAGCAGGAACGAGACACTAGCCGAAGACGTACCCCTGGCAACCAACAATGATCGCGTGAAAGACCTGTAATGCCCGTACGACCGAACAAGGACAAGAACCGAATACCATTCGAGCACAAAGCAGAGGAGGAAAGAATTCGACGATCATTGAGAGTACAGGAGCAAGAAAACCGACGGCAAAGATTAAGTAGAGCACATCAGAGTTTTGTGGAAGTGAGGGACGAGGAACCCTTCATCACCCCGTACATAGTAAAATATAAAAACCGAGAAAATGAAGATGAATTGAATGAAGAACTTGAGAATAGCATCCAACGCATTCGGGAGTTGTCCATATCGGACGACGACGAAGGGTTGAGGATTGGGAGATTTGAGCCAAGACCCCTTGGCAGAGGGAGCACCAGAGTGGGACCCAGGAGACTCAAGGTGTTGAGGACGCTGACGGAGGACGAGAGAGTGACTCGTACGTGGCCGAAAGTGCAAGTGACGCATCGGAACGTAATAGGGAAACCGGTCTAGTCAGGTCCAATACACAAGGAGGACAACGGGGAAGGATGGTGACTCCAGAGTGGCAAAAGCTGCCGAAGTTTACGGGGAATGGGTCAGAGGTTCTAGTTCAACATTGCAAAACATGCGAGACAATTTGGATAGCAAGTGGAGAAGATGACCTAGATCATTGGTTGAAAGCGTTTCCGGCGACACTCAGAGATAGTGCTATTGACTGGTACTCAGAATTGGACCAAGCACAAAGGGCATCATGGAGATTACTCAAGAAGGCCTTTCAGGACGAATTCAAACGCCTGAGGGATGATAGTGAGATTGTAGCAGAAATCTACAGTATGAAGCAGGGAAAACAAGAGAATGTGCGCACATACAATCGGCAACTCAAAGACTTGTTGGGAAAATTGGAGGTTCAACCGGCCGATGGGCTAAAGAAGCGATGGTTCATTGAAGGCTTGCTTTCATTGTTGAGGAAGAAGATGAAAGTCGTGCCTCCGTCGTCGTACGCTAAAGCATACAATCAGGTGATGGATATAGAAAGCGAAAACAAAACATCCTCCCGAGGGAAAAAGAAGACGGACGACAAGGAGAGTACGGACGATAGCGACGGTGAATCCAGGACCATACAAGCGCTCAGGAAAGATATGATGCGAATGATGAAAGAATTGAAGGCCGACAAAGAGCGTACGAGGGAAGCACGAGAACTATGGTGTACAAACTGCAATGGGGAAGGTCACACGAAAGTGAACTGTCCGAAGAAGTTATTCTACGATATCTGCCAAGTGATGGGACATTCCGTCAAGGAATGCCCATACAATTTAAAAGCCAAAAGTGCACAAGTACTCTTCGCTCAAGGAGAACTGTCGACACCGCCAAACACACCACTGAAGCCCCAATACAATAGCAATGCATCCCCTGGAGGTTACCAGAGCAATAGGAGTCTGAGGATCAGAATACAGTACGACGGTAAAGGACGACCCATGATCCAATGCCGAAAGTGCAATGAATGGGGTCACTTCACCAAGGATTGCCAGAACGGCCAAGGTTTGAGAGGAAGACTGTGTAAGTGGTGTGACCAGGTGACCATGAAGATAGTGAATGCCCCAAGTAGAAGGGTATCCATGCTGGAAGTAGAAGAACAAGAGGTACTAGCGATCACCAGAGCGTAAGCAAAAAAGGAAACCTACCCAGATCCACGTACAGAAAAACAAAGGATGAAGGAAGCAAAAGTTGAAGTGGACCTGGCGATGGCAAAGGAGAACAAAATATCTCTGGAGAAGCCAGAGAGCTCTCGGCGGTCGGAGGTGGAAACCAACATCGTACGATAGGTACTGCAGACCACCATAACGATCAAAGTAATTGACCTTCTCCAGACGTTGCCGCAGTTGGGACTGGCAATGACTAACGTCCTTGGGGATGTCAAGCAATCGCGAGCGGAGGACCAAAGGAAAGAATTGGTACCGGATTCACCACCTTACGGTGAACAAACCATTGACCCCGTACTACTCACGACGAACATTGGGAAGATACCGACGGTTGTGCAGATGGAGATCGGAGGGAATATCTTGACAAATACTATCATCGACAAAGGATCGGGAGTCAACGTACTGCCCGAAGACACATGGAAGAGCCTCGGGAAGCCTACACTCTAGCCATCGACATTCCAACTCGTCGATGCCGATTAACATGGTATCAAGCCGTTGGGAACGCTGATGGCGCCAAAGGTGATTATCGGGACAACAGTTTTTGCTAAATTTTGTCATCATCCCATTGCAGAGGAAGGCGTACGATGCATTGCTTGGACGAGGGTGGTTAGTGGCAGCCAAGGCGAATCATAATTGGAAAAGAAATACACTATCCATAGAGAATGACGGGAGGAAGTACGTGATCGACTTGAAGAATCAGGCTATCAGTGAAGAACTGGCATCTTTTGAATCAGAATCCGATGGGGGAGAGTTGGACATGGACGAAGATAGGAAAGCAATGGAATCTAACGAGGAGGGTGTACTTGAAATCGAGAGTTGCTCGGAAGACGAGATAAGTTCATTGAATGGCTTCTTAGTTCTTTCATTGGCAAGTGGAAGACTATGAAGTGTTACATCGAGAGTGTAACATGCTACAGATCGGGGAAATCAAGGAAGAAGAGAGCGACATATTTAGCTAGACACTTTTGGCCGAGTACGGAGAGTACAAAGAATATTAGAACTGGACGATACGCCAACCCACAAATCTGAACAAGTACGAGATAGAAAAATTGTGTTGGAGCCAAAAAATGGAAAAAATAGAGGAATTAGAAAATGTTAAAAATGAAGAGAAAAAAGAGATGAAGGAGAGAGAAAAGAGACAGAGAAAAAAAGAGATGGAGAAGAAGAAAATAAGAAAAGATGGAAAAGATGAAGAACAAAATGAAAAGCAAAAAAAGAAGAGAGAGGAGAGAGAAAATAAAAATAAGGTGAAAGGGAAATTAAAAGAATTCAAAATAAAAGGCTGGGCCACAAGGACCGTACGACATAAAGAGCAGAGGGAAAGATTGGCGAAAAGAGAGAAACCTTGGCAGAGAAAGTTGAAGCTTGAACCATACAACGTACGACCTGAGGAAGAGGGATGAGAGTTGATCCGTACATCGTATGGCTTGAGGAGGGAACCAAAGAAGGAGAAGAATGCATACGACTGGGCAAAAATCATGGAGAGCATGTTGTACGCCCTGGCAAAGCAGTAGGTGAGCACGTACGACATCACAGAGGAGGAGAGCACGTCGTACGGTCTGGTAGTGTACGACCTGGCAAGAAGACAGGAGAGCATGTCGTATGCCCTGGTAAAGAAACAGGTGAGCACATATAGGTTCACAGAGGAGAAGAAGATCACAACAAATGACTTGGCAAGAAGAAAGGAGAGTACGTCGTATGGTTTGGCAGAAGACTAGACATACACACCGTACGGCCTGGCAAGGGGAGGAAGAACCACGCCGTACGACCTGGCAGGAGGCAGTTCGCACGACCTAGCAGAAGAGAGGAGTTTGTACCCGTACGATCTGGCAGTAGACAATCTGTACAACCTAGCAGAAGAGAGGAGTTTGTACCCGTATGACCTGGCAGTAGGCAGTCCGTACGACCTAGCAGAAGAGAGGAGTTCGTACCCGCACGACCTGGCAGCAGGCAGTCTGTACGACCTAGCAAAAGAGAGTTTGTACTCGTACGACCTGGCAGCAGGCAGTCTGTACGACGTAGTAGAAGAGAGGAGTTCGTACCCGTACGACCTAGCAGCAGGCAGTCCGTATGACCTAGTAGAAGAGAGTTCGTATGACCTGATAGGAGAAAGCACTCCGTACGACCAGGCAAGGAGGAAGTCGTACGCTTTGAGGAGGCCGCACGCCCAGGCAAAGAGGAAGCTGTACGCTTGCATTGGAGGAAGGCCGTACGGGTGGAGCAAAAGGAGGTTGTATGGTTGAAATAGAAGAAGGTCGTACGCTTTAAACAAGAAGATGTCGTACGCATAAGGAAGGAGGTCGTACACACAATGGAGGAGGAGGCCGTACATGTCAAAAGACCGTACCAAATATCGAAGTTTGTAAAAGATAGGCCGTACCAAGCATCAACCTCGAGAAAGTAAAGTCTAAGAAAAACAATGCAAAATCTGTATTTTTCAGCTTCATCAGCACTATTCGGAACTTGTGGAAGAGTCATGAAAATGAGGTGCGCGATGCAGTTTCAAGTGGTTTCAGAAGTGTTAAATTGGCCCCTGGACCTCTCGAGGGGCGTTGCCCCCAGACTCCCGTGAGGGGCGCTGCCCCTCAACCCCGTTGGGGGCGTTGCCCCTAGACCCCGCTGGGGGTGTTGCCCCCAGACCCCCATCATATTTATTGGAATTGCCAAATTGCAATGCCACCAACCATCATAGTACAAGAGCAATTGGCTGCCGAGCAGACAAGAGTTGTAGCTCTCGAGGAGAAGTTGGTGGAGAGAGATGGAGTATTGGGTGAGAGTGACAATCAGTTGGCAAAGAAGGATCAGTTGGCATTCTTGGGTTTCAGTCGTTTGGAAGACGACTACTTTGTGGGGGGGATGATGTAGTCGGCCATGAGTCGATGTATGTAGTCGGCCGTGAGTCGATGTAGTCAGCCGAGAGTGTACTTGGTCGGTTGTGAGCCATAAGTAAATTAGACATCAGTTAATATTAATAATCCATGTACTTATGTTATGTACGGGTCATGTTAGTTGTCTCGGGAACAGTTCCTGATGAAGTAATTAGTTATAATGAAGGGACGCGACGGTTGGTACCTTAACCATCGCCAGCATACTATATGTACTTGAGTCATGTAGTCGGGAAACATGATGGTTCTATTATGCTATGCTATGTTCTGTTTGGAGACATTATGATGTAATTGCCGAATACTGAATAAAGAAGTATATCTATGTTTTGTGCGATTGCCATGTGATTATTATATGCTGTCAATGTTATTTTATATCTCCGTTTACTCCGTATGTCATTGTACCCGTAGCAAGTAAACATTGGCTGGAAAGATAATTGCTACACATTGGTAAATAAAATCGTGGCTTGCTCTCAAGATAAATTGCCAACAAAATTTCACGCGAGTTAGGAGGCTATTCTCATGTGTGCGCACAACCTGGAAATCTTCTCATATGAAGGCGTGGGTTTTAATAGAATTTTCGATCTTTTTTTCCCAGTTATTCTCTAATTTCAGGTTCACTGTTATTAATGGTTCATGATTATTTTCTGCCATTGTTATTTTCTACAACTCTCAACAAGTTTCTGGGTGATTCTCATGGTTATTGAATTATAATAAAATTATAAATTTCAGAAAATGCTTTTAAATTCCATGCATTCTTAGTTATGAAGTTATTATTTGTTTCAACTTTATCCTGTTTGCAATTTTCCCGAAGAAAAGTTCTATTAGTACTGAATATTTAGCATAAATATTGCATGTTGCCTTTTTGATCAGTTGTGAAATTGGGTTATTGCATGTCACATAGATATTTCACTAGAAGTAGGTCAAGACAACAGGAAGAAGGGCCTAAAATTAACCTAGCTGAATCCGAGATGGGGGAAAGAGGAGGTGAAAACCCTCTGGGAAATTTGAATAATCAGCTTGACAATTTCTTGACCAACTTTGCCCAGCAGCAGCAAAAGCTATAGGAATTCCATGATCGTATGATCACAACTATGGGCCAAATGAGAGTGGATCGTGCTAGATCGAGTAGATCAAGTAGTGGCCATAGTAGAAGTGATGCTGGTCACGAAAATCGTGATAGAGCAGCCACTAATGCTGTTAGGACAGCGAGCACAAGGTCTGATCGACCTTTACATCCTACATTTGTGACAAGACAAACCGAAGTGGAGGCAGTTCCGGAGTTGGAGGAAGAGACACACATCATTGATGATGTTATGGTGGCCCACGAGGAATACATAATTCTTCCAGCTGAAGTGAAGCAATTGATTAACTTGAATCAATTTATGAATCAGCAGAGAGATAAAAACAAAGTCAGACTGGAAAGGCAAGAAAGGGGACTTTGAAGACAAATCGGTCAAGGCACTCAACCTAAGGAATACAAAGAAGCATTGAATAAAATTCCCTTACCAACCTTCGATGGAAGTTGGAAAATAAGTGCCAGATCATGGGTGCATAAACTAGACACATTCCTTTCCTTGAAACCTAAAAAGCTATACAGTTTGCTACGATCCATCTAGAGGGTGTAGCATATGATTGGTGGCACCATGGGTTGGTATCACAGGATCATGCCATGATACGTTTATATGAGGAGTTTGTTGATAAACTGATTGCACGCTTTGACCAAAAGGATATTGAGGTTTACTACAGGGATTTGGCTCAGCTGAAGCAAATTGGACATGTTGAGACTTACATCAATGACTTTTAGAAAATCGTAGTCATGGTTTGTGATATGTCTGAGAGGCATGCTATTATATTGTTTGTTGAGGGTCTGAGTGACAAAATGAGGGGTTTAGTGAAGGCTTATAAGCCTATTACATTACATGATGCCATTGGCTTAGCTCTGGATTTGGAGACCACCCCTCCCCTCCATACTCAGAAAGACTTTTGGTGGATTTCCATCAAAACAAAAGAGTTTCAAGCAGCAAAAAAACACCACATTGAAATCGGATCAGGAATCTAGAAATGAGCTACATAGGAAAAAATTATGTTTCTACTGCAAGGAGCCATGGAATTGTGACCACCGTTGCCTTGGGAAAGGCAAGGTTCATTTGATTGAGCCATTGAGATCATCTCAGATGATGAGGAGCAAGATGACCATGAGACCAGCACTGGAGATGACAGTGGACAGGAGGAACCACCTCCACAATTAGAGTTGGATGGTTTTGGAGCCAAGGAGACTCCCCAAAGCAACATAGCCTCACTATCCGAAGTCCCTAGACTTCATCCATTTCGTTTAAAGGGGGTCATTAAGTGACAATGCATGGTCTTCTTGGTGGACAGTGGAGCCACGCACAATTTCATCGATGAGGGTCTAGTGGTGAAGCGTGGGCTACAAATTGAGGAGTTTTCAGGATTCAATGTGACTGTAGCAGATGGGTTTCAATTGAATTGCACCAGGATGGTTCCCCAGCTTAGCATCCAGATTGGAGATTACACTTTGACTGATAACTTCTATGTGCTGAGTCTTGGTAATATTGATGCAGTTTTGGGTTTGCAGTGGTTGCAGTCACTTGGGAGGCACATTTAGGACTTCCACAGAATGGAGTTGGAGTTTATGGTTGATGATAAAAGGATAGTGCTGAAGGCTATGTCTGATGGTGGTCCTCGAGTAGTGTCAGCCAGGAGGATGGAGGCTTTACTTAGACATGGGGAGGTGGACTGGGCAATTCAATGCTTTATTTCTACCAAGCCTACCTTTGACGACAAACTGCACTACCATGTTGACATCCGAACAGTGTTGGATAAGCATGAGGTAGTATTTGGAGACATTCCTCCAAGTCGGCCACCTGATCATGGGTTCGAGCATGTCATTGAGCTTGAGGAAGGGGCTAAGCCGATTATAACTACACCCTACCAACACCCACGTCATTTTAAGGAGATTGAGAAGACAATCAAGGAGCTATTGGGCATGGGACTCATCCGGCCCAGTTCTAGTCTATTTGCCTCATCAGTTGTTCTGGTTAAGAAGAAGGATGGGACTATGTGGATGTGCATAAACTACAAGGCCTTGGATAAGAAAACCATAAAGAACAGATATCCTATTCCCGGGATCGACGAACTGCTTGATGAGTTGCACGGGGCCATGTTCTTTTCGAAGATTGATCTTCGCTCGGGCTATCATCAGATACGAGTCCGGGAAGATGTTCACAAAACTGCTTTTTGTTGTCACCACGGGCATTTTGAATTCCTGGTCATTCCATTCAGACTCATGAATGCACCAGCCACATTCCAGTCGTGCATGAACCACACTTTTCATGAGCAGTTGCGGAAATTTGTTTTGGTCTTCTTCGACGACATTCTGATATACAATAGAACTTGGGATGATCACCTACATCATTTGGATGTAGTACTGGGTATCATGGAGGCCTAATCACTTTACGCGAAAGCTTCCAAGTGTGAGTTCGGGATGACTGAGATACTCTATCTCGAACATGTGATTGGAGCTGATGGTGTGAAGGTACATCGAGAGAAAATACAGGCAATTTTGAATTGG
The DNA here is from genome assembly GCA_007115665.2 of Sequoiadendron giganteum. Lineage (NCBI taxonomy): Eukaryota > Viridiplantae > Streptophyta > Pinopsida > Cupressales > Cupressaceae > Sequoiadendron > Sequoiadendron giganteum. The sequence goes on along the minus strand of CM021102.1, from coordinate 402,826,603 downwards.
CCGCCACCGAAGAACATATTAGAGTTGAGAGGCTTCTTGGGTTTGTGCTCTTACTACAGGAGATTTGTGAGAGGTTTCTCTTAGTTGACATCATCCTTGACAAACCTTACTAAGAAAGGTGCATTTATTTGGTCTGAGGAGGCATAGGTGACATTTGACAAGCTCAAGGAGGTCATGAGCTCATGTCCAGTTTTAGCATTGCCGGAGTTTACACAATTGTTTGTCTTAGAATGTGATGCATCGGGATAGGGAGTTGGTGTAGTTCTAATATAGAATTGACATCCGATTGCATTCAAAAGCAGGGAGTTGAGAGACATTGAGAGGCTGTACTCTACTTATGATAAGGAGATGCTAGTGATTATGCATGCGCTAGCTAAGTTCAAGCAGTACTTAGTGGGGACTAAATTTGTGGCCAGGATTGTTCACAACAGTCTCAAATATTTTCTTGAGCATAAGGACTTGAATGAGCGGAAACAAAAGTGGGTGAGCAAGATTCAGGCATATGACTTCGATGTGGAGTACATTAAGGGGAAGAAGAACATTGTTGTTGATGCTCTTTCCATTTCCAAGAAACCGACACTTTGCTCTCTCACTGAGATTTCAGCTGACAGGAAATCTCAGTAACTGGCCGAATATACCAAAAACACTTTTACCTGTGATTTGATTGATGGTTGGGTACAGGATGATAGATATTCATTAGTCAGTGACATCATTTATTATAAGAACAAAATTTATCTTGTACCAGGATGGAAGCTGAAGGCTAGGATTACGAGGGCCATGCATGATACCCCTCTAACAAGACATCCAGGGTTCTTCAAAACTTATCGTCAGATTCGTGAGAGGTTCACCTGGAAGGGTTTGAAAGATGATGTGTTGTAGTATGTTAGAGAATGTCTGGCTTGTCAACAAAACAAGGCAGAACACACATTCCCTACAGGCCTTTTGTAGCCATTGTCGATACTTGAGCGGAAGTGGGAAGGAATATCCATGGACTTTATCATAAGACTGCCATGTGTCCAAGGGAGAGATTACATATTTGTAGTTGTGGATAGATTGACAAAATATGCCCATTTCTTTGCTATATCTACCGATTACACCGTAGTTCAAGTGGCAAAATTATTCTTTAGAGAGGTGTTCAGGTTGCATGGACTCCCCAAAACAATCGTCAGTGATCGGGACAACATATTCTTAAGTATGTTTTGGTAGGAGCTGTTCCGATTGGCAAGTATAGAGTTGACACCAAGCACGAGTTACCATCCTCAAACCGATGGTCAAATTGAGATAGTAAATAAGTGGATTGAGGGATATCTGCAGAATGGCAGCATGCTTGGATCAGATGGTTACATTTAGGTGAGTATTGCTACAATACCACCTACCACATGTCGATTGGCATGTCTCCCTTCAGGGCCCTATATGGGTATGATGCCTTATCATTTGTTGATTTGGCCTTTGATGACAACAGGGTCCCACAGGCCAAGGAGACAATGCAAAACTATCAGGATATTCTCAAGGCATTGAAGGGCAATCTGCAACATTCGCAGAACCAACAGAAAATGTATGCAGATAGGCACAAAATTGAGAGATCTTTTGAGGTTGGAGACTTAGTTTTTCTGCATTTGCAGCCATACAGGCAATTCTCATTGAAGAAACTTAGAAAAGTGGTGCAAAAAAACTTAAGCCGCGCTTTTATGGACCCTACAAGATAATGAGGAGAATTGGTGAAGTTGCATATGAATTGGAACTTCCTGAGGGCAGTAGGATTCACGTCTTCCATGTTTCTTGCCTCAAGAAAGCTTTGGGTCAGCAGGTTGTGGCATCTGCAGAGCTTCCTCCACTTGATGAAGAAGGGAATTTGGTGTTAGTTCTTGAAGGTATTGCAGATTGAAGAGAAAGGAAACTGAGAAATAAGGTGATTCGAGAATACCTGATCAAATGGAAGGATTTACTAGTTGAGGATGTAACTTGGGAAGGGGAAGAGATTTTGTAGCACCCTAATCTGAGATTGCTAGAGGACCAGCAATCCCGGGAAGGGAGGACTGTAATGTCCCTCTTCGTTTAATGCTCACTCGTGAAGAATTTTTCTGATATTTTTATTCCCGAGATTAGAAATATATCAAATTACAAGTGAATAAGGGGATAATTAAATAAAGGGATAAGAAGCTATAGTTGGCTAAGTTATTTAATTATTCATTATGACTTATGGTGGGCCCACCCTTTCACTAGGCATTTCATACTAGTGATTAAATAAATTAAAAGTTGCCTAAATCTTATTCTCAATAAAGGATGAGTTCTTGAAAGGATAAGATCGAGTGTTTTTTGATGAAAGAAGAAAGTGGATTTTCATTGAAGGGTTGATTGCTTTAAAGCTGGAAAAAATGGCAACTTTTATTGATAAAAAGGATCAACTTGTTTGAGAGGAGTATTCCGAAATTGTTATTGATTTTTATTTACTCATCGAGCAATGAAGGAAAGAGGATTCCAGGACGAAATCCCTGGCCCTGTATTGATTGGGACGAAAACCCCAACTCAGTAATTATTGCTGTTTGAAACATCTAAGGTACCAGTGCTCTTTCAAGGTGGAAAGTTTGATAGAAGTAGCTGTGGAGGATAAAAGCAATTTACAAGGACGTGTTGGCTGGAAAGATAATCTCTGCACATTGGTAAATAATATCGTGGCCTGCTCTCAAGATAAATTGCTAGCAGAATGTCACACGAGTTAGGAGGCTGTTCTCATGTGCACGCACAACCTGGAAATCTTCTCATATGAAGGCGTGCGTTTTAATAGAAGTTCTGATCGTTTTTTCCCAGTTATTCTCTAATTCCAGGTTCACTGTTATTAATGGTTCATGATTATTTTCTGCCATTGTTATTTTCTGCAACTCTCAATAAGTTTCTGGGCGATTCTCATGGTTATTGAAGTATAATAAATCTCAGAAAATGCTTTTAAATTCCATGCATTCTCAGTTATGAAGTCATTATCTGTTTCAACTTTATCCTGTGTGCAATTATCCTGAAGAAAAGTTCTAGCAGTACTGAATATTTAGCATAAATATTTTATATCTCCTGGAAAGGATATTTCAAAAGACTACTGTTCAATAAGGCCTCTCTAATATCACAAAAATGCTTAAATCTCAGTTATAGGATCTAGGTTTTGTCTATTAACTATGTTTATTACAACAAGAGCTGTTGGCCAAGATGAGGTTTGCAGCATTTTATCAAGTAAACTTGGAATTAAATAGTGAAGGAATAAAATTGAATGTAAGAGACTAGAGTGCATGAGTTACTGAATTTTTGCTAAAAATAACTTAAATGTCATTGTAAGTAAATCATAAAAGTTTGTTCCTCATGAATCATCCCGATGGATTACAAAGAGTGGCTTAAAACTTCAGTTGTAAATCTGTGTATGCAATTTTCTTTAAAACTTGTCCCTATAATAAACATGATTCTCTACTATAGAGTATCAAGGATAGCCCGGGGACTTATCCTAGACGTCCCCCTGTACATGAAATGTCTTGGGGGCAGGAATTCCTAGAAAAGTCAAGGGGATGTGTCTCCATGTAACATAGGTAACATGCAAAGATATTCCAAAATCTCATGGTTTTTGAAAGTGAGAACCAAAGTGAAAACATATAAACAATTAACTAACTTTACCTAACAACCTAACCACTATGAAGCTAATTTTTGATTTTTTTAACATTTTACCTTTTTACATAGGATAGGATAATAATAAAATAATAGAATAACTTTGCCTAGGACCTAATATTCTATGCAATACACTATGAATTTTCATTATTCTTACCTGTTAGGACTAAGTGTTATTGTACATTTTGCACAGTCCTAATGTCGGTATTTATTAATATATATTTAAATGCTGCTATATGTGAATATGGGCATCCCATTTGATGTGGCACTCTATGCCACATGTCATTTGTTGTATGACACTTGGAATATAGCAAAAAGATGAAAAATTTACTGTACGGGGAATAAGATGTCTCAATACACATAGGACAAAAAGTTGGTAAGGAATCCCCTAATCCCAAAGGGTGTAAAAGGTGTAAGACTTTCTATGAGCATCATTGACATTGTAAGATGTGTAAGAGTAACTTTGATGTTGTTAGATGGGGTCTACAAAGTGGACTTGGAAAAAACAACTTGAATTGTTTATTTTAGGTAAGTAAGAGAGTTCCATTGTATTCCAAGAGCTCTCATATGTGTGAAGGACTTTAACCATAGATTTGGGCCCATAACCCCCATTTTGGCCCCATGCTTTTAGCTCATGGTTTGAGGAAACTATTGGTGCTTTCTTGGGTCTTCCTTGCCTATATATTGAGGCCTTGGCATTAGTTTTGTTTGGTATTGCAAGCTCTAATGTTGGGCTAGCTATAGGCATGTTGTTAAAGTGTTGACACAAAAGTTGCATCATTTGTGGGGGTTCTCTCATTGTACTGTAAGATGGGGTTCAATTAATATGATAATATTTATATTTTGGCTTTTTACTCTAAAGGTTTTCTCATGTATATGTTATGTGCTCTTCTTTCTATCCTCTATGTGCTTCTCCATCTTGTTGTAAGTTTCATTAAAACATTCTTTTGGTTTAGATCATGAAGTTTCCATTCATTCTTTGCTCCTAGTTGAAGTATAAACATCATAAAACTAACACTCCCAACAATAAAACTCTAATGCATTGATACGAGTTGGAAGAAGTTGAGATAATGGCTAGTGAGAAATCCTTTGGACTTGATGCAAAAGTGGATTGTGTGTGGAAACAAGGTGTGAAGTGATCAAACCCTCAAAAAACAAATGCAACATGCTTCAAGAAGTGAAGAATAGCACACTACAAAAATTGCCAATTGAAGAAATGATGTGAGTGAAGAAGTGTGTCGATTTTGACATGTTTGCGTAGAATTGAAGATGTACCTTTGGACAAATGAGAATTTTAGTGAAGATAAAACACATATGACTTGACAAGTGCGTAGAAGAACCCCTCCTATAGATAGAAATATTGATATGGTGCCAAAAGGGAAGAGGTTGCTAGTTGGAGATTGCTATAGATGTGCCCAAAGTTTGTCTCAGTTACATGCATTGAAACCTAAGTGTGAACACCCACAAACTTGATACTAAAAGCAAAAGGCATAGTGCATGAGTGCGTGATATGTAAGGATGAACCTTTATCCTTCTATTGAAGTTCATATGGATGAAGACGTGGGCTCATGGACAAGTTCAGTTTGTTGACAATGAATCTTGTGATCAAATTTTTCTATGAGCCCATTATTTTGATGATATAGTCAATCGAAGTTTCGTGTGTTAGGTGAGCTTGGGTGACAAAAAAATAATTACAACTCCTTGAAATGGAATGATGGTTCATCAAGGTGATGTTATTAAGTTGACCTTTCAATTCATCATAACTTTGTGGAACACCAAAAGTCTCAATGGGATCATACTTTGTTTCGTCAACAAGAGGTTGTATAGTCATAGTCTTCTTTTTCAAGCTAAAGCATTTAGGCTTTTCATGTCTTGTTTCTTACAATGTGTAAAATTTGTTAGATGTTTTGGCATCGAAAGGAGAATTATAAGAAGATGAATGCAACATCAAGTGTTGCAAGGGGACTATACTTCATCTTTTGAAGGAGATATTCATGTAATAGAGGAATATGTTTTAACCCCCAAAGTAGGCGTTCATGCAATCCACTCTTATACTTGAGAATAAGAGTGGCAACCTTATTTGGTACCTTGAGCATAATCCTCAAGTGGTTTATTTGGAATCTTGCATAGACATATGAATTCCCTAATGGAAATAAAGTCATTGCATGTGCATATCTTGGTCATAATTATAAGGATAGAAAATTTCCTTCAAGGATGTGATAATTTTATTCCTAGGTGTCAATAGGATTCTAAGCATCTTGGCATTTGATTACCAAGGCCTTGACAAAGTTGGAGAGTTTCAAATTTGAAAATGGGACATTATTGACAATAGTTGTTTGGTTGAACTCGAACCAAATCTCCATGTCAAGAATACAATTGAAAGGATCTCATGGTCTCAAGATCCATCAGAGATCTTGAAGGTTGGCCTTTGGTCGAGGAGCCTTATGATATAGAGGCCATTGACTGTTTTGCTAAATGCAAAAACTGTGTCCAACAAGTTCAATATTTTTTTAGCCAAATTGGTAGCTACATTGTAATAGCCAATGGTAAATAAAATTCATCGTCAAACGATAGAAATGAGAAAAATGATATTTTTTGGTACAAATTTATGTTATTCAAAGACAAAATCTGAATTTTGCTTGAAAAGTCAATACACTTGTAAAAAATGACACTAAAAAATGTTATTGAGTGAACCATAAAACTGTTTATAAAGGTGCAAAAACAGGAACAAGATAACCAAGTACAACAATATCTTGAACATGAAGCAAAATAAGCAAAGATAAATGTTACCACTGTGTTGGCATTGAAAAATAGGTAGAATGAAAAAGATTCACCTTAATTTCATTTTGGATGAGTGAGAATGAGGTTGTTAAAGTTGAGTGCTAAAATCAAAATGTCAATTCTTGTAAGGCTAAGCTAGCCTCAAGTAGTTGATGATGTCAATTCAACACCAAGAAGGATTTGTTGAAAGAATATTCCAACATTGTAGAAGAATTATTCAATGGACACATAATGGTCTATTGTCGAAAGATTATTTTGGCAATATTTTTTTCTTTCGATAGGAGTATATTGACATAGGGGTAATATTTTGAAATGGTGGGTGGTTGGTGGTAGAAATTTCCCGATGATGAAATTTTTGGTGGTTGGTGTTGAACAACATGCAAGGTATGGATGGTTGATGTTTTGTGGTTCTTGATGGAAATTTGTTTTGGAGGTTTCCACTGGGAGATTTAGTAGGTTAATGACATTTAGTTTGGTAGTAGGGGTTGATAGGGGCACATAAGGGTCTTATTGAACACTATACAAGCACTCCATGCCCTTCACATGGAATGCTGCGAATGGGTTTGCACTAATCATTTTAGTTGTTGGAGTGGGAATTGTGTGAGGGTTAAGTGGGGTATGGACTAATAGACCTAATAAATATATTCCATTTTTTTGAAATACATATCATGGACTGATGTAGGAGCATCCCAGGTGAATACGTAATCCTGCGTCAACCAAAAACAATTGTTGCGAGAGTTCAGTGAAATTTCTTGGTGAGCCTTCTTATGGACAGATTGATGACTCCATTTTGAAATTGATGCTAGAAGTTTCGTAATTGGATCCTTCTTGGTTTTAGAGATGTAATTGTTTTGTGACTTCGGCTGGCTACTTGGCGAAACATTAAAATTTCATTTTCTGTGAGGTTTGATGCAAAATGATTTGGTAGAGGTCTTTGAGATGTTGAAATACATGTCCCTGCCAATTTTTGTGACCTTTCAAGCATTTGATGCAAAGTTATTGTGGAAGAAGGTTTTCAGCTTCGTTGGCCAATTGACGAATGGTATTGTTTGGTGTAGCCCACATATTTGCTTCTTTCAATGATATTTTGTGGAATGTGTAAGAAGGGAACAAATTGACTTGGTTACACCAGGAATCATGTCATTTTAAATGACATTTTTTTTATGTTTAAAACTGAAAATTAAAAATGTGAAATAAGATGGGAATGTAGAGGGGCGCGAGGACTTTTGAGAGGCACTGAGAAATGAAGGGGCTGAGAAAGAAAATCAATGCCATGAGGAATGTGAAACAAAAAAGCAAATTAGAAAATTAGAGGTGGTGTGCAACAAAAAAAGAAGACAGGTTCATTGAATAGGGCTGTGTTGAAGAGATATAGGCCGCACCAGTTAAGAATAAAGAGGGGCTGCTAAGTGAAATTCTTTGAGGGGGCTGCGAAGAACAGATTGCAAAGTGTGGAGGTAGTGTGGGAAGCGAAGATAGGGAGGCTGCATTAAAGTCAACAAGGTAAAAGGAGAAGGTGCCATAGTAAAGAGGAAATACTTGGGTTCAATTCATACGCTGGCTGATTAGAGAGAGGGCTGTGTGTAAAAAGGAAATAGCACTGGGGCTGCATTAGAGAGACCGAGCTGCATATGAAGTGCAGATTGTAAATTGAATAACATAAAAAATGCATAGAAGAGGAGATAGCGCCAAGAGTGAGGGAGGAAGGCGCTGGTAACAACAGTTGTTTGCAGACTAGTTAAATGCATAGGCTGCGTGCATATGAGACATAGATAATTCACTTGCAAATGTGAGAGAGTTATAGAAGGGGGGCACGTAGTGAATTGTAGAGAGGCTACGCTGGGTGTAACGTGGAGTCAGTGAAAATATTGAATTCATGTAAGGAATTAAATTGTATGCAGTTTAGAGGGGAGGTCATGGGTAGATACAGACCATGACAAACACAAAAGTGTGAGTAAGTAGGGTGGAGCGTGTGGGGTAAAATTGGAATGCCTATGTGAGGAAGGTGAATCGAGATTGCTGTTCCAGAATAGAGAATGAGCCAATTGGATGCCCGAGAAGAATGAGGCCATGGAAGGCCTGTTAGGTCTCAAAAACGTAGGTTTGAACCACAAGAGGTTGCCAAGCTCTCACAACGTTTTTGGCTAACGTACAAGGCCAAATAATGAATTTGAACCTTCTACTCTATAGGTTTTGCCAAACCTAGGTGGGTAAACCTATATGAATGAAGCAGATTTGAACTGTGTGTTTCTCCCTTAAGTAATCTATCCACAATGGCAATTTGGAAATGGATACAAACTTATTTGGTATGAATTGTATAAGCAATATCAAGGTATAATTCAATATGTTCAGTTAATAGATGTGGAATTGTGAAATAATTTTAATGAAACTAAATGAATAAAAATGGGTGAGACCAGTAGCCTATTGGGTATATGGAGTCCAATGAAGACCTAGAAAATGTGACCTGCAGTAGCAACAACTCAAATTGTTTGGCACACTGATATGGGTTTATAACTTGTATAAACGTGCAAGTAAATAGTTGACAAACTCTAGAGACACATTGACAACCCTAATTATACGGTTCTTATTGATCCAATTAACACTTCTAAATTACTGTGATTGACTAGAAGGATTTAATCTTTACTTGAAAGAACCAATTAATCACATCACACGAATACAACAAGTGTGCATTGACAAATTGAATATATACTTGATATATCAGTTTGAATAACAGAGAAGCATTAAAATGGAGACAACCAAATAATTGAATAATTCCAACAAACAGTTGATACCAAGATTAGGTTGCAAAATCAAATGTCTTCATTGACTTATTCAAAATTCATACATGCATCATGGTCTTCACTGTGTAAAACATTCTGAAAATCCTCTCTTCTAACCCCCTATTCTCTATCTATCTCCTTTTATATCTCCCAGAAAATCCCCATGCCTTTTGGTCTTGTTCTTTTCTATTCTCATGAGGCAACCAACCTCAGACCAAAGGTCATGTCGTTTAATAACAAAGCATGCGATTAAATAAAATGATAATAATAACAACTAATCCATTAATCTCTACCGCTCTTTTCATTCGCAGTTTTGCTTGGAGCTTTCCACGTGGAGTCCCATCGGGGCTTCCTTTCAAGTTGCTCTCTTCACTTTTGTTGAGCTTCGACTGCTTGCCACGCGGCGCCATATCGCTCATCTTGTAGTTTTAACTAGTGAGCACTTTGGAAGTGCGAACTGGCGAGCAAGGGTGGAGATCAAGCTGTACTTTCATCTTTACTTCTGAGTCGTTGAGTTGTCGATCTTGTTCTATCTCCATTAGTCTCAGCTTCGTGTGGAGCTTCTTCGTATACTTGTGGGCTCCACTCGTCTGCAGCTGCAGAGTGTACGTGGTAGCTTTTCGTGAGTCTCGTTGTTCTTAAGGAGCCTGCATCTTAATCTCGCGAGCTGGCGGGGAACGACGGTGATTGCATCTCATCATCCGGTTGGCACCGTTAATCTCAAAGTCCTAAGTGCGAAGATGGGACAAAGCAGGTGGGCCCCCTCACACGCGGCGACATCTCGCCAATCTTGCCATCTTTAAAGTATGCTCATCTTCTTTTCACGAACTAGCGGGGAACAACGAAGATCACTTCTTCATCTGGTTTGCACCGTTGATCTTTAGGTTCGAGGCGCTATAGCAGGTGGGCCTTCTTTACACGTGGCGACATCTCGCCAGTATTGCAACATTTAACTTGCGTTTATTTCAGATGGACGGGCCAGCGGGGAACGATTCAAATGAACTCCCACGATCTAGAAAATGCTTAACTTGCACATGAAGTGAAGTTATTCATAAAAAGAGGCCTTGGCTAGGCCGACGGGATGACACCCTCATGGGTCAATGACTTAGGCTTAAATCATTCATAAATCAAACATTAAAATCTGGCGTGAGGGCAGATTAAAGTGACCAACGATCACAAGGTCTCGGGGCCGGTAATGAATGTATGTCGATGGCTTAAAAGGTAACTAATAAGACCGGCAACTGGGATAACCAGTCAACACACAATTAGAGAAGCCAAAGCGGTCAAAAGACCCAAGACCAAATTTGTGGCAAAAACCCAAAACCCCAAGACCTACCCAAGGGTGCCAAGCATGAAAGACACCAGAATGAGCAAGTATGGAAAAATTGCGAAGGCTCTAACAGTGGCTCCTGTTGGGGATGAGTGATTTGTTCATCACTGCAAGAATCCAAGATATCTTTGGGAGAGCAAACCAAGATCTCGAAGGATATGAAAAATGAAAGGAGGTGGAAAATGGAGGAGATGGAAATGATCCTATACTACTGTACATGGAAAGAAAATTTTGTTTTCGATGAGGGAATTTTTGGATTGTCCATGTACTAGCAAGTCCCAACCCCTTTTGAATTCCTAGACTACTGTGCATGGAAAAGAATGTTTTAAGAGGTTTTTCAAGAATTGTCCATGCACTAGCAATCCTTAATCTTTGGGTACTCCTTAAGAGAAGAAATGCTTTAGGAACTGCCCATGTACTGGCAATTCTTGCTCCTCTCCAAACATATTCTGTAAATAATAATAAACCTCCCCTCCTTTTCCAATGATCACAAAGGACCCAACCATAGAGCTTCAAACTTTCCATGCTTTCCCTTCTCCTGATATCTAGCATTCCACATGAGTACCAAATCATTCACCTCAAATTTTCTGTCTTGAACTGATATAGTTTTGAAAATTTCACACCACAACTGATGGCACAAGGCCACCAAAAAGAAAGGCCTATACTTTCCTCTGTCATAAATTTTATTCTGATTTGAACTCAGTGAACTTCCCTTGAAAGTATTCATGTCTTCTTCCTTGCCATTCTTACTGTCATAAAGATACTTGCAACTCCTTCCACCATTCCGATCTAGGTCATGCATCATGAAATGATATCCTTGCTGATTTAAAAGCTGAAAACATTCATTGTTCATCATATAGCTGAGATTGATTTGCACAAGAAATTTGCAATCATTATGAGGCCATTTATGCAACCAAGAAATACAACCTTCATGTGCATGGGAAGAGAAACAATGATCATCTATGTCACTCATCTCAACATTTGAATGCTTCTCACACAAATTTGAAAACTTTGTCATATCAACACTATTTGAGACAAACAAATTTGAAACATATTGCATCTCTTCCATATCACCATTTGGAGATGACACCGAGTTCTGATTCATATTTTCATTATCATTTCTATCTGAACTAATCAATATTGGATTTCTATCATCCATGGTATGCAAATAAATGTCTTCTCTACATGAGCCCAAAACTTCTAAATCACATACCTCTTCTTGAATAGATATAGATTCTTGATCAGCTTCAAAGGTTTCTCCATCACTTTGAGGAATGCACATGGAGTCATATGAATCATTGCACAAAGCACTCTCACTGTCAAAGCAAATGTAGACTGGACACAAAACTTTAGAATCATCCTTGTGTTCACACCTTTGGTATTCGAGAGTTAGCAAATCAGAAATCAGCTCACTGCTGAGTGAATATGTTTCTTCTTCCATATCTTCTACTATTTCTCCTTTTTCTTGATCTCCATAAGAGCTGCAAGAATCACCCTGTTGTAGATCAAAATCTGAATATTCAATAGACCCCTCATAACATGCACTGTCACACTCTGTTATGCAAGAGAGACTCTCTATATCTTCATCCTCCTCATGTAGGCTGTCATAGGAACTGTTTTCACCAGCACAAGTCTCATCCTCTATTGGTTGCTTTACTTGATCAATTTCTCCATACTCATCAGTGATATCACTATTGGATTTAACATTGATAGTGTCCTCATACCTTTTCTTATCTACGGTGCCAACCCATTTGTCTATTTGACTATAAGCAACTGATACCCATGATTTAGGCCAGTAAATTGAATTGGGCTCATATACTTTCATGAACTGCTCAATGATCTCAGACCTACTAGGTGGGAAATTAGTAGGTATTTTCTTACAAATATCTGCCATTCTGTTGAACAAAGAGCGCCCAGATTCTCCTTTATGTCTTTTTATGTCAAGAAAAGCATCCAAAAGACTTTTGTTTCTCTCTTGAATATGTAAACATTCATCATTTTTCTTCATAGATTGTTGATTCTGACATATACCTTGCTGCAAATTTTGATTTACACTTCCATGGAGGATGATCAGAACACCTTTGACTCCCAATTGCAATAGTTGTTGGTTCAATTGTAGTATTTGTTGTTCCATTTGTAGCCTTTGTTGTTTTAGTTCTTTACACTCTCTTATTGACTTTTGCCTTTCTACTTCTTCTGACATCTTGACAAGAAATTTGCAACGGCTTTTTATCTTTTATCTTGACTGGAAATAGTGTTGTTGTTCCAAAATGTTTATGCATTATCTATCACCTTTTAATGGAGTCGCCACCTACTTTTTCCAAAAGTAGGAAAATGAAATGGATTTTGAAACTGTTCTCAGTTTACCCTAGTGGAATCCCTTTTGGTTGAAGACCAATTTTGAAACTTTGTTGACTCTATAAATGGATAGGCTAGAAAATTTTACTAAGTTTGTCCCCAATAGAGTCGCCAAACTATTAGGTCTCAAAAATGTAGGTTTGAACCACAAGAGGTTGCCAAGCTCTCACAACGTTTTTGGCTAACGTACAAGGCCAAATAATGAATTTGAACCTTGTACTCTTTAGGTTCTACTAGACCTAGGCGGGTAAACCTATATGAATGAAGCAAATTTGAACTGTGTGTTTCTCCCTTAAGCAATCTATGCACAATGGCAATTTGGAAGTGGATACAAACTTATTTGGTATGAATTGTATAAGCAATATCAAGGTATAATTCAATATGTTCAGTTAACAGATGTGGAATTGTGAAATATATTTAATGAAACTAAATGAATAAAAATGGGTGAGACCAGTGCCCTATTGGGTATATGGAGTCCAATGAAGACCTATAAAATGTGACCTGCAGTAGCAACAACTCAAACTGTTTGGCACACTGATATGGGTTTATAACTTGTATAAACGTGCAAGTAAATAGTTGACAAACTCTACTTGAGACAGATTGACAACCCTAATTATACGGTTCTTCTTATTGATCCAATTAACACTTCTAAATTACTGTGATTGACTAGAAGGATTTAATCTTTACTTGAAAGAACCAATTAATCACATCACATGAATACAACAAATGTGCATTGACAAACTGAATATATACTTGATATATCAGTTTGAATAACAAAGAAGCATTAAAATGGAGACAACCAAATAATTGAATAATTCCAACAAACAGTTGATACCAAGATTAGGCTGCAAAATCAAATGTCTTCATTGACTTCTTCAAAATTCATACATGCATCATGGTCTTCGCTATGTAAAACATTCTGAAAATCCTCTCTTCTAACCCCCTATTCTCTATCTATCCCCTTTTATATCTCCCAGAAAATCCCCACGCCTTTTGGTCTTGGTCTTTTCGTATTCTCATGAGGGGCAACCAGCCTCAGACCAAAGGTCGCGCTGTTTAATAACAAAGCAGGAGATTAAATAAAATGATAATACTAACAACTAATCCATTAATCTCTGCCGCTCTTTTCATTCGCGGTTTCGCTTGGAGCTTTCCACGTGGAGTCCCATCGGGGCTTCCTTTCAGTTGCTCTCTTCACTTTTGTTGAGCTCTGGCTGCTTGCCACGCCGCACCATATCGCTCATCTCGCAAGTTTTAACTAGTGAGCACTTTGGAAGTGCGAACTGGCGAGCAAGGGTGGAGATCGAGTTGTACTTTCATCTTTACTTTTGAGCCATTGATCTTGTTCCATCTCCATTAGTCTCAGCTTCGTGTGGAGCTTCTCCGTATACTTGTGGGCTCCACTCGTCTGCAACTGCAGAGTGTACATGGCAGCTTTTCGCGAGTCTCGCTATTCTTAAGGAGCCTGCATCTTAATCTTGCGAGCTGGCGGGGAACGGCGGTGATTGCATCTCATCGTTCGGTTGGCACCGTTAATCTCAAAGTCCTAAGCGCGAAGATGGGACAGAGCAGGTGGGCCCCCTCACACGTGACGACATCTCGCCAATCTCGCCATCTTTAAAGTATGCTCATCTTCTTTTCACGAACTGGCAGGGAACGGCGGAGATCACTTCTTCATCCGGTTGGCACTGTTGATCTTTAGGTTCAAGGCGCTATAGTAGGCAAGCCTTCTTTACATGTGGCGACATCTCGCTAGTCTCGCAACATTTAACCTGCGTTTATTTCAGATGGACAGGCCAGCGAGGAACGATTCAGATGAACTCCCACGATCTAGAAAATGCTTAACTTGCACATGAAGTGATGTTATTCATAAAAGGAGGCCTTGACTAGGCTGACAGGATGACACCCTCATGGGTCAATGACTTAGGCTTAAGTCATTCATAAATCAAACATTAAAATCTGGCGTGAGGGTAGATTAAAGTGACCGACGATCACAAAGTCTCGGGGCTGGTAATGAATGTATGTCGATGGCTTAAAAGGTAACTAATAAGACCGGCAACTGGGATAACTAGTCAACGCACAATTAGAGAAGCCAAAGCGGTCAAAAGACCCAAGACCAAATTTGTGGCAAAAACCCAAAACCCCAAGACCTACCCAAGGGTGCCAAGCATGAAAGACACCAAAATGAAGCTGGAAACTTGATTAACTTTCATGAAGGAATTACAAAAATATATAAGCAGATAGTATCCCACAATTACAAGATTTAGAAGATATTCCGAAATGTCATGGTGTTTAAATGTGAACCAAATTGAAAACAAATAAACAATTAGCTAACTTAAGCTAACAAGCTAAAAACTAGGAAGCTAACTTTTGACTATTAATTTATCTTTTTACGTAGAATAAGATTTAAATAAAATGATAGAAATTAACTTAGCTTAGATCATAATATTCTATGCAATACCCTATAAATCCTTATCATTATGTACTATAAACCAACACATGGTTCTTTGAATGGGGCAGAAAGGAGTACTTTTCCATGTGGAGAGCAAGAAGACCAAGGATCTTAATATCATGGCCGAGAATGTTTCCACATAAATTTCCTTTACAAGGGAGAGTAATTCATAAGAATCCCGTATGAAGCACGTCCAACTTGTACCCAAGTTCATACATCACATATTTCTTTGAAACTCTCATTACTAAATCAAGAAACCTCGTTACTAAATCAAGATATCTCATTTCTTAAAAAAGAAACCAAATCTCAAGAACATATAACTACGCAATAACTCTCATCAATATAGACAATCTCTTAATCAAACACACAAAGATCTAACAAAAGAACGAAGAATGGAGAAGGTTGCCCTAAATAATATTTTCATTTGTCCCAAAGTGCTCTACACCCATGGAGTTTTTGCTTATTCGTAGCACATACCACTAATATTTACATGCCAAGTCTCTTCAATAGAAGAGAGGACTATGGCAATGGGATACACCCAACCAAAAACTAAAATCACATGTATTATACAAACCAAGTTTGGAACTCTTAAATGAAAAATATATGTTTTCTAAAAACATTCGAAAGGAAGAGATTTTTTTGATGGATTTTAAAATTAAATTTCATATTTGGGAAAATCAGTTTTTAACTAAATGGGACGAAAAGCTTAAGTTTGAATGAAAAATAAAGAGGGAAGATTTGGTGGGTCGGATGATTTTGCTATTCTACATTATAAAGGATGATAATATGATTTATAAAATGTGCATCTTTTATTGGGTTTCACAAATTTATAGGTAGTGACAAACAATGATAAAGGAAAAATTTGAAAAAAGTCCTTTTAAAAGAACTTTGGATGTTCTGGCATGCATTCTTAGTTCTTTCATCAGATAATTTTAGGACTCGTTTGATAGTTTCTGGTTGAAATATTAAGTTTCCTTTATAAATTTTGATATTCACAATTTAAAAATTCTTTAAAATAAAATAAAATAGAGGGTTATTTTGAAATTTTAAACCATGTTATGTAAGGTTGGTAAGCACATTTTGACAGTACATTTGCACTTACTATCCCTTTTGACAGTCTAAGAATTTTTCTCTTAATTAATTTGCTTTTTGATTGTTTCAGCATGTTGGATCATATTGAAGAACTCAATTAATAGTGTACTTTCAACTTAGTATTAGGTTTCATTTTTAATGAATCTTCATTCCTTTTTCAAAGGTACCATTTGGCACAGGCAGGGAGAATGCTTAAATTGGTTTTGAATATATCTTCATACCTAGCTGATTTCTGGCTTTTTAGATATTGCACAATTTATTTTATTTTATTTTGCATATCTGGATGATGGGATTCAAGTAGAGCAGCTTTTAATTATTTAAATTCATAAAAGATATCAAGTATTAGCATTTATACATCAACTATTGAATATGCAAATATACTGCATATTTATGTCATGAGTTCTATATAGTGCATTATTTTATTTTTATAATACTATTTCAGTATCATTAATGATATATATGTTTTGTCAAACATGCTATTGTAAAAACTTACTTTGACATTGCCAATTTCAAAATTCAAATAACATATTCCTTTGAAGAGTGCATAATATTTATTGAGAAAATAATGTAAAAGTGAATAATTGTTCACTAGGCAATGTTGTAAGGGGGTGGTGGGCATTCGCATATCAATACATGTGAAATTATAAGTGAAACTTCGAAACGTTAATCCATCAAAACTTTTTCCTTAAAGAAGAATGTTTGAAAACAAGGAAAGCTACATAAATATTCATGGTGACAGAATATAAACAATTATATAAAGCTAATATATAAAATTATGCAAGAAAGTTTGATATTAAAAAATATCAAAATAGAACTATATATTAGTCAACTTTATTTTACTTTTATATATCTATTTTGCATTTTATCACCATAGATGTCATGTATAATTTTCGTTGTTTTCAATTGCTTTTGTTTCATTTAAAAAAAGTTTGTCCATATATATAAATTTATATTTATATTTTATTATTATATTTATATTTTATTAGTTGTGTACAAGTAAGCTTCTACAATTGTATGATTGATAATGTAGATATATCATTAATGATAATGCAATGATCTTATAAAAATATGAAAATAAAATGCTTAGAACTTATAACTCAAATATATGATATATAAGAGTTAATGTATGATTGCTAGACATTTAGCATCTTTGATGTATTAAAATTGTTAAAAAAATGCATAGAATCTAATTATTAAGTGAGCAAAATAAATTGATTTTATTTTCTTATGATTATTGGAAGATAAAATTAGTTAGGTATATAGTTGTACTTACAACTAATTCAAACATTCTCCTCGGCTAGTGTCAAAATGAAAATATTGGAATTGGGTATGGAAATTCATAAAAAAATAAATTTAATATGAAGTTGATACTTCAACATGAGCTTGCCAAGGTGAGGCATATGCTGATCAATACCAATTGCAAAAGACAGAGTTGCAAGACAACTACCATGGAATCTATCTCATCCAAAACTTTACCATTTTTTTTTTGGCTTTTATGGGCATTGTAAATGAAAAACATGAATGTGTTAGTTTTATGTTTGTATGTTTGCATATGAGTGGTTAATGTGTTGTGTTTATAACATATTGTCACTATATCATTGTTATGTAATGGGTGTTTGGGCAAGATAGTTGTACTTGGATGTTTAGGTAGTTCATGAGAATGAGCGGGTTTATGAAAGTTGTTCCATCTTTGTAAAAGCTCAATGTTTGACATGATATTATTGACCTTGTTCTTATTCATAATGGTGTATATCAAAAGTTTTTCGTAATTTTTTCGTTACTCATTGATTAATTTTATGGTAAATTTGAATTTTGTGCAATTTATTCTTTTATTTTCTTTTGATCATAAAGATGCACTATCTTAGTTTTGTTTGGTGCTTTGTGACCTTGCTTATAATGGCCTTTCATATTAGATAAACACTTTCATTTCACATTATGTTCTCAATTTGTTGAAAGTCACATTGTAACAAGACAACTAATTTACAAGGTTAATGGAACTATTTTTTTTTTTATATCATCTTTTCTATTATAAATTATAGTATATTTTAGTTTAATTCTATTTCATTAAAATGCTATTAATCTTTTGAAGGGGATTTCGATAAAATAAGATGTTATGTGACTTTGTGTCACACATTAGAATAACTCTTACACAATAATAAAACTTTCAATAATATCAATACTAATTATACCAAATGTTTTCCTTTTGCGAGATTGATAAAATTGAGATAGGAGATATAACGGTTACACATTATCACACATTATAGTTCAAAGATTGTTTATAATTATATATTTATTAATTTTTTTATTGATTATATTTTTTATAAATATTTCAAAGTAATGCTTATGAGAAGTGTATACACTAATAAATAGGCTTAAAGTAAACATTTAAAAAGCTTTAAGATAAAGTGTTAGTTATAATATAAATATGTTTCTAGTATATTACAAAGAAGATATAATTAATTACTAAATTTATAAATAAAAAAAGTTTTATCATAATTGTTTTTGCTTTTATAAACATGGGAAACAAGGGTCCCAATCCCTTACAAAGATGCAATAGTCAAGAAAGAACAACCACCTAGGCAAACAACCACTTAACCAAGAACCAAACAAAATAAGACACAAGAACCTTACATCATAGCATTTGAGCCTTTTAATAAATTAAGTCTTGAGAGTCATTAGATGAATCATAATACTATTAACATAATAAAACACGGTGATACAAAAAAGAATAGCCCATTAACAATTAGAGGACAACAACATAGTGATAGTCCTACACCCTATAACGAGCAATAAGATTCATCTAGTCCTTGCATAAGGTACTTAGTTTTTCTCCCAAGGAGTAGTGCCACCACACTTTGCCCTTGTATCATCTTGTTTCTATTTATTTCTTCTATTGCTCATTGAGTTGTCTTGCATGCTTTTCCTTTTTTTAAGGTCGGCTCGTAAAATCACAATACCATTAACACAATGTTATGTCATCATTCGTTATGTTAACCATCTTGCAAATAACACACTCCATTTTATTTATCTTATTGTGAACACGTGCCAAATTATGTTGGAGTTTATTCCATTTCACAATACAATTTGCATGTGTGTGCTCTTTAGCAATTTCAACTTCCTTAAAATTCTTGCATCATAATAGGAGGGTCGGCAAAAACATTATTATACTTGTCAATTTTATCATGGAATGTATCCTCATCTTATTGGCCTTAGAATTAGTCTCAAGCACAAAGTCTTTAGGGGGAGAGTCGTTCACAAAATCCTCCTTCGACAAGTCACCTTAGAGGTGTTGGAATTGGACAAAGGAATTAGACTTAGAGTTAGTGCTATTTTGTTCAACCGCTTATGAGGTTTTTGTAGTCATAGGGAGCTCCTCATCCTCCCTTTACCTGATGGTATCCTTTACACTACCAATGTTAGCCACTCTTGTAGATCTTGTACCATCTCCAATGACTTTCAAATAGTTGTCCTTATTTGGATGGTTAACTTGCTTTATAATGGGTACAAAAGGAAGCTTCAACAATAAGATTAGCCTACACAACTTTATCCTAATTTTCTTATGTTTGGACATATCATCCTTGGAGGGGAGGTCCTTAGTCTGGTTAGCCTTGTCCCCTTTCAAAGATAGGAGAATGTGCTCAATGGTTTGATGACTAGGGTTTTTCTTCCATTGGACGGCTTTAGGATTCCAAGGGGAATAGGCAAACATTAGGGGATTGGGTGGTGGGAAAAAGAATACTAACCTCTTCATTATTCTCAAGGGTTTGAGAAACCTTCTTATTTCCCTTATTCTTTTTGTTATTTTTGGACACATTTGGCTAAACCATAGAGGTCTAGGCAACAATAATGACCGAAGAAGGAAGTATAGGGGTAAGATTGAGATTACATTAGTACAAACAAAGTATTAGATCTTGATGAAAAGGGTATGGCAATTTTTTTTATGCACTATTCTAAAGAAGATAGAAGGAAAAAGGGAAAAGCTTAAGTCTTTGATACCTTAAATGGTCCAAAAGGGGTAAATGATAGCCATGAATAGTTGAGAACTTGCCCTTTATAGTAAATGAAGTGATAACATACTTTGTTCTAGGGGGAAGGAAATGCCACTCTTTTGTAGCCATTTTGGTGCCTGTTGACCTCCTCACCCTCTTCAAGGAAAGTCTATCAACTCAAAGTCTTACTTCTACTCATCCTTAGGACCTTTTGACCCTTACAGTTGACCTTCATAGCTTGGCTAATTAATTCTTTAGTAACATTGAATCTTAAGCCATCCACAATAACTTGCCTCTTGTTCCAGGACTTGATAAATTGGTCTGTGAGGGCCACATGATGCCCCTACAATCCCCCCCCCTCCCCCCCTCCTCCCCCCTCTAGTGAATATTTTTCACTTTCTTTTGCAATTTATCATATGATGATGGCTCCACTTGATTTGTCTATCCTCCCATGGAAATTTGAAAGAGTGAACTAAGAATAAACAATCTCATGGTGCAAAGAGAGAAAGTGTAGATAAGGGTTAGAATGTAGGGAATACAAAATATAACATTGAAATGAACAGATAATTAGTTCTTATGTCATTAGCATGATGGATAGAATGACCTAACACCTCGAGTGAGTCTTGAAGGAAACTATTGCTTGATATCATAATGTGAACAACTCCTTCGCAAGTGATACTAAGGATGCATTCAATATCATAATTAATTTACGCAAACTTGGTTTCATAACTCCCACATATATTATTCAACAAACACAAATTAAGTTGAATGCGAATGTGAAAGGTATGGTAGCTTTTTAGAAGGTTGTTATCTACCATATTTCCTATATTTAAGGGATTTTTGTTGGGGATAAAATTATTAGAGATGCAATATTGCATATTAAAATATTCACTTTGGACTAGAGGTTATAAGAGGCTATTTGGAAGAAAGAAGAATGTGTTGTGCCCACTACAAGTATAAATATAATTATGTAAGTTTGTTAAATAATGATATTTTGGAAGATTCTTTTTCTTATGGTTTTTTCAACTATAAATTTTTGTTTGTCATCACCATATATAATTCATTCCTTGTACATTAATATTGTATTATTTAAATCTATTGCAAGCATAATTTAATTTTCGTCTATTTTTTTTTTTACTTTGACGTGACATTAAAACTACCTTTTAAAATTTATTTATAGTAGGAATAAAGGAAAGTTGTATAGTATTGTACCGACAAATTTAGGAAGAGGCTATACAACTTGAGAAGAAAATAATGGAGTTTACTTGACCACCTACAAAGGATTTTTTCTTTGTCAAAACCCAACATATTAGTGAGGCATGTGGGAAAATACATTACCTAGAGTTGGATAAAAATGGGGGTTAGCTCTACTTGAAGAAAAAGTAACGAACAAAAACACGATGATAAGAAAAACTCAGAGGGAAAAGGTGATAGAGTTGTACTTTCATGTTAAATCCCCAATGTAAAGGTAAGAATAAAAATTGATGTACTCACTATGATAAGTATCTACACACAATCTTAATGGTAATCTTGTAAAATGAACAAATTTTACATTTCCATATACTTTGTAGAATATTTTGTTCTAGTTGTTTCACCTTGTTTCTCAATCGTTCTAGTCAATATTCCATGAAGAATAGCATATAATTCATTGAAATAATTTATAGTAGGAACAAGGGCAAGGTGTATAGACTTTGTACCAACAAATCTACGAAGAGGCCATACAAATTGGGAAGAAAATAATGGAGTATGAGATGTTGATTAAGTATAGTATAAGTTTACATGACGACCTATTTTTTTAATTTTTTTTATTGCCAAAACTTAGTATGTTAGCGAGGCATATGGCAAAACACATTACCTAGAGTTCTACTTTCATGTTAAAAAGACTTAGAGGGAAAAGTTGAGAAGAGTTCTAATTTCATATTAAATCACAAAGGTAAAGGTAAGAATAAAAAATGATGTACTTACGATGATATGGATGGGCACAAGGTTTTTGGCATTTGCATTCTAAATTAAGTCCTTGAGGAAGAAAAAAGGTGGGAAAATTTTCACCATGGAGAAATAAAAATAGATTAGTAAAGACTCCAATATTCATGAGTGTTTTTTGTTAAACACCCAAAATACTGAGAGAGAGGGGGGGGGGGAGTTGAATTAGTATTCTCTGGAACCACTTAAACATTTAAACTTCCATTTAAAGCATCATATTCAATTTGCAGTGAGGAAATAAACCATGAAAGCAATCATCAAAGCACATAACACATGAACGTTAGATTTTTACATGGAAAACCCAAAAAGGGAAAAACCATGGTGAGGATTAGCTCACAATAACCAATCATAACATATTACAGAATGACTCACTACCTTTTGGATTCACTATTTGGAGGGCTCACTATCCAAAGAATAAGAGAAATAGAAGAGATGGCTCACTACCAAGAAAAAGGGTTGGCTTACTACCAAGATTTGAACTGCTAAAATGTATCTACAATATACAAGAAATACAGTTCCAGTGGAGCTCAAAATACCGAATCAACACACTTCATAGTACACCACATTCACACTCTGCTCTACTTTACATTTGTATCACATTTGCACTATATTCACATACTTCACAATTCATTACACAACAACCACACCACAACATTGAAAATGATCTTGCATCTATATCCATTACATTCACAAACACTTTCAACATCAATTAGGTCGGCCTAATTAGATGTACCGTGCATAACATAACTTGTCGGCTTAAGATTCAAACAAACATGCTTCAAGACATGATTCAAAACTTGTAACACATCCAAATAGGTTGGAGGGGACCTATCATAACTCCATGAGACCAATCAATAGTTCCTTTATATCCGCATGACCCCAAGCATATTAGGTCGGCACCGCTAGTGAGGTAACACTCAAATACACCAATTGAACATTCACAAATTGAAACTCAAACCTCCAAAACACTAACCACTTGGATCATAGATGCTACTAACACCTATAAACACATCCTCAAAACCACACAACAAAATATTATTTCGTAGTGGAATGCATACCATTTCAAACATGTACTTTGTACTAGTAACACTGTCATTTGCAAACACGATATACTGTCATCATTATCTTCAATACCAAATGACATAAAGACATGAAACTTTGGATTTAGACTCTTCTTTGACATACCAAAATTACCTTAGAACTGCAAACCAAAATTCTTCAAGGTAGAGCAATGCGAACCCAAAAACTAACTCTATATACTAAAAATTGAATTCAAGGACAACCGAGTATTCAACACTTCTGTTCTATATTGAATAAAAAATTCTTGCATCTGTATATTGGATGACCATCACCATATTCACTCATGCTTCACCGGCTAGCTATACATCAATCTTCACATCAAACCACAATGTTGACATCAATGACAACACTGTATATGCTCATGTTGCCAACAAACATACCAATGACAATCTCCTCAAACTTCCAATAATCTCCTCCTTTGTCATTGATGGCAACATGCACTAAACTCTTCTCTAAATCTTATGCCACTAATCTTCTCCCCCTTTGACATCAAGGGAAAAGGGTGCACACATAGTTTTTGTTCTTTGCTCCCCCTTTGACATCATTCACATATACTTGCTTTTCTTTTTCCTTCTCCTCCTTTCATATATACATGATTTTACCTGATTTACTCACATACCCCCCTTGACTGATATATACATATATGGATGAGAGTAACAAACTTCTTAAAAAGTCTATCCAACTCCCCCTAATAGTTCTATTCATCAAAACTTTGCATTACTACCTTCCACAAATCTACAATGAAATTTGAAAATGCATAAACAGAAAAAGAAATATACAACATCAGTCGGAAGAAGTGTTTGACACCTGAAATTTAGCAAGGTGTGCCTCCCAATCCTTTTTGCCATCTTCCCATTCTTTCTTGGTCAAACCAAGCATGCGACTCTGTATCTCAAACTCCATGAGAAGTTCTTCTCCATCATCTAGAGTACTGGGGTACCGAATTCGGCTTCATTTCCTTCTCACATTATTTAGAGCATTGGATATGGGTGTGAACTTGGCATTCACCAGGTCTCTGAGCTATCCAAACTACACTATAATCTTCTTTTTTTTGTTCTTGCAATTGGAAAAATTGTTTGTACAAATTCTTTATAGCTAATCTTGTACTTTCATTTGCATCATTAGCTGGGTCATATGCACTAGATGCCTTGTTAATCTAGGACTCAATAGATTCCATCTCATCCTTAATGTTTTTAGTGGAACTGGGCCACTGTAAGAAAAAATGAAATAACACTTTGGCCTCCTCCACACAGTTTTGTATATCTTTAAGGTTGTTTTGTAATTTACCATATGCAATGGCACACTTGTCTGAAATCTATGTCAACCTTTTCTCATTCACCTTCTTGTTTGCTTCCTTCTCCAACTTCTCCTCTAACCCAGTAGAATATTCGTTGAAAGAGTCTAGAAGCAACCTCAATTGTTGTGCACAAGATATGGAATTGTCAACACTAGCGTCAGAATGTTCTCCTACAACACCTGCACAACCTTATCTACCAACTCAATACTTTTCTAGTGGGTTTGTAAGATTTCCTTTCTAGTAGAGGCATGAAATGCATCACCAAGCTGCAGTTTATGTAAGGGGGATATCTTGTCCATATCAACTTAGCATTGCTGCATTGGGATTTGAAGTTGTGTAGATACAACCAGTTGAAATTATAGTTTCATTCCTAATAGGCTCTTCAAGGAGTCTCTGGAGGTTCCAAAAGACTCACCAATAGTCTTCATACTTTCTTCAACCTTCTTCTCAAACTCAGAGGACTTTGGGGCATCTAGAGAGGGGTTAGCTGTTCTACTAGATCTTCTTGTGCTAGGGTCACCTTCCAAAGGACCTGGAAATGTTTTTAGCTTTCTCCACAAAGTCCTTAGGAAGTCCCATCATCTCTACAACCTGTGTAGCCATCTTTTGAACATTTCTATCAATCTCCTTCTTCTTGCGCTACATATGCACTTCCATAGACTTTTCCTTATAAGTGCTACATTTTCCCTCAGTTGTATCTTTGGACATGATAAGCATATGGTCAGCCAAACCAACAATTACATCCTCAACAACTTCATATCCCATTTCAGGGATCCACACAATTCTAGGCTCAACAACCTCCATCATGCAGTAGTCCTTGCTCACTATAAAGATAATATTTTTGTACTTCTCCACCACACTCTTCAGAATTATCTCTGGCTAGCATGCTTTCCTGGAAAGTTTTAAAGAATCACCATAATGCTTTCTTCTATGTGTTTGCATCACCTAATCTCAACAAGTGGTCTTTGATTTGAGTGGCCACTAGTATTTCCTTTAACCATACAATGTTCTTGGTTCCAAGGACCTCATTTAGAAAGTAGAAAAACAAACAAATAATCAAAGTACCAAATCAAAAGGGGTACTGGGAGTCCTTTGTCTTCTGCAATTTCTCCAAAATTTGTTGCCTTAGCAACTAACACAAATCAAAGTCTACACCTTTCTTCACCATCTCATATGCAATATTAATGGCAGTTGCAAAAATAAAGTTTTCTCTTTTTGTGAAGAATATCTTATACCCTATCATCATCGATGCATATTTCCCCGAGGGTCTTCAATGTCTTTGATGGTCAGGGCACTCTTTTCAAATTTGGCACTAGTTAGTTTCATCGCAACTTTATTTTTCATCAATTTGAGTGTTGAAACTGGTTCGGTTGAACATAACCCTGTTACAACCCTAATAGCCTCTTTATTGATCATGTGTGGTATATCCAACGAGATAAACTTGCCATGAATTCTTCTCAATGTGTATCTGACCCACTCATCAAAGTAGCAAAAGAAAGGGAAATTATTCCAAACATCGAGCTTCTTCTCTGTCAAGCTCTCAAACTCATGTTTCAGTTCAAAATGGTCTTTGGTAAGCTCACTAATCCATACATCTAGCTTAGAGTGGTTATACTATTACAATTTTGCATGAATGTAAATCCTAACATCTTTTATATGTATCACACCATACAAAATTCTTGAAAATGCATCATCTGAGTCCATCATCATAGACTTAGTAGGGTGCTTCTTAAATTTAGGTCGAGGGTGATCTACAACCTTGACAACTTGTGGAGTACACATCTTTGCAATACTTTAAAACACTTCAAAAACTTAGGGCAAAGTAGAAATCTATAAATACCTTTGAATTTAAACTGCTAGGGTTTCGCTCAAGAATTCAGTCTATAAATACCTTTGAATTTATACTGCTAGCGTTTTGTTCAAGAATTTAGAATCACTTTACTTTGCTCCTCTTCTCTCCTCGAATGCTCGAATGCAAATGACTTAAGCATACCTAAATCACTTATAAAACCCTTTTGAAATGACCTAAATCGCATTGAATGCACTAATTTGAAGTTAGATCAAAAGCTAATAAACCCTAACTGTGATAACACAGTCACCTTCAATCACTCTGTTAGGACTGAAAAATTTCCATTTAAAACCCTAAGGTTTTCCCATTTGAATCTAAATTTTCCATCATTACCCTCAGGAATTTTATTCATTTATATCTATTTTTTACTATTCTTCCTTTAAAAAATCTTTTTCCATCCATATATACCTTGCACCATATACCGCTGACTTAACATTTATTTAAAATCTCATTTACCACTTTACCGAGGCCTCCCACAAAAGGGCCTGTGGTATGGCGATACCGGTTAGCTGGCAAGAACAAAGCGCTTACCGCGCTACCGCACACAGTCTAAACATAGACCGAGTGGCGGTAAGTCAACTGCGAGGGTAGTAGCGAGGACATATACCGCGATACCGTGGAAGGTCCGAGTACAGACCATTGTAAAGCGGTAGAAGTTTAACATGCAACGACGGTAACGGTCAACGGAGAACAGTTAATAGCGGAGGAGACGATAAGCGGTTATCGCTATACCACACACGGTGAAAACTAAGACCACGGTAAACTATTGGAAGAAGCGGCTAACGGTTACCGCGGTACCGTCGATAGCGAATGCAAAGACCGCGGTAGAGCGGTAAGCGATGGAGGTAGCCATGACAATCAATGTGGGGCCGGTCACCGCGTTACCGTGGGAGGAAAAGTCAAAGCCCGTGGTAGAGCGGTAAAAGAAATAAAGAAAGCCATGAAGCATAAAGCATTAAATGCGGATAAAATGAAATTTAAAGGAGCGATAAATGCATATAGTAAAATTAAAAGAGCGGGAAAATATGTAAAGCAAAATCAAAGATAGAGCAATAGTATAAAATATTTAATTTGCCAATAAGGCAATTAATTAAATATTTTATTTGATTGTGAAATACAAATGGCCATAACCAAAAAAATGAAGGGTCACGACCCTTGATGTGTAATGTATAAATAATTTGAAAAAATCAGTTGTAAGAGGAGGAGATAAAAAAAAGCAGTAGTTAGACTGTAGGAGTTAGAATTTTCTCGAGAAGGGATTGGGATGGAAATAATGTACAAAATTTTCTTGAAGCAGAAACAATGAAGACTAATGTTTTAAACTGGTGAATTTCTCTTTGGTGTTCAGTTGTTGTGTTGCATTAATTTATACTCTTTATTTTGGTTGTCTCCAACTTGAAGTCTTTTAATCATTTAAATCAACATATCAAGCATATTCCTTGATTTATCAAGATATATTCAATTTTGTGTGATTTGACTAATTGGTGTCTGCAAGCCAAATTATATTCTCTTAATAAATCACAATGGTTTTGAGATTTCTTTTGGATAGTTAAAGAAGAACCTGATAGAGAAAAATTCCAACACTGTTTATGCAAGTCATAGACTTAGTGAATTTTTATGCCAGCCATAGAATTTTCAGAGTGCCTAACAACTAGAGTTAAGCCAATAAGAGGAAACAGATATCATTTTGACTCCATTGCCCATGTGGATAGAAGGAATTGATCTGCCACAACCCAGAGATACAAATCCATATCAAACAATTTATTCAAAAAACCTTTCATTTGTGCAGTAGGAGTAGGAGTAGTTGTAGTAATCTTATCTGTCCACTTCCCTTTGCCATTATGGATAGATTGTTTCACCAGGAAATACATCTTAAATCTGCAACATACAGATAGGTGCACTCGCGTAGGTTTTGCAGAGCCTGAAGAGAAGAAGGTATAATTGCATCAATTGGTCTTGTTAGTTGGTCAAAAGCGTTGTGAGAGCTTGGCAACCTCTCGTGGTTCAAACCTGCGTTTTTGAGACCCAACACACTCCACAAAATGTCAAAACATAAGATTTTTCACAAGCGTTTTCACAAGTAGGTCAAGCATATCAACCTATATCTTATTCCAACGTGCTGAAGACATCAACACTGTATCTTTGGAAGGGGCTTAAAAATCCTTTGTTAAAACTCCCCCCGATCCAAAGCTCTTCAGTTAGTTTTCAGAGGAAACATTTGCACTAGAGGCTGGCATAGACTCACTCTTCACTTCGCTCTCTTCTTTCTTTTTCCAAATCTTATCCATTTCCTTATTCATTTCTATCGGATCCAAATTCTTTACTGGATCATTCTTCTTCAGTGAAATAAAGGATTTCACATCCTTGCTTTTGCAAAACTTAGTAACGTGTCCTAACTTATTGCATATGTGGCATTTGATATTCTTTTGAACAAGCTTACTTCCACCCATTCTAGGTCTGCATTAATTATCCTTATGCCCAAATCCATCGCATGTATAATAGTAGCCATTGAAAGATTGAAACATCATACCATTGTTATATCCATTCATCATCTGATTTCTGCATTCACTAGCTCTATGACCAAATCTTTTGCATGTAAGCACTGAATAGGAAATGATTGAATATTTTGATTAATTTTTCTTCTACTTTCCATAGCCTTATGTCCGAATTCATTGCAGGAATAAAACAACCATTAAAAGATGGGTACCTTTATGTATTTGGTTGTCTAATTGGAGGTCTTTTGAAATCATTCTTTTGGTTCCAGGCCTTCTTGAAGTTGCTCTTCTTGTCATTGTTTTTTTCAGCCTTGTTTGGAGTTTGATTTGTCTTTGAACTTTCTCCTCTCTCAAACCCTAATCCTTCTTTATCGTTAGATCCCTTCTGATTTGCAATCATCTCATCAAGCATTGTAGTCCTCTTCTTGAATCTTTGCTTTTTCCATATCTAATCTTAAAGTCACAACCTTTTGTTCAAGCTTTGAACAAACTTCAAATTTGTCTTTCAATTTAGCATTTAGGCAATCTTCAACTCTTTTACTTTCTTCAACTTGCAATTTTAGACTGGAAATGATCTCATTTTATTGCTTGAGATCCTTGATCCTATCTGTAGCTTTCTTAAGTTTCTCTGAATTTCTTAATGCAATCATTTGCATCACTAAGATCCTTTTTCAGATCTCTATTCTCATATTTTTCTTTATCTAGATCATCCAGGGAAGATTTGAGTTCTCCTTCCATGTCAACAATGCAATCTTCTTTAGTAAACCCTTCAAGCATATTTTTTTCCTCGAGGATTAGGATACTTACAACCATGTGTTCAACTCCAAGATGTACTTTAGCGATCAAGCCAAATGAAGGAACCAAGCTCTGATACCAATT
This sequence comes from Sequoiadendron giganteum, assembly GCA_007115665.2. Taxonomy (NCBI): domain Eukaryota; kingdom Viridiplantae; phylum Streptophyta; class Pinopsida; order Cupressales; family Cupressaceae; genus Sequoiadendron; species Sequoiadendron giganteum. The sequence continues at coordinate 402,796,596 of CM021102.1, read as the reverse complement.
GTTGAACACTCGAAATACTAAGAGGGGGGGTGAATCAGTATTCTCTAAAACCACTTAAACATTTAAACTTCCGTTTAAAGAATCACATTCAATTTATAGTAAGGAAAGAAACCATGAAAGCAATCATCAAAGCACATAACACATGAACACCAAATTTTTATATGGAAAACCCAAAAAGGGAAAAACCATGGTGAGGATTAGCTCACAATATATTATAACTAGTCATAACATATTATAGAGTCATAATGTATTATAGAATGATTCACTACCTTTTGGACTCATTATTTGAAGTACTCATTGTCCAAAGAATAAGAGGAATAAATGAGATGGCTCATTGCCAAGAAAAAGGGTTGGCTCACCGCCAAGATTTGAATTGCTAAAATGCATCTACAATATGCGGGAAATATAGCTGAACCAATGGAGCTCAAAATATTGAATCAACACACTTAATAATACACTTTCACACTCTACTTTGATTTACATTCGCATCACATTCACACTATATTCACATACTTCACAATTCATTACACAACAACCACACCACAACATCAAAAATGATCTTGCATTTATATCCATTACATTCACAAACACTTTCAACATCAATTAGGTCAGCCTAATTAGATGTACCATGAATAACATAACTTGTTGGCTTAAGATTCAAACAATCACACTTCATGCCATGATTCAAAACTTGTAACACATCCAAATAGGCTGGAGGGGACCTATCATAACTCCATGAGACTGATCAACACTTCCTTTAACTCTACACGACCCCAAACATATTAGGTCGGCACCACTGGTGAGGTAACACTCCAATACACAAATTGAACATTCACAAACTGACAATCGAAACTCCAAAACACTCACCACTTGGATCATAGATGCTACTGACACTTGTAAACACATCCTCAAAATCGCATAACAAAATATTATTCCACAGTGGAATGCAAACCATTCCAAACATGTACTTTGTATTGGTAATACTGTCACTAGCAAACGTGATACACTATTATCATTATCATCAATACCAAAGGACATAAATACATGAAACCTTGGATTCAAACTCTTCTGACATATATCAAAATTACCTTAGAACCGCAAACCAAAATTCTTCAAGGCGAAGCAATGCAAACCCAAAAATTGATATTCTGTATACTAAAAATTGAACTGAGGGACTTAGCCAAATATTCAACAGTTCTGTTTTGCTCTGGATCAAAACTTCTTGCACCTATATACTGGATGATCATCACCATATTCACTCATTCTTCACCAACCATCTATACATCAATATTCACATCAAACCACAATGTTGACATCAATGACAACACTGTATATGTTCATGCTCATGCTCATGTTGCCAACAAACATACTGATGACAATCTCCTCAAACTTCCAACATCTTTCCTATCCTAACTTGAACTAAAATGGTTCATTAGTGTGTGAAATAAACTTAAGAAAAGAGCATCTCACTAACTTATTCCACATCAAGGTACAAGCAAAAGATAAAATAATTGATTCTTTATTTGATTTATTCTCTCAATAAAATTTAATTTGTTATAAATTGATTAAAGATCTTGGTTTAAAAGTGACATGTTTCCTCAATTCTTATTATATGGATGGATGCATAATAGTATAAATTTTATACTCTTTAATTCTATTATCATAATTTTGGCTTATTTTAGTCTATTTCTTGTTCAATGTGATTTTTACCTCTTTCAACAAATTTTCCCTTTCCTAAGCCATATGTATCTTTTCTCTTGACCCTCTTCCCAATGTACCCAATAATTTTCTATTTTTTCCTTATCATTTATTTATTTTGTCCTCGTTAATTCCTTTTCCCCTTCTTCATGTCCGTCTTACCCTCATTTTTATTATAAGTTATTCTCTTTTTCTTCTTTGATCAATTCATTAAATATCATTATTTTTATTTAGTACATATTTAAATCTCATATTTTTATCCTCAAATATCATAGCACATATCCTTCATGACTCATAACCACCACCTTTAGATGACTCCCTTTGAGATTAAACTTTTCTAAAAAATTGAGCCTCCTCAAGTTCAAGGACAAGGTTGTAACAACCCCTTCAAGAAGTGGTAAAAATATATTTTAACCCTCTCACCTTAAAAATAAAAATATATTTTAACCCTCTCACCTAAAAAATGAAATTATATATGCATTTATTGATGTTGCTTCCAACCTACTACATTTCCTAATGTTGGAAAATGTGCCTCAACTTGCTGGCTCAAATCTCTATTAAGGACTTGACGAATTTACTTTATGTTCATGCCTTTTCCGCTATACCGCGAAGTCCTTCCTTCTCTTTGGTGGTAGTTCCATGAACCTTGGCTTCATCGACAAAACAATCGCATATCGGTGAGTGACACAGTGTTGTCTCACCAATATACCGATATGTGATGAACTGTATCAGTGTGACTTGGGGTCATCGGTGAAACTCTTCACCGGGCTACACCGATGGACTGTTGGTAGACGAAAGCGACTTGGATTCCGATGGCAGTGGGGACCACAACAAAGTGTATCGGTTAAGGTGATCCTGATCTATGGTTGTGATGTGTTCAATCCAACAGTGCTCGTTCTATTCCACGCTCCTTTGTGGTGAGGACTGGCAGACTCTTGTGAAGCAAGCGGAATTGACTGAGCGTATGCCACTTGTTGGCTTAATCAACGGTGCTCGCTAGTCCCATGCCTCTTGTGGTGGGTCTCGAGTGACTCATGAGGGGTTGTGCAGGCTTCAAACACGTGTCGTCGTGCTAAGTCTTTTCAGGAGACTTATTGGGAATATTGTGCAAAGAATGAATTGATCATGGCATTTGTTGTGCATGGTAATGCACTAGAATTGTAATGGGTTGAAGGTTCGATGGTTGAACGGATCGATGAGTGATCAATTTGTGAATATCATTGTATGCTAAGTCGAGAAGCATTGTAATAGTGTTATTCTATGTAAGGTTGATCAGGGAAATTTGCTGCTATAGTAATTGTCATCTGTGAAGGAGAGACTGAAACTTATATGTAAATTATTTTGCTGTAATACAAGAGTTCTTTGGTGTGGTGGGTTTTTCTCCCATAAGGGTTTTCCCACGTAAATCTGGTGTCAATTGTGTTTGAATGTGTTTCTCAATTGTGTGATTGCTTTAGAAGGCATCTTAGTGAACTGTAATTGCAAAGTTTAAAAGGCATATCTCTTTCTCCTCTTAGTTTTGACATTAGGAAAAGTTTGTTCCGCAATCGAATTTTTTCCTAACAAGTGGTATCAGAGCCTGGCCAGTTGTGTTATCCTTGTGGGTAGGTTGGATTTTTTGTGTCAATTTCTGTTAAGTGGGATTTTGTAGAAGTCTTGAATTTGTCTAATTACAGATTGAGATGGCAACGACAAGTACGTTTGGAAGAATTGATATTGAGAAATTCAATGGAAGCAATTTTGAGTTGTGGAAACTCAAAATGGAAGATCTATTGGTTGACCGTGATATTTGGGTTGTTGTGTCTAGAATGAAACCTACAGGCATGAAGGAAGAAGATTGGGACCTCGCAGATCGAAAAGAAAAAGGGTTGATAAGACTCTAATTGGCAGATTCAGTTCTTCTGAATATTCATGAAGAGAAGACTACATCTTCTTTATGAAAAAGACTGGGAGATATTTATCAGGGCAAGTCCTTGGTGAATAAGTTGTTTTTGAGGAAGAAGTTGTACTCTTTGAAAATGGAGGGAGGAACATCTATTGTTGATCATTTGAATACCTTTAACATACTGATTGCTTAGTTAACATCTGTAGGTGTGAAGATTGATGAAGAAGATCGCTGTATGCTCTTGTTGTGTTCTTTGCCGGATTCGTCTGATCACTTGGTGATGGCGATTGAGAGCATGACAACCACTTTCAAGATGGAAGATGTGGTTTCTTCTTTGTTATCAGAAGAGATGAGAAGGAAGTCTTCAGAGATGGCGAAGGAGGCTCTGGCTATTTGAGGTAGATCGAAAGAAAAAGGCAGAAAGAAGGACAAGAAGTCCAAATCAAAATCAGAAGGGAGACCAAAGTCTCCTGGAAAGAAGTCTAAGGTGAAGTGTTGGAATTGTGGGCAGCCTAGTCATGTCCAAAAGGATTGCAAAGAGGAGAAAAAGAAGAAGAATTCTTTCGACAATGATTCTTCTCAGAGCGATGTAGATGCCTTCATTGCAGCCTTGGCAACTTAGGCATCAGATGATGTCTGGCTGATTGATTCTGGAGCATCCTTCCACATGACATCTCACAGAGATTGGTTTACAAAGTATGAAGAATACGATGGTGGAAAGGTGTATTTGGCAAGCAATTCATCTCTAGAGATAGTTGGTCGTGGAAGAGTTAGAATTCAGTTTCCTGATGGTAGAATTAAGAGAATTGATGGCGTAATGCATATACCAAGTCTAGCTTGAAATTTTCTTTCTGTAAGCAAGTTGAACGATGTTGGAGTGCAAGTCTCATTCTCAAGCAATGGCTATAAAATGAGTAGAGGCTCGATGGTGTTGGCTAGGGGTGCCCGAATTTGTACTATGTACAAGCTTGACGCATTGGCTGTTCAATGCAATAGTGTCTTTGCAAAGCTACAAAAGGTTGTTCGTAAAAAGAAGAATGAAAATGTTCCTAGTGGGGCAAATTCTTTGGAAGTTGAACTTCCAGCAGAAAAGACTATGCTTTGGCATCAAAGGCTTGGTCACATTGGAGAAAAAGGTTTGAAAGCCTTGAAGAATAAAAACCTGGTTGAAGGGCTTGATGATTGTAACCTGGAATTTGAATTTTGTGAACATTGTATATATGGAAAACAACACTGTGTTTCATTTTACTCCAGTCCTTATAAATATTTTGGTGTTCTGGATTATATTCATTCTGATGTGTGTGGTCGAGTGGATGTTCCTTCGTTATCGAAGTCTAAATATTATGTTTCTTTTATTGATGATTATTCGAGAAGGGCATTTGTGTAATTTTTAAAAGGTAAATCAAAAGTGTTCAGTCGTTTTAAGGAATTTAAAAACCTTGTGGAAAATCAGACTGAAAGAAAAATAAAGTGTCTAAGGATTGACAATGGCGGTGAGTTTTGTTTTGATGAGTTCGAAAGGTATTGCAAAGACCATGGGATTAAGATGCATAAAACAACACCTTACAATCCGCAACAAAATGGAGTTGTTGAAAGGTTGAATAGGACCTTGATGGAAAAGGATAGAAGTATGTTGAGCAATGCCGGTTTGGAGTAGAAGTTTTGGGTTGAGTTTGTGGCTACAACATGTTACTTGTTAAATCAGTCTCCTTCGTCAGCACTTGTTGATAAAACGCCTATGGAAGTTTGGTCTGGTAAGAAGCCCTCTCTTAGACATATTCGTGTCTTTGGCTGTAAGCATATGTTTATGTGCCTGATGTGAAGAGATCTAAATTGGACAACAAAGCTGAAAATGTATGCTCATTGGGTATGGACTTGGTGTGAAAGGACACAAGCTTTGGAATCCTGTGACTAAGAAGGTATTGTACAACAAAAGTGTAATCTTCTGAGAACTAAAACCTTCTTCAGTGGATCTGCAGTCAGGGATGAAAGAAGATAAAAAGGATAATGATGTTGTTGAGATACCTCTAACTCCTAAAAAAGAGGAACAACACATTGAAAGTGTACCTGAAACTGAGGAGAGTTTGAGTAGCTCTGAGAGTTCTGAACAAGAAGAAGAACCACAACCTCAGCCTCAATCTATGAGGAGGTCTACATGTGAGAAGAAACAACCAGATAGGTATGTATTCTCTATGATAGATTCTAGTTGTGCCTATGCTTTGATTACTAACACAAATGAGCCTAGGACTGTAAAAGAGGCAACTGAAATGTTTGATTCAAATTCCTAGTTGGAAGCCATGAATGAAGAAATGACATCATTAAAGAAAAATGATACTTGGGATCTGGTCCCATTGTCTGAAGGTAGAAAGCCTGTGGGCTGCAAATGGGTGTTTAAAAAGAAAATTGGTCTAGATGGCTGTGTCGAAAAGTATAAAGTGAGACTGGTTGCCAGGGGATATTCCCAGGTAGAGGGAATTGATTATGGGGAAATTTTTTCTTCGGTAGCAAAGCTGACATCTATCATATTTCTTTTGTCACTTGCAGCAACATATGATTTGGAGATTGAGCAGATGGATGTGAAGACAACATTTCTTCATGGTGATCTTGAAGAAGAAATTTATATGTCCCAGCCTGAGCACTTTGTGAGAAAAGGTAAAGAAAATTTGGTTTGCAAGTTGAAAAAATATCTGTATGGTTTGAAACAATCACCTAGAATGTGGTACCAAAAATTTGACACATTTGTTTTGTCATTGGGATTTGTAAGATCAAAAATCAGATCATTGTGTGTACTACAAGACTGAAAATGACCGGGTTCTTATTATTGCCCTTTATGTTGATGATATGTTGTTCATAGGGAATAGTAAGTTAATGATTTCTGATCTAAAGTCTCAGTTGTCTGCAAAGTTCAAAATGAAAGATCTTGGTGCAACTAGATATATTTTGGGGATGAAAATAACGAGAGACAAAAAAAGTAGAAAACTTTGGCTTAGCCAAAGTAAGTATATTAATATTGTTCTGGAGAGATTTGGTATGAATGATTGCAAGCAGCTAGTTGTTCCAGTTTTGCAGGGGACAAAGCTATATGTTGAAGATTGTCCAAAAGATCATACTGAGATGGAGGACATGACCAGAGTGCCTTATGCTAGTGCAGTTGGCAGTTTAATGTATGTAATGGTCTGTACAAGGCCAAAAATTGCCCAAGCAGTGGGAGTTCTTAGCAGATTTATGGCAAATCCAGGAAGGACACATTGGGATGCTATGAAAAGAGTGTTTAGATACTTGAGGGGCACTTCAAAATATGCTCTGTGTTACCATGGCAATTTGGTTGGTTCACAGAGGACTCTCAGCATTCGTGGATATGTGGATTCTGATTGGGCAGGGGACATTGACAACAGAAGGTCCACCAGTGGATATACTTTCATGTTGAATGGTGGTGCAATTAGTTGGATGAACAAGCGACAAGTTGTAGTCGCTTTGTCCACTACGGAGGCTAAGTACATGGAAACAACTCACGCCTGTAAGGAAGTCGTTTGGCTTAGAAGATTGTGTTCTGATATTGGTTTTGATGCAGGGCAAATTATTATTTGTTGTGACAGTCAGAGTGCTATTTGTCTGGTGAAAAATCCAACTTTCCATGCTAGGACAAAACATATCGATGTGCAATATCACTTTGTTCGAGATATGGTGGAGGATAGAAAGGTTTGTTTAGAAAAGTTGGATACTTTGAAGAATGTTGTTGATGCATTGACAAAGCCAGTGAGCACAAACAAGTTTAGATGGTGTACAAGATCGATGGGCCTTTGGGCCTATGATCTTTAGTAAGTTTGAAGTTTGGAGGAAGCCAGTAAGTCTTCGTCAAGTGGGAGCTTGTTGGAAAATGTGCCTCAACTTGTTGGCTTGAACCTTTGTTAAGGACTTAACGAATTTACTTTCTATTCATGCCTTTTCTGCTATACCGCAGAGTCCTTCCGTCTCTTTGGCGGTAGCACGATGAACCTTGGCTTCATCAATATAACGATCGCATATTGGTGAGTGATAAAGTGTTGTCTCACCGATATGCCGATATGTGATGAATTGTATCAGTGTGACTTGGAGTCATCAGTGGAACTCTTCACTGGGCTACGCCGATGGACTGTTGGCAAACAAAAGCGACTTGGATTCCGACGGCAGTGGGGACCACAACAAAGTGTATCAATTAAGGTGATCCTGATCTACAATTGCAATGTGTTCAATCCAACGGTGCTCGTTCTATTCCATGCTCCTTTGTGGTGAGGACTGACAGACTCTTGTGAAGCAAGCGGAATTGACTGAGCATATGACACTTGTCGTCTTAATCAACGGTGCTCACTAGTTTCGTGCCTCTTGTGGTGGGTCTCAAGTGACTCATGAGGGGTTGTGTAGGCTTCAAACACGTGTCTTCGTGTTAAGTCTTTTCGGGAGACTTATTGGGAATATTGTAGATTCCCTTTTGATTCTCTGAAACTTGACAAGCAGTGTACGCGTGTCTTGGTGGACCTTGGCCACGACAAGCGGTATATGAAGGGGGAAACACACAGACCTGTTGACTGCTGATGTGTACACCGTTCAGTGGAGGTTGCTGACTTGGATAGAGGCCGTTTGGATTCCTGAGAAGTTTCGATGGTTAGTTTGTAGGGGAAGTTGAATCGAATCGGTTGTGCAGAGAATGAATCGATCATGGCATTTACTGTGCATGGTAATGCACCAGAATCGTAACAGGTTGAAGGTTCGATGGTTGAACAGATCGATGAGTGATCAGTTTGTGAATATCATTGTATGCTAAGTTGAGAAGCATTGTAACAATGTTATTTTGTGTAAGGTTGATCAGGGAAATTTGCTATTGTAGTAATTGTCATCTGTGAAGGAGAGACTGAAACTTGTATGTAAATTATTTTGCTGTATTACAAGAGTTCTTCTTTGGTGTGGTGGGTTTTTCTCCCGTAAGGGTTTTCCCATGTAAATCTGGTGTCAATTGTGTTTGAATGTGTTTCTCAATTCTGTGATTGCTTTAGAAGGCATCTTAGTGAACTGTAATTGCAAAGTTTAAAAGGCATATCTCTTTCTCCTCTTAGTTTTGACGTTAGGAAAAGTTTGTTCCACAATCGAATTTTTTCCTAACACCTAATCAACTATTCAATTAAAATATATAAACAAGACTCATTTCTCTTTTCTAACAAATGAAATACAAAATTTATAGTTGTTCTTTCCATTGAATCTATTTTTGATAAAATATGAGGGTTCTACATTGCTTCAAATCTATAAATCAAGGCTCTAAAATATATTTTTGGATTCCTTAGACATTACCACAAGCAATTCTTTCCATTGGGTGACTATTTTCCTTTTCTTACAAGGCTAGCTAGTTCCATTGGATTTTCACTTTATTTATATTTAACTTATAATTTCTCCTTCACCTACTACCCTATTTCCATCTCATCCAATTTGTATCTTTTTTATCTCCCACTTTCTTTTTCTTTCAAACCCTAGTTTGACTAGTTTTTTATTTCCTTCCACTATCCATTTAAACCCCACCAAATCTCCCTTATTTTAATATTTTCTATTTTTCTCTTAGTATTATTTCTACCCTACCATTTTCAATGTTTTCATTTGACATATTTTTCTCATCTCCAAATCTCACTATTTAACCTTGTTTTCCTTGTTTCCATTAAAGTTAAAATTTCAAATTTTAATGCAAAGTTAGATTTTAGATTATTTTTCATGTTATTTTCAATGGGGACTAACCAAGGAAAATTCCCCTTTTGTCATTTATATTGTAGGGTTTTTTTAATGTTTTTGGTATTACAATTCAAATATAGGCAAATTATAAAATCAAATAAAGTGCCAAGAATAATGCATACATTAAATTATATAAAATACCTCTATTCCATTTCAACAAGATTTAAGATTATGGACTAGGATTTCCACCAAGGAATAGGCCATCCAATAGGTCGTTTGGGCAAGATGAGGTTGTCTAGTAGGTCATTTTTAGCCAAATAGTAATGGAATTTTGATTCTCTAGACTAAAAATTTCATGAAAATTTTATTATAATATTAAAACTTCATATTTTTTGATACATCATCAGACACTAGGTGAAACCTTTCTATTTTTATTAGTTTTTCACGTGTCATACTTAAATTGGATTATTTTCTTTCTATTTCACCCACATTTTAGAGATCAGTAGTTATCCCCTTTAGGGAAGATTTTATATACAATATTAATCATTTTTATGGTTTATTAAAATTCTTTTTTTTTAAATAGATGAAATGGTTCATCTTCCTTCATTTTGACCAATCTAATTAAGTATACATCTCATTTTCTATCTCTTTCACCTCCATTTTTTTATATTATTAAATATCCTTTTTAGGAATTTTTTTTATATAATCATACAAATATTTAGAAATTATTACACCTATAACATCCCTAATTTAGATTTTTTTTTTCTATTTTATCTATTTTCATCATTTATACCATTTTTAAACCTAGTTGTGACAATTTATGGAATTCTACTCCATCTTATACTTATTACCATCATAGATGATAGTTATAACAAATGATCAATATCATTCAAGAAACCTCTCTAGAAATCTACAACCAATTTTGAGATAGTGGACCAAGTCACCTCCTAGGACCAAGCTATTAGGTTGGGTATAACATTAAGACAAGGTCATCCACTTCAATGTAAGTTTAGGACAAGGAAATACACTTCAATGTAAGTTTAGAGAATGGAAATCCACTTGGGTCTATGAATTCAAAAAATAATTTCCTTCTAGAAAACTCTAATTTTTTTAGGTTGCATCTTAACATCATCTTATCATTTTCTCATACAACCACTTCTCTATACAAGTTGATCTTGTTCCTCTTTTAAGCTATTTTTGACCTCTTAGTCACACATTTTCAAATATTTGTGTATGTTTCCTATCCAATTTAATCAATTATAAACCTAGATTTATGTACATTGGAAGTAGGTTCAAATAGGATGTTCTAATACACATTTAAATATACTTCATTTTACTTAATTTTATACACACTTAAAAAATATAGCCTCATTTTTATTTTCAAGATGAAGGATTATGTGAGGGTAAAATTTATAAAATAATGCAAGAGGTATTTTTAATTTTTCGTAGATTTTATTGATCAGATTATTTTTATGTGGTTTATTTGGGTATGTGTGCAATGATACTTGTGAATCTAGATCTATAAGAGAGATGTGGTCTATTTCTAAATAAAGAACCAATATATATTGGTTTTAAAAATGAAAGAGTATTTCTTGAAATCTTATAGTGGAAAATCCAATATTTCTTTAGGCCATACATCAAAGGAACAATGGTTAATCAATATATGTGGGAGATCTTTGGGAAATAACATAATTAAAGAAATTGAGATAAATATTTGTGCATGCAAGAACTAGCAAGTCAACTAGATGTAACTAGCATCAAAATATGGATGTTGTCAATTATATGGTATTGCACAACAAGTTGGCTTATTAGAGTGAAGGGTCTATTAATTTAGAGGATTTTTGGGATGAAAAATCCCTAATTATGGAATTATGATACAAAAACTTGCCTAGGTTATTTGGATTTAGAAGGGTCTTAGTCAAACACAAATTTAATAAATTGATATAGATACCTAGAAGGCTATTATAGGCATCTAGAAGGATATTATACACATGTCAAAAATTGATACAAGTATACAACACACCATTATAAGTCAACTATGGGTTTCTATAGGTACTTGCCAAAATAAAATAGATGACTAGAAAGTTGTTACATGTGTCGAAAAATAATGATAGTGAGTTTATGGTTGAAGAAAAATTCAAGATGTGTTTTCTGGTACTCTAGAATATCATTATGATTCATGTAAGTCAATGGGTTTTATTCATTCTTCCTATAAGTCAGTCTAAGACATCCATATTAGTAGTTGGAAGTTGTTTACGCAATTAACCTTATCTAATTGATGTTGTGTATTTATATGGGTGATAGTGTAGGTAGTGCCTAATTATGTTATCATGGTAGATTCCTTTGTTTGGATAGCAATTAATTTGGCGGATGTGATGGGTTATTATTCCTTCTTGGAATTTTTTTATTAGTTGTCTATGATAGTAGGTTGTTTAAGTTTTCCATCTAATTATTCATGCATATATTGTTGAACATCTTGAGTGGCTTGGTTGTTGCATGCATGTTGGTCACCACCCTTGACAACAATCCACCTTCAACAAGTTTGAAGGACAACAAAGGAATGCCAAGCAATGATATCCTTTAATAAGGGTGTTGAACATAGGTTTTAATTGATGTCAAAGGTGTGATGACTAAGGAGTAATTATTGTTGAGCAGTGAGAATTAAACGTAATTGTAGTTGAATATCAAAGGAGTAATTCAATAGGTCTATAAAAATTGTACTGTCATATCAGTACATTTTAAAGTACAATGAAGAATATTGGCTGTAGTATGCTTGCATCTATTTATGTTGATAGAGGTAATCCAAAAGTTTGATCCAAAATGTTTGACATCAGTTACTCAAGGCATAGATTTTTTTTGGAAATACAATCATGATTTGTATTCCCTTCTGATGTGATTTTTTCTCTATGGTTTGAAAGGAGAGTATTTGTAAAATTATTCTATCTTATTCCAGAGTTTTTAGGATTTATGTTTAGCATGCAAAACGATTGAAGTGACAAAAGGTTGACTGTGCTTGCTAATTAACTTGTTGGAGTTTTGAAACACAATAGTGGCTTGAAGTGTGCAACATCTGGAGATAGTGTGGGATGTTGATTTAGGTCCAGATTAAGGTTCCTGTGAAAGCGCATGGCATCATGTTCACTATTTGGCAATATTTTTTATTTAGGACCGCACCATTACACGTTTCATGTAATTTGAATTTAGGTCCACCCTATGTCAACTTGGTTACTTGCAGACCCTTGGCTGATATGAAGTGTTGTTAATGCAATGTCTTGTATATAATCATCATACTTTAGATCTCATTAGGTGTGGATGTGTATGCAAATTTGTGTGGAAGTGTAAAAGTTGGGCTAGCAAGTGTAATTCAATGTGAGTTGAATTTCAATCATTATGCACCATTATCAGAAGATAATGAGTGTAAGAGAGTGTCTGAGGTAAGCTTAGATCTTGTGTAATTGTGTTATTAGCATTGAAGTTTCACAAGATTTATCTCTGTAAGTCAATAGAACTAGTGTTATACTTATTGAGCTGGTGCTTAGATCTTTGTATAGGGGATTTGTGTCTCCAATAGGTTGGTTCCTACAAATACATCAAGGGATTGGTGTATCTAGTAGGTTGGTTCCTACTTCATGATTGTAACTTATTCATTATTTCTATGAGGTTGGATTTGGATAGTAGGCCCAAGTAGCTCTTTTCATCATGCTTTTTCCCATTCTTGGTTTCCACATATATCTGGTGTTCATGGTGTGAATGTGGGATTCTATGATTTCTTGATTAATTGTAGTTGTTTTAATTCATGTTTCATGTTTAGATATACATTTTGAACTAAAGAGTTTTAAATTGATTTGATCTACTGATTCACCCCCTCTCAATAGATTGTGTGCCCTTCAATTGGTATCATAGCTAAGTTATTTGAAGAATCTTAATAGCTTGAGGTAGATTAAAGATTGCACACTCAGTGGATCAAGCAATATTGTCTTCACATAAGGCACTTCTCTTTGATGGATCCAATTACGCCTTTTGGAAAGTGAGGATGGAAGATTACCTTATGGTACTAGGTTTTGAAGTTTGGAAATTGGTTGTAGGTGGATATGAGATCCTTGAAAGTCCTCCAAGAGATTAGGTTGAAAAGAAGGCTTGCAAGAACAATGCTAAAGCAAGGAATACTATTTTATGTGGTTTATCTAACTTTGAGTTTGTAAAGATCATGCATTATAGAACAAAGGGAGTATGGAATAAGTTGCACAATATCTATGAAGGTCATGACAAAGTCAAACAAGAAAAGCTTCAAACTCATAGAGGCCAGTTTGAAAGTCTGAAAATGAGGGAAGAAGATAAAATTTCCACATTCTTGCTTTAGGTTGATGAGGTTGTACTCAAATCTCTTCCTAGAAAGTTTGATACAAAATTTTCTACTGTTGTAGAAGCTAAAGATCTAAATACTCTAACTATGGATGAACTACATTGAATTTTGACTACCTATGAAATGAGAATTGAGAATGATAATTATGTAAGGAAGGAGGTTGTTGTCCAAGAAGCAAGACGATATTGATTCAGATGATTGATCAGATCTGGAAGAAGAATTTTTTTTCAAAAGACTACAAAGAGGTTCTGGAAAGTATAAAGGAAAGTTTCTTTTTAAATGTTTTAATTGTGGTGAAGTAGGTAATTTTATGGCTAAGTTTCCACATAAGGAATCTAACAATGATGAAAGAAAGTACAAAGGGAAAAGGATTCAAAAAATAGAAAAGTTTCTTTATTAATGAGGAAGGCTATTCATTTGATGATGATGACCAAGGTGATTCCAAAAATGAAGGAGAAAGGGCTCTTTTCATGGCTATGGAAACCTCTAAAGAAGATGTAGAAATAAAATCCAGAATTGAAGTTGATGCAGAAGTAGATCTTGTAGAAGAGTTACTCTGTGTTGGTAAGGAGATAAAAAGGTTGAAGAGAAGGATTGCAGAAGAAGTGAATGCTAAGGAAAAATTATCTCAGAGTCTTGAGGAAGCAAAAAAGATGATCATTGAATTGAATGTCCAAGTTGAAGAATCAAAGAGGATTGAAGAGGTTTTGACTGAAAGGTTGTTGTGAAGAGACAAGGACTATAAAAAAGTTGAAGCAAAAATTGTATCACTTAGAAAGGATCTTGAAAAGGTAAATCATCAATTGAAACTAAAGTTTGGAAAAATGATAGAAGTCTTGGATCAAATAATAGAAAGCTAAAGATCACCACATATCAAAATAAATATTGGTTGTGCTGATGAATATAATCTAATAAGGTCACCAAATAACCTATGAAGTGTATTGTTGAGAATCCAGAAAGAAATTGCTTTGAAAGTTCAAGTTTTGAGAAATTTGAAGCAAACCATGAAAGCAAGGTGGTGAATGATGGATTCATTCAAGTGCATAGACAAAAGAGAAGATTCAAAAGACAAGCTTCAAAAGGACAAGGCTACAATACTAGGTTCTATCATTCTTTTTTTGGTTATTGTTTTAATCGAATCATTATGGTTATAAGGTTGTGAATTGTAGAAAGGATCCGACAAGAAGAAATGATTTTGTTAACAAAAATGTATTCACCATTGTATAATTTAATATTATTTGTCACAAATGCAACAATGTTGGACACATTTCTAGAAATTGCAAAAGCAACTTTGTAAGTCCTATTGTATCGGATATAAAAGGAGATAAGTTAGAGTGTTAGAATAATGAAACAGATAGTGTAGACGAAGAAACCAAAGGAGCATAGATTAGAGAAAACCATGGTGGCTTAGACTACACTTCATGCTTAGAAGGAGAAGAATATGTTGATCATTGATAGTAGATGCTCAAGTCACATGACTGGGGACAAGAGTAATTTCATGCATTTAAAGAAGTTTGATGGAGGATCTAGAACTCTTGGTAACAAATTTGTTGCTAAGATTACCGGTAAGGGTATTTTGAGTCTTGATGGCAGAAAGATAAAAACTCGTGATGTTTTTTATGTGGAAGGTTTGAAACTTAATCTCCCAATTTTCAGCCAAATGTGTGATAGGGGCTACAAGCTCTCATTCACTGCTGAAGGTTGTGAAATTAGAAAGACCAATACTGGAGAGCTAGTTGCGAAAGGAAGCACAAGGCTGCCAGTGATGTATATCATAGGTAAATGGACAAAATTATTTTGAAATACAAAGGGAAGAAAGTTGGATATGACATAGAAGATTGGGACACATCAACTTTGATGATATTGTAAGGATTAGTTCAAAAGGAATGGTAAGGGACATGCCAAAGATCAAGAAGTCTTAGTATGCTAGTTGCAAACCATGTCATTAAGACAAGTAAACAAGGACCAAATTTCATACTAAGGAATATTCTATAACAAAGCCATTAGATTAGATTCATATTGACCTATGCAAACCAATGAGGATAAAGAGATTACAAGGTGATACATATTTTATGATGCTTATTGATGATTACTTTAGAATGACTTCAATCAGTTTTTCTAAAAGATAAATTAGAAGCTTTTGATAAGTTTATAGCATTAAAGGCTATGGTTGAAAATGAAACTGGAAGAGCAATCAATTGTCTAAGATCAAATAGAGGTGGAGAATTCAATTCTAATTGGTATGATGACTTTTATGAATTGCATGGGATCTAAAGGCAGTTTTCAGCTCCTAGAACCCTACAACAAAATGGAGTTACTAAGAGGAAGAATTAGATCATACAAGAGATGGATAGAATCATGTTGAGTCAAGAAAAGTTGTCATATATGTATTGGAGATAAGTAGTATATAGTTTGAATAGAGCTCAAATTAGACCAAGGATTGCCAAAACACCATATGAACTATGGAAAGGAAGACCAACTTCAATCAAACATCTCAAGATATTCAGAAGCAAGTATTACATCAAAACAGGTGAAGAACATTTGGGTAAGTTTGATTATAGATCTGATGAAGGTATTTTTCTTGGTTATTCTATGGTTAGCAAGGAATATATATTCTATAACAAAAGATTGAAGAGGATTGTGGAAAGTGTTAATGTAAGCATTGATGAAACAATTTAGTCTAGTGATACTTTGAATGTGGAAGAGTATGAAGAACCAATTTGGTATAGTGATGAAGACTCAAAAATTGATTCTAGGAATACAGTTACAAAAACTCTGACAATATATGTTTAAAAGAATCATTATGAAGATCAAATTATTGGAGATATGGATAGTGGTGTTCAGACCTGAAGAAGAATTAGGAAAGAAAATGAGTAGGTACACTGTACATTATTATCAAATATTAAACCAAGGTCCTATACAAAAGCAAGCAAAGAGAAAGGATGGATAGATGCCATGGAGGAAGAGTCAACTTAGATTAAGAATAATGAAACTTGGGAGCTAGTTCCAAGACCCAAAGACAAAAATGTTATTGGTACCAAATGGATCTTTAGAAACAAGTTGAATGAAGATGGAGAAGTGATTTGGAACAAGGCCAGACTTGTATGTAAAGGATATGCTCAAGTTGAAGGAATTGAATTTGAAGACACATTTACTCTAGTAGCAAGGATGGAAGCAATAAGAATGTTTTTGTCCTTATCATCATTCAAGAACATCAAGGTATATCAAATGGATGTGAAGTCTGCATTTTTGAATGGGTAGTTAGAAGAAGTCTACAATGAGCAATCAAAATGATTTTAATGTTCAAAAAATCTAGATTTTGTGTGCATGCTAAAAAAAGCACTTTATGGACTCAAGAAGGCTCCTAGAGCATGGTATTCTAGATTGGATAAGTATTTGCAACAATAAGGTTTTTAGAGAGGTAGTGCAGATAGAAATATACATAAAATTAGAAGAAGATCAATTGTTGATTGTTGTTGTTTATGTAGATGGAATTCTTTGGCAGAAGTAGTGATAACATGTGTAAGGAGTTCTGGGATGCAATGCAGAATGCGTTTGAAATGTCAATGCTTGATGGACTATCTTTCTTTCTTGGTTTACATATTTCTCAATTAGAAAAAGGTATATTCTTTTGTCAAAACAAGTATATAAAATAAATGTTAAGCAAGTTTAAGATGGACGAATGCAAACTGGTACCAGGTGTAATCTGAGTAAAGATGATGAATTTTCTTCAGCAGACTAGACCTTGTATAGATCCATGATTTGTAGTTTGTTGTATATGACTACATCTAGACTAGATATAATGGAAGCAATTGAGATGGTAGCTATATTTAAGGCAACACTTAAGGAAAATCATGCCAAGGCAATAAAGAGGATATTTAGATATCTAAAGGCTATAATAGATTTTGGTTTATGGTATCTTAAGTGTGAAAACTTTACATTGATTACATATGTAGATTGGGAAGGAAGCATAGATGATCAAAAGAGTACAAGTGGTTGAGCTATCTTTCTTGGTAACAATCTTGCATCCTGGCTAAGCAAGAAGCAATATTAAGTATCCTTATCTACAATAGAGGTAGAGTATATTGTAGCAACTTCATGTTGCACTGAGATATTGTAGATGAAGAAAAGTTTGAAGGAGATGATGATAGAATTTTATTAACCCATTGCCATTCTTTGTGACAATACTGGTGTTATAAAAATTTCAAAGAATCTAGTTATGCACTCAATAAAAAAGCATATTGCAATTAAGCATCATTTTTTGAGAGAGAAGGTTGCAAAAAAAGAGGTAAGGTTGGATTATGTTGAGACTAAGGAGCAAGAAGCAAAATTTTCAAAAAAATGCTTCCTAAGGAGACTTTTGAGTGTATATGGTAGAAGTTGGAAGTTTTTGCTACCTCCTCTTAAATCAAGAGGAAAGTACAGGTTGAGGGGGAGTGTTAAATCCATGTTGCAAGAAGGCATAGTGGTCTTTTGGAGTGTTTCAGTGTTAGACACACCCAGAGATTGATAGGGAGGGGGTGCATCAACCTTTTCAAAAACTTAAACCCTTAAACCCTTCAACAAAACTCAAATTCAGACTTTCAACAAGATCAATAATACTTAATCAAATCACCAACAATGAAAGATAAGACAATGAACACACATGCACAAGATAACACCAAATTTATATGGAAACCCATTGAGGAAAAAGCCACAATGAGAGTTAACTCAATATAAGAAGCTCACTACTTACAAAAGTTACAATAAGGCTCTTTGCCAAGGACTTGCAGGCTAAGGCACACTACCTTATGACAAGATAGATAGAGGACTTGCAAGCTGGATCACACAAATTTAGGGCAAGATACAAGGACTTGATGAGACTCACTATCTCAAAGAAAGATACATAAAGATATAGAAAATTACAACATATCTGAACAATACACTCTGTTGACTGAGGCATTAAAGCACATGTGATCAATCTTCCACACACTTTCACACTTCTCTACTTGATATTCAATTCATGCCACACACACACTCTTGCAACATATGCGATCTTCCATTTATATCCTCTATGAAAGATCTCAAAGCATCAATTAGCTCGACCAAAATAGAATATAAACATTAATTCTAAAAAGTTGGCCACAAAACATCAATGTGGTACAAAGCGAGCCTATCCAAGAGATAGAGAGGACCAAAAACAACTTATTACATCTTCTAATTTGATCCAAAACACCACAAATGCTAGTGCACACCATCCCAAGTCAACAACAAGGAAACATATAGATAAAACGTGTAGCTCATTACTAGTTAGGCCAAAAACAAAACTCTCAAATGAATTTTCTCAATGTGGATCACAACAAGATAGGGCAAGACCCAAACATATCTTAATGCATCCTCCAATGCTGGCACAAACATAATGCAAGCAAGAAAACAAGCCATGTTGGTTAGAAATATACAAGTTTCCAAAAAACCAACTCAAAATAATATGTGGCACAAAATAGATCAACCAATGATGTGTGAATCATAGAGAAACATTCCATGAATTTCCAACAACACTTCCATACACCTTTTTCACACTTTCATGTCAAAAACATCAACCACACCTCAAAAAAAACAAAACAATTCATCTAGGAAGCCAAAAGACACAATCACGAGATAAAACATTGAAAAAACAGTTTGCAATAAACTTCACCACCTGAAAGATGAACTAAGACACCACATAAACACCGAGAGAACATCCACTGAGCTGCATGGGCGAAAACATCAACCAGAGAAATCTAGAGCATTTTTGGACCATTCCAGAAAAGCAACCAGATTGGTAACCCACTTTAATTACTAGAGACCTCCTCAACAACATTGGTGACCTAAAAATACAGGAAGAAAACATCCACACAACATAGACACTAAGTCCTAAAGAAATACCATATATTTAATAATGGAGGAATGTTGAGAATTATCTCAATTAGTCTTCACATCAACTTCCTGCAACAAAAATCTTCACCAACATCCAAAGACCAGATCTTCCAGGAAATTACACATACATCCTCAGGAAAAATAGGAGAGAGCATACAACATGCTCAAGATCATCAAAAATACTTCTAATACTCATCTCAATGCTTCTAATCCTCATCTTAATACTTCTAATCCTCATCTTAATATATCATCATGATATCACCTTTTCCAATAACAACTATACTCAATACTACTTCACTTGAAATCAAACAAGGCATGACATCCAACCATGAACATCACTAACAACCATAACATATGTGCAACAATTTCATCAACATTACCACATCAATGACAATCACAAAATAGGGTGTTGACATTAATGACAATCACAAAACAGGGTGTTGACATCAATGAAAACCAAACAACCAAAGGCAACATATGTACACCAATCTCCCCCTTTGGCATTAATGGCAACACACACCTACACATTCTCCCCCTTTGACATCAAGGAAAAAGGGAAAAATATCTTCAATTAGAAAGAAACAACACTTTTCCTTCATGATCCCCCTAAGAGGTAGTCCAAATCAATCGAGGACAAAAAAATATGACATGAGTTTCTCCCCCTAGATAGATGCACTATTTATGCATCTAGTTAGAACAAGAAGGTGCGATAACCCCTAACTTCTACTAGAGATACTCAAAATTATCCTTTGAAAGTGCCTTAGTGAACATGTCTACAATCTAATCCTTAGTAAGCACATACTCCAATTTGACTTCTTGCTATATAGCCTTCTCTCTTAGAAAGTGATACAAGATAGAATTATGTTTGGTGCTTGAATACATCACCAAATTCTTGGAAATATTTATTACACTGTTATTATCACATAATATGGGAATGGGCTCATCATATACCACCTTTATGTCCTTCAAAGTCTGCTTCATCCAAAGCACTTGGGTGCAGCAAGATGGTGCAACAATATATTTAGCTTCTGCTATGGATAAGGACATTGAATCCCGCTTCTTACTAAACCATGAGACTAATTTTTCTCCTAATAAAAATGCACTTCCACTTGTACTCGGTCATCCACACATCTTGTACAATCAACATCAATATAGAAACTCAAAGAAAAGTTATCATCCTTTTTATACCACAAGCCATAATCCATAGTCCCCTTGAAATATTTGAATATTATTTTTATTACCTTCTCATGATTTTGCTTAGGATTAGCTTGAAATATGACAACTAAACATACTGCATGCATAATATCAGGTCTAGAAGTAGTCAAATACAAAAATCCTCCAATCATAGATCTATAAAGAGACCAACCAACCTCCAAAGACTCAACAGTCTTGCTCAAGTGACAACGAGTAATCATAGGAGTATTAACTGGCTTGGAATCTTCCATGCCAAATTTGATCAACATCTCTTTAACATACTTAACCTAAGAAATAAAGATAACACCATCTTGTTGAACAATTTGAAGCCTAAAGAAGAGAGACAACTCATCAATCATAGACATTTCAAACTCTTTTTGCATCTCTTATGCAATTTTATTGCACATATTATCATCTCCTCCAAAGATAATGTCATCAACATACACAAAACCTATCAAAATATCGTCTTCCTCAACTTTAATGTAAAGATTGATATGTGCAGTACCTTTCTTGAAACCTTGCTGAAGTAAGCACTTATCCAACCTAGCATGCCAAGCTCTAGGAGCTTGCTTGAGTCCATATAAAGCTTTGTTTAGTCTGCACACCATGGTTGGATCTTTTGATAGAAGGAAACCATCTAGTTGCTCAATGTAGAACTCTTCCTCTAAGTCACCATTCAAGAAGATTGACTTCACATCCATCTGATAGACTTTGCAATTCTTGTGAGAAGAAAAGTCAAGAAACATCCTAATTTCCTCAATCCTAGCTATTAGAGAAAAAGTCTCCTCAAAATCAATACCCTCAACTTGTGAATAACCCTTACATACCAATCTTACCTTTTTCCTTACTACTTAACCATCTTCATTCAATTTGTTCCAAAACACCTACTTGTTCCTATAACACTCTTATCAACTGGTTTGGGAACCAATTCCCATGTTTGATTCTTTTCTATCTAATATAGTTCTTCTTCCATTGCCTTCATCCATCCTTCATCTTTGTTGGCATCAATAAAGGCTTTTGGTTCTACTTTTGATGGTAAACATAAATTCACTTGCTCTCTTGCTTTTGCAAGCGTTCTCTTGGTCAACACACCTTCACTCTTATCCACAATGATCTGATCCACTGAATGATTCTTCTAGACATACTTTGGTGGAGTCTTAGGGGCATTTTTGACTCTTGTTCCATATCTTCTTTCACCTCTTAGTCTTCTTCTTATTCTTCAATCTAGGGAGGTATATTAGATCCGCAAACCTCTAGTTCTTGTGACATCTAAAACAAATCTTCATCTACCTTAACATTTTTGTTTTCAATATTTTTTTCTAGTATCTTGTTATAGCATTTGTAAGCCTTTCTCCTGGTTGAG
Organism: Sequoiadendron giganteum; assembly: GCA_007115665.2. Lineage (NCBI taxonomy): Eukaryota > Viridiplantae > Streptophyta > Pinopsida > Cupressales > Cupressaceae > Sequoiadendron > Sequoiadendron giganteum. Next base: position 402,774,507 of record CM021102.1, on the reverse strand, counting down.
TAACCAAGAAAGATCCCTCATCACACCTTGAATCAAAACCTCCAAGGTGTTCTTCATCTCTTTTGATATAACATTTGCTATCAAAGATTTTGAAATATCTAATAGTGGAGGGTCTTCCATACCATAGCTCAGAAGGGGACTTAATTTTTTTAACCCTAAATTATACTCTATTAAGTAGATAGACAATAGTATACGCAAGATCCTTTTAATACATATCAGGTAGATTTGCATCTTTCAACATTGTCCTAGCCATTTCTTGCACAGTCGTATTCTTCCTCTCCACTACCCCATTTTTTTGAGCAGATAGATGTCTCCTAATACCATGATATTCACAAAAAATTTCAAACTCATTTAAAGTAAATTCACCTCCTCTATCTGATCTTAAGCATTTGATCTTAGCATTCATTTCATTCTCAACTATTGCTTTGAAAATATTAAACTTATCAAGAGCTTCTGACTTTTCTCTTAGGAATGTAACCCAATTGATTCGAGAGTAACCATCAATAAGTAACATGAAATACGTTTCACCTTGTTGAATCCTTGTCTTTGTAGGTCTACATAGGTTAGTGTACATCAAATCTAATGGAATTGTAGAATAATACTTCTTGCTTTTGAAATTTTTCCTTGTTTTCTTTCTCATTTTACATTCCTTGCACAATGTGTTCACATGCTTTGTTATCTTAGGAAAGTCTCTCACTGCATGAGTAGAACTGATCTTCACCATATTGCCAAAATTGATATGTCCCATCCTCTTATGCCACAACCAACACTCTTCAAATTGAGCTAATAAATAGGTTCTTCCATTAGCTTCATTTAAATGATAGACATTCCCATATGTCCTAGTACCCTCTGCAACCAATCTTCCTACCTTCTTGATTTCACAACCTTTGTCATGAAATGTAATATTGTATCCTTTGCTACAAATCTATTGGAAGTTTGGGGAGATTGTTGGAAGAATGCCATTGATGATGTTGTTTAGAAACATGAGAATGGAAGGTACATAACGATGTGTTGCAATGTTGTCATTGATGTTAACATTGTAACTTATGTGAAGATTTTAGTTGCAAACCATTTTGATCAATTCTAACATGTTTTTGAGTTGTTGAGGAAGACATTTTTTCATAATGTTTTGATCTGAAAATATCAGTTGTGTTGGAAATTGACTAAATGCCAATTTTGCTTATATAGTGTTATAGAGAAATTGTTTTTGGGTTTGCACCACTCCAAAAAAAAGGTTTCACTCTACACTTCTAACATTATTTTGTTGGATATTAGATGATTCAAAGATTCCATCATGTTTTGACAAGTGGTTTGAGAGATACAAGTTACAAAAGTTTGGTCTGGAAATTACAATTGTTTTCTATATAGTACAATTGAGTGGGAGATTCCACACATCTCCATGGATGAGTTTTTGACTTTGTGCTTTTGTGGATAAGTTTCCAGATGGCAATAGAGCATGAGTTCTAGTTGGTGTTAAATTGTGAGGTCCATGTGTCGAGATATGGATACACAATTGAAGAATTTCGTTATTAGGTCTCCAATGATGTTGACCTAATATGTTTGAAGGTATGTGAAGGATAAATAATTATTGTGGTCTTATGTGGGATCAATTATAGGTCCATGCTAACCTATTTCAAGTTGTTTTGAGATTTGAGTTGTGGCGCATAGTGTGGATGAAAGTTTTGGAGTTGACATGTTATATTTTGGGTGTTACATCCAATTAGGCTGACCTAATTGATGTGAGAGTTTATGCAAATATAAATGTTGGATCCTTTCGGTGTTTTGATATATAGTATGAATATATGATGTTTGATGCGAAGATTCTACATGCAAATATTATCAGAGAAGTGCGAAGTTAAGTTGTGAATGTTGAGTAGAAGATTAAAGTGATGTAAATGCAGAGAAAGTCAGAGTGTTAAATCTAAATCAGATGAAGTGTGTAAAATCAGTTTATTGAGCTTCATTGGAACTATATTTCATGCATATGAAAGATGCAATTGTAATAGTTCAAAATAGGTAGTGAGCCACTATCTCTCTTCTATCTTTTTCTTTTTGGACAATGAATCCACTTGGACAGTGAGTCCACTTGCAGTGAGAACCTATGTAAATATACTATAACTGGTTATAATATTGTGAGCTAATCCTCACTGTGGTTTTTTCCATTTTGGGTTTTCCACATAAAAATCTTGGTGTTCATGTCTTATGTGATGTTGTGAATGTTTCATGCTTTCTATCTTTATTATAGTTGAATATGCTTTGGTGATTGGATGTTTAATGTTTGAATGGTTTAAGAGTATACTGATTCACCCCCCCTCTCAATATTCTAGGTTTCAATAATTGGTATCAGAGCTTGGTTCCTTGGAAGAAGCTTAACCACTTTAGGAAGGTCTTGGAGGTTGAACATATAGCTGATATAAAATTTCCTATTCCTCTGGAAGTGATTCCAGTAGTTGGAATCATAGAAGAAGATTGCATGCTTTACAAAGATGGACAACTCAAAGTTTCCCTTGAAGATCTTGAAAATATTGAAGATGAAAACAAAGATTTGAAAGAAAATATCAAAGAAACAAATGAATGCATGAAAAAATTAAGAGAACAAATCAAGAAGTTTAGAGAAAGGCATAAGGAAGTCAGTGAGCAATTGAAGTAAGCAAATGAATCCATCACTGGTTTGAAAGTGCAAGTTGAAGAGAAGAAAAGAATTGAAGAATGCTTGAATGCAATGGTGAAATGAAAATTAGAGGAATGCACAAGGCTGGAGCAAGAAGTTGTGAATTTGAGATTAGGTCTAGAGAAAGTAAGCAGTCACGAAGACAAATTCAAAATGAGTATTACAAAGCTTGATGAAATGATTACAAATCATAAAGGCTCTAAAGAAAAAGGTGGATTAGGGTTTGAGATAGGAGAAAGTTCAAAGTCGGATCAAACATCGAATGCTGAAAGGAAGATTGAAGATAAGAAGAACAATGGAAAGATCCAAAATCAAAGAAAGGAAGTCAACAGACCACCAGTAAGATAACCAAATGCACAAAGGTACCCATCTTTCAATGGTTTTTGTTATTCTTACAATAAATTTGGACATAAGACAATGGAATGTAGAAGCAAAATGAATCAGGATGTCCCATCCTTTTTTGGTCAATGTTTTACATGCAAAAGATTTGGTCGTAGAACTAGTGAATGTAAAAATCAAATGCTGAATTACTATAACAATGGTAGAATGATTCAATATTTCAATAGCTACTGTTATACATGCTATGGATTTGGACATAAACCTAATCAATGCAGATACAGAATGAATGGGAAAAATATTGTTTAGAAGAATGTTGTATGCTACAATTGCAATAAACCTGGACACATTTATAAGTTTTGTAGAAGCAAAAATATAAAGAAAGATAATGTGGTGAAAAGAAATGAACCTATGAAAAAAGTTGATCTAACAAAAACAAAGAAGGAAATGGAAAAGATATGGAGAAAGAAAGAAGAGACAAAATTCAAACAAGAATCTATACCCTCATTTGGTGCAAATGTTTCCTCTAGAAACTAAGTTACATGCTTTGGCTTAGGGGGAGCTTGAATAGAAATATTTTGTCCCTCGACAAAGAAAATGTGTTGATGCTCGAACACAAAGATATATGATGAATATCAGCATTCTTGATCTATTGGTGAATATTGCAGATGAAAACATGATGATGCGGAAGTTTGCGGAGCTTTAGAAGTTGTTTGTGCATACATATAAAGTGTTGCCAACTTTATTGTTTAAAAAATTCAATACAAAATTAAATCATAATTGAAGGATTGTAAAGTAATTTCACTAAGGAAAATTCATTCACAATTTTTTTTGAGGAGTAGAGCTACGAAAGTGCAATCAAGGCGATTTGAGAAGTGGTGCATTAAAACCCTAGTTCGACAAGCAAAGGAAAATGGTATTTATAGTCCATTTTCCCCTAGTTCCACAAAGAACATTGCTTTAAGGAAATTTGAATACATTTGAAATGGATACACCAAGGGTAATTGAATTCGTAGAAAAACCACAACCAAAATTCAAGAAGTATCTTGTGAAATCCATAGAAGACGACCTGTTAGGCACGTTTTCTCATATTCCTTATTGGGTTTTTCCAATTGAAGATGTTCAGATCTACATTCATGGGAAGATAGAAGAATTTGATCATTCTAAGTTAGGGGAATTGTGGGTCAATGAGCTTATTGGAGAAGAATTTTCCCTAAAACCAGAATTTCAAAACCTAGTTGCAAAGAAATAGGATGTATGGCAATGGTTCCCTAATTTCTATTTTGATAGAAAATGGGTTAGAATGGTGCTTAATGAAATCCATTATCAGTTTGTCTGGATTGATATGTCTGGGTTGATAACTAAGGAAGTGATAAGAGAGGCTACTGGTCTATGCTCCACCATACCGGATCCTATGTTAAAATATGCCAAGAATGAAGTGGTTATGGAGAGAACAGGTGCTACATATGACAAAAGAGCTCTAGCAATGAATCCCATTAGAAATCCAGCTATAAGATATGCAAAAATGATGTTTGGCTATAAATTTTACTTCACAAACAAGGACAATTCAGTATCTACCACCGTAATCAATGTGGCATATGAGATGGTTGAAAATGGTGTAGACTATGATCCTTCTGAGTTTCTTAGGCAACAATTAATGGGGAATTTAAAGAAAACTAAGGAAAAGAAATATCTATTCAAGTATGTGATTCTGGTTGTATGCCTACTTTTCTATTTTCTAAAGAAACTACTTGGAACTCAGAATGCAACAAGGCTTAGAGGTAGACCTATTGCCCATTGGATCAAAGACCATATGATTGGACTTGGATATGGGAAGGCATAAGATGATGCTCTTGCTGCTTTCTTTGTGGTATTTCAAAGGAGAATGCATGAAAGGGACAAGATACCTAGGAAAATTGTTGAAAATTATCAAAATGACATCACTTTCTTGGTGTCAACAGATGAGTGTATGATGGAAGCAATGGAACCAAGGACAATATGAATCCTTGCACTAGGATATGAGATTAATGAATATGAAATAACTGGTTATGCTGACATTTTGTTGAAGAGTTCGAAGAATGAAACTAAAGCAAGGTATGTCACATATGAAGAAAAGTATATCGAAGTACACATGAAACAAAGAAAACCTATAATCAAGAAGAAATTTGATAATATGGTTGATGTGTATGCAAAGGAAATGGGCATTTCAAAAGAACGAGTACAATATGCAAGAGAAAGATCTAAGGAAGATTCAAGTGCCGCAAAAGGATCTAGAGGCACAAGAAGATCTGGTAGGATAGCTACCACTCTTGTCCAAAAGTCCTTTGGGATTTTTCCAACTACTGGAGAAAAGAGAAAGACATCTGCTAGCCATTTGATAAAGGAGAAATCTCTCTCGGTTGTGCAGACCATAAGGTTTGAAAAGAAGAAAAGTACTGCTGCTACACCACCTGTTGCCCCTACCAAAAGAAGAGTAAAACAAAAGGAAATGAGAGAGAAGGGTATAAGCATCAATTTAGAAGAATAAGAAGAATTGGAAGAAGGACCACAACTAGTTTGGAGAAGACAAAGTGATGCTTCACAAGGTGAAGCAAGCGCCAAAAGAAAAAGATATGACATTATTGATACTGAAAGTGAAGAGGAGATAAAGGAAGAAAAGAAAAAGTTTGTTGTGCATATGAGGAAAGAAAGGATCACTGGAGAAGAAGGGAAAAGAAACAAGTCAAAAGAAGAAGACTCCGGGTGAAAGCAAAGGAAAAGAACAAATAGAACTGGTAAGCCTCACTCACCTATGAAATTATAGGCATTGTTAAATAGTATTTTACAGAATGATATGTTAGGGGAGACCACAACTCTATACAAAGATGTAGATGAGGTGGATAGGGCCACCATCATTGAAGCTATTATCAAGTACATTGTTGTTCTTGAGGTTGACATACAAAACATCAAGAAACATATACCTAAAGAATTGAGGAACATCTTGTTGGAAAGAAGGAAATAAGCTATAAAAGAAGAAGAAATGATAAAAGAAGAAGCATTGGAAAGAGTGAGTGCTCCTCTATCCAAGGAAGACAGAGCCACATTGGTTACTATATACAACAAGGATCTAGAACTAAGGAAAGGGTGACAACACTTATGGGAAAAGATAAAAGTGATCTTGAAAGAATAAGAGAGCAAAGCAATGACAAAGAAAAAGAGATAGCACAAAAACTGGGGGTGATACCGGATAATAAGGAAGAAGTGAATGTGGAGACCCCTACTCTGGAACCAAATATTGAAGAAGAGGTGTAAATAGATGATGCTCAACATGAGCATGATGCAAACAAAGAAGCTGCATAGGACAACACACCTCCAAAATTGGAGGATATGATAGAAAGGAATATTGAGGATGCAGTGACCAGAGAAGACATTGCAAAGGAAAATACCATCACTCCTCCTTTGGTACAAGAAGATGTTACTCATTCGATAAACACGGAAAACCTTGCAAAGGAAGATAATGTTGAAGAACATGAAGAAGAAGATGAAGACGAGAATAAGGATGCATTCAAAGATGTACAAACAAAAACAAAAAAATCGATAGGCTCCGGTAATGCTAAGAGAAGGAATCAAAGGGAAAGGCTGCACAAACAACAAAGGTTTCTGGTGAACCCTCTGACTCCTTCGGAGACTCCTTGAAGAATCTTCTAAGTATGTATCCCAAGTTCCAACCTATTGTATCTTCACAACTACTACAATTGTCGATGTAACAAGGCAGTGTGGATCTATATAAGATCTCTCCTATCTACAAGATACAACTTGGAGATGTGTTTCATGAATTTTCAAGGAAATAAATTATTGAAACACACCAGAGAAGTGGAGAATTGATAGAGGAAGCACTAAAATCACTTCAAGAGACCATACCCAGTGCAAATGTTGACATATCACTATCTGGTATAGAAAATCTCAAACTTCTAATTGATTCATTTAAAGTATATGCCTCCGAACTGAAAGAAGAAGCAAAAAAAGAGAGTGAGAAAAGGATAAATGACGAGAATGTTAGAAATGACTGAGAAATGTGCTATTGCACATAAATTTTTTTCAGATTTGATGAAGGATGCTGAAGGGTGCTTGATGAGGCGAAGGCTCTATATCAACATAGTATGAAGTGGCCCGAAGCCACACAGAGCATAAGGAAAGAGATGGACTCTATTGAGTCTCAAATCAATACCACCTCAAGTGCTTATGAATTGATAGTTGATCTAACTGGAGAGACAAGGAGTATAATAGCTTAGATATGCATAAGAAATTCATTCAACTAAAAGCACAAAAAGAGAACATCATCGTGAAGTTTGGAGAAATCAGGGATTTGGTCAATCCAAAATTTATACTTGTTTCAAAAGCTCTGTTGAGTGTGGACAAAGCCAAGAAGATGAATCTGATACTTGGCTCTCCAAAAGAGGGAAATAATTATTGCCGGAGTTTGAAACACAATGTAGATTGCTTGCGGAAGTTATGAGAGAATGGGAAGATGGAAGGCAAGCATTGAAAGACCATTTGTAGAAGTTGCAAGCGTCAACCACCTCCAATTGACTTATTTCTTATCCTTTTATGCATTTCTAGTATTTCAGTTTAGATTCTTTGTACATATGTAGACTTTATAGTGTTATTTTCAAGTACAGTTTTAGGGTTTTTTCTCTGGTGCATGACTCAGGGGGATTCAATCCATCTTTTGAGTTTGTACACATGCTTACATTTCTCAAGGGGAGTTTCTAGTGAAATTCATAATAGTTGTATAGGCCCCCTTTGCCCTTAATGTCAAAGGGGGAGAATATTTTGGAGATTTTAGCATGTTTCCATCAATGGAAAAGGGGGCGATTGTTGGAATAATGTCATTGATGTTTTTGTTTGGCAACATGAGCATGGAAGATACATAAAAATGTGTTGCAGTTTTGTCATTGGTGTCAACATTGTAACTTATGTGGATATTTTGGTTGCATACCATTTTGATTAGTTCTAATAGGTTTTTGAGTTGTTGAGGAAGAAATTTTTGCATAATGGTTTGATCTAGAAATATCAGTCGTGTTGGAAATTGACTAAGTGTCAATTCTACTTATACAATGTTACAAAGCGATTGTTTTCGGGCCCACACCACTCCACAAATAAAGGTTTCACTCTGTAATTCTAACATTATTTTGTTAGATATTAGATGTATTTGATTCCAATATTTTATCATGTTTTGACAAGTGGTTTGAGAGATACGAGTTACAAAAGTTTAGCTTGGAAATTATAGTTGTTTTCTGTACAATACAGTTGTGTGGGAGATTTTGCACGTCTCCACGGATGAGTTTTTGACTTTGAACTTTTGTGGATAAGTTTCCATATAGCAATATAGCATGTATTCGAGTTGGCATTAAATTTTGAGGTCCATGTGTCGAGATATGGATACACGGTTGAAGAATTTTGTTATTAGGTTTCCAACGGTGCTTCCCTAATATGTTTGAAGGTATGTGAAGGCTAAATAAGTATTGTGGTCTTATGTGGGATCAATTATAGGTCCATGTCGACCTATTTTAAGCTATTTTCAGATTTGAATTGTGGCATGTAGTGTGGATGAAATTATTGGAGCCGACAAGTTATATTTTGGGTGTTACATCCAATTAGGCCTACCTAATTAATGTTAGAGTTGATGCAGATATATATGCTAGATCCTCTCAATGTTTTGATATATAGTATGAACATATGATGTGTGATGCAAAGATTCTACATACAAATATTATTAGAGCAAGGTGAAGTTAAGTTGTGAATGTTGAGTATAAGATTAATGTGATGTGAATGTAGAGAAAGTTAGAGTGTTAAATTTGAATCAAATGAAGTGTGTAAACTCAATTTATTGAGCTTCATTGGAACTGTATTTCATGCATATGAAAGATGCAATTGTAACAGCTCAAAATATGTTGTGAGCCACCATCTCTCTTCTATATTTTTCTCTGTGGATAGTGATTTCACTTAGACAGTGAGTCCACTTGTAGTGAGCACTTCTGTAAATATACTATAACTGGTTATAATACATTGTGAGCTAGTCCTCACTGTGGTTTTTCCTATTTTGGGTTTTCCACATAAAAATATCGGTGTTCATGTGTTATGCCATGTTGTGAATGTTCCATGATTTATTTCTTTATTAAAGTTGAATATGCTTCAGTGATTGGATGTTTAATGTTTGAATGGTTCAAGAGAATATTGATTCAACCCCTCTTAGTATTTTAGGTGTTCAACAATATCTAGTTGACACTAAGTAGATTGTTCTTCAATCCTTTGACATATGGGACATTCTTAGTCTTGTTCTTTCCATCAGTTGTTATAGCACCCTTTTCATAGATATGTGTTGACTCATCTCCACCAAACTTGACAACTCCACCATTCCTCTTTTTGAGGCTGATGAACTTCCCCTTGTCACGAGTCATATGATTTGAACAACCACTATCGATTACCCAAACATTTGCTTCTTCTCTTGCATGGAAAGTAGTCCATACAACCATAGACTTTTTATTATTTTTATTAGTTTATGAAATACTGGACCTCTTACATTTTTCAACATCACTCTTTTTATTATCAAATTTCAAAGCCATGAAAAATGTTTCATCATTTGTCTTTATCCTTTTCTTCCTCCCTTTCTGGAGGCATTTCTTCTTGTATCAAGCCCTCATCTTGGCCAATTTGTGGAGGTTCCTCAATTATTTCTACATCCACATCTATTTTCGTCTTCCCTTCTTCGAAGTGGTACTCCTCTGGGTGTGCCTCTTCATCTGGATCTTGGTCCAATGTCTCCACCACATAGTGTTTGTCAAGACCCTCAACATATTTTTCCTTAGAGGTTTCTAGCCCTTCCTCATCAGGAGCCACCTTGTCTAGTTTTATATTTAATCTTCCCTCTAGATGTTCAAAATAGTCATCCCAGTTAGAACCCTTGGGCTCATCAACGATGTCCTTCATAGCCTCTTTGTGTTGCCCTACGTTGAGCGTTTCCATTTATTTTGAGATTTTCATTGTGGCCTCCATCTTTGGCATCTCGATAGGTGGTGGTGGAAGAGGAAAAGTGACAGAAAGCTTGGCCGTTAATTCTTGGACTTTGGAGTTCGAGGATTACCCCTGAGAGCTCAATCGACACATTTTCCATATACACTGTGAAAGCTTGCGGCAAGGTGGGTGGTGCCATATAGGTTTATGGCATGGATGGTGAAAAGGTGGAAAAATTAGGTAGTGGAGGTGGGAGTGAAGAGGATGAAAATAGGGAAGTAGTGGAAGAAGAGGATTCCAATACCATCATCAGTGCAGTGGGTGAGACAGAGGTGAGGTGGACTGAGATGTCCATAGTGGGTGGAGATGAAACGGGAAAAGATTTAGAAGTGGGAGAAGATAGTGTGGTGGCGACAACAACAGTAGCAGGAACAGAAGTGGTGGGCGGTGGTGAGCGGGGTTGCTCAACTTCTTCTCCTTCATGTGGGTGCTCTTCTTCCTAGATAGTGGGCATCTCAAGAATGAATGGTTCTTGTTCTCTTTGCCTTCTTTGATGACCGATCCTCTACTTCCTTCCTTGAGTACACCTTCTATTTAGGTTTTTGTTTAGGTGCACCCTTCCTTTTCTTAGATCAAGTGATGGGCGAGAATTTGGGAGTTTTGCCCGATGAACCCGTAGCTGCACTGCTATCAGTTTCACTTTCAATGTTTTCTTCAAGATCCCGATATTTGAGCTCTGTAAATTGTTCTTTCAGTTGATTTATTTTCCCATCCACCCATTGCCTTGTTTTGTATTCAATAGGGTTGGTAAGAATGTCTAGGCCAACAAAATCTTCCTTGTTCCAATCAATGATTGGTAGGGGCATATTAGCTAAGGAAATATACCTTTCATCCAGGACATTATCATCTTCAACAACCTGATCAGGCACAGGAAACAAATTTACGGACTTTACAAATTGGGTGGTCATTCTCATATAATGCCACATCCTAACCTCCTTATCATCTTCACAATTCACCTAGAAGTCTTCAATGTGAGGTTGGTGGGTGTGCTGTCTCCCAATTTGCCTCTTCAATTTTCCATGAGACACCACCTTCCTCTGTCTCTGTGCAAGTCCAAGTGGTATTTTTCTAATTACTTCTCTAAGTATTTCACACATGGGGTAGATGGGAAAGATTACATTCCTCGCCCGAATGTGAGGGGATATGGGACCCTCACTCGGTGCTTGTCACTTAACAATGTATGGGTAGTCTGTAGCTGCCAAGTAACCTACAACAAAATAATTTGGTCATTAGGGTAGCACAACAACCGGTAGGGTCTTCCTGAGAACCCTTCTGTCTTGATGTAGGTGAATTTAGGGAATTGGATAAATAGATATCCAAAGCCCTTTATGAAAGCTTTGGCACTGTGTGTTACTCTTCTTTCATAGTCCCCTCCCATAGTTTGAATGATATGCCCAATGAAGGCATCATTCACTCTTCTATATTCCCTTTTGAAGTTCCTATACTACAATTGGGGATAACAATCGTATACTTTAAGTTCTCCCTTCTTGGTCTCCAATGTTTCATCATAGAATAACCCTTTGTACAAGAACTTGGCTGCTAGGAGATAGACTAGATGTGAGGTCATATAAAATTGGGAGGTCTTCTTTATTGCCATGAGCTGATTATGCAAATTGTTACTTATCATCTTGGCCTAGTGGAGTTGGCAGTGCCACAAAGGATTTATTCCATAAAGTAGAACATCCGCTCTTCAAAGAATGTAACGGTAGGTAGGCCCATCACTTTTCTTAGGAGAGTGACCATATCATGATATTCTTCGAAGAAATTGCTCTTGTATAACTTTTGGGGCACCTTATTTGCACTACCCCTTTTGTTCGTCAACCATGATTAATTGATTGTTCTTTTGTACCCAAGGGGATCCAATTGCCACAGCTTTTGAGTGTACTCCTATTCAACTTCTTCTATTACATCAAAGGTTGGAATACCAAATTGTTGAACTCAAGGGAACATTGAGAGGGGGAGGGTGAATCAGTGTCCTACAAGTCTGAACTTTATTAATTAGAAGCTTAAACCATTCTAACATTAAATCAAAGGAAAGATGCAAGCATTCAAAACAATCATTCACAACACCATAACACAAGTATTTTTGCGTGGAAACCCTGTTAGGGGAAAAACCATTGTGGAGGTTAATCCACAATTTGAGTACTCAAAAATAAGTTTTACAAAAGAGAATGCACTTGCATTCAAGCACACTGCCTAGAGCTCACTGCTCAAAAGGGAAGGCTCACTGCCTTACAAAAGTTTAGATTAAAACCATCTGAAGGTTGAACTAAAGTAATAACATCTACTTATGCCTAATTACAATTCCAGTTGGGCTCATGGATCAAATTCTAAATCTGTTGACTAATTTTGCTCTTCTCTCTGCTCTACTCTGTAATTCACATCATAATCCAAAATTCACATCACTACTCTTTTTATTTTCGTACCATACACTGATATACTTCACATCCCAGACATGTGCGCACATTTACACTTCCAAAATGATACTACCGATCTCATATATATATCTGCTATCAAGGATTTGATCATACATATGTCGGCTTTATAAAACATAAAGTTCTTTTCAACTATCGGTTAGATATTCAACTAAATATTTATGTGCACCATCCATAGTTGGCTATAACATAGTAGGGATCCAAATAAACATATTCAAACATAAAAACATTTAATCAATTATTCCTTAAGCATCCACAACTACTATATTCAACAAATCGGCCTTCTAACACAGATAACCAAAAGATTAGTGTACCGGATCTCCTAGATCGTACAACAGTGAATGCACATCAAGATTCTTCTAGGATAAGGTAGTAAAAACATCAACATACCCTTCTCTGAGATCCACCACTCAAAATACCAGTCCAGTGAGGTATTCAAATCAATATTTTTTCCTTTAATTGGATGCCCTGTTCTTTATTCTATTTTGCTGGTATGGACCAAGACTAGACTGTAGACTGGATGAATGACTTAGGTTGCCATCAATGACAACACTAGAAGCCATATGCCAACACAAATTTTCTACCTATTGATTTGGTAGACAGGTCCTCCAACACTCTCCCATCCTTGGAAACTATCTTCTTGTTGTGAGAGTGGTAACACTCTCGACATGCCATGACCTGCTTTGGAGCAATTAGTGCAGGAGGGAAGCCAGTTGCCTTTTCCAAGTGTATAGGAGCGAATTTTCACCCCTAATGCAAATCCCCCTTTTACCCTTCTCTACTTTAGAAAACCAAATTCAGAGGTTTAATTCCACCTAAACCCCCTATGCACATTCCACTTGGTGCCTAGTTTGAGCGTTGGTGGGGGAATAACTATCAGAGATGCCCACATGACACACAGATGTTTGCGTGGCTCACTTACATCCATGGCAGATTCCTGCAGTTGGAGTCTGCAGAGGCATTACAATTCCCATTGGAATTTGAATTGTAACACCCCTCTTCAGCCGATCAACCCGAATATGTCCATTTTCTTCATCTCTCCTTCAAATTCATTCACTTTCATTCATTTTTGAGATCTTAGACAATCTCTCCAAGTATTCTAGCATTCACTTCAAGCATTCAAGCACATTTTTGCACTCCATAGCAGCAATTCCATCACTCCATCGCTTCAATAGAGCAAGTGTAGAACAACACCATTGTAGTAGAGGCTTGAGTTCCTCTCATTTTCTCCCCCATTAGCCTTGAGTGCTCTTGGTGGAGGTGGTAAGCTCTCTACTCTCCTTCTCTATTACTTGGTTGAGTTAGCAGATTACAGTTTCGTAGTGTTTTAGTGTTCTTTTGTTTTCATTTCTTCTTTATCATATTATTCCCATATCGTTGCAAACTTGGCTGTCTATGGAGGTGGAAACATCAAAATGGGGGTCTGATTGAGGGAAACCCCTAAACACCCCCCTAACAATTTCTCTCTCTTATGTGTAGGTGGAGATATCTTGGAGTGAGTTGTCGAACAAGCTTTGGTGTGAGATCGTTCTTGTCACCCTTGCCTTAATCTACTTGTTTTAGTCAGACCCCTAAACACCCCCCCAACAATTTCTCTCTCTTATGTGTAGGTGGAGATATCTTGGAGTGAGTTGTCAAACAAGCTTTGGTGTGAGATCGTTCTTGTCACCCTTGCCTTAATCTACTTGTTTTATCATATCCATTTATATGTTTCGCATTTCATAATGTTATTTTGTTCACTTAGAAATCATTAACTTGGCCGTTAGTTTATTTTCTAGTGGTTAGACCTTGTATTCCTAGTTCTTTGGTCATACAGAAGCCAACACACCTAAGAGATGCCAGTGCGTTGTGCTGTCGTCCCAGAACCACGCTTTTGTCCTCTAACAGAGAGCTACTTGAGACACAGAGTTGACCCTGAAAATTGACTCTCCTAGCCTCCTTTAGAATCTCAGGTTTTCAGAGTGATCGAAGGACCTTACAGTCCTCATCATTCTCATCTCACATCTCCTAACACTTCCTTAAGCTAAGGTAAGTTAGGGTTTCCTACTACTCTTGGCCCTCCATGACTTGGGGCCTTGATGTGGTTGGTCCCCCTCTCTTACACCAAACCGCTTTATTTTATCTTTCAGGCATCTTCTATGGTGGGATCGACCATCACCCTTTGCTTGAACTCATCTATATTAACATGCCATAGGTCTATATCAGAGACTGTGTCCCAATTGGATGCGAGCTTGGAGGTACACTCCACCTCATGAAACTAGTACTTCATCTGTTCTTTCTCTTCTTTCCCTCTAGGGGTTCTTGTGGGATTCTTTCCTTTATCAACTTCTCTTGCTGGTTTCTCTGATGGTACCTCAACAGGTTCCATAAATCCTGCACACAAAGAGTGTAGTAAGTGCTTTTACATATAGAGGTAGCAAATGTCAGTTAAATCCTGCGAATACAACATTAAATCTATTCATACACCCTCAAAAGATCATAACATTCATCATTGTTCACCTCTTGGAGCTTGTTTGGGCAATTTAGGAGAATGTGGGTCCGCGGATGTGGGTTTCCCCTTTACAAAAGCTATGGTAATGAATGCCATTATAGAATGGCACCAGGAAGGTGAACATTCACAGACAATCGCCTACAGAGAAATTTTTGCATACTACATATGACAAGGAAAATCTAAGTCAAAATTACCTAGCACATGCGAAGTCCCAAATGGAAGCCCCTCCAATAATTTTCCTTTATCTCTTTGGCTTATGTGGGTGTGAGGAGTGCGGGCATCACGGGGCGAAAAGCCCCCAAGGTTTGGATGTTGATAAGCGGCATTAGGTAGACAACACCCCACTTGTGGAGTTCCGCATGGTGGAACCTGCATGGCAATTTTCCTTTCCATGAGTTCGTTGATCTTAAGCTGAAATTTGTAGAATCGGGTAATGGGGACCTAAGTGGCGGATTGGTGTCAGGTTTGCTACAGTCTAAAGGGCGGCGAAAGGCTAACATCCTCCCACATGCAGAGTTCCGCATGATGGGACCCACATGGTGCTTTGCCTTAGTCAATTTAGTTGTGAACCTTTTGATGCGTAGGAGATGGGTAGTAGAAGGTTGTCAGAGCTTTTCTGTTAAGTAGCGGCTAAGGATGGACGGTGTTCCACAGGCAGTAGTCCACGAAGGTAGACTTGCAAAAGTCATTAGCACCTAGGCGTTGCATCAACAATCTCAAGATTTCATGGGGCCTACAAGGCAAAGAGGCGTGGAAGTTTAGCCTCTAAAGAATAATGTTTGTGATGTAGACTTCCCATAGTGGAATCTCGCGGGGGTAAACCTGCAAAGTGATAAAGTGTTGGCAATTTTACTAAGACAACATTGGGTTGGGTTCGATACAAATGGGGGATCAAGGTGTTACGTGGCCTCATGAATTTTTCCATTGAAAAACGGTGATGAATAAGCGGAAACCCGCATAGAAAATCATGACTACTACTAAAGAAAAAACCCCATAAAAAGATGGGTGCGGGGCCGAGGCACATAGGGTTACTTTCTCTTCCTTTAAACATCACTTTGGGAGTACTTTAGAATCAATTTCAATTATGGATAAAGCTAGGGTTTGGTGGATGCTTATTTTAACTAATTGTAAAACCCTAATCGTAGAATGATTCTCAACAATTGAAAATGCTTGGCAAAGAAAACGAACACAGACCCATACCTTTTGATCACATAGGGGACTAGGGATAAATCCATCTTGAGTTCCTCGAAACGTCTTGCACACACAACTGGCCTTTCCTCTTAATGGCTCGAATTTGACTTTATGGGTGAAAATGATAGCTTAGGAGCTTCTATTTACGGAAAAATCACCATTAA
This sequence comes from Sequoiadendron giganteum, assembly GCA_007115665.2. NCBI lineage: Eukaryota > Viridiplantae > Streptophyta > Pinopsida > Cupressales > Cupressaceae > Sequoiadendron > Sequoiadendron giganteum. Next base: position 402,758,166 of record CM021102.1, on the reverse strand, counting down.
TGGCGAGCATTAATTCTTGGTATGACTAGGGCGGGGTTGGTGGGGTTGCAAAAACTCGTGCCCTATTGGGCGTTCAGTGAAGACTCACACGACAACAGTGGATGTGGAGCCTGCCATGCAGGTAGATGTAGCCTGAAAGACGTGAAGGACAACGAAGGCGAGGTTGGAACCTGCCTCGTGGGTGGACGCAAATGTTTAGCCGTTATGCAGTGGCAAAGCAAGAGCGGCAGTCCGCCTAAGGAGACCTGCACTTGTGGGGCCACGAGGGGAGATAGGCATGACGACAAATAAGGGGTGGAAGCCCACAAACCAAACTCTGCAAAGGCCAAAAACCTAGTGAATTTTAGATAGGTGATTTTGGTCAATGTAAATTTGATGACCTTAATGTGTGTGACCAATTTAAGCTCAAAAATAGGGGCACACAAAATGAGGAAAAATTAAGGTGACCCAATGAGAGGAAATTGGAAAGAGGGGGTCCTTGGTTTGAACAAGGCGTGTGTGCTACAAGAACAACAAATGGCGACTTTGATGGGAGAATGCTCTCGAGCGTTCCAAGGGTGAGGATTCATCTGGAAACCATAATATTTAGTTTCACAGACCAGAAAAAAGCTTCCTCAAATGAACTAAGAGCTTAATGGGGGACCAAATCCTTAGTTGAATCAAATCATAAAATATCTCAGGAGTGTGTGCAATGAGTTTTTTCCTTTCCCTTAGAAACCATAGAGGACAATAGTCAATTAGTAGAGGCAAACTACGTAGGTTATCTAGCCCCTAAAGTAACCTGGACATTGCTTCACTACTAGTCAGGCATCCATAGCCCTGACGGAGTTGTCATTGTGATCCCCACAAACATTGCTCTACTGCCAGTCAGGCGTCAATATCCCTGATAGAGTTGCTCACACACCCTAACAGTTGCTTGTTTTTTGATATTTTCTTTTCTTTCCTTTCTTTTATATTTTCTTTTTGATACTCTTTTTCTCAACTGCATCAGCAAAGAAGCTCAAAGTGGGTTTGGAGTTCATAGTGGTCACTGGAGTAGATTTAATATTTTTCACTCGTCGAGGTTTCATGATGAATATCATATAGCTCATTGAGAGTATTTAAAGTGTTTATCATGTGTAATCTAGCATAAATATGATAGGATTCAATCAGGGGTTCCATCCTACGTCAAGCCTGAGTTCAAGTGAGAAAACCGTCATGGTAACTCATGAAGACTTATCCAAGGAAAAAAAGGAGTGTGCAGAAAAGTTGGTCCTCTAGCAAGGCTAAGCACAGCCACCGCATCAAGATCAGACAACAGCCTCAATAGAACGAAAGCCCGAAAAGTGAGTGAAAGAAAAGCAAAAGAAAAAGGGAAGGTAAGGACCTACTCTAACTATATAGAACTATATATAAAAGGGTGAGCTTTACAACTCAAGAAAGGAAATAATGCTTGAGGTACTACCAATTGAATGGAAACATGACATCCTCTCTAGTGAGTGTCTTAAGGTGAAAGGAATTATCTCCTAAAATCTCATAAATTTGAAAGGGGCCAAGCCAGAGCTTGTAGAATTTTTCATGTCCCCCTTTCTTCTCATGGGCCTTGTCCTAGCATAGGACTAAATCAACAATCCTAAAGGCATTAACTTTGGCTCTACGGTTGAACCATATCTTAACTATGCCCTAATGTTTGGTGAAATTTTCTATTGCTTGGTTGTAGACTTCTTCCAAATGGAGTAGCTCAGCTAAGCAACCCTCATTACGTTCTCCCTCATAATATGTGTTGATGAATTGAAGTGTAGGGATCTTGAGGTGAACTGGGAAAACAATCTCCAAACCGTAGACAAGGCGGAATGGGGAATTTCCTAGGGTAGCTTTATGTCGGGTGCAATCTACCCATAGAGAAAAATGTAGTTGGGTATGACATTCTTTTGGATTCTTGTCAAGCATCTTTCGTATGACAGTTAGCAGGTTCTTGTTCATGGATTCAACTAGACCATTCCCTTGGGGATAATAATTGGATAAAATTTTGAGAGCGATCTCATAATCAAATGCCCAACATGAAAACTTAAGGGAAGCGAATGCATGGCCATTATCACAAACTAAGGCAAATGGACAACCAAAATGATTTATAATGAAACTCTCCAAAAAATTAATGACTAATTCAGTTGTACATTGCCTACAAACAATTGCTTATGTCCACCTAGTGTAATAATCAAAAGTAGTTAGAATGTACTTGTGGCTTGTGGAGGATGGTGGGATTACCAGACCAATGAAGTCGAGTCCCCACTGAGAAAAAGGCCTTACCTCAAAAACTAGTTGTAGCAGAACAACAACATGCCTCTCCCTGAGGGCAGCGGTCTAGCATATATGACAAGATTGGATATGATTGTGAGCATCCTTAAATAAGGTTGGTCATTAGTACTTGAACCATAGGATTTGATGGGATGTTGAAGGGCCAAATCCATGACCAGTTCCGAACTAATCATGAAACTCTTTCAACACTTGGGGTGCTTCGGCTTTTCCTAGGCATCTGAGATAAACTCCCTCGTGATTCCTCTTGTACAATATGGCTCCTTGCAACATATAGCTATTACCTTTCAACCTTAAAGCATGTTTTTGTACTCCTTGTAGCCACAATGGACACCTTTTGTTTAGCAGGTTATACACCACATCATTGTACCATTCATTTGGGGAAACATCTTCCATATGGTATTGTTGCATTGTGAGCTCGGGTTCAGTTTCTTCCATCGTGTGAGTGAGAGATTTCCCTCGAACCAACTTCATAGGCTGAATCTCCATGTCATATTCTTGTAGCAACGTAACCCATTTTTCTCTTCTTTCTCTTGGTTCATTCTGCATCAGTAGGGTCTTAACAGTCGGGTCTGGAACAATGGCGAACACTTTCTTTCTTAGGATGTAGTGTCTGAATTTCTTGACTTCGCATACCAAAGCATATGCTTTCTTCTCAACATTGTGGTATCGTATTTCGGTGTCCTTCAATGGAGCACTCATGAAAGCAATAGGGTGCTCATTCCCTTCGTCATCTTTTCGTGTTAACATGTTGGCGCATGAATGATCTGAAGCAAAATAATATATGTAGAAAGGCTTTAAGTAATTAGGGCTAACCATCACTAGGGCATCTGCAATAGCCTGCTTAATTTACTTGAAAGCTTGTTTGGCTTCCTGCACCCATTCCACTTTGGCATATTGTTTGAGCATGGAATTCAGTGGTTTGACTATTTTTGCAAAGCCCGTGATGAACTTCCTGATGAAATTAATCTTCCCAAAGAAAGACTTCATTTCCTTTTTGCTAGTCGGAGGTTGAATTTTTAATATAGCTTATATGCACTCCAGGTCTATGGAGATTCCCTTTTTTGAAATCATGTGTCCTAGGAGCTTTCCTTCGGTCACCCCAAAGATGCATTTTTTTGGATTCAATGAGATGCCAAACTCTCTGCATTTCTAGAATACTTTGTACAGGTCAAAGACATGGTCTCCTCTTTTCTTTGAGAACATAGTAAGATCATCCATATATATGATGATGCCCTTTCCAATGAGATATTTGAAGGCTATGTCCATGGCATGCTGGAATGTGGCCCCTATGTTGATCAAACCTAATGACATCCTTTCGTACGCAAATGTTCCCCATTTCGTGGTGAATTTCATTTTGTGTTTATCTTCATATTGCACCATTAACTGGTTATATCTTGAGTAGCCATCCAAAAATGACATCATTTGAGATCCATTTACAATTTGTATTACCTCATCCAATGAGGACACCAGATAGTTATCCTTTTCAGAAGCTTGGTTTAGATTCCTAAAGTCCATGCATAATATGATTTCCCCATTCCTCTTTCTGATCGGGACCAAGTTGGCCACCCACATGGAGTGTTGGACAGGAAAGATGATTCTGGCTGAAAGCAACTTCTGCACTTCCTTGAGACTAATAGGTTCCAACAATGCATTAATCGGGCGCTAACGCTGTTAGAAGGGTCACACATCTAGCTTGAGGGGAATGGTGTGGGTAATAATTGAAGTATCATATGTTTTGAGAAATTCCTACCACCAAGAAATCACATCATGATAAGTGCGAAAAGTCTCAACAATTCCTTTTCTTTCCTCTAGAGTGAAAACTTTGCCAATAAAAACATTTTTAATCTCCTCTACAATACCCATGTTGTGTGCATCACACTGATTATCTATTGATTCCTTCTTAGTTTTTTGATCCTAGTCCTTGATGTGATCCAAATCAAATATCCTTTCCAATTGGACCATACCCCTTGGTATTGTGTTGGTTTTAAATTGATTACCCATTCAATATCAAGCTCAACTTCTTTAGGCTCTACATCATCAATGATTTGCGATGAAAATATGTCTGAACTGGTGATGAAGTCAAGGATGTGTTTGTTGTTGTTGAAAACCTGAAAATGAATGACATTGTCAAGCACTGACAGGGTAGAAGTGAGTTCTACAATGAATTTCTCTAAGCCAGTTAATGATAGGGGTTGGAGGGTACTAGCCGCTTGGGCTAAGGCATCAGTTGTTTGATTCTTGCTATGTGGGATCAATTGAATATTGAATGCATCTAGCACTTCTATGAGATCCCATAACCTATACCTATAGTTTGTTAATCTTTTGTCATGACAAGAGTATAACTTCCTAACGTGTACAACCACTAATTCAGAATTACCAAAGACTTGTAACATTTTGACTTTATTTCTTAATGCCATGAGTAACCCATGAACTAATGCTTCATATTCTGCTATATTATTTGTGCAATATAATTGTAATCTATGAGCAATGAAATATGTCTTACTTGTAGGATTGATGAGCTCGAAGCCTACTCTCGCTCCTTGCTTAGACTTGGACCCATCAAAGCACAATGTCTAGAACTTCGAAGGATTCTTGCAACAAAAACTAATGGAGAAAACATCTTCTCTCGATTGTACCTCTATTTTTTTCATCCCTAAGTGGTTGCTTATACTCGAGTTGACTTTGAACTTGTTGTCTTTTCATACCCTCCTTTGGGGTGATTTTCCTTTTGATGCGTTCCACTACTGTTTGACACAAGCAACATTCAAATTTGGAATGAGCTGCATTGTGCACTATCCACTAGCTAGGAAACCATAACTCTTTGAAATCCATCCTAGCTCTTGAATTGAGTTGGTCTTGCGCACGCTTTTGCATGAATACTTGGAAGCCATCGAGCAGCCCAAGCTTTTCATCTTCTTGAGATTCTTCATCTTTAGACTCAGTCAACACTTTAGTGCTGTTAGGAAGACTATCCAAATTGGTGGGGACACTACATAGCACAAGAACCTCTTCAACCCCTTCTTCTTCATCATCTTGGTAGGCAATAGGAAAATAATTGCCTAAATTTGTCTCTGCAAACAAAACCTTATTGGTATTGTTATACTCAGTGATCATGAACTTTATCTGAGGCTCACGCTCAATGCAAATTTGATTAGGCAACCCTTTCTAGGGTAGCGACAAATGCAAATAATCAGTTGCAACGTATGCATTCAAAGCTCGAGTGAAATATCTTCCCAATATTATGTCATAGGTGTCTAGGATGTCAGCAACCTAGATGCCAATCACTTGTTGTACCCTTGGATCAGCTGCAACTTGCTTAGGGATCCTATTCATTTCCCCCATGATGCTCACCTTAGTTTTGTCTAGCTGAGTTACCTTCCGCCTAGATGGGGTTGGAGTGATTCCCAATGCTTGGCATACTACAATCTACATGACATTGGAAGATGCCCTTGAATCTAGCAAGCAGTTGTGCAAATTTTTGCCAAATATTCGAATTGCCATCAAGAAAGGAGGGGTTTCTAATTTCCCTTGGAACAACCCCATAGAAAAATCTGCTTGGGTCACTTGAGTCTTGTCCTTGTCACTACATTTATTCCTTGTTTTCACTTGACCTTGCTCTTTGGTTGGTGGTTTGTCTAACGACTAAATTTTACTAGTTTGTTGGTTTGGGGGCTGATCATGCTTCGTTCCCATTATTTCTCTGATCATAGGCTCATTATTGGAGGTGTCAAATGAAACCCTCTTTGTAGGTACCTCTTGAGCTGGTTTTGATGGCGCTATCCCATTCAATGATCAGAAAAAGGAATTTCTGACAGCGGACACCCTTAACAATTCAAAGGCTGATAGACTCACTTTGACCCTCTTTAACTCCTCTACTACATTTTCCCCCATTTGCTCAACTTTTTCCTCAGAGAAAGTGCATTGGGAAGCATTGGCACATTGGTTTTGAGTTGTGTTGGGTTGCCTATTTATGTTGGGCTGCCCATTTCTGTTGAAGTATTTGGTAGGCACTTCATGATAGGTTGCGTTTTTGCTGGCATTGGGATTAGGTGGGGTATTAAAGCTGTTGGGCGGGGTTGAGGTTGTAAAGGAACCACCATCCTTCCTATTTCTTAAGTTGGAAGGACTTTCTCTTTGGTGAAACATTTGGACCTCATCGTCATGTTGCTCTTTTTCATCGATGGGACCATTATCTATTGAATCAAAGAGATGAAATAGGGAGCTCCCGGTACTCACCTCTTTCGCTTCTCCTTCCTTGGCTACGGCCTCCTTATCGAGTGAGTTGTTGTTACTTTACGGGAAGGGAGCTTGGTTGACTACCAAAACTGAGGAATCATATGGCTCCGATGGAACAATGTCTTTACAACTTGAGCCATCAACAACATTTTGGACTTCCACTTGGAAGATCTTTGTGGCAGTTTGGAACTCTAAGCAGTCTAACTCGCAATGCCTATTTTCCTTATGAATTCGACACCATCCAGATAAGGTAGCCTCAGCCAAGTAAACTCCACCTATGGATTTATCAGCACCTCTCGGTTGGTCAAGAGGTGTGGGAATACCTCTATTATTTGGCCTAGTATTCCAAGTACTGTTATGCCTTTGAGAAGGTCTTCGTTCAAAATTCTACCCTGAATTCTGACCTCTTTCGTAATTCTGCCCAAAAAACGTACCAGAATCATGATTGTCTCGTTGGAGGTTGTTTGAATACTTCTTTGAGAAGCTTGCAACTGGTTGTTTTGGTTCCTCGGATGGGTCATCTCAGTGGACAACTTCTTTACTAGTTCGGTCAGCTCATCGATCCGATCCTTATCTGCATTATTCTACTAAGGAACTGAATTTTGAAGAAAAACAAGCCGCAACAAAGGTTAATTTTGTTGGGCAACTGGGAATTCTGAGTTTTGTAGGTATGAAGGTACATGAGACAGTTGGGTATAATTTTTCTGCTGCGGAGCCTACAAATAGCTTAGCACTGACGGGGCTTGATTTATTGGCTTCACTGGGTGTGGCATGATTGGTAGTTATGGAACATGACTCATCAATGGAGTTTGGTGTGCCAAAGTCTAGGTAAGTCCATGAATTTGAGAAGGGTTGGCGGCAGGCCCCAACGAAGGCAACAAACCTGTAATGTGCCACCCCAAGTCCTTACTTGCTTTTACTGCCTTAGCATAAGCATCCACCAATCTTGCTGGTGGTTGGTGCATTCGTTTGACCAAGGCGGATGTGAGGTTGTCCAACGCAACATAGTATACTTCCCTTGTTGAGGGATCATCAACTATGTAGGGTGGCTGCAATTTCATGTATGCCCTATGAAACCTGTTGTTAAACATGTTGATAGGCTCATTGACTTCCCTTCTTACTGACATGAATTGATGGTACAAATCAGTGGGGCTGATTTGAACCTTGAACTTCTGTAGAAAGGTATTCTTCATGAGGTCCCAAGAGGTAACATAACTTGTAGGTTAATGTATGTACCAATAGAATGCCTCATCCCCCAAGGAACAAGGGAAGAGCCTACAAGAAACATCCTCGTGTTCAATCTGCATGTCCTTCAATAATGTTTGGAAGATCTTGATGTGTTCTTATGCCATTCGTTGTGGATCATTCGGGTGAAACTTTGAGCAAAAGCCTTCCGGATTCTTTGGCATGTCATGGTAGTCATTGAAGGACAATGGGGATGGGTTATTTCCCAACCAAGCCATTTGGGGAAGTGGAGGTGGTAATGGCTATGTTTCAGCAACTTAAGGTTGAAGTGTGGCAGCAGCTGGGGTAGTGCCTTGTGAATGGGGTGTGGAGGTGAGGATAACACTTTGGATGTGGGAAGCGAATGTGGAAATTTTTGCTTGAGATGAAGGGGAAGATGGAGATGGAGGTCGAATGGGTGGAGCTTAAGTTGATACTTCCTCTTTCTTGGCTCTTCTAGCCCTAGTAGGGGTCTTTAGCTCTTGAAGTTCTCTTTTGTCTAGTGTGGACCTAAGTTCTCTATGAAATCTTTGAGGGGAGAAGGATCCAATTCAATCCAGCTTAACCTAGCCCTTCTTCTAGCGCTCGTTCTATTGATGGATGTTCTTACACCTTCTTAACACAGACAACACAAAAGTATGCTATCTCTCTTGAAAGGTAATTTCTACAACTGAGTTTTAGAAATCACTCCAAGGTCTCTCAGGTGTTAGGTCATGACTTGCAAAAAATAGCCCAGTTGATTGATGCAGTGATTTTTTGGTAATCACCAAGGGCATTTATGGTTTACTAAGTATGGGGAATTTGGATCTGCAAATGGATTTTTACAAATTCTATAAATGAGTGAATAGTTGTTACAAGTTTAGAACAACAAACTAAAACTCCATATTGTTCATCAGATTTGGCTTTACAATGATGCTAGAACTTTGTTTTAACTTCAAATTTTAAAGAAAAGGCAAAAGGGAAAGTGGGATAGAAGCTTCCTAGACCTACAACTAATGATGAACAGTAACAATGGAGGAAGCAACAATGGATAGACTTCCCAAAACTAAGTTCCACTTAACCAAGGACAACCCACAGTCTCATGAAAATAGTGTAGTCTTCAAGGGGTCTTTGTAGATTTTCACATTGTTCATTCACCTTTAAAGCATGAATGACAATTGAACTTAAGTGCAACAAGATAAAAAATGCTTAGACTAAATTTACACAACAATTTATCATCAATAATCAACAAAAAGTATGAGCTGGAAATGCATCAAACATTATAACATACATCCACCATTAATGCTCAACATAACCTATTAACTAAAAAACAACTTAAAACTTGGAACAACAGAGCTAATATTCGCTACTTGGAGATAGAATCATGCACACATAAGAGAAATACACAAGAAACCATCAAAACAATGCTTTTCTCATATATTTTTGCAGCAACATTTCTTTACAACAACTCTTCTCTCTTTTTGAAAATGAGAGGATGCCCCTATTTATAGTTTTCCAAAAGTGAAATGAATGGACAAGATTTATTTACAATGAATGGCTCAAATTCATTCTCACTTAGGGTTTCACCTACCCCCAAATATATTACAATATAAAATAGACTTTTGTCTTTTCCCTATTTTGTCATCTAGTCTATTTCATCTTTTAGCTATTTCTAGCTTTTACAACTATTTCAGCAAGTATTCATCATCAATAATAGGCTTTCCAACCTCCTTCTGCGTTGTTGCATACTCTACAAACTTGTTGATCATGGCCAATAGATTTGTTTCTTTTGTGAGCTCAGATTTAAGGATCTGAAAGGCTATCTTCTTGAATATTTTAGTGATTTTCTTTCGGTGTTTGGTGCACTTTGGTGTAGCATTGATAACCTACTCCGACTGAGTTAAGGCCCTTGCAACAAAATCCATAAAATCAGATGATAGTGTGTCACTAGTCCCCTGTTCGATTTTCTTGTGAAATAATGGTTTGATCTTTTCTGGATCTAGATCAAGGGTGGGAATCTCATAATTTGTCATCAACTTTAAATAATATTCGCTATCTATCTGGTGTTCTGCAACCCATTCATGATCAATCTCTAATTCATGTAAGGCCCTTTCCAAAATTTATTTCCTATAATCAAGATTCATTTGCCATGTCTCGACTAGCCAATGATCTTCTTTTGGCAACTCCAACTCCTTTTCCTATGTTTCCTGGGAGAGCTTAAGGATGCTCTCCAGCTTCGGATAAGTTATCCGATACAACTCGGTGAACTCCTTACAGGTGCTTACCATTTTTCCTACTTCCTTTTTCAAACTTTGAAATTTATTATATAATTTATCTGCATGACAGATGCCCATGTTACCATTGTATATGACCCTATTGAACCAATCTGCAGTGGATTTGGTCTAATTTTTCCTTTTCTCCATTTTACTTATCTCCTCCTCTGAGAGCAAGGAGGGCACCAGTCATTCAGTCAGAGCCTCTTCTTCAATGGAGGTCCACTATTGGATGTAGGCGGTCAACTTTGCCACTTGTGTCTTCAGTACTTCTTTTGTAGACTGATCTTTATTCATTTGTTGTATAATGGTGGAAACTGACCCTTGAAGGTCATCCATCTTTTGGTTATGAGTCACCGGGCATAGATTAATAGTAGATATATGGTAGTCCTGGCCCTGGATGGTGCTCGCACCTTTACCTGCTATTGGAGTAGCTATCTGTAGTGTGTAGGATCTAGAGGCATCAACCATAATATGCGATTGGATTTTAGGCTTCTTCTCCCTACGAGTCATTGTTTGAGCTGTAGCCAAAACTACCTCCAACTGGGTCTTGGGATCAACAACCATGGGAGCTTTCTTCTTTAGTTTCTATTCTAGCCATGTGGGGACTTTCATTTGTTGCTTTGGTGATTCATGATCACTTTCCTCTTCCTTTTTCTTTTGAGATTCATCTTCTTCATCATCTTTCTCTTCTTCATCTGAGCTCTCTTCCTAAATAGCTTTTCCTTTGTCAATCTCAATAGTTGCTTCTTCTCCCACTAGTTCATCTTCTCTCAACACTGTCCCCTTATCTTCTTGATGCTCAATTTGAACATTTTGCTTGGGCTCAATGCCTTTATCCTTTATCTTCTCTTCTTCTTTATCCTTTTCTTCCTCCCTTTTCAGAGGCATTTCTTCTCGTATCAGGCCCTCATCTTGGCCAATTTACAGAGATTCCTCAATTATTTCTACATCCACATCTGTGTCTGTCTTCCCTTCTTCAGAGTGGTGCTCCTCTGGGTGTGCCTCTTCATCTGGCTCTTGGTCTGATGTCTCTACCACATAGTGTTCGTCAAGACCCTTAACATCTTCTTCCTCAGAAGTTTGTGACCCTTCTTCATGAAAAACCACCTTGTCTAGCTTTATATTTAATCCACCCTTTGGATGTTCAAAATAGTCGTCCCAATCAGAATCCCCAGGCTCATCAACGATGTCCTTCACATCCTCTTTATGTTGCCCTGTACTGAACCTCTCCATTTATTCTAAGATTTGCATTGTGGCCTCCATATTTTGTAGCTTAGTGGGTGGTGTTGGAAGAGGCAAGGCGGTGGAAAGCTTGGCCATTAATTCTTGGACTTTGGGCTTGAGGATTACCTCAAAGAGCTCAATCGACACATATTGCATATATGCTACGAAAGCTTGTGGCAAGGTGGGTGGTGCCATAGAGGTTGATGACATGGATGCGACAGGGTGGAAAGAGTAGGTAGTGGAGGCGTGAGCGAAGAGGATGACAAAGGAGAAGTAGTGGAAGAAGAGGAGTTGAATACCATCACTGGAGCAGTGAGCGAGGTGGAGGTGAGGTGGATTGAAATGTCCACATCAAGAGGAGATGAAACATGCAAATATTTAGAAGTGGGAGAAGATAGTGTGGTGGCGGTAGCAATGGTAGTGGGAACAAAAATATTGGGCGATGGTGAGCAGGGTTGCTCAGCTTCTTTGATGACTGACCCTCAAATGTCTTCCTTGAGTACACCTTGTGTTTAGGCTTTCATTCAGGTGCATCCTTCCTCTTCTTGGATTGAGTGACAGGTGAGGATTTGGGAGCTTCGTTTGATGAACCCATAGCTGTTGTGCTGTCAGTTTCACTTTCAATGTTGTCTTCAAGCTCCCCATATATGTGAGATATGCACCTTGTTCTCCTAGCTGATTTATTTTCCCATCCACCCATTGCCTTGTTCTATATTCAATAGGGCGAGTAAGAATGTCTAGGTCGACAACCTCTTCCTCGTTCCAATCAATGATTGGTAGGGGCATATCAGCTAAGGCAATATACCTTTCATCCAAGATGTTGTTGTCTTCAAATACTTGATCAGGCATGGGAAACAAATTTATAGACTTTACAAATTGGGTGGTCATTCTCATTTAGTGTCACATCCGGACCTCCTTGTCATCTTCACAATTCGCCCAAAAGTCTTCAATGTGAGGTTGGTGGGCGTGTTGTCTCCCAAATTTCCTCTTCAAATTTCCATGATGATCCACTCTTCCTTTGTTTGTGTGCAATTCCAAGTGGTATTCTGCTAATTCCTTGTTGGAGTATTCGACACACGGGGTAGATGGGAAAGAGTACATTCCTTTCCCGAATGTGAGCGGATATGGGACCCCCGCTTGATGCTTGTCACTTAGCAATGTATGGTCAGTCTGCAGCTGTCTGTTAGGGTTAGAAGGCAAATATATAACAAGTTAAATGCAAATTTGATCAATAAAATAGAGAAATAAAACACACATGAAATTATAGCAGAAACAAGACAACACAGAGAATTTAACGTGGTTCACCCAATCTGGGCTACATCCACAAAACCACAACCATCCAATGATTTTATTATCCAATGCAAAACATATTACAATATTGTGAATAATTCCATGCTACAACTCCCCATCCCAATCGCTTATAACAAGCTTTTAGAAGCTTCCAGAAATTAGGGCTTACAAAGTCGACTTTTTTCTTTTTCGGTGACGAAGCAAAAAAAAGGTATAACATACATGAATACATGAAGAGCGTACAATACTAAAGAGTGTACAGTATAGCTTGATCAATCACCACATACCAAAACTATCGAGTAACCTCCAACAAAATAATTTGGTCATTAGGGTAGTGCGGCAACCGATAGGGTCTTCTTGAGAACCCTTCTGCCCTAATGTAGGTGAATTTAGGGAATTGGATAAATAGATATCCAAAGCCCTTAATGAAAGATTTGGCACTGTGTGTTACTCTTCTTCCATAGTCCCCTCCTATAGTCTGAATGATATTCCCAATAAAGGCATCATTCACTCTTCTATATTCCCTTTTGAAGTTCCTGTATTGCAATTGGGGATAGAAGTCATATACTTTAAGTTCTCCCTTCTTGGTCCCCAATGTTCCAGTGTAGAATAGCCCTTTGTATGGGAACTTGGCTGCTAGGAGATAGACTAGATATGAGGTCATATAAAATTGGGATGTTTTCTTTACTGCCATGAGCTAATTAAGAAAATTGTTACTTATCATCTTGGCCTAGTGGAAGTTGGTAGTGCCGCAAAGGATTTCTTCCACAAAGTAGAACATCCACTCTTCAAAGAATGTAGCGGTAGGTAGGCCCATCACTTTGCTTAGGAGAGTGACCAAATAATAATATTCTTCAAAAAAATTTCTCCTATATAACTTTTAGGGCACCTTATTTGCATTTCCTCTCTTGTCCTTCAACCATGATTGATTGATTTTTCTTTTGCACCCAAGGGGATCCAATTTCCACACCTTTTGAGCAAACTCCTATTCAACTTCTTCCATTACATCAAAGGTTGGAATACCAAATTTTCTACCTGTAGATTTGACAGGCAGGTCCGCCAACACTCTCCCATTCTTGGCAAATATCTTCTTGTTGTGAGAGTGGTAACACTCCCGATAGTCCATGACCTTCTTTGGAGCAATCAGTGCGGGAGGGAAGCCAACTGCCTTTGCCAAGCCACTTTCTTTTATCTTTCGGGCTTGAAATCATATATATTAGCATGCCCTAGGTATGTATTACAGATTGTGTCCGAATTGGATGCGAGCTTGGAGGTGCACTCCACCCCGTGAAACTGGTACTTCATCTATTCTTTCTCTTCTTTCCCTCAAGGGGTTCTTGCAAGCTTCTTTCCTTTATTGGCTTCTCCCACTAGCTTCTTCGATGGTCCCTTAGCAGGTGCCATAAATTCAACACACGAAGAGTGCAGTAAGTGATTTTACATATAGAGGTGGCAAATGTCAATTAAATCCTACAAATACAATTTTAGGTTTCTTCATATACCCTCAAAATATCATAACATTCATCATTGTTCACCTTTTGGAGCTTGTTTGGGTAGTTTAGAAGAATGTGGGTTTGGGGATGCAGGTTTCCCCTTTGTGGGAGTCGTGGTAATGAACACCGTTATAGAATGACATTACAAAGGCGGACTTCTGTGGACAACCGCTCACAGATAAATTTCTACACGACATGTACGGCAAGGCAAATCCAAGTCAAAATTACCTAGCATGTGCGAAATCCCAAATGAAAGCACCTTCAATCATTTTCCTTTATCTCTTTGGCTTATGTGTGTGAGGAGTGTGGGCATCGCGAGGCAAAAAGCCCCCAAGGTTTGGTCGTTGATAAGAGAAATTAGGTAGGCAATATCTCAAATGTGAAGTTCTGCATGGCATAACTCACATGGAAATTTTCCTTTCCATGAGTTTGTTGATCTTAAGTTGAAATTTATAGAATTGGGCAATGTGGGACCTAGGTGGCTGATTAGTGTCAGGTTATTTGCAGTCAAAAGGGCAGTGAAAGGTTGACATCCTCTCGCATGCAGAGTTCCGCATGACAAAACTTGCATGGTGCTTTGCTTTAGTCAATTTAGTTGTGAACCTTTTGATGCATGAGAGATGGGTAGCGGAAGGTTGTCGGGGCTTTGTCATTAAGTAGCAATTAAGGATGGACGACATCCCACAAGCGATAGTCTATGGGGGCGGACACACTAAAGTCATCAGTACCTAGACCTTGCATCAACAATCTCAAGATTTTGCCAGGCACAAAAGGCAGAGAGGCATGGAAGTTTAGCCTCTGAAGATGGGTGTTTTTGATACGGACTTCCCATAGTGGAATCCCGTGGGGGTGAACCTGCAAAGTGATAAAGTGTTAGCAATTTTCCTAAGGAAATATTATGTTGGGTCCGATGCGAATGTGAGACCGGGGCGATAGGTGGCCTCACAAATTTGTCATTGAAAAATGATGACGGATAAGCGGAAACCCGCATAGAAATTTATGACTACTGCTAAAGAAAAACCCCCATAAAAAGATGGGTGTGGGGTCGAGGCACACAGGGTTACTTTCTCTTGCTTTAACCATCACTTTGGGAGTACTTTAGAATCAATTTCAATGTTGGATATAGCCAGGGTTTGGTGGATGATTATTTTAACTAATTGTAAAACCTTAATCGCAGAATGATTCTCAACAATTTAAAATGCCTGGCAAAGAAAAAGAACACAAACCCATACCTTTAGATCACGTAGGGGACTGGGGATAAATCCAACTTGAGTTCCCCAAAATGTCTTGCATGCGCAACTGGCCTTTCCTCTCAATGGCTTGAATTTGAATTTTCAAGTGAAAATGACAGCTTAGGAGCTTCTATTTATAGGAAAATCACCATTAATGGTGAGCATTAATTGCTGGTACGACCAAGGCAAGGTTATTGGGGTTGCAAAAACCTATGCCCTATTGGGCGTTCAGTGAAGACTCACATGACAATGGTGGATGCGAAGCCCGCCATGCAGGTGGATGTGGCCCAAAAGACGTGAAGGATGGTGAAGGCGAGGTCAAAACCCGCTCCGTGGGTGGGCGCAAATGTTAAGTCGTTGTGGAACAACGAAGCAAGAGCGACGATCTACCTAAGGAGACCCGCACTTGCGAGGCCACGAGGGGAGATGGGTGCAACGAAAAACAAGGGGCAAAAGCCCGCAAATCAAACTCCGCAAAGGCCAAAAACTTGGTGAATTTTGGATATGTGATTTTGGTCAATGTAAATTTGATGGCCTTAATGTGTGACCAATTTAAGCTCAAAAATAGGGGTATGCAAAATGAGACAAAACAAGGCGACTCGACGAGAGAAAAATGGAAAGAGGGGGTCCTCGTTTTGAATGGGGTGTGTGCTACAGGAACAACAACTTTCTTACACACATCACACACGGTTTCATTTGGTTCACTGCCTTCAACACACTTCATATACTTCTTCGCACATTCACGCACACTATGTTGCCTTCAGCTCACTGCTTTTGGCATATTACTTACATTACACCATGAACACACTTTGCAAGAAACTTGATCTTCCATTTATATCCTTTGCAAGTTTCAAAAAGTTTCTCCTTTTCGTCCAAGATGAAACGTGCAAACATGAAACATGCAAAAACTATAATAAGTCGGCCTCAAAACATCCATGGTAGGCAAGAGTCAAATGCGGTCCAAACTAGGAGATCATTTGGACCTATTTTACCTTAGCACACATCTCCATGTTGGAGCACACATCTCCATGTTGGTGCACACTTCAAAGGTTTAGGACAAACAATTCAACATTCCAATTCGGTCCAACAAACACTTATCCTTTCATCCATTAGCTCCAAACCACAACATAGTATTGGAGAGGCCAGATAACATCATGCAAATCACTTTACAATTATTATATGGTATTCAAAGATATTCTCATACACTCCTTTTACCACTTTGTGCTACTTTACGTTGATGCAAGCAAACAAACATCGAACCTAGCATCACTTGCAAACCTAGAAAACACATTCTTGAGATAAAACATTGAAAACCATACTTGTGGTACACCTCAAGACCTAAAAATTGAAATGAAACAACATATAGAAAATTTGAACTCATCCTCCAAACCACAAGCCACAACATCAACTGTTGAGAAATGTGGAGCATTCCTTTGAACCTTCATGACTGCAAAACATAGTCTTCACTTTTCTAGCTCTGAAAACTTCTATGATAACTTTTATGCCCTTAAACTAGGAACATACATACTTCACACCTTTTTCTATCTAACTTGAAAACCACAAGCCCATATCTTCAAATGTGGAGGAATGCAAAGCATTATCCTAAGCTTCTTCATTACAACTTCCCGAGCTATTGATTGCATGAAAACCTTCCATACTTTCTTTCATACCTTATGCAATGTTTTACACTAGGGGACAGTGAACACAAAATTCACAACACCATAGCAATATGAAGAAACAACATTCACCTATGCTCATGACATTCATCATCATGTCTAACACTTTTGATCAATGAACTAATTGCATCATATACAACTTTCCACACACTACCACTTTGCTAACATTAATGACAACACCTGCAACAATCTCCATTCTATTTACATCAATGATAACACTTGCAACAATCACTTCTCAAGGTACAAGAGAGTAATTTTTATAAATGATGTGTTTAGTGCAGTATGGAGGGTATTCAAGGGGAGAAAAAATAAATAGAATAAAAAATATTAATACAATTTAATATAAGTAAAATAAAGACAAAATTGTGCATATATAAATAACAATTTAAAAGTCATACCTAAATACCATTTGAATCACTTATATGTTGTGAAAAAAACATTGAAAACAAGGTGTACATAATTATTTAATTTAGTCCGAATTTCAAATGATATGAAAATTAGGAAAAAGTACTACGATGTAGGTCACTTTTTTTTAGTTATTCATACTAAAGGGTTCGATCTAAAGGGGGTTCAACTGAAATGTGTTTTTCCCAACTAGGTTCAACCAAACTTGCTTCAATTGGTCATGTTTATTAGTAGCTTAGGTGACAAAGTTTTGGCTCCAAATTCCTTTATTTTTAAATTCTCAAATTATTTTATCTTACCAATTCTAATACATTTTCATATATGCAAATTATATTTTTGGGAAAAATGAAAACACACTTTCATAGATCTCATTGAAAATTTGACAAGTATTGGGTCATTATTCTAAAAGTTGAGGTTAATTTTTTTGACACCAAAAATAGTGAAATTTATTTTTAAAATATGAAAACAATCAATGCACTATAGGGGAGAGTCATAATTGAGCTTTTGTGTGTGTGTGCACATACACGTGCATGTGTGTGATAAATAAACACCAAAATATTTGAAATCAGGCACAAGAATTATTGAGACATGACTTTCAAGTTAAAAGGATGAGCTATTTTCATTTTTCTTTAAATAAGGATGGCATAATAATGCGCTTTTACCCTATTGTACCCCAAATTAAATTTTTTGCTACACTTAGGCATTTTGAAGAAATGAGTCAAAATACTGTTAAATCTGTCAAAAAAGGTCAAAATTGGGGTTTGCATGTCTTGCATGGGGGTCAAAAATTTCAAATTTTCAAAATCTAACAATCTGGGTTAGTTCAGAACAATCAAACCAACAATACCCAGACTTCAGTTTTTCATCCCTAAATTTTAGGAAAATTCCTATTTTTAGCAATTTTCTAAAAATAGAAACTTTTTCTGGGTTTTTCTGGGTTTCTCAAGAAACAGATACTTGTAAAATTTTCTAAAAATAGTTTGATTGGCTTGTAGGGTTAAGGTTGATTTTGATTGGTTCAAAATACTTCCTCATCAAGCTGGTGCAGTCAGAATCACAAAAAGATCAGTTTTACCCTACTGGGTCTATTCTGCTTTTTCAGAAGCTTTTTCGGAGATCCAAGGTCATCAATGGAGGTCAGTCAGCTGCCAGGTGTCAGAATCAGAGGTTTGAACATCAAACAAAGGCTGTCAATGAGTAACATGCACGAAGAACGAGGAACAAACAAAGGAAGATTGAAAATTTGAAAAATACAAAATTTTGTCCAAGTCTGGAGACTTCAGGTGCCCTAGTCAAGAAGAGGCGCCCATACTTCAATGCCTTAGAAAATTTTCTTTTCCGGCAGTCAAAGACAAGGAAGGCATGTTAAACGAGGCAAAAAGTTGAGAAGTTCATAAATCTTTCTGACTCTGCCAGCCATGGGCGCCCCTGAAGGAGAAAGGCGCCCAACTTTTCAAGAGGTTAAAAGTCAGAATTAGGGTTTCTGCTTCCAGGCCAATGTTACTCAGAATCTTCTCGGCTCCGCAACAAATCAGTTAGCACGATCATTCGATCACGCAATCATCTGGAATATCAGATCAAACAAAGGCATTTCACGCTGGAGACAGAATGCAAAATTGTGAATGATGAATTTTTTTCTAAGTCTGGTGACTCTGGGTGCCCTAGGTGGCCAGGGGCGCCCAACTTTTTAGATGACCTAATCTGGAAGTTAGGGTTTGTAAGTATGATCAATCCCTTCAGTTTCCTATCAGCTTCGCAACGAATGTCTTCGTCAGCTCGTCAGATCACCCAATCGTCGGCAAATCCAAGTCAAACGGAGGTCATGGAGAGAGATGTTTTGGAACTCTAAAGGTGAGAAATAGTTAAAACGACTAAGTCTGGAAGAGATGGGCACCCCTGAAGGAGAAGGGCGCCTAGGGTTTAGAGCCATCAAAAGTCAATTTCTGGAGATCAACTATCCATAAGACCCTTTCCAGAATCTTATTAGCTATCCAGTGAATCCGTCAACCAGTCAGTCCGATCAGTACAACGCCCGAAATCGTGAATTCATCTGAAGGTCACAAGACAAGCAAGGTTTAAAAATCATGAAAATGGCTAACACTGGAGAAAATGGGCACCCCTGTTAGAGATAGGCACCTGACAATTCGAAGGGTCAAATGAAGTTTTTGATAGATGACGTCTCCAGAACAATGTCGTCAGATTCGATCAGGCTCCGTAATGAAATGTTTAGTTCGTTCGTCGAATCAATCTGGAAGTTGGGAGAAAGAGTCAAATTAGGGTTGAAAATTGAGCAAAAGGTGAAAATGGTGAAAAATTGGCTGTCTGGAGAAACTGGGCGCCATACCTCAAAAAGGCAGCCCAACTTCTCATGCCTTAAAGAAATTTTTGAAAATTTCAAAAAAATTGAGAGAAGAAAAAAAAAATGCCTTAGTTCATTTCATGAGCTAAATTTTGGGTTTCTGAGAACTACAGTTTGAGAAGCTGTTTCTCAAAGCAAAAACTTATTTAAGGACATCTCTATGTATTATTTTTCATATTTTCTTGCAGGTGTCTTCAAGGAGAAACAAAGTAGCAACTTCAAACCCATATTTTTCAAGATTCAAGAACCTAAACTTGTTGGTTTTAATAAATTCTCAGATCAACACTCAAAGAGGGCTTTCTTTTTCATATTTCTTCATCAAGAACATCAAATTTGTGAAGAAGAAGGCCATTATTATCAATTTTCAGCAAGCTGGTTCATATTTGTTCTATCTTCTGGACAAATTGTTGAAGGATTTTCTCAAGGTTGCAGTAGTTGCTTTTTATTTTGCATGTAAGAGAAAACTTCAAATTCTTCCATTTCTAATCTTCTGGGTCTATACTAAACCTTCTTTTGGACAAAACCCATATCACAACTTTTTCAGAGAAACTTAAAGTGGTTGCTTTTTCAATCAGAAGCCAGGGTTTGCAAAATCTGATCAACTGGGTTCATCCAGAATATGCTCACAAACAATACCCAGATGCCAACTTTTTCTGTCTTTTTCGAAGAAAATTAGGGTTTGCTGCTTTTTTAGTCTTCACTTCAAATTTTCAAAAACGGACGATATGGGTTGGCTTGTAACAAAATTCTAATCAAAACCCATATCTCAGAAAAAATTTCAAAATTTCATCCGTCTGACGAAGAAAAATCAGCAAGTTAAAATTAGAAAGTTTGTCAAAACTTGTCAGGACCTAGGTGTGTTTACTGTCAATCTTCAAGTTTTGCAAAATGGAGTACATTCCTACAGAGTTCAAGACCAAATCAACACTATACCATGATTTCATAGAAACAACCGAGACTGACTTATACCATATCAAGCCAATATTCAATCTACGTCCTTTGGAAGATGCAGGCAACACCACCATCAGGCATCTTGGCCATTCAGGTCTTCTCGCAGCAGCATCCATACCTTTCTCAATATAGAGCTTAAAATTCATAATTGCTTGTATCAAGCATTATAATCCAGCCACAAGGGAAATCCAGTCAATTGATGGAAGAGTCATATGCAGCTTAAAGCCAGACATGATTGAGAAATGCTTCTCCATCCCACCATGGCCTCGAAGTGTTACCGTCAATATAGAAGAATGTGAAAGGATATGGGAAGAGCATCAAGAAAAATATAGCAAGAAGATTGCACACAGGTGGCTGAAAGATAAATACAGTACATTGCCAAAGAACGTCAGGAGAGGAGAGTTCAAGGACGAATTTTCTATAATAATCACCCTAGTCAACCAGATTACTGGTCAAGTGGATGCAACGAAGTTTCAGCCTTGGATGTTCTACGTGATACCTCATATCATGAAGAAGATAGAGTTCTATGACTAGCCTACTTTAATCAGTGATTGCCTTCACCATCAAATAACTGAATATTTTAATAGACATGCATTCCACATGGTCTCCTACCTAGTCTACCTGGTTGCCTATCAGAGTAAATTCAGAGGGTTAAACACAGAGGGTTCTTTAAATGTTCAACATGTCTACAATTACTACACTCAATCGGAGTTCACTGCGACATTACATCATTACAAAAGAGTGAATGAAGCATTCTTAATCTACACAGTGTGTGACCTAGACAACGAGCTACATGTTCTCATCTCATCTATTGCCAAGGCAGCAATGTCAGAATGGGCTGATTGGTTTATTCTGTTTGCCACTTTCACTTACCTAAGGGTGTACGACTATTCAGGAGCTCCTCTTATGTTACAAAGGTATCCATCAGATGAAGTCGTGTGTATGGAACTTCTTAGACAAGTATCAGATGTTCACACTCGCCTACACAACAAAAAGAAACTAGCCTTCAACTTTCGTTTTGCTTTAGGTATTTACAGGTGCAGATCATCCATAGATGCTAAAATAATGGGTAATGAGTTAGATAAACTTGGTCTCAAGCCTTTCAGCAAGAGACGATCATATGATCCCCATGGTGTCTATGCAACTAGACTTGATCAAAACTATGCTCATGTGCCCGCACTTGAAGACTTTTGGGCTAACTGCAAAGACGAGTACAAGGCATGAAGGCGAAGTAATAGTAGGCTCACCCTTCACCAAATGAAAGATTGTTTATCCGAAGACATTGAAGGGTTGTCAGATGATGACGAGGATGTAATTCTCCCAGCCTATACTAGAAATCAGGTTGAACAACAACCTCTTACACAGGTCAATTGGGCTAACAAAGAATTCATTATAGTGGAAGAAAGGACACGACAAGTGGTAGAGTACAACAAGAATTTCTTAATCCTCAAAAGGAGGGAGTCCATTCCAGTAGCAGATCCGCCAAAGAAAAATTCATCTCTTCCCTCTTCTTTGAGAGCTCAAACGAAGATGAAAGGAAAAGTTCAATATCAAGAGGTTACAAAGGGCAGTAGATTAGCAAAGAGTGCAAAGAGGAGGTTGGACTATAGAGGCATTGTCATATAGGAGTAGCCTATAGCTGAAACAAAAGTTCCTCCACCTGAGCCCATACTTCAAGAAGAAGTAAAATATGAGCCTTTGATACAAGACCCTTTACCATCTCCTAGGTCTTCACCAATTCACATTGATTTGGAAGACGAGGAGATAGAGGCCGATGTTGCAATTATTCCTCCCTTGGATGTTAGTAGGGATACCACATCTTGGCTTGAGAGCTCCTTGGGAAGGACGAAAAGAAGGCCTTCGTATCAGGTGAATGATGATGACCTTAGTATATATCAGGAAGCACCCAAGAAGAAGGCCAAGAAACAAATACATTTTGAGAGGAATCTTGAGGGTGAAATGGTCATGGAGATAGCTAAGCCTCTTGAACATAAAATCAGGGATGAAGTGGATGTTGATGATTTCATAATGGTCAAAGCAAACCTTGGTAAAAGTACACAACATGCTGATATGAGTTTGTTTAAAATGGTAACTGAAAATATCCAAGAAAGAGTGCAAAAGGATGGAGAAAACAAGGCAGCCCTCAAGACTGAAAAATCGTCAACTCCGGCTGTATATATCAAATCTTATTCAAGGCACCTCGCAAACAACACAGTTGCTACCACAAGTTTTAGAAACACTAGTTGATCAGCATCAGTTGAGACAGTTGGTTATTTGTGGAAAACAAACTCAGGAATGGATTGAAGAGTTTATCATCATAGGAAAAGAGATTCTAGCACAAGTCTTCTAGCTGAGATACAAAGCTCGTGACTTACGTCAAGGTATCCGGGATTTTGAGCAGTTGATAGCCGAATTCAAGCCTATGCACGAAATCATAATTGCAGATTTAGAGATGGCTTATGGCTCTACAATGGTAAGAGAACACAAAAGATAGATCCTGGAGTGGAAAGAAGGTCACCTTTTCAAGGTAAATACATATGTTAGAAAATATGAGGAGTTTGCAATGTATAAGCAAAGAGTCATTAATACTCTTAAGTTCATTAGAGAATTTATTGCAGCAATTCCTTGTCAGTATTGCCTTGAGGATGGTACATACATTGGACTTGACATAGTCCAAGCAGAGTTTCAGAGTATCTTGCATGGCAGTGATGGCAGTGTTGGAAGATGAAGATGATTTCCATGATGTCAGCACAGTTCGAGAAAGCGGCCAATGAGAGTAAAAATTTCTTGAGATCTATTGAGGATGGCGAAGAAATCTTGGAAAAGCGGCATTTTTCTATTAATAGTATCAACACTCCCACCACAAATGAAGTTGCCCACTTTTTAGCGGATGTGATCGAGATTTAAATCAGCTTCCTTCTAGAAGCTTCTTCCTTCTTTCTTTCTATTCTTATCTCAATCCTTATCCATTCTTTGAGGATAGAAAGAAAACAGTTGTAACGAGTTGGTACTTTCCATTTTTAGATGCTTTCTAGCTTTTAGATGTTTTATCTTTTCTAGGATTAGAAATAAAGCTTGCATGTTGGCAAGCAGTAGTTGTAAAAGCAAGGAGATTTTAGGGTTCCCTACTCCTCTGCTTAGTTATAAATAAGAGTAGTCTTTTCTCATTTTAGTTTAACCGTGCTTGTGATAACAAAATCGTTGAGCTTATGCCTTCATGTTTGTTATCATTTAGTGTCAGTTCACTTTGTGTAAAGAGCAAGTTTGCATGCCTCTTTAGTTGCAAATCCTTGTTTAGTGCATATGTTATGTGTCAATTGTAATTTGGTTGATTTCATGTTGCAAGTATTTTGCTACAACTTGTTGTCTCGAAATTATAATCTTTGTGCCAGAAGTTTGAGTAAATAAAATCCTGAGCCTGCTTTTCTACCTCGATATAAAAATCTCAAATTTTCGTTTATTGTTTTGTGCTAGAAGTGTGAGGAAATAAAATCTTGAAGCTTGCTTTGCTTCCCTTGAAATAAAGTCTCATATTTCTATTATTTGTGTAATACTTTTATGATCTCCTTTTTCAGTCTGCATTGAAATTTAGTAGATGTATGTTGAGGAAAGTTTATTCAAGTATCTTTGTCATAAAATCAACCTCATCCATTTCTAAACTCTCTTGCTCTGCGTTTACTTGAGATGATATAAATGTTTTAGCGTAAGTTAAGTTGTAGTTGTCAAGTTTCATTAAAGGGAAAACCTCAGCTGCAACATCTAGTGTTCTATAACCTTGTGTTCTCGCAGCTGAACCAAAAAGATAGGCAAAATTAAGTTTAGTTTACTTTCTTTATGCAACTCAGCAAAAGAGGGAGCTTCCCCTCCTAATTCGAAGAGCAGTTTACTACACATAGCTGTCTGTTTCCAAAGCACATTCCAGAGGTGCGATTTGAAACGCCAACATACCCAAAGATGTAATTATATAAGTATCTAAATAAATACGTGTAAAGAATGAATTGTGTAGGCATGAGTTGGAGATACACCAATGAAAGGTTGCCCCTAGAATGGGTAATAGAATGGTGATACAACCTTCATAAGACAACAACACCTATGTAAGTAATAAGGCATAACTCAAGGGCCCACAACTAGGTATAAATCTGAAATGATGGGGCAAGCACCCAAGTTATAGAAATATTTGGCACAATGTGGAAAAAGAGGGAAGCATGATTCACCTTAATATAATAGAAATAGGAGTGCTTAACCCAATGCCCCCAATGCAAAGGTGTAATCATGAAGGTGTGACAGACAAAAATGGAAAGCATGATGCCCCAAATACAAATGTTAAAGATGAGGTAATAGGATCACTAAAGGAATGAAGGGAAATGCGTGAGACCCCCCAAGTGTAAGGATGTGATAATGAAAACATAATATGTAAGGGAGAAAGCATAATGACCTCCAATATTATTTAGGTATGGAAAATAAAGCTAATATGTCATGATGGACATGATGCCTCCCCAAAGTAAAGGTGACTCTAGGAGTGGAATATGATAGTGAAGGATCAAGAGGTAACACTCTAGAAGCATGATATGGATATACAAATACAAGTATATTTATGGATTAATATGTGTTAATATATGAAGCTCTAGGAAGCAATATTTATTTTTATAAGACCAAATTATAGACTTCAATAATTATGATGTCATTGTAAGATCAATGTATAACATGATGTACCGAAGTAGAGATAATATGTGAGCTCTAGAAAGCATGATGTAGCAATATTAAAATCAATAAGTAAGATCTAAGAAGCATGATGTAGCAATATGAAATTCATCATCCAACTTGTCCTCTTGTTTTACTTCTTTTCTTTTCTTTTCATCTACATGTGGTTCTTCTTGTTATTTCTTCATGCTAGATGAAAACACAAGTTTGATAGGTGTAAAATTAGGTGCTACTTTTCTTACCCATTCTTTATTTTAAAAATGTGGTTGTTGTGAAATGATAAGCATTTGATGCACCACCAGTTCTTGATTTGGTTTGAAAATCATATGAGTATGAATGGGTAATTCCTAATCACCCCATCTTCTAAATGTGATAATGATTTTATCATGGAAGAAGAGGTAAATTCTATGAATACATCGACATAAAAGTAGATCTTCTAATGAGGCATGTTCACACTTATGTACAATATCACATAATTTCAAAAAATGACTGACGAGACATGAAAAACACTTTGACTCTCAAATATCAAAAGTAAACCACTCATAAATACATGTTGAATCTCATCCTCATATAATGGAGATAAAATATTATGTTGAAGCTTGAAATATAAAAAATATAATCCTTGATTGCCTCTTGTTCCTTTTGTTTGCATTTCATGAGTTGAGACAAATATCTTAGTTTCAATATTATAATGAAAATATTCCATGAAAGCACTAGCCAAATCCTCAAAGGAAGTGATAGAAGCATATGGTAATAAATAAAAAGCATATTAAAGTGTGTGGCGATTCCCATTGTAAATAGTGTATGCTGTTATAGATCACCTTTACCATTTAAAGAAAGGTGCAAAAAATCCATTTGGTGAATGATAAATCAAAATTTCATATGCTAGAGAATTATGAAATACTTTGGTAGTGTCATCTTGTAATTGAACTATTTGTGCATGAGAATTAAGTATCAACATATTATTCTAGTTTGATAATCCTAGTAATAAGGTAGTTCACATAATATAAAATATGATTCTCAACATCCCTTATTTGCATGTGTACACATCAAGTCATGTAATGGTGGTGGAGGATGCGAAAGATGTATCATTGACTATTAGCACATTATCCTCATATATACCAAGTAAAAATTGGAAAACATCCTAATGTTCTTCATCCTTGAGGATGGATATTGGCCAAGTCATATACAAAGTGGGATGTAGGAGAATCTACCCCACAAGTACTCACAAAGATGTCATGTGAATACACCCAAGGAGGATCGTCAATAGAAAGTGTCATACCATGATAATGCATATAAAAGATAATGGTATCCATTAAACACAAGACACTAGAAGGAGAAGAATATAAATCATGAGTAAACAATGGTCTAGGGACAAAATTAAAGTGGTCTATGAAAACACATGATACATAGAAAGATGTATAAGAGACATGTCATGAAGTAACTCATTGTTGAGCTCTATCAATGAAAGCATCACCAAATGCATGTCAAGTTACTATCATCATGTATAGAAGCATAGCATTGAGATATGAATGATCTAACATGTAATTTTTCATCTTTATCACCTCTAAATGACTTATTGTAAGTGTATTGAAAGAGTGTGTATCATAAGGAATATTATCATGAAGAAAAGTCATCAACCTTGTATAAGAAGATAGTGAATTGTCACTATGTGTGTCACTAAACATATCATCAATAAACCATGAGCCACAAGAAAAGGAGAAGGGATCACCATGAACTACATGGGGGGTGATGACCTCATGTAAGGGTGAACAAGTGAAAAATTCATATCACTAGTGATAGAAGAAGTGCAATCATCATCTCATGTAGGAAACACGTGTATCACAAGTGTCCATCGACATAAATTTTTTATCATTATTATACTCATTATCATGTATAAAAGAAGGTGATGCATTCAAAGCACATGAATTTATAGATGTAGGACCAACATGAAATATAAGAGATGTGACATTAAAACATATAATAATTTCATGTATAATTGAAGGAGGTGTGATATCATCAATAGCCATCATACTAGATGCATCATTGATAAATGATAAATCCCTGATACATAAATGGTCATCACGATCACAAGCCATAGGATCATCATGAAGCTCATTGATAAATGACATAAATGTGTTTAATAAATGTGGATCAACATTAATCAACTCTATGAAGGAAGGAAAATATGAGATATGATAGAACAAAACCTCCATAGAAAACACATCCTTATCATTAAAATGTGTTATGGCAATACCAAGGATAAAGGACAATATATAATGAATAATAAAAATCCACCAATAATTGAAATATATCCATGAATATCAACCAATAAGCAAGACCTAAGAGGATTCATAATGATAAGTAGATCTAGGGTAGGAGAGTAGGATAAAATATAATCACTATGCATGTCCAAATCTTAATTAAAAGATATAAGCATATAAAAATTAAACTATAGGTAAATCTGAAAATATATGAGAAATTAGAATCATACCATATTTGAAAATATGGAGTAAAACCCTTAAAGGAAAGATCAATCCAATTCGCCAAAATGTAAAGGAAAATAAGCTTTCCCTAAGGTTAACCTAGGCTAATCCAATAGAAGGCATACACATAACATTAACCTAAATTAAAAAATGATAAGCTCGGCATGGATACATTGATTCTTGCAACATATTAAATGAGGGAATGTAAACAAAAACAAATATACTCAAGAATGGATAATGAAAGCCATATGGAAGAGAATCTAGATTTTTTTTTATGTTAAGTCCTAGAAATAGTGAATTTGTTGATGAAATGCCTAGAAATCTATGTTGGACCTCTACTCTATCAAAGGATAAGTTCATAGGTTTAGGAGAAATTCACAATTGTGGATCTATACTTGAGCCTCATATTCATCCTAGCAATCAATGATTACTACAATAGTGTGTGATATGTAATCATTTTCTCTACTCTTCTTAAATATTTGGGTATTGGGCAATATTGAAAAATACCTCTAGGGTTGTCACTTAGTCACAAGGAGACAATTTCTTCTATATCAACACTAAAAAATTGAACAAGATAAAAATAATAGGCAAACACCTAAGCATGTAGATTCTTTACCCCTTTTATTACACCAAATTGAAATATGTCGCTATTAATTGCTCTCTAGAATTTAGGAATGATTAAAATTAATGCATTAAATGTCTTTAAATGCTAGCTCATAGATCAAATTGTGTCAAACATGTATTTAGTCAACTCAAAGTAAAAGGATGAAGGGGCTAGTTAGCCAAATTTGAGTTTTCAATTTTAAATTAGAAGGGGAAAAGTTAATGACTACGAGATCACCCTTGTAACCACAAACTTGTCCAAAAATGGGATAACAATCAAATCCAAGATACAATTGGCTAAATAAAGGTAGGTGCATAGATAATTGTGATTAATAGGAGGATAAGCCAATATATGAAAGTGCTTATGTAAATGAATAGGGTAGGGCTAAGTATATAGGGACATGTAAGTGGCTAAAAAGAACTAAGAAAATGAGCCCAAATTCATGCAAGATCATATCATTTGTCCCTATGTTCATGTATTAAGATATTTTCTTAAAATAAGCACAAAATTAAATGAAAATTGATCCGAATATACAAATTTCACCATTACAAATATCACTATATATTTACATATACATATATTATATTATCTACTTAATAGATAATTGCAATGAGCATATGCATATATTTACTTACTACTAGTACTACAGAAAACATTCCAAAGGCGGGACCATCATAATGATTATATTAGTTGAAATCAATATTCAAGTCATAAATCCTTATCCTAGTTGCATTTGTTCCCACCTTAGATAAATGAGACTGAGTGGTAAGTGGTGAATGGAGAAATGACTCTCAAGAGGTAGCTTTTCTCCCTTTTATTGACTTAAACCTTCACATGTTTCTATGATTAGAATTTGGAATTAGATTAAGCAAGCAGTTGCATGGAGGGGGCTTCAAGATCCATTTTAATAGAATGGGAGGTCTCAAGAGGTGAGGGAAAGTTCGCTAGAGGATAAATTGGAATCTTATACTCAAATTTAAGAACCCCTACTTTTTAGCTAGTTTTCAAATTTTTAGGAGGGGCTAGAAGTTTCCTCCACCAATTTAGAAGTTTTTTTATGTATGTCATGCATTTGCAATTTTTATCATTAGTTATAACTGAAAATATATTTAAGCTAAAAAAAATTAGCATTAGCCATTGTTGAAAGAATTGTGAGATTGCAACTTTCTAAAAATAATAGTTTAAATTTTGAGTATGCCCACTGCTATAAAATCCATGGTACCACCTATTTGTAAAATACTCCTAAAAATTCTTAGCAGCAACCACTAATAGATTTTGGAAACCCCCTTCATAGGACTACTACTACCTAAGTTTAATTATTTCTTCATATTGATGTTTTTGATTAAAAAGCAGGGTAAGAGTCCTAATCCCAAAAGTCACAGCAACAAAACAATAAAAGCAAAAACAAAAATAGGCACCGAGGCCTAGAACACCTAAAAACTAGAGAAGGCATGCAAGCCTAACCATAAGATTATCTAAACCAAAATATGCTCATAGGAAAAGACTAGTGGTAAGCATGCAGGCTAAAGAGGAAAAAAACAAAACAAAAGGAAACAACACCACTAACCACCGATCAATCTGTAGGACCTTTTATGAGGTCCCAATTTTCCTTTAGCGTGTCGAGAGAGTCCATCCACTCTTCTCTTAGCATGTTGTTTCTTCCTTTTATTGAACCAGTGACTTCTTGAATCATTCCATTAGTGATAGAAATAATACTACCAAGAGCATTTTCCATCACCATGATCTTGTCCATTATGTTCTCCATATCCATTCTAGATTCCATAGCAGTGAGGTGTGTACAGAAGTCATCTATTTGTTCTTTGATCTCTTTAATAGTTTACATAGCCTCCTCTTTTTCTTCCCCAACTCCTGACCTCTTGTCCTTTCTGCTAATATTTTCTTCATCTTGACCAGTCTTTGTATCATACTCTTCCTCATTATCCTTATCAAAAATAGCCCCCTCTCCATTGTTAATATCACCATCATCCTAGTATTCCTTATCCTCTTACTCCTCTTCATCCTAATCCATGCTTTCCTCCTCAAAGTGGGGAAAGAATTCTTCATCTGAAGAATCCTCCAATTCCTCCTCAGAAATCGATTCCTTACCTTTCTATTCTTTTCTTTTTGGGAGCCAACCTTGGTCAAACGAGCAAACCGACGACCACTAGATTAGATAGGCATAAAACTTCCCCCATCTTGTCTTTCTTAGAGTCAAGGTCATAATCATTGACAATGTTGATAGTCTCATCCTTAGTCCCTTAACTCGAATGAAATCCAATTTCTTCTTTTTTGCTACTTGGAGGGTAGCAGAGGGTTTTCTTTTTTAGGGGTAGCTTTTAACAGATCTTCAGAGGAAGGCATAGGGGTGTCAACAATTTTTAAGGAACCATTTGTTTTACTTCGAGAAGGGTTTTTAGGAGAGCAGTGGGGTTTATTCTCTAAGAGTTTTATCTCAGCCTCCTTAGCGACAAAAGCAAGGCTGCATTGAGGGGTGGGGGATATAAAAAACTTATAGATGGTCAAAATGAGGCCTTGATGCAAGGGGGAGAGGCTCCTTTTTCAATACAAAGATGAAGGGAAGAGAGCAGAAAAAAAGAAGATGGATCTTTTCCTTATGAAAAATATGATTTAAGATAGGGAAATGATACCCATGCACAGTCTTAAATCTACCTTCTAATGTGAAGTATCTCATAACATGCAGACTTACCATGTCATAGGGCACAATAAAATTTTCTCTATTGAAGTTGTTTTGGAAGCACTCAAGCTTTTCTCCTTCAAAGAAACTGTCTATAAATCTTCGATATTTACCATTTCTTTTCTTTGCCACTTTAATGCCTTCGCACTTCAGCCCCATTGCATTCATAATGAGTTGAGGAGTAACAGAGAAGTGGAGTCTACCAATGGAGACCTCATTATTCTTCCAAGAGTTGCAAAACTTGGAAATGAGTGCGTCATTGTATCCTCTCATTGCATGGAAGAAATGCATAAGACCAACCTCTTCAAATAATTTCCATAGTTCAACATTTTGTTGCAGCGAGAGGCATAATAATGGCTTTGAACATTTCCTTGGGCCACCCATAATTCTCTTGCCAACCTTCACAAACACTAATTTTTTCTTCGACAAACTAGTCACCTCAACACAAAAAGAATGGAACTTGAGACTTAGAAAATGATTAACCGACTGGAGTAACATTGCTTCTTGAATTGGAAAAATCACATATCTTTGTGTGATTTAAAATGGATATAAAATCCGCCAAATAATAATTGCACTTGGCATGATTATAGTACCCACTCGTACTTCTAATAATATTAAAAAGTTATTTTTTATCATTCTCGAAAGTGATTTAAAGTGGAGGTAGCTTCCATGTGGAGAATTAAATTCTCCCACATGTAAATTAACACATCTTTTTGTATCATCTTTAGGCTTCATTGAAAGAGTTAAGGACCCCTTTGAGTCATTATCCAGGGTAATAGTAATAATGACATCCTTTTCATTATAGTTCAAATTACCATTTTTTGAACTGGTATGCATCCACTAATACATAGTCCCTATCACTTTCCTATATGAAATTTTATTATCTTCCATCATTGCACTTGCTATAGCAATTTTTAGCTTCAAACCTTTCATTGACAATAATCTCTTTAACTTTAGACAAGATTTGGGAATAATTCTAGTAAGTCCATTGATGGCACAATATGCCTTCATTAGATGCAACATCTGTAGCTTTGTTTCCTTCCTTGTAGGTGTGGATGATTGTGAACTGAAGTAAGCCCCTTATCAAATTTTTACAAGTATCCATCATATCTCTTATCATCCAAGGAGCGTTGCAATTTCCTTTTGTAATGTTTATAATCAATTTGGATTTCTCCTTTGAGAATAACTCTATTTGATCCCAACTCTTTGACCCATTTTAGACCCAATCATACAATAGTGGCTTCAAAAATATTGCTGGAGAAAATTCCCAATTTTTTTGCATAGCCTTCAATAAGGTTGCCATTTTTGTCTCTAATAACACCCCCAACACCAACCAACCTCGGATTCCCTTTTGAGCAACTGCCAAAGTTTAGTTTTATCCACCCCTCTTCGAGAGGAATGCATTTTGTTTTCTTTCTACTCAATATTTTTATCCAGTTTATCTTGGTTAGATCTTTATTGATTCCCCAATTTTGTTTGATTCTTAACTCACTATAGGAAGGCATAACCTTAGAGAAGCCATAGTTCCTTGTATTTAGTTTTTCTTGGATTTGTTGTTTTATAGTCATGAACATCTCCTTGTTCTTCTTCTAATCCTTGAAAATTATATTGTTCCTTTCTTTCCATAATACCCATGAGTCCAAGGGGGGTATTTGTCTCAACAA
The DNA here is from genome assembly GCA_007115665.2 of Sequoiadendron giganteum. Classification (NCBI taxonomy): domain Eukaryota; kingdom Viridiplantae; phylum Streptophyta; class Pinopsida; order Cupressales; family Cupressaceae; genus Sequoiadendron; species Sequoiadendron giganteum. The sequence continues at coordinate 402,725,376 of CM021102.1, read as the reverse complement.
ATTGGCAGTAATTGGATGAAAAAAGGGGCATTTGTTCTAGCTAACCACAAAATCTTTAATAGAGTAGGAGAAGACCCAATCATTTAGGATAAGAAGGATCACTTAAGTCCAAACTTCTCTAGAAAAAGGGCAACAAAAAACGACGTGTTTGATATTCTTCGTATTCTCATAACACAAATGATATGTATTTATGGATTGAAAACCTCTTCTATTAAGATTATCAATAATAAGAATATTACCTTGGACCGCAACCCACCAAAAAAATTAACTTTAGGGATACATTTCAAGTTCCAAACCTTGTTCCAATCAAAGGGATTGGGAGTTATGAGATGTTCTCCTATCATAGTATAAGAAGACTTAACTCTACAAATCCTAGAAGGGAGTCTCTTCCATATGCATTCATCTGTTGGAAGTGGAACTACTCTGAGAGGAGCGGGAGGGGGAGGAGGGGAGAGTGAATCAAAGTAATATAATTTTAAAAACCTTTTATGACATGAAATGCAGATTTGACCTCTTTTCGATCTAGAACAAAATGTAACCTTATATATGCAATATAAAAGTTGAACTTTGAGTGATAAGACAAATTACTCAATCAACTACAAAATGAATGCCTAACAACTCCTGTTAAAGCAAGATGTATATTGTTCATATAATGTTGAGTGAACAACTTTTTAATGCTTTCTTTTGCAAGGAAACTAGACTTTCTGATGACAAAAATTAACATTCAAACTTGCACATTAACAACTAAACCAAGAGCATTTAGATGAAATTGAACAATGACAAAGTATCAAAGCATTTGAAGGAACTAACTCAGCATAAATGACAGAAGGAAAGATTGTGCAAGATAGACACGAATCACACAAAAAAGTGACACAAAAATTGCTGAGTGGAAAACCCTCTTGGGGTAGAAAAATCACTCCAAAATGCCTTATAGTTATTCCAAAATCTAATTACAATATTTCCAGAGCACCAACTCAATCACTAAAATTTTGAAGCACCCACTTCAATAGGAGTACCAACTCATTTTCAATGTTTCTTTCTACACAAAATTTGCAAAGTAAGGACCTTACAATTGCACTATGTTTGCAATCATAAAATCTCTACAGAACAAAAATATATTTCAATAATTCCAATTACACAATGTACTGACTACAACAGTACAAGAAATAATCTCACATAAATCTGAATATGATTTTCTATTTTAGAAACCAGAGACAATATACAATGAAGCCCTCCTTTTGCTTTCTATCTTTCAATAAGTATTCACTCTCTTTCTTTCTCAAGTTCTCAACAGAATAATGGCTTACTGCCACTCAATTTATACCAAGAACAACAAAAGAAAAACATTTATCTTTTTCTTAACTCTATCTTTTAAGAAAGCAACGATTGAGAGACAACTCCCAACCGAGAACAAAGCCCTTCAAAGACTTCCTTAGCCAAAGGATTTGTAAAAATATTTGCCACTTGTGCTTGTGTGGAGACATACTGCATTGTGACCTCATTAGCAAAAATTTTTCCCTCAAAAAATGAAACTTAATTGCAATATGTTTAGTCCTCGAGTGCATAACAAGATTTTTAGAAAAATTAATTGCACTTTTGTTATCACAAAAAATAGAGACAGGTTTAGCAACATCAATACCCATGTCTGATAATGTCTGAGTCATCCAAAGAAGCTGAGTACAACAAGATGTAGCTGCAATATATTCAACTTCAGTTGTTGATAATGAAACAAAATCTTGCTTTTTGCTATGTCAAGCAACAAGACAATCACCAAGATAAAATGTTGCACAACTGGTGTTTTTTCTGTCATCTAAACAAATAGCCCAATCAACATCAGTGAAAGCTGCCAAAGTAAAATCATTGTTTCTAGGATACCATAAACCAAAATCAAGAGTACCCTGGATATACTTGAATATTGTTTTTACAACAATAAGATGGGACTGTTTTGGTGCAGATTGAAATCTAGACACCATACACAACTCGCATTAAATTAGGTCTGGAGGCAGTCAAGTATAACAAGCTGCCAATCATTGATCTATACTTAGTTTGATCAACATCAGGAGAATCATCAGTTTTAGACAACTTACAGCCAGTTACCATAGGTGTGCTCACGGGATGACCTTCATCCATTTGAAACTTTTTCAACATCTCTTTGGCATATTTTGTTTGTGACAAAAATATTCCTTGTTCAAGCTGTAAAACTTGGAGGCCAAGAAAAAATGTTAGTTCACCTAACATTGACATTTCAAATTCAGATTCCATAATCTTTGAAAACATTTTAGACAAAGCATCATTATTGCAGCCAAAGATTATGTTATCTACATAAACTTCAACAACTAGAACATTGTAGTCGACTGTAAGTCGATGTAGTCGGTCGAGAGTGTACTTGGTCGGCTGTGAGTCATAAGTAAATAAGACATTAGTTAATATTAATAATCCATGTACTTATGTACGTTTCATGTTGGTTAGTTGCCTCGGGAATTAAGTTCCTGACGAAGCAATTAGTTATAGTGAAGGGATGTGACAGTTGGTACCTCAACCATCGCTAACGTACTATATGTACTTGAGTCATGTAATCGGGAAACATTATGGTTCTACTATGCTATGCTATGTTCTGTTTGGAGACATTATAATGTAATTGTTGAATACTGAATAAAGAAATATATCTATGTTATGTGTGATTGCCATGTTATTATTATATGCTGTCAATGTTATTTTATATCTCCGTTTACTCTGTACGTCACTGTACCCGTAGCGAGTAAACAAACATCATCACCTTCAACTCTAACATAGAGATTGTTGTCAACACCACCTCTTTTGAATCCATTTGTTGTTAAGTGCATCCAATCTCGAATACCAAGCTCTAGGAGCTTGTTTAAGACCATACAAGGCCTTTTTCAACATGTATACATGATCAGATTTTTCTTTTGCAACAAAACCTTTAGGCTGTTCCATATATACCTCTTCATCAAGATAACCATTCAAGAATGCAGTTTTGACATCCATTTGGTAAACCTTAAACTTCTTGGAACAAGAGTATGATAAGAAAATTCTAATTGATTCAATACGAGCAACAGGTGCATAAGTTTCACCAAAGTCTATACCTTCCTGTTGTGCATACCCTTTGCACACAAAAAATGCTTTGTTTCTCACTACTTTGCCACATTCATCCAATTTGTTTCTAAAAACCCATTTGCCACCAATAACATTTTTATCATCAGGTCTTGGGACTAGTTCCCAAGTCTTATTCTTTTCAATCTAGCTGATCTCTTCCTGCATAGCTTTCAACCAACAATCATCATTTAAAGCATCAGAAACAACTTTAGGCTCAAAATCAGTTACCAAACAAAAATGTTCAACAATTTGTGCTTGCTCATCAACTTTTGCTCTTCTTCTTGTTAAGATCCCAACATCTCTATCCCCAATGATTAGATCTTGAGGATGATTCTTGATAACAATCCTAGAGGGTGTCTTTGGAGGTGTTACTATCTTAGAGCTTGAAGCATCCTCCTATTGTGTATCATCTGCTTCATCAGATTTAGGAGAAATATCAAGACCTACTATAGGTTCATCTTCAACATCCTACACATGATCATCATCTAGAAGCAATTTTTCATCAAATTTGACATTAATAGATTCAACAATCCTATTCAGCCTCTTATTGAAACACCTATAGGCTTTGCTATGAGTGGAGTATCCTAAAAAGATACCTTCATCACATTTAGATTAAAAACTGCCTAAATTTTCATCATCTCTTTTGATAAAACATTTACAACCAAAGATTCCGAAATATTTAATTGAGGCAGATTTACCATGCCAAAGTTCATATGGAGTGAAATTGGATTTCACTCTGATTTGTACTATATTCAAGATATAAACAATTGTATGAACAACTTCTTTTCAGTACTTGTTTGGCAGTTTTGCTTCATCTAGCATTGTCCTTACCATCTCTTTCACTGTTCTATTTTTTCTCTCAACAAACCCATTTTGTTGAGGTGTTTTTGCAATAGCATATTGCCTTTTTATGCCATGTTGCTCAAAATAATCAATGAATTCTTGAGAGGTAAACTCACCTCCCTTGTCTGACCTCAAACATTTAAGCTTCATATTAGCTTCTTTCTCAACCATTTTATGAAAGATTTTAAATCTATCAAAAGCTTATGACTTATGTTTGAGAAAGGTTACCCAAACCATTCTTGTATAGTCATCTACAAACAACATAAAATACTGCTCACCATTTATAGACCTTGTCCTAGTAGGACCACACAAATCAGTGTGTACAAGCTGCAAAGGTTTAGTTGAAGCATGTTCCTTCCTTAGCCAACTCATCTCTTGAGGAGTAAGAGGAGTAAGCTCCTTCAAGTGAACTAATTCATTCTCTTTATTCATTCCTTCCTTACCTTTCTGAATAGCCTCTTTATTGCTATCCTTAACAACCTTTTCATTTGTTTTGGCTTTTAGAATTTGAATATCGTTATTGATGTAGGATTTTTCACATTCCTTTTGCATGCTTCCCTCCCTTTTCTTCCCTAGTTGAATATATTGTTCTCCAATATCATCTTTGTTAGAAGAACCCCTCTCTAAGTCTTTGGACATCAAAGCTTCCTTATGTTGTTGACCAGGTGTCAATTTTCCTTTTGTCAAAGTTATGCTGGAAGGAAGAACCATGTTGACAACCACATTAACATAGATTCTCACAAATAGCAATCTAGATTTATGTTGACTACCTGTCAATAGCAAGCAGGTGTCCAAAGGAGTTAACAATTCCTTGGAAGATTTTATAATTCCAAAACTCTAGAGGGAGACCCGAGAGGCATATCCAAGTAGAAGCCACTGAACCCAGATTAGTCGATGAGTCAAACCCTAGCTTCCATTTGCTTAAGGAGGGAAAATTCTCAAGGTTTTTATCAAAAGCCCAAGGGCCTCTCGTAAGTACCTTTATCAAGTCTTCATAGACCATAAAGCTAAAAAGAAACAGGGCATTGGCCATAACACTTATACTAACACTACCCTTGAGTTTCCAAATTGTTTTTGTCCACTTCCTAACTTGATCAATGTTGGGATGGAAGGCAAGAAACGTACCAATAAGGGAGAGGTGAAATCCAACAACCGCTTCATCCATTAAGTCGTCAAGAACAACAACCTCCAACCCATCTACCGCACATTAAGCCATCGACGAAGCCGAAACCCTTAAAGTTGAAAAAACCTTTTATGACATGAAATGCAGATTTGATCTCTTTTAGATCTAGAACAAAATGTAACCTTATATATCCAATATAAAAGTTGAACTTTGAATGATAAAACAAATTACTCAATCAACTACAAAATGAATGCCTAACAACTCCTGTTAAAGCAAGATGTATATTGTTCATATAATGTTGAGTGAACAACTTTTTAATGCTTTCTTTTGCAAGGAAACTAGACTTTCTGATGACAAAAATTAACATTCAAACTTGCTCATTAACAACTGAACCAAGAGCATTTAGATGAAATTGAACAATGACAAAGTATCAGAGCATTTGAAGGAACTAACTCAACATAAATGATAGAAGGAAAGATTGTGCAAGATAGACACGAATCACACAAAAAATTGACACAGAAATTGCCGAGTGGAAAACCCTCTTGGAGTAGAAAAACCACTCCAAAATGCCTTACAGACTTTATTCCAAAATCTGATTACAATATTTCCAGAGCACCAACTCAATCACTAAAATTCTAAAGTACCCACTTCAATAAGAGTACCAACTCATTTTCAATGTTTCTTTCTATACAAAATTTGCAAAGTAAGGACCTTACAATTGCACTATGTTTGCAATCATAAAATCTCTACAGAACAAAAATATATTTCAATAATTCCAATTACACAATGTATTGACTGCAACAGTACAAGAAATAATCTCTCACATAAATCTGAATATGATTCTCTGTTTTAGAAACCAGAGACAATATACAATGAAGCCCTCCTTTTACTTTCTATCTTTCAATAAGTATTCACTCTCTTTCTTTCTCAAATTCTCAACAGAATAATGGTTTACTGCCATTCAATTTATACCAAGAACAACAAAAGAAAAACATTTATCTTTTTCAAAAACCCGAAACCACAATAACCAGGGTTTTTACAAACTTGTAAATCATGTAGTTAAATCATGATACCCATAATGGGTTTTAGCAATAATCACTGAAATTTCGATGAAAACCACTAAAGATAATAGAACCCTTGAGTATAAACTCGGGTTACTAAAAAACTGTAACTAAATCTTCAATAGTATCTTAATCACAAATCAGTTAAGATTTAAACCAGCATAAAGTCTTTCGAATTGAAAAACAAATACCTGTCATGGCGGCCAAAATATTACCAACCGTTTGTGTAAAAACTTCATAACGAACTCACTCAAACTCTTCCAACTTTCAGCTCAAACAGATTCCATCAAAGAAACCACTAACTGATTCTCCAATCCAACATACCTTTAGCTCAAGCAACAACTCAGCTCAGAATCTACAAATGTTCTCATGGCGGCGGCTAGGGTTAACCAAGCTTGTGAGACAATCATTTGTGTCGCCCTAAACTCTTCTTTACGTTTCACAAGATATGCGAACCTTATTCATCATTTGATAAAGTTTGAAGTCCATGAGAAATAAAGTCAAAACAAACATCATAATACCTTTTAAAAATATGCTATCAAAGATTTAAAATGCCGACACCATTATATCTTTAATAATTGTCATAACCTTAAAAAAATAAATACCGACCACTTAACACATAGAACATTGTTTCCAAAAGACAATGTCTTGTGATCTTTTATTATTTCCACAAACCACCTGTCGGTCTTAAGGCCAAAATAAATCAACCACTACAAAAACTGAGAACAATATCAATGATGCCAACTTCAATGAAGACCAAGCACTATAAAATGTAACACCAAAGTGCAAGAAGATGTAAAGTGAAGCCCAAGCACAAGAATGTGCTAAGTGATGCAAAGACAAAAATATACCACCTATGTCTTCACAAAGAAACTGAGTCATAGACTTTTGCCAATGATATGCCATGAAGCCAAGAAGGTATTCATCTGTAGTGATAGAATGAAAACATATAAACTGAAAACAATATATACCTTCATACTGCAGTGCCTTAACTTGTATGAGCCATGTCAAAAACTATAGTCACCATGAAATATCTGTCTACAAATAAAGCTCCAAACATCAGTAACAAAATCATAATAAAGCTGCAAATCTGACTGAGATACTGAGAATGCCAAGCCATCAGAATGAAATAATGACACTGATTGTCAAACACTAGTCAATCACCAAGATGCCAACCTAAATCACAATTTTGACATCAAGGACAAATACCAAAAGAGAAGTTCAACAAACTCCCCCTTTGTTCTTGATGGCAAAAACTGAGCCATCTGAAACAAAGTGCCAAAACTAAAACACAACAAGCTCTACTCCCCCTTTTTGTCACAAGGACAAAGAGATAACAGTGTAATGCCAAGAAAATTGAATGCAAACAACTGCAGATATAGCATGAAGCAGCAAGAAGTTGCTTAGAGCTGAAAAGCTCCCCCTCAACAAATGATGGATTTTAAGAAAGCAACGATTGAGAGACAACTCCCAACCAAGAACGAAGCCCTTCAAAGACTCCCTTAGCCAAAGGCTTTGTAAAAGTATTTGCCACTTGTGCTTGTGTGGAGACATACTGCATTGTGACCTCATTAGCCAAAAAAATTTCCCTCAAAAAATGAAACTTAATTGCAATATGTTTAGCCCTCGAGTGCATAGCAAGATTTTTACACAAATTAATTGCACTTGTGTTATCACAAAAAATAGAGACAGGTTTAGCAACATCAATACCCATGTCTGATAATGTCTGAGTCATCCAAAGAAGTTGAGTACAACAAGATGTAGCTGCAATATATTCAACTTCAGCTGTTGATAATGAAACAAAATCTTTCTTTTTGCTATGCCAAGCAACAAGACAATCACCAAGATAAAATGTTGCACCACTGGTGTTTTTTCTGTCATCTAAACAACTAGCCCAATCAACATCAGTGAAAGCTGCCAAAGTAAAATCATTGTTTCTAGGATACCATAAACCAAAAACAAGATTACCCTGGATATACTTGAATATTCTTTTTACAACAATAAGATGGGACTGTTTTGGTGTAGATTGAAATTTAGACACCATACACACAGCTCGCATTAAATTAGGTCTGGAGGCAGTCAAGTATAACAAGCTGTCAATCATTGATCTATACTCAGTTTGATCAACATCAGGAGAATCATCAATTTTAGACAACTTACAGCCAGTTACCATAGGTGTGCTCATGGGATGACCTTCATCCATTTGAAACTTTTTCAACATTTCTTTGGCATATTTTGTTTGTGACAAAATTATTCCTTGTTCAAGCTGTAAAACTTGGAGGCCAAGAAAGAATGTTAGTTCACCTAACATTGACATTTCAAACTCAGATTCCATAAGCTTTGAAAACATTCTAGACAAAGCATCATTATTGCAGCCAAAAGATTATGTTATCTACATAAACCTCAACAACTAGAACATTGTAGTCGGCCGTGAGTCGATGTAATCGGTCGAAAGTGTACTTGGTCGGCTGTGAGTCATAAGTAAATAAGACATTAGTTAATATTAATAATCCATGTACTTATGTGCGTTTCATGTTGGTTAGTTGCCTCGGGAATTAAGTTCTTGACGAAGCAATTAGTTATAGTGAAGGGATGCGACGGTTGGTACCTCAACCACCGCTAACGTACTATATGTACTTGAGTCATGTAGTCAGGAAATATTATGGTTCTACTATGCTATGCTATGTTCTGTTTGGAGACGTTATGATGTAATTGTTGAATACTTAATAAAGAAATATATCTATGTTATGTGTGATTGCCATGTGATTATTATATGTTGTCAATGTTATTTTATATCTCCATTTACTCTGTACGTCATTGTACCCGTAGCGAGTAAACAAACATCATCACCTTCAACTCTAACATAGAGATTGTTGTCAACACCACCTCTTTTGAATCCATTTGTTGTTAAGTGCATCCAATCTCGAATACCAAGCTCTAGGAGCTTGTTTAAGACCATACAAGCCCTTTTTCAACCTGTATACATGATCAGATTTTTCTTTTGCAACAAAACCTTCAAGTTGTTCCATATATACCTCTTCATCAAGATAACCATTCAAGAATGCAGTTTTGACATCCATTTGGTAAACCTTAAAATTCTTGAAACAAAAGTATGCTAAGAAAATTCTAATTGATTCAATACGAGCAACAGGTGCATAAGTTTTACCAAAGTCTATACCTTCCTGTTGTGCATACCCTTTGCACACAAAAATTGCTTCTTTTCTCACTACTTTGCCACATTCATCCAATTTGTTTCTAAAAACCCATTTGCCACCAATAACATTTTTATCATCAGGTCTTGGGACTAGTTCCCAAGTCTTATTCTTTTCAATCTAGCTAATCTCTTCCTGCATAACTTTCAACCAACAATCATCATTTAAAGCATTAGAAACAACTTTAGGCTCAAAATCAGTTACCAAACAAAAATGTTCAGCAATTTGTGCTTGGTCATCAACTTATTCTCTTCTTCTTGCTAAGATCCCAACATCTCTATCCCCAATGATTAGATCTTGAGGATGATTCTTGATAACAATCCTAGAGGGTGTCTTTGGAGGTGTTACTATCTTAGAGCTTGAAGCATCCTCCTATTGTGTATTATTTGCTTCATCAAATTTAGGAGAAATATCAAGACGTACCATAGGTTCATCTTCAACATCCTACACATGATCATCATCTAGGAGCAATTTTTCATCAAATTTGACAATAATAGATTCAACAATCCTATTCAACCTCTTATTGAAACACCTATAGGCTTTGCTATGAGTGGAGTATCCTAAAAAGATACCTTCATTAGATTTAAATTGAAAACTGCCTAAATTTTCATCATCTCTTTTGATAAAACATTTACAACCAAAGATTCTGAAATATTTAATTGAGGCAGATTTACCATGCCAAAGTTCATATGGAGTGAAATTGGATTTCACTCTGATTTGTACTATATTCAATATATAAACAACTTCTTTCCAGTACTTGTTTGGCAGTTTTGTTTCATCTAGCATTGTCCTTGCCATCTCTTTCACTGTTCTGTTTTTTCTCTCAGCAACCCCATTTTGTTGAGGTGTTCTTGCAACAACATATTGCCTTTTTATGCCATGTTGCTCACAATAATCAATGAATTCTTGAGAGGTAAACTCACCTCCCTTGTCTGACCTCAAACAGTTAAGCTTCATATTAGCTTCTTTCTCAACCATTTTATGAAAGATTTTAAATCTATCAAAAGCTTATGACTTATGTTTGAGAAAGGTTACCCAAACCATTCTTGTATAGTCATCTACAAACAACATAAAATACTGCTCACCATTTATAGACTTTGTCCTAGTAGGACAACACAAATCAGTGTGTACAAGCTGCAAAGGTTTAGTTGAAGCATGTTCCTTCCTTAGCCAACTCATCTCTTGAGGAGTAAGAGGAGTAAGCTCCTTCAAGTGAACTCTTTCATTCTCTTTATTCGTTCCTTCCTTACCTTTCTGAATAGCCTCTTTATTGCTATCCTTAACAACCCTTTCATTTGTTTTGGCTTTTAGAATTTGAATATCGTTATTGATGTAGGATTTTTCACATTCCTTTTGCATGCTTCCCTCCCTTTTCTTCCCTAGTTGAATATATTGTTCTCCAATATCATCTTTGTTAGAAGAACCCCTCTCTAAGTCTTTGGACATCAAAGCTTCCTTATGTTGTTGACCAGGTGTCAATTTTCCTTTTGTCAAAGTTATGCTGGAAGGAAGAACCATGTTGACAACCACATTAACATAGATTCTCACAAATAGCAATCTAGATTTATGTTGATTACCTGTCAATAGCAAGCAGGTGTCCAAAGGAGTTAACAATTCCTTGGAAGATTTTATAATTCCAAAACTCTAGAGGGAGACCCGAGAGGCATATCCAAGTAGGAGCCACTGAACCCAGATTAGTCGATGAGTCAAACCCTAGCTTCCATTTGCTTAAGGAGAGAAAATTCTCAAGGTTTTTATCAAAAGCCCAAGGGCCTCTCGTAAGCACCTTTATCAAGTCTTCATAGACCATAAAGCTAAAAAGAAACAGGCCATTGGCCATAACACTTATACTAACACTACCCTTGAGTTTCCAGATTGTTTTTGTCCACTTCCTAACTTGATCAATGTTGGGATGGAAGGCAAGAAACGTACCAATAAGGGAGAGGTGAAATCCAACAACCGCTTCATCCATTAAGTCGTCAAGAACAACAACCTCCAACCCATCTACCGCACATTAAGCCATCGATGAAGCCGAAACCCTAAGTTTCTCCATGGATAGAGATCTAGTACCCACTAATTTATTGACATAGGACACAAGGTCCTCTTCCAAGGGGTCCAAAGCAAATGTGGGAACATTGGGGCCTTCTTTGTATTCCAACCAAGAATATTCGCAAAAGACGACACCATGGGTCTATTTGCACCGACCTATGCTGACAAAACAACAACCACTTTGGATGGGGGAGCCCACTGGGGCTCCCCACCTGCATGCACCATAATCAAAACCTCAAATGATGCAGAAAATTTGATAATGCAAAGCATGGGAGCAGCTTGCACCTAGAAATATGTTATGTTGCCATGAGTCTCTTTGTACAATTTTATTTGGTTTACAAAAGGTGGGGGTGTTCTTAATTTGTTATGATAAATGGAAATTTATTCTTACAAAGAAAGACTAACTTTAATCAAGAATAAATCCACTTGATGTTAAGGAACGATCTCTTGAGTTGTTGGAACAAACCGTTTAAAAATGTAATTTATATAGGAAAAAAATCCTTAGTTGAGAAAAAGGATGTGGCCAACACCTCTGAAAACTTATATAAAGCTTTCTCCTGCAGTAAGAACAGGTGTCATTTTGGCATTTTGCAATTCCATCAGTGAAATTCACACCTTTTCTCATACAATGCACCATCTTGGGGAAAAGTAAAAAGTTCAGTTTAAAAACTGAACTGAGTGAAAAGCACTTGGAGCAGGAGTGTGAAATTTGTGAAAATACTAATTTAGTCAGCATTCAATCTTCAGACTGATCTGCACCTCCATCTGTGGTATTTACATCACTTGCTTTGTAGTCTGCAACCACCATGAAAGATTGAAAAGAGTTGGCAATTTTGGTAAATTATAAGCAGGCACAATTGTTAACAATGGTGGGTATGTTTTGCTAAAGTTCAGCTGGTTGTAAAGGGTTTCAGGGCCCCTTCAAAACCTGTTTTACCCTTTTCATCAAAAAATCTTGTAGGAATGTTGATGAGACAGTACAGGAAAATCCCATCTTTAAATTTGCAGCTCTCTATATTCACACTTAGTTTGCAATTTTTATGGAAATGCAGTTGGCAGGTCTCTGAAAAGTGGCTTTCTTATTGCTGGAGCGTGACTTTTCCCTCAAAAAAGTGTTAGATTCAAATTAAAAGTTTTGGATATGATATAACAGATTATTGGAAGCAATAGGGAAAGCAATTTTACAATTTTGACCCAATTTTCATACAAACTCACAGCTCTGAAAGTGGCCTATCAGTACCTTTTTGACAGTTTTGGATTCACCCATTTTCAATTTTAAGTTTTGGCCCAAGGTGTAACTTCCGCATTCTGCAAATATTTTAAGCTAGTTGCTTTGTTGGTTCCAGACATTCCAAATTGCTTGGTAAATACTTAAGGAGCTCTAATTGCACCAAAATTGAAGTTCAAAAATAAGGCATCTCCTAGAGGTAGAGAGAGTTGTGATAATCTTTCAATACTGCACACATATTTATTGATCAGTTTGCATATAATTATGGTACATGCATGCTTTATCTTGTGGGAAACATTTGGTTCATGTTTTTACCTAGCTGATTTTTGTGAGTTGTCTTGTATGCAGCACCACAGGGATTGCTACATATGAAAGCAATGCTTTCTTTGTGTTAACCTTCTTAAATTGCTTATTTTGCTTTCCAAGGGGTGTAAACTTCTAGTAATAATGCAGAGGGCAATTTGCCTAGTTTCTTAGAATTCAACTTCATTCCATGGAATTCTTGTTTGGGAGATCTATCTTAAGGTTTTGTTTGATGATTTATATTCATCACTTTAGAGTCTTAGACCCGTGCTTGGCTTTTGCTTCAAGCTTACATTCATACTTATAGTATTCTTCTAAAGAAGAGATGGCAATGAAATAGTCTAATAGAGATTGGACAGAATAAATGGTATTAGACTTCTTAAGATTAGATTTTTCTTAGTCTCTTGGACAAGTAGCTTGGAAATTATGGATAATGTTGGTATAGTCTTGGACAGATTAGATCATTTCTTCGGTGCAGCTGACAGAACATCATGTATTGATGATCATCATAGGTTCCAACAGGCAAATAAATTTATTTCCAGGCATCAACATGACTATCCCAAATTCCTATAGGTGTAAGGTCATCCTCATGGATAGTGCAATAGCTATCCCACCATTTTTTTGCAAACAAGAGAGCTCTTAAAAGGACAAGGAAAAAATTAACAATATATCAGGACTTTACTAGATTAAACCAATTATCTAATGCACAAGTATCTTTCTTGCCATCAAAGATTAGAATATTCATATTTACTTGTTTGCCTTCCAAATGGCTTCATGGACAATGAAGATGATAGATCTGAGGGAAATTGTAATCACTATAAGAGTTAAACTTTCCTCGGTTTTTCTCATGCACATTGTTCCTCAAACATCTATTTGTTGATATAAAGCATCTTTCATCATCTTCCAGAACTATGTTGAGTCAGGTTTCTATGGTGTCAATTTGTCTACCACAGGCTAGGGTTGTGGAAAGCAACAAGGTTAGGTGAGGGGTCACAGGTTTTGAGACCCAACTTCTTATACTCAAACCTTGTATGAGTGAGTTGTAACAGTTAAGCAAATTGAATAATTCTCCTGGCTTTCCCTGTACATGTTTTTGCTCTATGTTATCTATTTGCTGCTGCAAAATATTTTTTATCATCTTTGGGAACTATTTCAAGTTCAACAACTCTGGTAATTGTTGTCTACCACTTGCTAGGGTAATGGAAATCAACTACCAAGATAAGGTGAGAGGTCACAGATCTCAAGACCAAACTTGCACAACACACGTCATTTGAGTGGGACTAGAAATGCACAAAAGGATTACAATGAGAGACTATTGCTCCAATATCACTAATTTGGGACACAATGGGAACACACAAACAAAAACAAATTTTAATGTGCTATGAGCAATAGAAATTTATGCAATAATTAGAAAAAAGTTAAAAAGCGATATGACAAGAATGCACCAAAGAGATAAACAACATAAAACTATGCTAGCACTGTAAAATGAGATTATATAATTCAAGGATTGGAGATATTGAATTTATCAATGAAGACTTAACTATACAGTCCATTGTCCAATTAATAACCAATATACATTGATATACAAGTGAAGAAGACAAAGGAATAGATTGACAGATAAAAGAAGGGCAGCAGATTTCCTTTCATTGATTCATATTCTCCATTATCTCATTTTCTTACTGGTGCCACATGGAACAGGATTGTTGACGAGTGTGGACACTGTTGAGGTTGTACAGCATAAGATACAATGATATATCACATAGTTTGATCACTTGTACTTAAGATGATGAAGATAGGATACGAAGTGCCATCATAATACTCCAAATTGATCCGAATTTCAAGTCCACCTGGATCAACAAAAGTAGCATAAGTTAGAAATATAAAATATATATATAGATGATTAGATCTAATACAAAAACAGTGTATCTATTGAATATGATTTATCAAATGCTCTCATTGTCTCCATAGTCGAAGTACTATGTCTCAGTGGCACATAGTAAATACAATATTTCTAAGGGTAGTGCACATAATCCAAATAATAGAGTACTCAAACCTTTCAGATTTTATGCTTGATGGCAATAGTTCCCAAACACAAGATGTGCATGTTTATTGCTGACCAAAATTACAAGGATCTGTCAGGACTAAGTAGAGATGGATGTGATTACCTTAGCAAAGAAATGAAACAACGAACCATGTTACTTTGAAGGATGACAAATGGTCACTGTTTAGAGCCAGTGTGAGTGTAGGTACTATCAAGTTTCCATTTTGTCCGTTACATTATACAGAGATTATATAACCTCAGGAACCCTCTTAATGAAAATCACCAATCCAACCTAAGGAAACCACAATGCACTTTTTACACAAACCAGCAGGAAGACTAGTAAATGTTTGGCCATAAGGAATCTGAAAATTTCCTCAACTAGTTACCTTGGTTAGGAAAGAAGTCAGTTTCCAATGGGCCCTATGCTTGAAGAAGGTGATATATTGGAAAAAGTTCTGCAGAAACCCCAAAACACAAATCTGCTATACATTTGAATATAAATAACAGGGAAGCTTCCAGAATGAACCAAATTATTGCATTGATGATACGATAAAAATCTTGTTTGGAATGGAATTATAAGTTCCTGTCTACAAATTCCCATATTCTCTCTTCCATATACATGCGATATTTCCGAACTCTGTGCCTCTCATCTGGGAACAACAGAAGTTCATATGTTTTTCTAGCTGCTATTAATGCATTAACTAGCCTTGCTGTATGCCTGAAGTGCACATTCTCATCAATCATGCCATGCACAAGTAGCAACTTCCCTTTGATTCCATGCACATGATGCATTACAGAGCTGTATTCATAACCTGCAGGATTATTTGAAGGCATACCCATGTATTTTTCAGTGTAAAAGGTGTCATATCCATCCCATGCTGTCACAGGTGCACCAACTACAGCACACTTGAAAGTTTCAGGACAGCAACCTATTGCCATAGCTGCCATGTAGCCCCCATAACTCCATCCATAAAGTCCTATTCTACCAGGTTTTGCTAGGCCCTTCTCAACTAACCACTTTGCTCCTGTTTCTTGATCCTCAACATCAATACGTCCCAAATTGTACTTCAATGCACCTTCAAACTTCAATCCTCGTCGTGCACTCCCTCGATTGTCAAGCTGCATAGCACAGAGAAATTACAGGATATGAGGACAATACTTTAATAAAATATTGATCAAAACATAAACTGTGTTTGTTGCCCCAAAAACTAAAATAACGGCCAAAGAAATATCTATATCACAATGTCTGCAGGCTTGTGGAGTCGCAGTGAGTTGGGATACTTATCACCGTGATAACTTGTGTTCAAACCTGCAGATATGTTCCCTTTAATTATGCAGTTTTCTCCTTGGTATCTGAGTGTTGTGTGTTGGAGTGAAGTACACTCTTTGGTGCTCAGTGTGTTTCTTTGGCACATGCCTACATGTGCACAAGCGGATTTACACACACACAAACACAAAAATTCTAACACAAAAACACACACACAACTACATGTAAATACCCACACATGGAAACATACATAATATCGCAATTAGCAGTGATATGTATGATTACAAAATCTTATCTGCTAAGGACAAAACAGCCAAATGGACCATTGTTCCACCTAGACCATTATGTGCAATCTACAACTCAATGAACAATACAAATCAAAACTAATAAGAGTCAAGACTATCAGATGTACTACACAATCCCTCTCCAATAATAACCATGGTAGCTATAAACTGGAGTACAAAATGCCACAATGGCCACCCACAGCCTAAATGGTCATATTCAATATTCATGAGGCGACCAACATTGAGACCTGCAGTGAAATTTCACAAAGCAACTAAGTGCAACAGAACATGACACACCATGAAAGAATAATGTAGAAGGATTGAACAAAACAATCGAGAACTTAGATTTCAAGAATAAAGCAAGAAAAAAAAATGCCGTTCACAGCAACAAATAGAATCATTGTCCTTTGCCTAGTAAACTTTTGATCTTTAAAAGGATTGCTTGATCTATATGTTGATGTCCAGAAAATTACAGTCGTTATACATACCACTGCAAGCCCACTCTAGATACAAAATTCATGAAGTCTATCTAATTTCAGCATAACAATAAACATTTATTGGTTACTTTACAATATTAATGATTTTTACAATCCAGATGAGGTCATAAGATCAACAGTAATAGATGCAGAGTCTAGACCTTCCATTAAATGTAGGTGATGGTATAAACATATCTTCTTCAATATATGTAATGTCCCCATTTTTGGGTTCTCTTGCTTTGCAATCAGAGATGGTTTTCTGAGTTTGTGTCTGCTTGATTAGAGGGGTAATTTGATGTTACCTATGAGCTCAGTTGGTTTAAAGGAAATCTACGATGCTTTCGGAAGATATTTCTAGCTTTCGGTTTGGGCTCCAAGATTCTTGGAGGGAGCTTCTATGTATAGTAAGTCACCGGGTCAGCTCCATTTATCATTATTCTTCATTGGGATCACTCCAGTGCAGTTAGTTTCCGACTCCAATGCATTCCGACAGTTTCCGCAAAATGAGTATATTAATGGCTATAATTTAATTAATTTACTAAGGTTGCCAAATATTAATTAAAATATTTAAAAGACACCTTAGTGTTATAGCTTGTTGGAACCGGGATGAAGTGTTTTAAATCATGGAGGTATTAAATGGGGACCTTGCATGTCAAATTAACATTATTTTAATAAAAAAGGTCTTTTTCGAAGCTAAAGGGGAGTTTAAATTAAAAGTGAATTTTAAATAGAAGCTTCTAGAGAATTGGCAGGAAAAGTATAAAAGAAGGTTTTGAGAGCTCATTTGGGCATGTTGAAGTTTATTCTATTTCTCTTATTGAAACCCTTGTGGTTCAAGAGATTGAACCTAGTTCATCCCAGCCTCTAGAGGATGGAAACCCTCTGGGGAAGATCAGTTCGGTGGTGAAATGATTCCACCCTAGCTGGTTATGTGGGGAAGATCATTCAGGTCTTTTAGTTGTGCGATATTGCTCAAGTTTGTGAGTCTCCTTCGGAGACAAACTAGGAGATAACAAAATATCCTTTGCATTTTTGGAGAGTAAGGGTTTGCCAAGTTGGTCGATATGTTTTGGATAGATCATACTGATATTGTTGGCTTCTTCTGAGGATTGTGATAGTCGATTCACAATGGAGTTTGTTTACAGCTGAGTGAATACTGTGAACTCTACATTCCTGGTTGGGCGTTTGAATGGGTTTATACTTCAGTGAGGCATGGATTGAAGAGTATTTTGTTGCTTGTAGTCGGCCGATAGTGTACTTGGCTGGCCGTGAGTCGATGTAATCGGCCAAGAGTGTACTTGGTCGGCTATGAGTCATAAGTAAATAAGACTTTAGTTAATATTAATAATCCATGTACTTATGTTATGTACGCGTCATGTTAGTTGTCTCGGGAATTAAGTTCCCGACGAAGTAATTAGTTATAATGAAGGGACGCGACGGTTGGTACCTCAACCACTGCCAGTGTACTATATGTACTTAAGTCATGTAGTCAGGAAACATTACGGTTCTACTATGGTATGCTATGTTTTGTCTAGAGACATTATGATGTAAGTGACAAATACTGAATAAAGCAATACATCTATGTTTTGTGCAATTGCCATGTGATTATTATATGCTGTCAATATTATTTTATATTTCTGTTTACTCTGTATGTCATTGTACCTATATCTTTGGGTCGACTGGTATTAATTTCTGCAGTGAAACGTCAGCCTTTGGAGACCCTAAATAACCTGCTTGTGAGTGGTGTTGAAGGGTGTGGGTATTGTGAATGAAGTGCAGGCACTATTGGCTGTATTGGCGCTGCCCCCTTGCCAACTCGTGAGGCTGAAGGGAGGTGCTGTGTGGATTAGGAGAGGTGTGGGCCCCTTCAGGCCTGCCATAACTACTGTTTGCCAGCTGTGGGTCTAAGGAGTGGTGCTTCTGTGATGCTGGGTGTGTATCCCTGCAAGGAAGGTCTTCATATATTAGGTGGTAATCTTGTCATTCTACTGCCTGTTGCTGCAAGCTGTGGAAACATATCCTATCGCCATTTCCAGATAAGGGGACGAGCAACTGGTATTTATATCATGGACTGCCTTTATCTTTCTGAAAAGCAATTGCTTTTATCATTAATCAGTCCAGAAAGGCATTGTAAAGAGGTTCAAACCTGTGTATATCCATTTCAGACCTGTAGCATTCTCCTGAACTGAACTGTGCATGAAATAGTTTGTAATCTTAATTGCTGGGCACATATTGCAGTCATTTCATATTCAGAATGTTAATGTTGAAATCTCTTTCATTGTATTAAATAATTTTCTATACTACCATGAATGAGGTTATCAATTTGGTGATATCATTATATGTCATTGCAAATATCTATTCATTGAGCAATCAGACAAATGCATGCAAATGTTTGACAAAATGGAACATATGTCAAACTGAAAACATTCAAAATATATTGCTCAAATTAGGAAGGGGTTTTTACAATATAGACCACTAACCTTCCAAACTAAGATCCCCTTGCTGCGTAAATATTGTGCTCTCATATCAACTGTATTCGTCCATGAATCGTAAACAGTTTGAACATTTGGTCCCCCATACACAGAGATCATAGTCCTGTATGGAGGTGGCCCAAATCGATTAATGTCTGGTTTGTATAGAGCTCCATACAGTATGGTACCATCACCTGCTGATATCTGAACTAGATCTGGGGGTAAAAGTTGCAATCTTCTTATGTGAGGTGTTGGGACAGGTTGTTCATATATGGGCATTAATAAACTACCATCTTCTAAAGAGCAGAGCCAGACCCTGGGTGGATTACTTAGAGAATGATAAATATCAACAAATCTCTTCATCTGATGATCCAGAATCACCATATGACTCCCTCTCCCTTGAGTTAGCCTCTTTGGCTTTTGCAGAGGAAATCTCCAATCCGGAAAGAGTTTTGTGCTGTACAAATTGGTCTCCAGTGGACTATCCACTGTTCCAGTAAAATATACAAGACCTGTATGTTCATTTACACCTATTAGTTGTTCAATCATCCAATCGCCTTCTGTGATAGGGCCCAACAAAGTGCCAGTTTGATCATAAAGATACAAATGTCTGAACCCAGATCTCTCACTGGCCCAAATGAAGCCCCCTGCAAACCTATCAATACCTTTATGCAAGGGAGCAAAGCAATCATGTAAATTTATCCAAATATCATCTTCCTCCACCAACAAAACTTCCCGTCTACCACTTCTTATGTCAAACTTAAGGAGCTTCAGCTTGGAATGCACCCTGTTCAAGACTTGAGCAATAAGTACATTTTCTGGCATCCATGAAACCCTGGCCAGATATTCCTCGTCATCATTATCTTTTCCTCTTATTCCACAGTTCACATCCATCCAAGTAATTCCACCCCCAAATGCAGGAGTAACACCAAGACGTACCTTAGCATTTGCATTTCCTGCAAAGGGATAGTAATGGTCTTCTTGTGCATTAACAGAAATTGTGGCTTTGCCCTGGTGCATGATTCGAAAAATAGGTATCTCAGTGGTATCTACCTGTGTAAATGCTATATAGCTACTATCTGCTGACCACCAAAATCCATTGTTCCTTTCCATCTCTTCCTGGAACACAGAAAAAGTTATTTAGTTTCTAGACTACTAGGTAAATGTATGATGCTCTACAACTCAATTAGGGATGAAAATAAAATACCTGTGCAATATATTCAGCCAGACCATGTCTCTGCAGCACATTCAATAAACCAACACAAATGTCAAATTAAGTTGTCCAATAAAGTCCACTAAAATCGACAGCCAAGTCAGTAATACAGTAAAACAGGATGCATTTGATATGCTTCTGCACCACATGGATTCAACAAACTGTCACAGGCATATCAAAAACATTCCTTGCTTTCAAATGATTGCACCTATGGCACATCTAATTAGTCATTAGTGCTGAAGGAAAATTGGCTTTTATATTAAGAAATAACCGGTATGATTCTTAAAGACCATCATTGATTATGCCCCAAAATCTCAAGATTTTTTTAATCATACAAAGATACAGTAACAAGGAGGAGATGCATTATATTATTAAGATTTTTAATATGTCCATGAATTCCCTTTTCTGTTAGACTCAAAAGTGTAATACATAATTTTTATTGTTTATGAAAAGTTTGAAGAAGCATTCAATTCCAATAATTTCTCAGTATCTTTCACCATTTACAATGCTGTAAATTTTCTGACTAATAATACAAATTTTTAACATATGATCCAGTTGTTAGTTTTAGACCAGAAATGAAGATAATCAGAAATACAGAATAATGAACAATAAGATACAGAAAATACCCTGGGAAAACCCTCCTCGAGGGAGAAAAACCTAGCCAAAAATATATCACTTATATATTGAATGAAAGAGAAGAAATCTGCTTACAACTTGGCCCAAACACAAGGCCGGTCTGATGTAATGAAACACAGCACCTCTCCTAGATGCAAATACACAATTATTATGATTTCTCCTTAATATCGATCTGCTCTATGCAATATGATGATCTACTGTAGATGTGCGAACTCCTTGATAAGTGCGAATTGTCTTGAGAATAAATTGATGAACAAATGAATGATCATCACCTTCTATATATACAAAGTAAGGTGGCGTTTCATTTTGGGTCGGCTTCTTTGAATAAATAAAATATAAAATATTATTTGTAATAAGGCGACTCTTCACTTGGGTTGGCCTCTTTGAATTTATTTATTTATTTCGAATTTGAGAGAGAAAGAGATCTCCCGCCGCTATAACATCAACACTCCCTCTTAGCTAGGGAGGTATCTTTCCAGATATCCATGTCATGGAGTCTCTCAACATGACATCCACAATGGCTACACCCATTTGTGGAAAAGAGTTCATCACGGAGTCTCTCAACGTGATATCATCATGGAGTCACTCAACATGACGTCCACCATGGCTACTTCCATGTGTGGAAAGAAACACATGTACAAGTGTCTATCACGGAGTCTCTCAACATGACATCCACCATGGCTACTCCCATGTGTGGAAAAACAAAAGTACAAAGAGTTCATCAGAGAGTCTCTCAACGTGATGTCGTCATGGAATCTCTCAACATGACGTCCACCATGGCTACTCCCATGTGTGGAAAGAACCACATCTCCGTCTCAGAGATGGACAAGGGTTTTCACTTCATATATCTCCGTCTCAAAGAAATATGCATTATAGAAAAGATCACTGATGTTGAGTCTCCCTCTCAGCAAGGGCGACATTCTCCACTACTCCAAGCTTGTCTCGAAAATATGCAAACTTCACTCTGGCAAGGGGCTTGGTGAGAATATCAGCCGTCTGATCATCAGTGCAAATGTACTTGAGTTGAATAGCTTTTCTTAGCACCATATCTCTAATGTAATGATACTTGATCTCCACATATTTTGTCCTATCATGAAACACTGGATTGACAGAGAGCTTCACAAAGCTTTGATTGTCACAATGAATCACAGTCGGCTCCAATGTTTGTCTCTAAAGGTGCCACGAGGAGCTGCATACTTTTTTGCCTCTCGCATAGTTTGTCTAGCCCATAGAAGTCTCTTCCAACCTATAGCAATGTCTCTCTGCAAATTAGTTGGTTCCATGGGATCAACTGGATCAATAGTCTCGTCTGGTTCATTAGACTCCCTCTGAATCTCAGGGGTATGATCAGGAGAAATGTCCATATCCTAAGTAGTCTCTTGCTCTTCACTGTCTATCTCCATGCAAGACCCTTTAGATCTTTTGAAGGCTACATCCTCTTCGAAAGAGACATCCCTATTGATCTCAATCTGTTTCTGCCCTGGAATGTAGATCCTGTAGGCCTTTGAAGACTCACTGTAACTTACGAATATTCCTTTCTTTCCTGATGGTTCTAGCTTAGATCTTTTATCCTTAGGCACATGAATATAAACAAGACAACCAAAAATTCTTAAATGACTAACCTCAGGTTTCACACCTGTAAAGGCCTCTTCAGGAGTCATGTTTTCCAATATTTGATAAGGGCTTCGGTTCTGAACATACACTGCAGTTCTGGAAGCTTCTGCCCACAGGAAGGTCTGTAAATCTTGATCATGAATCATAGCTTTGGCTGCTTCAACTATGGATCTATTCTTTCTTTCGGCAACTCCATTTTGTTGAGGGTTGTACGGAACACAAAACTCCCTCTTGATCCCTGCCTCAATGCAGAAGTTACGAAATCCTCCAAAAGTGTATTCTCCTCCATTATCAAATCTCAGAACCTTGATCCTTTTCCCAGACATATTTTCAACTTGAGCCTTGAATTCTTTGAATCTATCAAGTACTTCTTCAGACTCCTTAGATTTCAAAAAATAAATCCAAGTCTTTCGAGAATAGTCATCAATGAAAATCACATAATACCAAAATCCACTCAAAGATGCCACAGACATTGGACCACATAAATTAGAATGAACAAGATCTAAAATTCCTTTTGATCTACTATCACTACTATGAAAAGGACCCTTGATATTCTTACCCAATGCACATCCTCTGCAAATGCCATCATGCTCCTGACTGAGCTTCGGTAGACCAGTAACCATCTTCTCCATAGATGGAAGAGCTCTGAAGTGTAAGTGAGCAAGTCTCTTGTGCCATAGCTCACTCGAACTGGTAGAGTCGTGCAATAATGCCTGAACTAGATGAATAGAAAGTCTGTATAGGCTCTCTTGACGGACACCAATCACACGAGTTATTTTATACTAGAGTTCTTAGGCCAAGCAAGAACTTTCCCTTCAGAGAAGGCAACCCGGTACCCTTTGTCCTCCAATGCTGAAATGGAGACAAGATTTCTCTTGATTCCCGGTACAAACAAGACATCACTCAAATGAAGGGGGATGCCAGAATCTAAATGAAGGGAGGTGGTCCCAGCTCCTTTTATGGAATAACAAGCATCATCTCCAATTATCACTTGCAAGTCGGTCTCTCTTTCTACCAAGTCCGAAAGATGCTCTCGATATCTTGCAATGTGTCGTGAAACACCACTATCAATCAACCAAGTGTCACTGTCGGTTGGAACATTGCTTGAAAGAGCGGAGATGAATAGAAATCCCCTTGAGTTGTCTTTAGATTCCTTTTGAGGTGACACATCATCAACATCTGCAATAGAAGCATGTTGCTTTGGTCTTGATATGCAATCTCGAGCATAGTGACCATACTTGTCACACCTGAAACATTGAATGTGAGAGAGATCCTTCTTCTTTGGTTCAGGAGCAGAATCTGATTTTCTGTCTCTATGCCTCTTGAAATTGCCTTTTCTCCCTTCTCTTCCTTTCCTTTTGGAAGTTTGAGCAGCAAAGACATGATTTTCTTCATTATGAGAGCTTCGTCCATTTCCTCTTGCTGCCAATCTGGATTCCTCTTGAATGCAATCAGCTCGAAGACAATCAAACTTGGGCAATTTAGATCTTCCACTAATGCTTTGGATAAAGGGCTCCCAAGATTGAGGAAGACCATTCAAAGCCAACATAACTAGGTCTCTATCTTCAACTATATCTCCAATGGCGCATAGCTGATCTCTCAACTCAACAATCTTCATGAAGAAGGAGATGACTAAATCTCCTTTAGCCATTTTTATATAATGGAGCTGTTGTCTCAAGGCAAGAGCTTTGCTGGTATTGTTGATCTCATACAATCTTTGTAGAGTCTCGAACATGTCTTTGGCTGTCTTCATCTTGGAGATAATTGGCACAAGATGATCCTTCACAGAGTCTATCAAGACCTTCCTAGCCTTCGTGCCATTCTTCTTCCATTGAGTTTTCTCAGCATCATCGGATGGCTTGGGTAGATCATTCTCCACAAAGTCTAGAAGATCATTTTCTTCTAGTGCAATAAGAACTCTGAATTTCCAAGAGGTGAAATTTGATGCACCATTAAGCCTATCTTCAACCTTGACTCCGTTCACCATCTTCGATGCTTAGATAGACTAACTTAGATAAGGAGAAGATTTCGTTGACTTTGTTGCTTAAACAAATCTGATCCAATCTTGCTTAAACCTGCTCTGATACCATGTTAGTTTTAGACCAGAAATGAAGATAAGTAGAAATACTGAATAATGAACAATAAAACACAACAAATACCCTGGGAAAACCCTCCTTGAGGGAGAAAAACCCAGCCAAAAATATATCTCTTATATATTGAATGGAAAGAGCAAAAATCTTCTTACAACTTGGCCCAAACACAAGGCCGATCTGATGTAATGAAACACACAACACCTCTCCTAGATGCAAATACACAATTATTATGATTTCTCCTTAATATCGATCTACTCTATGCAATATGATGATCTGCTGTAGATGTGCGAACTCCTTGATAAGTGCAAATTGTCTTGAGAATAAATTGATGAACAAATGAATGATCATCACCTTCTATATATATAAAGTAAGGTGGTGTTTCATTTTGGGTAGTGTTGTGACCTATTTCACACATCGCCCCATCGCAAATGGGGACCCCCAAGTTTGGTTCCGCCCTCTGCGCAACGTCTTTGAGAGTCTTGAATTTGGATAAATTTTGAAAGTCAGTCTGGCTAAGTTGAGATTTTGAACCCGTTTGTGTGCCTTAACGTCATGGAAGTGCTTAGAAGACCCGGTAGACGAAGATCGCCATTGCTTTCGGTCGTTTCTGACACTTCCTATTTTTTAGGGAATCTGCTTTTTTGCTTTTTGCTTTTTTGATTTTTGGCATTTTTAGGCCATTCTGGAGTTCCTATTTTTTAGGGATGCTTTTTGCTTTTTCCATTTTTGGAAAGTTTCTATTTTTGGAAAGTTTCTATTTTGGGAAAAAGTTCCTATTTTTGGATCCCACAGAGCAGAAAATCAATGTCTCCAGAAATCAAGAAAATCAAGGTAAAGTGAAAAAGTTTGAAAAATGGCAGGAATTTTTGAAAAATGTCTAAGTCTGAGAATGGCGCCATCAAGAGAGGAATGGCATGGAAAAGTCAAGGTCCGCCCTACCTTTGGCAAGAAATTCACCAAGTCCGCCCATGGCATGAAAGTCTTCAAGTCCGCCATGGCATGAGGAAGCCAAAGGTAGGCACTGGCAAGAAATTCACCAAGTCCGCCCATGGCATGAAAGTCTTCAAGTCCGCCATGGCATGAGGAAGCCAAAGTCCGCCCTTGGCATGGAGGAAGGTGAAGTCCGCCCAGCAAGATAGGAAGTGCGCCATATGGAAAGTGGCATGGAGAAGCTAAAGTCCGCCCCTAGAAAAGGATGGCACAAAAAGGTCAAAGTCCGCCCAGCCTAGTGAAAATGGCATGAAACTCATGAAGTCCGCCCAGCCTAAGGAAAATGGCACAAGGAGGCTGAAGTCCGCCCCTAGTAGAAAATGGCATGAAGAACACAAAGTCCGCCCCCAAGAAGTGTGGAGAAGGGTAAAACATGAAGGGGTGCACTCCAAGATGTTTGGAAAGGGGTAAAATTGCAAGATAACTCATTGAAAATTGAATTAAATGATGGAAACAAGTGAAATTTTTCATTGGACAAGGCACAAATAAAATTCGCCATGGCAAGGAAAATCTAAGACCAATGGATGATAAAATACGCCATAGACAAGGAATTATAAGACATTCGCCCAACTCTTGAAGAGAAAATTATCCTAAGGCATGAAAAACGGAGAAATGTCTAGAAGAAGAAGAGGTTTTGGCCGGCATAAAAATCACGCCCCAGCACAACGGAGTAAAATTTTTTGGCACAAAATGAAGGGTGCTTGGCAGAACAAACATGAAGTCCGCCCCTCTCTGTCCGCCCCTCTCAGCTTGGAAAATTCCTAAAGCGCTAGTAAAAAAATGGCAAAGTGGCAGAGGTCTCCAGGTTCGCCCAACCCAAAAGATGAATCGTTCGGCTAAAATAAAAATGTCCAGAAAGGTCAGAACTCCGCCTAGAAAGTTGAAATTTGGTAGATGAGCTATTGAGCATATTTTGGCTAGGCAGACAATTTGAAAAGAGATATTTTGCCTCGGACAAAAGGAAATTAGCCATGTATCAAGATTAAACGGGTTGGAATTTAATATTTTAATATTTTTAATTATTTCCCTGACACTTAGGGAATTTTAATTAAAATTTCAAAATCCGGAGATTATTTGGAAGATTAAACTAGTCTGCCTTAGATAAGTTTAAACTTTGCCATGTTCGGAGGATTTAAAATACGTTGGAAAAATAATTTTGGACAATTAATTTAATATATTTTCCAACACTTAGTCAATTTTTCTTGAGAAAATTCGAAAATCTCAGCAGAGATGGCACAGAGACGAAAGTTAGAAACTTGCCTCGATAACTGAAAGTGAAATTAGAAGTTTGCTAATCCGAGGAGAAAACGTTTCTAAAAATTGGAAGAAAATCAAAAGAAAGAAAGCAATGCCTTGAAGAAAATCGCACTTCTCAGCCATAAAATGAGTTTCAGCAACTCATTTCTTCACAATTCCGGCTATGAAGTGGCTATCTCTCTCGAATCTTCAGGAAATCATTCGCGAAGGAGAAATTTGTGAAGATAACATCGTTGTGAGAATCGAGATAGCATTTTCTTATTGACAGGCGTGATTTTTGAGAGAAGTAATTTATTTCTTGGCTGAAATCGTACTTCCAGCATATTGGCGCACTTCTTCTGGCAGATTTTTTTTTGAATTTTTAAATTCATTTGCAGCCACAACGCGATCTTTGAGGTTTGGAAGTTAATCGACAACGTATTTGCACTGTGTTTCTATCTTCTACTTCCTCTCCGGCATGAATTTCATTCATGATTGGCGAATTTAATTACTTTCAGCTTGCTTTTTGACAGAAATTTTAATTTAATAAGGCTGAAAGTGCGATTTGTCCAAGCTACACCCCGAAACTCGTTAAATTTAAATGATATTGTATTAATGTTAAGTATTTTGTGCTTGCAAGCTGCCGATCGATCAAGGAGAAATATCCAGGCAGGCACAGATGAAGTTTGCAAGTAAAGGATCGTAGCCAGAGACCAGAATAAAGTCTAAATGGAAAAATGTCTCAGACACAGATCTTGGCCACATCGATCTCATGGAATTTAAAAAGAGGATATATGGACACAACGGACCCTTACCGACGCCTGCAACTAGAAGGATAGTGAGAAACGGCATATTTCAAGCTGCCGGATTCCAGCCTGCACTTTGCTGTGCTGAACTGATGGTGGAGTGTGCACTTCACTATGATGCTGAGTCAAGGCGGATTGTGGTGCCTGATGGGAGAGTGTTGGCACATCTGACAGAGGTGGCCATTCAGGAAGCCTTCGGCATTCCGGCATATCCTAAAACTGTCTACAAGACCAAGGAAGATGCTCAGAAGTTATATGACAAAAATCCTGATCTTTGTGCCGCCAACCTTAACAAATCTTGGCTAGACAAGCCTAGACCGTCCTTTAAGAAGATGCCCAAGAAGTTGATGCGCACGGACTTCAAGGAGGACTATGGAGATATTATTATCTTGCTGAACAGAGTGGCAGGCAGTCCCTCGGGAGCACCCTTTGAGCCGTGGATGTATTATTTCATTGAGGACCTCACGGAAGGTGTCAAGATGTTCAACTGGGCTAGGATGATAAGCAATAATCTTCACCACCAGCTTATCAATCTAGAGAAGACCAAAACGTTTTATATGGGTTCTTACGTCGTCTATATGTTGGCCAGAACTTACAGATATGCAGGCTTGATCTGCAAAGGCACAGTTGGCAGTAAGGAGAACGAGCTAAAACCTTATGACTGTTACCCACAACTCCAGCTGAGGGAGAAGGCGCATTTTAGGCGAGCCCACGACGCGTTCCTGATGTACATCACCAGGATACTCCAGGGAGGGACGCATCAGCGGCTGACACATGAGGCCAAAAGCCTAATCGGTAAATACGGGTCTTGGTTTATCCAATATCCAAGATTTACGTATATCAGAATTCAAGGATTCACTGGAAGCCCGTACCGTCTGCCCATCTTCCCCACGAATAAGATGGTCCTGCTCGAAGTGTTGAGGCAGTTAGAAGATTTTCAGGGTCTTCAAAGAGCAAAGCAAAAGGCGGCAGTTACTTTTCCCTTCTTTATAGGGAACATGCTGGAGTCGTGTCCGTCATCACAGGCAGCTGACAGTGCCAGAATCGAGATACAGCATTACCCTTTCTCTCCATATCCGGCCAGAAATCACTACGACCCCCATCACCACATCAAAATGGTGGATGGAAGGAGGTACAAGCATAGGGTCGAACTGGAGGACTATTGGGCAAATGCTGCGGATGAATTTGAGGTCAGACGGAGGATGTGGTCCAGATTACCTCTCAGCTTGATCAGGGCAACAGAATTTTGTCACGTGCCAGATCAGTTGGAAGAGGACGAGAATCAGACGCAACCGCGCTTCGATGAGAATTCAGCTTTGCCCGCTGTCCAGTGGTCAGAAGCAGAGCATGCTGACTTGAACGTCTTGATGAGGCCTGTCATCAAGTTTACTCAGTGGTGGGTTGATCAACGAGTTCAAGAATTAAGGCGCCAGAAGATAACCCTGACCTATGATATGCTAAGCGAGGCAGAGTCTTATTCTTCCAATGCGGGAGCATCACAGGACCTCCCAGTGATAGAGGCCACCACATCTAGGAAAAGAAAAGAAACAACTGCAGGCAAAGAGCCGGTCCAGAAACAGGTAAGGATGAAACCTTCTCAATCGGCCGCCTCCAGAAATATTGAGGAGATACTGGCTACCGCCGATGCTTCACTGGCAGATATGAGGGATCCTTCTCCGATTCTTGAAAACAACGCGGAGCTTCAGCCAGATGAGGATGCGCCACCTTCTCCCACGGGCACCGAAATATTGGAGTCGGATGACGACAATGTGGGCACCCAAAATGAGGATTTTCAGGAAGGGATGATTTCAGCCCTTAGGGGAATTGTAGACGTTCCTGATAGAGAAGGCGTGCCGGAAAAAGACGGTGTTGAGCAGCTTACGATACCGGATTGGCTGAAGGAGAGGCTAAAGGTACAAGTGTTGGCAGATGAACCAGAAGAGGATGATACGGCAGACTTTTTGGCTAGACTGTCTCAAACCGTGCCCAAAAAGTCGGCGAAGAAATTCTCCAGCATACAGAGAGACGAGGCCGGCAACAGGACAGTGCAAATCGCCGTGCCTACAGTGGACAAGCCACAGGAGGATATGGCTCCACAGGATTACGCCATCACAACCATTGACTTGGGTCCAACCACTAAGGGCCAAGAAATGGAAGATTTGGACAATTCTGTGTCCGCCATCAAATCAAGGTTGGCGAAGGAGGTAGCCAGAAGGAAGGATTGCCAATTAGAGATTGAGCGCTTAAGGGAATATATTCAGCACTTGATCAAGCCACTTGATCAAGACACTACGGCAACTCCTCTACTTCCAAAGTCTTCGCAGGAGGCCATTAAAGAGATGGAAGAAAACAGGCTCACGGTTCAGGAGGCCAAAGAATGGATAGCCGTAAAGGGGACTGAAGCTGAGACATTTGTGGAGCGGCTAACTTTGGTTTATGGCCAGGCCACTGCCTTGCTTTCTAGGTTCGCTTCTTTGGCAGAAGCATGGGACAGCCTTCCAGACGTGCAGGATAGAATAATCCCTTACCTTAGGATTCTGAAAGGAGTTCCTAAGCGAGAATTGATAGAGGGAGGCGTCATCGCAGCGGGAGCAGCCTATGACTTCCACACTTGGTATTGGGCCTTGACGGCCCGAGGTGAAGTCCTGGAGAGGGTCAAGGTTGATGGTGTCAGATTGGAGGAACAGGTCAAGGAAGTTCAGGCCAAAATCCTCAACATAATTGCCGATGTCCTGGATAAAGAGGCGCTGCGAGAGAATGACCTGCAGTTGGAAGTTTTGAAGAAAAGTGTCCAGGAAAATATCTTCGACATCACTGGGCCCATCTTGAGGCAGGACTGGGCCAAATTGGCGAACTTCTTGAGCATCAGAGAGTCCTTTGAGAAGACTGAACCGGAGTGGGAGGAGACCTTCGCCAGATGCGCCGAGAGCATGGATGGGCTTGAATTCAGAATCGACATGCTTCCGCAGGTTACCATGGACGAGGTTGCCTTGATCGTGTCCAGATTCGGCGAATACATGGCAGCTCGAGAGGATCAGGATATAGTCCCTTGAAAATAGCTCCTATTGCCAACTCATTGTTGTTCATTGCCAGTTAACTGAAGTCATTTTGGGAAACCCTAATTAGGGTTTCGTTTGTTAAATCTTGACCGTCGGCTCATTTTCAATCTGAGCCATTTATTCCATTTATGAAACTCTATATAAACTCATTGACCCTCATTTGTAATGTGTGAAGCAAGTAATAAAAGATTGTTGCGACGAAACTATTTCCGTTTATAAAAGCTCTTGTGCATGATTTGCTAAGAACAACTTTTATTTTCAAGTAGTATGCAAGGTTGAATATTTCTCCTTCAACACTTAGAGTAGAATTAGAATAGCATTTCATTACATGTTGGTTAGATGAATGATAGATTTGATCGCAGTGGCGGATAAAATTTTGCTCATACTTTTGTCGAGTGGATGATTTGCATTTGACGTGTAAAGTTAGTCTGAGCCATTAAAATCGTGGATGCTTAACTTCTATTTGTTTCAATTACCGATTCAAATATGAAAATTCTTATCACTTCCGTTGAAGATTGCACCTGCTTCGCGTAGTTGTCCAAAGGTGGCGAAACGAAGTGTGGTTACCCATTTTGTCTACTCACTGCTGTCTCTTGAATTCTTAAGCGTAGTTTAGGTCTCTAAACCCTTATCCTTTTTTTATTTTTTTGGAAAATCTGAAGATACCCACCAAAAGAGCCTTCAAGGATAAAACCGTCTAAGTTTCCAACCCGCAAAAAGAGAATTTCATGTAAGTCCCCTTGTGATTACCAGCAATCACAACGCCCACTGGCCTTATCCACATGTCAAGACCTGACCGAAGAAACCTTGGAGTTATTGTATTGTCTACTAGATTTTTTCAAGCACTTTTCAAGAGAGGATAAGAGTGTCCTTTGGGCATTTTTATTCTGTGTTCGGTGGCATACTCAAAACACACACCAACAGGTAGGCTTCTTTGAATAAATAAAATATAAAATATTATTTGTAATAAGGTGACTCTTCACTTGGGTCGGCCTCTTTGAATTATTTATTTATTTCGAATTTGAGAGAGAAAGAGATCTCCCGCCACTATAACATCAACACCAGTCAACCTTAATACCATATGATTTTTTTCTCTTGCCCTTGTAAACCTATTGAAAATTATTACATGTAACATTTCTTGATAGATACACCTGATTACATGCTCTAGTTTTCAAATATTGCAGCATATTTTATTATAATAGATCATAAAGACCTTTGGAGATTGCAATGAATTCAGGAGGATCAATGAGCAATTTATTGGCTATAAGAAAATAAATATGTATTGTAGCATCGAAAATTGTCACCCTTCACAATTTTACACTAGGTTTAGCTCCCCCCTATGTGCTTGGACCTAATTATGCATTTTATTACCCGTTTTACAAATATCTCCCGAAAATCAAACAAAAGGAAATGAAGATGAACATTCAATATTTGCCCCCGACACTTTGGGCCCCGAAAAGAATGGGTCTGGTCTAGGGAACCCCACGCACTAAACTACCTCTTTTTGACTCCAATTTAAATATGTCAGTGTCAGTATTTTATTATTTGAATTTCCAATTTCAATTGTTGGCTATCAGCATTTGATTTTTAGGAAATTAGAAGAATTGCATGTAAATACTAGTCATTTTATCATTTCAATCCTAGCAATTTGTGGAGCAAAAACTATACATCCTAAAAGCAATCAAGAGCAGTCAAGAGCAGAATTATCAGCATTATTGCAACAAGACTGAAAGAATCATTCTTACTACCATTAGCATGATAATTTGTACACAAGCAACTATGAGAATTCACTTACTCATAAAACATAGTCACTAAAATACCCCCTCCAAAAGGATGATGCAATGGGCTTTGAATTATAACATACATAAGGAATGATGCTAAGAGACTAGGCAAACTCAAGATGCAGTGGAAACCAACATATGCACCCAAAACTATGGCAATATGGTAATGGTTCCAAGTGTATCTCAATGCAGTGGTCATGGCATTGGTATAGGGAAGTAGAGAACAAGGGAAGCCATAGTGTCTCTTTATAGTCTTCCATTCAGGGGACAAGTACGTTGGTTCCAATGCTCCAATCTATCAATGGGTAAGCTAAAGGCGGAAATGGTAGGAAATAGCCTTAAAAATGTAAAGTTCTTGTGTGAGAAAGGGCATTCTTATCCTTGGTTGGTTCATGCTTATGTGGGCATTGGCTTTGGCCTGACTAAACCATACAATATTGCTAGCACATAAAATAGAACCTTTATTATGTCAATGTTGACTATTCAACTTTCTCGGAAAAAATATTCCATTCATCTGGTTTAATAAATAGATTAATACTAATCTAGTTTCATCCAAAAGCTAGATTTACAAGTGCATGTAAACCAATAAAGGTGATCTTCTCAATGAACAAAAAGATTCCAACATTGACTAAGAGATTGATCAGTGACTTAAATAATATGAATTCTTTCTAATATAATCCATTGGATCAAGCTTTCTTTAAGTCATTGGTCAAAATACTAGTATTTTCCCCAACTTGGCACAAGATAGATGCATATATAGCTAATTTCCCCAATCCCACCTATATAATCAACATGGATGAATCCACACTCCCATGTTTCCACTCATTAGCTAATCATTGGCTAGCCCCAACTACTCCAACCCAAGCATTCCTCTCATCAAAGGAACAAAACTAACTTAACAACAACAATGCAGTAACCACTCAAATACCCTATCCCTATATCTTAAAGTTTAAGAATCAAAGACACAACAAAACATAGTATATTGTTGTTGAGAAAGTAATTGAAGCACAACTTCTTGTATCCACGTGGGGAGGGAGGGACAAGCAAGTACCCACCCGAAGTGAATCAACTAGAACTTGTATCTCAATTGAAGTTATGTTGCAGAGAACAAGACAACTTTCCATATGCATTCAAGGGATAGTAGGGACCCGCCCTCCCTAAGCGAATTAGCTAGACCTTCTATCTCAAATTCCTAGGCCCAAATACAGTTCATCTGCCTACAAGGAGGGGAATGATAAATCCTATTTTTGGCTACCAATATCATACAATGTAAGGGGACCGAGTGGAACAACATCCCCATAGATAGTAGGGAATTATATTTTCCTTACCCAACCAACACAAGAAATTGACTGCTTCCTAGTGCGAGGCAACACTCAACTCAACTCCAAAAGGGGAACAAGAATATTTTATTTTATTTTTCCATTTGGGGTGAGGAACACATATTCAATTTGAACAACTTTTATTTGTTGCATGTGTGAGCCTATTGCTATCGAGATGCACCAATCTACCAAACCAAGCATGAACCATTCTAAGAACAATCCACCAAGCTTTTATTTATGAACCATTCTAAGTCCTTAATTGAAACATTTTGATAGAGACTCCTAAGGGGGAGGCACCTTGATTCAAAATAGGAAAACCTATTGAGAAAGTGTAATGTCCCCTTTTCGAATAACCCTAAATCTTGTCCTAGAATCATAAGTATAATGTAGTTAGGGTTATATATTACCAATTAAATGCCTTAAGCAAGATGAATCTTGGTTTAGGTCATGCAATCATGTTAAATAATGTTGGAATATAATTCATATGATCAAACATATATAATAAATGTCATATCTATATAAAACATGTAAATACATAACTATACACAATATCCATAATGCACATTGGAAGTTGGAGCATAATGGGACTTGGATGAGGAGCATGATAAGTCTGCCCGAAGCTATCCATAATCATACCAAGCTCAAGAGCGGATATACCATCCCTCTTGGCGCTCAAGTGGCAGACACACAGTCATCCAACATGGGGTGGCGTACTTGGTGGACAAACTTGTACCTGCATTCCCTACCCTTGGTGCCTTATCCATCCCTCTTACAATTAACAACCAATCCATGTAGAGATTGGGGAGAAACTACAATAGGAGGCCCATAGATTTCCCTTTCTAAGCCCAAAGGCAGATACCCCCTTGGCCCCAAGTGGCCAGCTTGGAGTGGTGTACTTAGAAAGAAATCTAGTACCTACTCACCCTATTGGAATTTCCCCCATTCTCCTCATGGTTGCATTGATGAGACTTGCAAACACTAAATACATCCAAATTTATAGAGATTATACAATAATAAATACATCACAATAATCATGATAGAGCATACCACAATATCTATGAAAACATATGATTGCTATAACCACAACAGCAGAAGTAATAACTATTAATGCAGATGGTTAATTCTGATTTGCTTGCTATAGTCTGCAGATACTGGCCTGAATATAAATATCTTCTCAAAGATGGATCGATCTGTTTCATAAGATATTGCTTAAAGAGAAACACATAGATTAATTCAAATGAATAATTACTAGTAAGGATTAATAAATTTCTGCAAGCATCATTATTGCATGATCATATTAAATATACATATATATATAGATAGATAGATAGATATAAATTATTTCTAATTAATTTTAATACTTCAAATGAACATATATGTGTGAGTGTGTGTGTGTATAATTATATTTACTTACTGCTCAAATATACTCTGGGCAATAATACTTGATCCAATGGCTCTCTTATAATTTATTCCTTTTTTTCCATCTGCTGCTTTTCCAGATTTCTGATTGTTTTTCCCTGTTATATTCCATTCTTTCCTTTATTCCTTTCTATTCCTTATTGCTCCCTTTTTCTCCCCACACTCCAACTCTATTTATATCCTTATGTCTCTTTAAAGAGAGACATCCTTTTGAATAGAAACAACCTTCCAAAGAGGCATGTTCCTTTATTAACAAACCTGCCTCCATTAATTTGATCGCCGCCTTGGTAATAAACTCTATCGCTGTCTTATAGGATTGATCATAATCGCTGCTGATCCTCTTTTATATATATATCTTATGTTATATATTTTATATTAATGTATTATATGTTTTTTCTTATTTATAATATATATATATATGTTATTATAATTATAATAATATTTATTGTTAATGTTTATATTTATATTTTAGTGTTGCGATTTCTGGGGCATGACAGAAAGCATCAAAGCATCATACATCACAACATCATATCTTCCATGCCAACCTTCTCTCCTCGTCCTCACTACTAACTATTGGATATCACAAATGCATTTAGTAACCACCTAGCATGGCAACATAATTAACTAACAAACCTGCCTCCATTAATTTGATCGCCACCTTGGTAATAAACTCTATCACTGTCTTATAGGATTGATCATAATCGCTGCTGATCCTCTTTTATATATATATGATATATCTTATGTTATATTTTATTATAATTATAATAATATTTATTGTTAATGTTTATATTTATATTTTAGTGTTGCGATTTCTGGGGCATGACAGAAAGCGTCAAAGCATCATACATCACAGCATCATATCTTCCATGCCAACCTTCTCTCCTCATCCTCACTACTAACTATTGGATATCACAAATGCATTTAGTAACCACCTAGCATGGCAACATAATTAACTAACGAATCTATGGTGGGAATGCAGAATGGAGAACATTAGGAAGATACCACAACCAATTGAGTAGGCAATCGAAGAACCAAGATCTCTATAAATCAAAGCAATAATGGGAGCAAACAAAGAGCAGGCGCAATGTCAACATGGGGCCAGTCCAGGGAATAGGAATGGTTTGATTCAATGGCTCCACTATAACACCCCAAGGTGCTTGGGTGCTCATTGGAAATGAAATCCACAGTACCTAGTTGCGAATATATTAGGGAGATCAATCCCGATGGGATCACCCCCTTTTTATAGTAGGCACTCAACTAGTTTTGAATCCTTAGATAGTGACTTAGTAGAGTTCCATGATCTTGACTAAATAGTTGAGCAGTTTTAGAGATTCGACCTCCAATGGTAGAGGACGGTGGAAAAGTTAGGGTTCTAGTACTTTTAGCTATATAGGTAGGGGCTTTGGGTAGGGGGCTTCATGCTGGAATAGAGATAAGGCAAGGGCACTTCACCCCCAAAGCCCCTACCCTAGTAGAGATAGTTAAGGTGGTGAATATTGGTGCTTATTGTCATGCATTTCATTTGCATATCTGCACTTCCATTTTCTCAGTTCCTAATGGTGGCTTTTTCCCAAAGTCTGAAGCACTGCAGTCTTTTTTCAGGTCTTGGCCCTCTGCAAGGTACCTTTAGCAAAATAATATATATATATATTATTGTCATGTCCCCAAAATAGCAACACAAAAATAAATAAACAAATAAATAACCTCAAACATTTAAATGCAATTTGCATAAGAAAATGCAAATAAGTAACAAAATATATTAAAATTATAAAAATAAAAATTAGTAATTATAATTATCATAAGATAGTATTACAATTGTAATCATCAAATATAATATTGAAATACAAACATTAACAATTTAAATATTATTATCAAAATATATAAATACAAAAATAATAATAATAAATAAATATTATAATCATTACACATCAAAGATTGTAATACATTAGAATAAAATAATAATAAGATATTAACAAATTGGTTTTATTATTATACTTTAATGTTAAAATATGTTCAATAAAACATCAAAATAAAATAATAAAATTAGTATATAATTTGAAATATCATAATTATTAGTAATAATATATTATTTTCAAAAATAGATATTATTGTGATAATAAGCCTTTAAAGGCAGCAATTAAATCTAACAAAGGGATATATTTTATGAAAAGTCACCTCTTTCACCAAACAATACATTCCCCCCATGAGTCACCTACTTTGAATGGTATAAATAGAAGGAAGAGGGAAAACATTGAGAAACAAAAACAGCAGCAACAATGATTGTTATGCATTGGAATATAGAGCCATTTAATATATATATATATAGGCATACAAGTATATATGCATAGATATAGATAAATTTTATAATGAATAATATGCAATGAATAAAGAATATATATGAATAAAGAAAGAATAATTATATAAATACACACACACACACATATATATATATATATACACGATTATGCAATAATGATACTTATAAGTAATGATGACTCTTTAATATAAACATAAGTAGATTATGTATATTTATGAATTGTCCTCATCCTATGATCAATTCAGTATGAGGTTGAAGGAGGCGAGTAAGGAAACATGGAGAGATATAGCAACTCAGGTGATGTACTCACTTAGCAATAATATTTAGCATATTTTGAATATAAGAAATTGATATTGCTAATTTGATTATTGATATAATGCTTGCTTTAATCTTATCATAATGAGAATTATTCTAGGAAATGATGAACTTAAAGAACCATTGATAAATGAAGATATATTTGATTATAGGCATGAAATAAATCTTGGATGAATGCAAATATAGCTGATCGTGTAAAGATTGTCTTCTTTGTGCTTGTAACCCTATCAGGAAGGGTGAACCATGGTTTAAGTAGATTGTCTAAAAACCCCACTTTCAGCCCCTTAGGCTCTAGACAAGGGATTGGGCCCTGCAGCCCCTTAGGCCCTTGACTAGGGATTGGGTTATAGAAGGTTGGGGGTCCCACCTAGGCTTGTGCCCCTTAGGCCCTAGACAAGGGATTGGGCCTTGCAGCCCCTTAGGCCCTTGACTAGGGATTGGGCGAATAGGAGGTGGTAGACCATAGGCTACTTAAGGATTCCATGATTCCTCTCCCCTTGATAGAATGAGTGTCTTCAAGGTGTTGCCATGAATGGAGTATGTAGGTACTAAGCCACTCGGCAAGAAGGATTGGGATGGACAACCTCTTGAGATTTATTTGAAGGCTTCAGGGCGGATCCACCCATGGCACTCCTCTTGCTTGTTAAATTGCATTTATGATTATGCTTATATTTTGGATATTTAGATATTAATGCTAACAAATATATGTGTGTGTGGGAATGTTGTTAATATGGTGAATGCAGATTTCAAATCAAGATTACTTAATTCAAAAGAACAATCATGTGGAAAGAAGGAACCCTAAACCTAATCAACAAATGAATTCTAGGGCAAACCGGGTAAGGGACATTACAATTATATATAATTTTATAAATATATTTGATATTAAATTAATTAATACCAAATATATAATAAATATTTATATATAGAATATAGATTATAATAAATTATTTTTTTATTAATATTCAATAATAACATTTTGGGTTATGTAAACTTGAACTTTTGATGCGTTTTTGACTATTTGAAACAGGATGTTGTGGGCTTCTTTGTCAAGGAGATGGGACTGCTACCATTCCTGCTCAGAATCAGGCCTAGCCTTTTAATCAATCAACTCCTAATGAGGTTGTCAATTCAATCTTGTTGTGTTGAGACCACTACCAATAACTATCAAGAGCAAGAAATCTAATAACCAATGTTTGGAGAGCCTTGACACAATCATTACTCACCCGATGTTGCTCAAGAGAAGAATTTTAATTAAAAATATAATAGAGGAAAAAATCAAATTACAGACACCATGGAGCTAAAGAATGGGAAAATTGTCATTTTTTTAATTTATTTTTTTCTTTGCTTTCATTTCACCTTTTATAGGAAATAGTAATGATTATTCACAAACTCACATACAATTATGAAAAGAAAATTGCAGAGCTTAAATGCACCAAAAAAGATGGGGTTTTTTTGTGGTTTTTCTCACCCAGTTTTGCCCGTACTTGAGCATACCCAGACAAGACCTGACTGGGAACCCATAAACAAACACGTTCAGTATGCGCACATCCTCAAAACCAGATGCACCTAGTAATTTAAGGTAGAAAGAATTATTGCAATGTCAATGAAGTGATAAGTTTTACTATTTTAAGTAAATTGGACCAAATCTAGGAGAGATGAGTCTGCATGAAGACACAACAAGGGACAAAGGAAAAAGAAGTCGAGTTATTTATGGCAATCTTGAAGCTAATTTTAGATAACACTTATAGGAGAGCCCAGAAGAAAAACATTCTATATTGGAATAACATACCAAATAAGGGAAAATTACTCAAAATAGGGAGCAGTATAAAGGATAAACCAGAAAGATGTCTCTAAGAGGGGCCTCTTAACCTTGAAGAATTGTAATTGAATGACACACCACAAGAGGCCACAAGAGGTATAAGGCATGTTCACTAGGCCAATGACTGGTATAGGGCATGTTCTCAGTCATAAACAATACCAAGAAATAAACTGTGCATTGCCGTATCTGTCGTGTTTTACTCTGGCTATGATATGCCTACCAATAGTAGTTGTAGGATTTCTTGGTAAGCCTAGCAAGGATCTGTACAACATGTAAAGTTCTTATGGTACCTAATGTATGAACATAGTTAGCATCTTTTCCCAACAAATAATGAAATATTAATCATCTATCAGAAAATCTCAAAGGAGAAAACCTTGCCTCCCTTGTGAACTCAATGTTGGAATTGAAGCTAAAATCATTTCATGCCAACATAAATGACCTAGAATTGCCACAAAGCATAAAAACACAATTTCATTTGGAATTTGAATTGGCATCCCCTCTGAGTATAGCAAATTCATCCCGGGGCTAGTTTTAGCATTTTGACATGCATTTGAATTGGTGATTTCTTATTGTCATAGACTAGAAATTCACAGCAGATGAAAAGAGATTAGTAAGTTGGCATGAAAAAGAATTAGTAAGAGAGTACTTTTTCAAGCTTTTGGCATGGAAAGCATTAGCAATCTGCATACAGAAAAAACTATTGTGAGATTTTGGACCCTACAGCATATGATTCAGGTTGAGGGGAGCTTTGGTCCAATGATTTCTAAGCATCCCTCAATGTGTCTATCATTCCAGTCAAAAATTTCAAATTCTTAATAAATGACCTAGTCTATCCATACATTAATTAGGTAATGCATTAGCGAAACTAAGATCACCTTCTGATTTCCTCTTGCACCATTAGTTATTTGCTTTGGCTTCCCATGAGATACAGACATAACATAAATCTCATCATCTCTTACAAAAGCTACCATGGTGCCATCAGGGGAGAGCTGGGGATTGATGATTGGAGACCATAATGTGCTTGGCAGTCTCAACCGAAGTTCAGAACTAGGAGCATCTAGGAAATATATCTGTAAATACAGAAAATGTCTTGTCAACACAATCAACCTATATATATTCCTGCAAAATTCATATGTAATTAACAGTTGTGTAGAAAGAAATTATATCAGTCAAAATTACAAAGAATTTCATTCTGTAAAACTTGAGAACAGGCAGATAACAATTGAAGATGGATCTGAAGGCTCTTATCCATCTTTTGAAACCAAATTATCTACAGGATCGATGGCAAAAGCCAAAATGATAACTTACTCTTGGTCATGTAGATTGTAAACTGTGTGCATTTACATTAAGTCAAAAAATAAGACATTTTCTTTAAACCTACTTATGAAGAAAGAGAGTTTCCTATCTTTGATGAGGATATATTTCTTGTGTAGATCAATAATTTGAAATGTTCACATTGCTAGTTCAAAATATTAAAGTTAAAAAAATTGAAGGAAAAGTTTGCAAAAAAATTTCCTGTGCATGAAACTAGACAGAGCGCCATTTCACATTATTTCAAGATTTTTGTGCATATAACATCGTCAAATTACACTATTAGTTCAAAGTAGGAAAAAGACATTGAAATTTCCTTAAATGATATTATACCCAGGCATGGCCATTCATATTTACAAAAACACATAATGTTAGATCGGTGAAGCTGTGGATGCAAATCTAAAGCCAATCGTTATTAGAGATACAATAGACAATTTTCAACAAGCCTCATGTCATGTCCCCGAAATTGGATACTGAGGTAACAAAGACATATTTTAAAATAATAATGATTTTTGATACCATTATAATTATAATTGTTATTTTGGTAAATACCATTTTTAGATGATTTAATAATTAATATAAAATTAAACGACAAAATTTAAATAAACATTGGAATATGAAGATAGATAAATTTGAAATATTACCTTAATGGATCATAAGGTATCATAAGGGAACAATGATCGATTACTACCATAGAAGGAGGATAGCCTAAAAATTATTTTATAGCGGTAATAAAGTCATCAGGCCCCCAAATAAATAAATCGATAATATTATTATCGGGCCCTCATCAAGCCCCAAATAAATAAGTCGATAATATTATTATTGGACCCTCAAAATGATATGCAATACATCACAAGAATAGTCAAAAGATTAACGCATTATCTTTAACCATTGATCGCCCTCGAGACTGAAATGGTACGCGATAATCACCCTTCAGGATCAAACGCTATCATTCGAAATGGAACAGGTGCCTCCGACCAAAAGGTGCGACCAAGCATAGACGGATATAACCTGTCTCAAGTGGAGATATAGATGAGACGGACCAAGCATGATCATTAGGGGAGGCACACAGAAGAAAGCGCAGAGTAAGTGATGGGATCAAACACGAGCTTCCAGGTGAAGTAATTCGCTTAGCTATTAATGTTTAGCATTTCCAAGCTTCAGAATTAGAAAATCACTCAGCAATAGGTATTTGGATATTATTGACCACACCCTGTGATCTCTTTAATAAATACGACAAACTATTTCTCCCTTATCTAATATACAAATGGCTTAGAGATTAAACCCGGCCTGTTTGTTGTCAATACCATGACGGACCCCTTGAGAAACTCAAAGCGATGAATCTGAAACTCTAGTATGCACACCTGACTAACAGGCAACATAAGGAAGAATATGATAAATTCAGATTGCTGGAAATTCTAATATGATTATGTCTGAGTTTTATATATATAATTATATTGTTTGTTTGCTAATACCCAGTTCACATGTGCCATTTAGTGGAAAATCTAGAAAAAGACTAACATTAGGCAGATGCATATGCTTCTCTATTATTTCATAATTAATATACTAATTGGTCATGCTTATCTGATTAGTAACTCAAAGATTTCTTTAAATGTTCTCATTGTCTAGGAATTGGCTATGGTTTTCTCTTAATATTATCATGATTATAGTTGTTTCAAGCAATGACTTGTATATGAACTTAAAGGAATCAAAGATGAATGCATCTGATTTCTAAAAGATTGTCTTCTATGTGTTTGTAAACCTGCTAGGGTGGAAGGGCCTGAGACGTGTGGTGCCTAAAAACCCCACTTAACAATCCGTTGCGGCCATCGAGGGGTGGGGGTCCCACTTAACAATCCGCTGCGGCCATGGAGGGGTGGTAGGCCTAGGCCACTTATGAGCTCCACTGGCTTCCCCCAGTAGGTCATGTGTCTTCTAAGGTGATGACATGGGTAGATGGTACAAGTGTTCCCACTAAGCACGCCACTCTGGGGTTGAAATGGTCTTAGTTGGACGTTCAGCTCGGAGCCAAGGGGTGGGTTATCTTGATAGGATGCTTGTGCCCTTGGGCTTAGATGGATAGCTTCATGCAGATCTACCCATGCCACTCCTCATCTATCCCCATTATTGCCTTTGTGATTATGTTTGTATTTTTGGACATCTAGATATTAATGCTAACAGATATGTTGCTAATATGTTGAATATAGGACTCAAATCTAAGGCTATTGAATTTGGAGAATATTCTTTTGGATAAAAGAGAACCTAAACCTAATCAACAAGCAATTTCTAGGACAATTCAGGTAAGGGACATTACAGTGGTATCAGAGGAAAAATCCTGCCATCCTGTGGAAAATAATGCAAACCTACCACTGAAGAAACTCTAGGAATAATAACCTAGGAAACGACCTCCTGGGTGACCCATTAAGAGATGAATTTAGGGCTTTCATGGAGAATAGTAATAAGAAAACCCAAGCCCTAATGGAACAAAATGAGAAAAAATTCCAAGTATTACTTCAGGCCCTCCAAAACTTGAGTAGCAATAATACGAAGGAAGCAAACTCTAACCACTCCGAAGACAACAATCCCTCACCCTCACGGGCCACAGGCTCTAGACCCACCCGACCCCCTTTTTGGCCAAGTGAAGGAACCATGGGAGAAAGCATTATCAACAGATC
The DNA here is from genome assembly GCA_007115665.2 of Sequoiadendron giganteum. Lineage (NCBI taxonomy): Eukaryota > Viridiplantae > Streptophyta > Pinopsida > Cupressales > Cupressaceae > Sequoiadendron > Sequoiadendron giganteum. Next base: position 402,681,301 of record CM021102.1, on the reverse strand, counting down.
CCACGTAGAGGATGTGGATGAGATCGTTGCAATCTATTATAGGCTTGAGCCTGAAATTAGGGAGATTGTGCCTTTTAAGGACTATTGTGAGGCCAAACAAAGAGCCGCCTCTAGAAGAGAAAGAAATGACCCAGCCAATAAGGACCTCAAGAATAGGGTAAGCAAACTAACCTTCCCCAACTTTGACAGAGAAGGAAAAACCACTGCACGATCATGGGTTCAAAAGTTAGACACTGAAATATACCCCTTAATTTTTGCCTTTAATTTTCAGTCACAACAATGCAAATCATGCACCCGTTAAAGATTAGCTCTAAACCAAAACACAGCTGAAACAACTCTAACCAAGAATGCGCCCTAAAACCATTTAAGGAGGAGGGGCGGGCATATGGTCAGAGGATCCCTAGGATCTAATAACTTGATTAACAACTGAAAATAGAGAGCTAAACTCAACACCAAGAATGTGCACGCAAAATCCTTTTGCAAGGCGAGGTGCACATATGGTGGAGTGCTAGATATTAAACTGAAATACAACTTCTTCTGCTGATGCAGGCATCCACAAGCGGTGGGAATACTCCATTTATTTTGTGGCTGTGATTATTGCAAACATTTAAAGGCGGCAAGCCAGCCAATTTACCTCACTTCCACTTAAACTGTGGGGGGTATACAATCCACGCAACCACTTTATTACGTGGGGGCAAAACAGCAAAGTAAATTGCAGCAAACAAAAAAATTGATGTTAGTACTACTAAATAGCTTACAAACAATTAATAAACAGCTGCAATGTATCAACCATGAATTCCCAAAATGAGCAATGGTTAGAGTATCACTTCTTCTAACATTTACAATGCCAAAATGATATAGAAAAAAACTTAAAACAGCATTATAACAATTTCAAACTAATCTGATCAGAAACAGGAAATACAGAAAATCAGATCAGCAAAGAGAGAATTCACCAAATTGGATGTATCTTCTTCAATTCAGCTCAGAAAGCTTTCAAACCACAACCAATCAATAGCTAAGAGCTAGGCGTCCAATCTCCATTGAGAAAACGAGCCCAAAACAGAGAGAAACAGCTAGCATGATTCCCAAGGCAATCAAGAAGGAAGGTACAACCTCCAGGAAGGGTTGGCCTTCTCCCAAAAATCAAAAACTCAATGATAAAATCTGCAAACTTGCAGAAAGGGGCGCCCTCCACTGTAGAACAGCATGGGCTAACACCTAGAATGAAACCAAAATCTGAATTGAAGCTATGAACAGAAAATAGCTTCAACCAAGCCAAGTCAGCAACTTGCAAAAACAGGTTTTACATCAGCAACCTGTTCGATTCAAACAATTGAAGCTCCATCTGTATTTCAAAGTGAAATACAGCCATGATGATCCACCTAGGAAGCCATAGTTGCAGGCCCGAAGGATGGATTGAATTCGCTAAGCTTCCCCTTAGCCAGGTTCTGGATTCAAACCAGCAACATAACCTTACTATTCAATTTCCAAGATACCATACAAAGGAAAAGGCGCCAATACATAAGCTTTCACCAAAAGAAGATGAAACATTTGAACTTCCAAGAAACTCTTCCTTTTCCCAAAAGGGACACCAATCTCCAAAAAGGCTTCATTTAAAATAACAAATAAACTCTTTATTCCACCCTTCAAGTCATCCCACTTTAGATAATGAATAAACATTTAATAAAATATTAAATGTAACTTACTTTATGGCCCCAACTTAAAAACCACTTAAAGTCATTAAGCTAGGCATGGGGTACAACTCCAAAACACATTTTTAACTAAGTACTGTTAGAATTGGCTATGGATGCCAAGATCTATGGACCAAATAGAATCAAACACACCTAAACATGTTAGAATCAAACATGCTCTGATACCATGTTAGAATTGGCTATGGATGCCAAGATCTATGGACCAAATAGAAAGCACAAGAAGAGAGAAAATAATGTGACAAGAATTAACTGTATTCAATGTCAATATGATATGATTCAATGTGTGTACAAATGTAGTAGAGACCCCTTGGTTATATAGTCAAGGTGAGAACATAGGAGTGCATAAGATTATGACAAGTGTCGTAATCTTATGACATGAGACAACGATGAAAAACTATCACTCCACCTAAAGTGGAAAGTGATAATGTGATAACCACCACAAATAGTGGACCTCCCACAAAAGGTGGAAACCTAATCACATGATATGTCCATGAAAGGTGGAGGTGATAAAGTAATAAGAAGATAAGTCCACCAAAGGTGGAAATTCTCCAACAACTCCTATGTGGTCCTTAAGTAAACTTAACTAAGGTGTAATAGCCTAATTATGACCTAGGATAAGGTACAAAACATTTAATTACACCAACACCCCCCCTTAAGTGCAACTTAGGGAGAATGTAGACAAATGCAAACAATGCAAGATGGGTCCCGGCAACTAGGCCATGTTAGGTACCCATGTACAAATGCAATGCAATCTCTCACAAACGGAGAAAAGGAGAAAACCCAGTGGGACAAAACTCCTCCCCAAAAGAGAGATGAAATACAATAGATGAAATGCTCTCAATGATGCAGGAGAAGGTAAAAACCCCATGTGAGGAAAAAGACCCCCCCATAAGAGAGAAGTAGAAGAGAGACAAGGCAGCCCCCCCTCAATGTTGAGTCTCTTGCAATGATGGTAGAAGCTCGACATTGAATGCTGAAGATGATGCAATCTCGTCGAACAACGTTCCTCCCCTTAGGAAGAAACAAAACCAAGGATGTATGCAGGATGAATGATGTCTCTGAAGCATGCTCAAGTGTCTCCATGTCGATGTCGAAAGCTAACACACTCCAAACAGGCATTCTAGGCCACACTGTTGAAGAGTACAATCCAACATTTAGTAGAGATGAATGTAGAACATGATCCAAAGAGAAATATGTCCCCTCTAAAGACAAAGAAGCCTCCACCAAATGTTGTCCAAAAGTATCCACACTCATGTCAAGCTGGAAAGAATGATCATGTAGATAATGAACAAGAGAGTCAGAGTGTTCCCTCACAACAACTGAAGAAGGAGCATCTTCATCAAAGAGAAGATGAATGTCATCAATGATGTCCCCCAAATCTGCAAGATGAGACTCCACAAACAAGTCAGAAATACCTGTCAAGAAGCCATCCAAAGTAGTAATATCTGGAAGACAATGTATATCCTGCTGCACTGAATCACAAGGAACCCAAACTGTGGAATCACAAGCATCATCAACTGCAACAGTAGATGGAGGAGATGAAATGCATGGCTCAAGTACTGGATCTGATGTGAGAACTCCCAAGTTCAAGTAGCCAAAAGTCTCCTCTGAATTATGGTTCACACTAGAAGTGTGATCAACAACCGAAGGAACAATGTCATCATCAGAAGCAAAATCTGCAAAGGTATACAACCGAGATGAATGATCAAACACCCCAGTAGCAATGATCTCTCTACTCTCCAAGTCTTGAATGATGACTGAATCAGGTGTGAACTCCACAGTTCTCCCATCTCCACCATGTGTAATCTGATATATGGAAAGAAGATTGTTCGTCAAATGAGGAACACACAAAACATCCTGAAAAGTGTTGTCCCCAAAACTAATAGATCCCTTCCCTATTACACTCATGTATGTATTGTTTCCCATCAAGATAGGAGACATAGAACAAGGCTGAAATGAAGAGAATATAGATTGTGAAAATGCCATATGATGTGATGCTCCTGAATCTAGAAGCCATCTACCTGATCCTGGACTTGAATAAGCACAAAGAGCTTGACCTTGATTTCCTGATGTAGATGAAAAATCAGCAAGACCTTTTCCCTTAGACTGTTTTGAAGAAGAAGGAGAAGAAGATTCTGTCATTCTAGAAGGCAAACCAATTTGATTTCTTTTGAGAATATTTTTCAACTCATCAATATCCTTCTTATAACAATAATATTCTCCATGTCCATCCTTCTTGCAATATGCACAAAAGGACCTCTCCTTCTTAGATGATTTCTCTTTTGAAAATGAATTTTTATGTTCTCCTGTGGATTGTGTGTTCTTTTTAGGCTTGTACTTATTCTTTTCTTTGCTACTTGAAGACTTCTCATCTTTTACAACCAAGGCATGTGATTTTGAAGACTTCAAAGTACCCATTTGAATAAGCTTATTTTGCTCTCGAATCAAAAGATCTGTGAGAGCCTCAAAAGATGGTGATGTGAAATTGCTAATTGTCAATTGTTGAGTCTGAAAACTTGAAACAAAGGCTGCATACTCAGCTAGAAGCTTGTCCAACAAGTTAAAGACCAATTGATCATCTTCTTTCTCAATACCACAATCTTGTAGTTGTGCTCTTAGCTCATTTGTTTTAGTGACATAATCTTGAATAGTGTCAAAATTCTTAGGATCAAGGCTTAGGAGATCATTTTCAAGTTTGTATCCCTTAACCTTACCAACCTTGCCATACAAAGTAGCAAGCTTATCCCAAGCTTCATTGGCTGAAGTACATTTATCAACATGAAAAATGAGATCATCTGAAATGAACTTTCTAAGTGTACCCATTGCCATAGAATTTTTAGTGAGCCAATCCATATATGCAGTTGGATCTGTCTTAGGATCCGAAGGTGCAGTTATGGTTCCATCAATGTAGTAAATTAAACCTTTTTCCATTAGTTTACTCCATGCATGTACTTTCCATGTAGCATAATTATGTGCAATTAAGAGTGGAACTTTAGATGAACCCATGATGGAATGCAAGAGCACAAAATAAGCACAATCACACAAAAGACACCCCCTCAAATTCACTCAATCAAAGTAACCCCCCAAGCAATATCTGATTTGGCACTTTATACTTAGTGCTTTTACAATTGCCACTGCCAAAAATAGCAAAGTGGACTTTGATCTTGGTACATGCAAATTGCCAAAATAGGCCACAAATTCAAATAAAATTGTTGGTACAAAATGAGATCAATCTGATCATACCACTGAGAAGTACACAAAAAATTATGCACTTTCAAAAAAAATGGCACTCAAAAATGTTACCGTAGGAGCAAGTTATGAGCTCCCAAAGTTCCCAAAATGAAGACGAAGCAGCAACACCTGTGAGAATCTGCAATTTCTGTAAAAATCAGAAGCCAAAACAAAAAACTGATTGCACCTCTGCGAAGAGCACGAAAAATTAGTCCAAATAAAAAAAAATTGCTCGAAAAAACGAGCCAAAACGACTGAGTTATGAAGCTTCAAAGTTCGCCTTCCAAAACCAAAATGCAAATGGTGAGGGGGGAGAAATTTTCAAACAAGCGCTGACGTTTGTAAAATATTGTCTTAAATTTGACGTTCGCGGGCCCGTCGCAGTCGGCTGCAAGCATGGAATATTCCAGGGAATCTTTTGCACCGGTTTTATTTTTATTTCGCCAATGGAGGAATGTCAGCCACTGGTATGTGAGCGCCTGTCGGGAATGGACGTTGGCCACGAGTGGGCGGGGCTACGGGCTGCGGGTGAACAGGAGGCTGCCACTTGGCAACACTGCAGGGGCCGTGGTACCCCTGCGGTACAGTAAGTGTTGCAGGTACCCTACGCAGGCAGGGTACGACCTACGTTTTTCTTTTCTTTTTTTTATTTGTTTGTTTTTTTTTTTTTAATTTTTCAAATCAAAAAATTTGAAATACAAAAAAACTTTCAAAAAACTTTCGATAATATTTTTCGAAATCGTACCATCGACGCAATGATGGCGACCTAGGGGGCCGTACAGCTCTCCGGACAAAAAAAAATTTGCTTCACCGAATGACTTGCTCCAATTTGGACGATTGGACAGCCGATCTTAGGGTTTTTGGCCCTTCTGGACACGATGGGAGGGTCGGATTTGACCCAAAATGCTCCAAAAATGCAACTACCTTCTAGATCTGGCAACCACTTTGCAGCTTCAAACCCTCATAGATTTGGCCTCATATGTCCGATTTGGATGAAACAAAAGGCAAAATCAACTTTCTCGAACCTTCCGGACGCAATGGTGAGCTCAAATTTGCACCAGCAAGCTCTGATATAAACCTGCAATAAAGAGCCAAAAATAGAACCTTCCCAAATCTGGTACCTCTATTCAGAAAAAGACTCTCCAATGGCACCCAACCCGCTCTGATACCATGTTAGAATTGGCTATGGATGCCAAGATCTATGGACCAAATAGAATCAAACACACCTAAACATGTTAGAATCAAACATGCTCTGATACCATGTTAGAATCAAACATGCTCTGATACCATGTTAGAATTGGCTATGGATGCCAAGATCTATGGACCAAATAGAAAGCACAAGAAGAGAGAAAATAATGTGACAAGAATAAACTGTACTCAATGTAAATATGATATGATTCAATGTGTGTACAAATGTAGTAGAGACCCCTTGGTTATATAGCCAAGGTGAGAACATAGGAGTGCATAAGATTATGACAAGTGTCGTAATCTTATGACATGAGACAACAAAGAAAAGCTATCACTCCACCTAAAGTGGAAAGTGATAATGTGACAACCACCACAAATAGTGGATCTCCCACAAAAGGTGGAAACCTAATCACATGATATGTCCATGAAAGGTGGAAGTGATAAAGTAATAAAAAGATAAGTCCACCAAAGGTGGAAATTCTCCAACAACTCCTATGTGGTCCCTAAGTAAACTTAACTAAAGTGTAATTATGACCTAGGATAAGGTACAAAACATTTAATTACACCAAGTACGAACTTAGTCCAAGGCACAAACCACCATCAAACTGGAAACTGAGATATTACCAAAATCTGGATAATGAACTGCACAACACTACTGATGAAGATACTGCCAAAAATAGACTTACTAACAATAGTAAAAACACATCAAAACCACAGTAAACCCAGCTGAGCAGGAAACACTGGAAATCCTAATTTGCTTACTAAATAGCCTACAGATTTCCGGAAATAGGCTAACAGTTCATAACAAGGTCATCACTGAAAAAGGGACATTACAGTCCGCCCTTCCCAGAATTGTTTGTCCCCAAGCAATTGCAAATCCGGATGCTGCAAAATCTGCTCATTTTCCCATGTAGCGTCCTCAATAGGCAAATCCTTCCACTTAACCAAATACTCTTTGATTGACCTTTTCCTCAAAGAGCATTCTCTAAACTCAATAATTGCCTCAAGAATCAAAACAAGTTTTCCTTCCTCATCCAGTGGAGGCAATTCTGTTGATGCAACACATTTATGACCCAAAGCTTTCTTGAATCTAGAAACATGAAACACATTGTGCACCTTACTGCTCGATGGTAATTCTAACTCATAAGCCACTTCTCCCACTCTTCTGATGACTTTGAAAGGCCCATAAAAACGTGGCTTAAGATTTTCAGCGCCACCCTTCTTGAGAGTAGACTATCTATAAGGTTGGAGTCTCAAATATACCAAATAACCAACCTCAAAAGATCGCTCAGTACGCTGCTGGTCAGCATATAATTTTTGTTGATTCTGAGCATGCTGGATTTTGTCCCTCAATGACTTGAGAATGTCTTGACTTTGTTGCAACTTATATTTTGCCTGAGGAGCTCTACAATCGCCAAAAACAAGATCTACAAAGCTTGGAGCTTCATACCCATACAAAGCCATGAAAGGAGACATTCTGATAGACATATGATAAGATGAATTGTAACAATATTCACCCAAGTGGAGCCATCTCACCCATGCTTTTTGCTGTCCTGAGACATAGTTTCTAAGATAACCCTCCAACCACTTATTGACAATTTTAGTTTGTCCATCAATTTGAGGGTGATAACTAGTGCTCGGAGTAAGCACTGTACCACATAATTTAAACAACTCTTGCCAAAAGGTGCTCAAAAATTTACTATCTCTATCACTCACAATATTCTTTGGAATCCCATGCAAAAACACCTCATGGAAGAACAAATCAGCAACTTGTGCTGTTGTAAATGAACTAGTAATGGCCAAGAAATGAGCGAACTTGGTCAATCTATCAACCACAACAAAGATACAATACCTTCCTTGCACCTTTGGCAACCCCATAATAAAATCCATAGAAATACTCTCTCATTTCTGATTCGGAATTGGTAAGGGCTGCAAGTAACCAGTAGGAAAAACATGCTCATTTTTATTTGCTTGACATATATGACATTCTCTTACATAATTCAAAACTTCATTTTTTAACCCTTTCCATGAAAATCTTTCACGAATCTGTTTGTAAGTCTTGAATTAACCCTAGTGACCAGCGAGAGGTATGTCATGGAATGAAAGTAGAATCTTCTTTTTTAACTTAGAATCTAATGCCAAAAAGATTCTATCTTTATAGTAGATTAGCCCCCCAACCAGCTTATATCTATCATCCTGAAAAGTGCCTTCAACAATGTTGGTTGCAAAAGAATTCTTAGCATAATCTGCTAAAATCTGCTCCTTCCATTCTGCAGAAATCTTAGATAAGGAGCACAAATGAGGCTTCCTAGATAATGCATCAGCAACTATGTTATTTTTCCCTTTGACATATTCAATGTCAAAGTTGTAAGCTTGTAGCTTACTCACCCATTTATGTTGCCTCTCTTTCAAATCCTTTTGATGCAAAAAGTGTCTAAGACTATTATAATCAGTTTTAACAATGAATTTAACTCCCAACCAAGTACTGCCTAAACTTGACTAATGCATGCATGATTGCAAGCATTTCTTTGTCATAAATTGAATAAGTCCTTTCGGCCACTCTTAATTTTCTGCTCTCAAAGACAATGGGATGCTTGTCTTGCATGAGAACAACTCCAATTCCTTCTCTTGAAGCGTCACATTGTAACTGAAAAGTTTTGGAGAAGTCTGGTAAGGCCAAAACTGGACACGAGCTCATTATCTGTTTGAGTTTATCAAAAACCTCTTGAGCATTTGGAGACCATGCAAATGCCCCCTTCTTAGTGAGGTCGGTCAAAGGAGCAACCATGTGAGAGTAGCCTTTGACAAACCGTCAATAGAAACCACAAAGTCCCAAGAATCCCTCCAGATATGTCAAATTCTTAGGTGGAGGCCAATCCGGGACTGCCTTGATTTTATCTGGATCAACTCTAACTCCCTTAGAGCTGATTATATGGCCAAGGTAGAGTAGTTCTTCCATTCCTAATTCACACTTTGATTCCTTGGCATATAGGCATTCTGATTCAAGGATACTAAGCACCTCATCTAAATGTTCAAGATGCTCCTTCCAAGACTTGCTGTAGATGAGAATATCATCAAAGAAGATCAACACAAATTTCCTCATCTGCTTCTGAAAAATTTTGTTCATGCAAGACTAAAAGGTTGTTGGAGCATTAGTCAAACCAAACAGCATGACTAGAAATTCATAATGCCCAAAATGACATCGAAAAGCAGTTTTCTCAATGTCGGCTTCTCTCATCCTGATTTGATGGTACCCAAATCTGAGATCAATCTTAGAAAAATACATTGCACCATGAAGCTCGTCAAGAAGCTCATAAATTCTAGGAATAGGATATCAGTTCTTGATAGTTTTTTGATTTAATGCACGGTAATCAACACACATGCGCATGGTACCATCTTTCTTTTTTACAAGAACCACAGCTGAAGCAAAAGGGCTTTTGCTTGGACAAGTATGACCCATCTCCAAAAGCTCTTTGATGGTTTTTTCAATCTCATCCTTCTACTTCTTAGGATACTGGTAGGGAGTAGTAATAACCGGTTTTGCCCCATCTTCAAGCTCAATAATATGTTCAACCCCCCTTTCAGGTGGTCTTCCAGGAGGTATACTGCCAAAAACTTTACTCCTCTTTGTGATTAAAAATTGAAAATCTAGGTGGTAGTGTCTTTTGTCCTCCACTGGACTAGAGGGTAGAATTAAACATTCAGCTGCCCATTCAACATGATCATGCCGAATCAACTTCTCCATTCTTTTGAAAGACACAATTCGAGGACCTCCATTGGACAATCCTCTTAAAACCACCATTTTTCCCTCTGCCTGGAACTTCAATTCCATTGTTTGTTAGTTCAGAGTGATCTCACCAAGAGATTGCAGCCACTGAATCCCAAGCACAACATCCGTTTCTCCAATTCCTACAACGTAGAAATCATCTTTGACTTCATAAGTTCCCAATTGCATGGATAGGTTGGAAATCTTTCGGTTGCAAGAAATTGTGAATCCATCTGCTACCATGACTTTGAATCCTTCAACTTCTTCAGTCTTGAGCCCTCTTCTTGCAACTAACGCTTCATCAATGAAGTTATGTGTTGCTCCAGTATCAATGAGAGCAACCATTCTCTGCCCACTAAGCATACCACGAACCCTAAAAGATTCATTCTTCTGGAAACTAGTTAGTTGAGCAAAGGTATCTCCACCTCCTTGCCCTTTTTCAGGTTCTTCAGGAACTTTTTCCTCATCACTATACTCATATTCATATTGCTGTTATGGAAAATCAGATTCTGATTCATAATCAGAATAAGCTTCCATGTGATGTGAAAAACCTTTACCATAGCATCTATGCCCTCTAGACCATGGTTCACGACATGTATAACAAACCCCCTCTTTTCTTAACTTCTCACGCAGCTCTTCATCCATTTTAGGTGGAAATTATTTGAATGGAATAGGGAATTGTTTCTTTTCCTTCTTATGAACAAATGGTTTTGAAGGAAACTTAGGCCTTGGAGGAGCCAATTCCATGTTTCTAGCTTTCCTTATTGCTTCCTCAAGACTTGGTGGATCGGATTCTTTAACCCACCCTTTCAAAGGCTCCATAAGACCTTCAGAGAACAATACAACAAGCCTTCTCTCAGTGATGTTGGGCACCATCACAGAAAGTCTTTGAAAATCAATAATATAAGAATCCAAGGAACCCTGCTGTTTCAACTAAGCAAGCTCACGGAACTTGATTTTTGGATCCTTGGTATCAAATCTTTCGATCAGCTTGTTGGTAAATTCTTCATATGTATGAATGAGGTTATGGCCAAGAGTGACCAAACCGTGGTACCACCACTCGTGTGCTACTCCATCCAAATGCAAAGTTGCAAATTTGATGGCGTCTTCTTCTGGCATAGGCTTGAGTGATAGGTAATTGTCCAACTTCTGGACCCATGAACGAGCTGTGCACTTGTCACTTCCATCATAATGAACCAAGGTGACTTTGGCAAGTGCTTGTTGGTAGTCCAACTTGGGACCCATAGGAGCTCGAAAATCCTTTTTCCCGCCTCTTCCTTTCTTCTGATTCATATATTGATCAAAAGTTAAATTCTCTCTGATTTCATAGGGAAGAGAGACATACTCCATGTAACTTTGTCTTACTTCGTCTGCCATGGGGACTTCGAGCTCGGCAGAATCTTCCATCCTAGGAGTGAAGGAAGGAAGGAGAGGTCTAGGGGCTGATTCCCTTGAATTTGCAACATGTTGCCCAACTGTTCTACCTCTTGGTTCTGAATTAGAACCACTAGAATCTGATTCTTGCTTTTGCTGGGGTGTGATTACTTGCTGATCCATTTTTGCAAGTAGTCTTAACATCATGTCCAACATTGCATCAAACTTCTTTTCAACTCTAGAATCACTGTCATCATTAGTCTCATTGGTTGGTCCCTTACCCTTGTCAATCATACTGTCAACTGATGTTTCTTGGTTTCTCAAAACCTCTGAAAAGGTGTCAATCTGAAGAAGCTGAAACTAAACTCTGTTTCCTCTGGTGTAGCAACGGAATTCTTTGTCACTCATTTGTCACTGAAGCACTAAACACACAGGATGGCAGGAAAACAGGCTTTGATACCACTGAAATATACCCCTTAATTTTTGCCTTTAATTTTCAGTCACAACAATGCAAATCATGCACCCGTTAAGGATTAGCTCTAAACCAAACCACAACTGAAACAACTCTAACCAAGAATGCGCCCTAAAACCATTTAAGGAGGAGGGGCGGGCATATGGTCAGAGGAACCCTAGGATCTAATAACTTGATTAACAACTGAAAATAGAGAGCTAAACTCAACACCAAGAATGTGCACGCAAGATCCTTTTGCAAGGCGAGGTGCTAACATATGGTGGAGTGCTAGATATTAAACTGAAATACAACTTCTTCTGCTGATGCAGGCATCCACAAGCGGTGGGAATACTCCACTTATTTCGTGGTTGTGATTATTAAAAACATTTAAAGGCGGCAAGCTAGCCAATTAACCTCACTTCCACTTAAACTGTGGGGGGTATACAATCCACACAACCACTTTATTACGTGGGGGGAAAACAACAAAGTAAATTGCAGCAAACAAACAAATTGTTGTTAGTACTACTAAATAGCTTACAAACGATTAATAAACAGCTGCAATGTATCAACCATGAATTCCCAAAATGAGCAATGGTTAGAGTATCACTTCCTCTAACATTTACAATGCCAAAATGATATAAAAAGAAACTTAAAACAACATTATAACAATTTCAAACTAATCTGATCAGAAATAGGAAATACAAAAAATCAAATCAGCAAAGAGAGAATTCACCAAATTGGACGTATCTTCTTCAATTCAGCTCAGAAAGCTCTCAAACCACAGCCAATCAACAGCTAAGAGCTAGGCGTCCAATCTCCATTGAGAAAACGAGCCCAAAACAGAGAGAAACAGCTGGCATGATTCCCAAGGCAGTCAAGAAGGAAGGTACAACCTCCAGGAAGGGTCGACCTTCTCCCAAAAATCAAAAACTCAATGATAAAATCTGCAAACTTGCAGAAAGGGGCGCCCTCCACAGTAGAACAGCATGGGCTAACACCTAGAATGAAACCAAAATCTGAATTGAAGCTATGAACAGAAAATAGCTTCAACCAAGCCAAGTCAGCAACTTGCAAAAACAGGTTTTACATCAGCAACCTGTTCGATTCAAACAATTGAAGCTCCATCTGTATTTCAAAGTGAAATACAGCCATGATGATCCACCTAGGAAGCCATAGTTGCAGGCCCGAAGGATGGATTGAATTCGCTAAGCTTCCCCTTAGCCAGGTTCTGGATTCAAACCAGCAACATAACCTTACTATTCAATTTCCAAGATACCATACAAAGGAAAAGGCGCCAATATATAAGCTTTCACCAAAAGAAGATGAAACATTTGAACTTCCAAGAAACTCTTCCTTTTCCCAAAAGGGACGCCAATCTCCAAAAAGGCTTCATTTAAAATAACAAATAAACTCTTTATTCCACCCTTCAAGTCATCCCACTTTAGATAATGAATAAACATTTAATAAAATATTAAATGTAACTTACTTTATGGCCCCAACTTAAAAACCACTTAAAGTCATTAAGCTAGGCATGGGATACAACTCCAAAACACATTTTTAACTAAGTACGAACTTAGTCCAAGGCACAAACCACCATCAAACTGGAAACTAAGATATTACCAAAATCTGGAGAATGAACTGCACAACACTGTTGATGAAGATACTACCAAAAATAGACTTACTAAAAATAGCCATTGCTAAAAATAGTAAAAACACATCAAAACCACAGTAAACCCAACTGAGCAGGAAACACTGGAAATCCTAATTTGCTTACTGAATAGCCTACAGATTTCCGGAAATAGGCTAACAATTCATAACAAGGTCATCACTGAAAAGGGGACATTACAGACACCTATCTATCCTTAAGCCCAATGACAGAAGCAAATGCCATCAAGTTTTCCATCTTACACCTAACCGGGATGGCCCAAGATTGGTGGCATCATGGCCTAATAACTCAAGGTCATCAACAAGTTACCACCTACGATGACTTTACTCAAAGGTTAATCAAAAGATTCGACCAAAAGCACCCAGAATGGTACTTTAGGGAACTCACACGAGTAAGGCAGCAAGGCACTATAGAAAGTTACGCCACCGAGTTTCAGAGACTAGCAATCATGGTCCCTGAAATTTCCCAAGAGAGACTCACCTATTTGTTCATAAAAGGTCTAAGAGGATCAGTCAGAGGTATGGTGAGTGCATTAGAACCCAACCACCTAGATGAAGCTATTCAGAAGGCTATGAAATATGAAGAAAACGAGCCGAGGGACAAACCCAAGAACTCTACCTCATCATCCAAACTCCCCCACAAGGAAGAAAGGTCAAGGAGGGAAGATTCACCAAGAACATGCTCATACTGCAACAGGAAGCAAGATTATGGAAACATGTGTCAAGCAATGGAAGATCTAAAAAGGAAGGGGTTGTGCTTCACATGCCATGGACCATGGGAACGAGGCCATCGATGTAAGAGAAAGGGCCAAGTCCACAAGATAGGAACGCCCTGAAGGTGAAAGCAAATGGCAATCAAGTAAGAAAACAAGGTACGAATAAGGTGATCTCAAAAGCATCCACTCGGAAGAAGGGACAATGAACAAATGGAGCTTTGTGGAGGAGAAAGCCTAAGTGGTTTTGTCAACCCGACGCCATCAAAAATCTAAAAGAACGTATTGATCAACCAAATAAGAATTGGGAATTCTTCATAGAGCATTGCATAGATATACGCCACGCCCCTAAAACCTCCTCTTAAGTTCTCATCTTAGAGGACATCCGAGATACAAAAAGTGATTTGCTTGAGGGCAAGCAAAATTGGGAGGGGAGGACTGCCATGTCCCCGAAATTGGATACTGAGGTAACAAAGACATATTTTAAAATAATAATGATTTTTGATACCATTATAATTATAATTGTCAGAAGACAATATTATAATTATAATTATTATACTATATATCGTAAATCCCTAAAAAAATATGAATATTAAACATTGTAATGATATGGAATAAATAATATTCATTGTTATTTTGGTAAATACCATTTTTATATGATTTAATAATTAATATAAAATTAAACGACAAAATTTAAATAAACATTGGAATATGAAGATAGATAAATTTGAAATATTACCTTAATCGATCATAAGGTATCATAAGGGAACAATGATCGATTACTACCATAGGAGGAGGATAGCCTAAAAATTATTTTATAGTGGTAATAAAGTCATCAGGCCCCCAAATAAATAAATCGATAATATTATCATCGGGCCCTCATCAAGCCCCAAATAAATAAGTCGATAATATTATTATTGGACCCTCAAAATGATATGCAATACATCGCAAGAATAGTCAAAAGATTAACACATTATCTTTAACCATTGATCACCCCCGAGACTGAAATGGTACGCAATAATCACCCTTCAGGATCAAACGCTATCATTCGAAATGGAACAGGTGCCTTCGACCAAAAGGCGCGACCAAGCATAGACAGATATAACCTGTCTCAAGCTGAGATATAGAGGAGACGGACCAAGCATGATCATCAGGAGAGGCACACAGAAGAAAGCGTAGAGTAAGTGACAAGATCAAACACGAGCTTCTAGGTGAAGTAATTCGCTTAGCTATTAATGTTTAGCATTTCCAAGCTTCAGAATTAGAAAATCACTCAGCAATAGGTATCTAGATATTATTGACCACACCCTGTGATCTCTTTAATAAATACAACAGACTATTTCTCCCTTATCTAATATACAAATGGCTTAGAGATTAAACCCGGCCTGTTTGCTGTCAATACCATGACGGACCCCTTGAGAAACTCAAAGCGATGAATCTGAAACTCTGGTATGCACACCTCACTTACAAGCAACATAGGGAAGAATATGATAAATTCAGATTGCTGGAAATTCTAATATGATTATGTCTGAGTTTTATATATATAATTATATTGTTTGTTTGCTAATACCCAGTTCACATGTGCCATTTAGTGGAAAATCTAGAAAAAGACTAACATTAGGCAGATGCATATGCTTCTCTATTATTTCATAATTAATATACTAATTGGTCATGCTTATCTGATTAGTAATTCAAAGATTTCTTTAAATGTTCTTATTGTCTAGGAATTGGTTATGGTTTTCTCTTAATATTATCATGATTATAGTTGTTTCAAGCAATGACTTGTATATGAACTTAAAGGAATCAAAGATGAATGCATCTGATTGCTAAAAGATTGTCTTCTATGTGTTTGTAAACCTGCTAGGGTGGAAGGGCTTGAGACGTGTGGTGCCTAAAAAGCCCACTTAACAATCCGCTACGGCCATGGAGGGGTGGGGGTCCCACTTAACAATCCGCTGCGGCCATGGAGGGGTGGTAGGCCTAGGCCACTTATGAGCTCCACTGGCTTCCCCCAGTAGGTCATGTGTCTTCTAAGGTGATGACGTGGGTAGAAGGTACAAGTGTTCCCACTAAGCACGCCACTCTGGGGTTGAAATGGTCTTAGTTGGACGTTCAGCTCGGAGCCAAGGCGTGTGTTATCTTGATAGGATGCTTGTGCCCTTGGGCTTAGATGGATAGCTTCATGCGGATCTACCCATGCCACTCCTCATATGTCCCCATTATTGCCTTTGTGATTATGTTTGTATTTTTGGACATCTAGATATTAATGCTAACAGATATGTTACTAATATGTTGAATATAGGACTCAAATCTAAGGCTATTGAATTTGGAGAATATTATTTTGGATAAAAGAGAACCTAAACCTAATCAACAAGCAATTTCTAGGACAATTCAGGTAAGGGACATTACACCTCACATGGTAGGGCCACATACACATACATTCACAATCAAACTTAATTAAGATAACTTAGAAAACTTGGGGAATTTCTTTAAAAAATAAAGAGTTGTACTACCAATCTATAGAACAAATAAACACACAATAGGTCCTAAAGACAACTTTAACCCCAATTATTTAAAGTCATATTGTGTTATATTATTTTCCACCTCCTAAACAATCCCTCACTAGTTACGTAGTACAAAGAAGAGAGCTTTTGTAGAAAGTGGTGCATATCTAGAAAAGCTTGTATCAAGCAAAGTTTGAGATAGTATTTTAAAACTATATACTCATAGAAACAATAGTTTATATTACATTAACTGTAATGTCCCCATTTTCGAGAGCATCAGAGTTCAAAGGACCAGCCTATCATGTGATCCTCGTAGGCTAGTGTTTAGTGATTAGACAGTCCAGTTGGGCGTTAATGAGCTCTTCAGTTGGCGGTTGACCATGTTTACCTCTCCTATTTGTTGGTATATTCTGAGGCTAAGCTATTCAGAGGTTTCTAGTTCCGTTTTGAGGCACTTACTATTTATAGTAAGTTAGTTGATTGTCAGTGGCCAACCTTTCTAGTTTGGGAAAAGCATTTGGATTGGTAGCGATTTCTGTGGTTGACCATCTGGTTCTGATGGAATCGAGATATAATGAGTATTTTTGGAGTTATGACATTTTAATTATTAATAAAGTAATACTTTATTAATAATTAATTATAAAGTGCATATTATATTATTTTATTTTGACTTTATTATAAGTGGGGCCATTTAATGATAAAAGACAAATTATAAAATACCTTGATATTGGCGCCCAAGTAATTAAATATTATAAAGTCAAATCAAAAGGCAAGCAAACATTATAATATATTATTAGATGATTAAAAAGGGGCCTCTTGGAGAAATCGACTTCATGAAGGAGAGTATAAAAAGGTTTTGAAATGCAAATGAATTCATTCTTGAAATCATTCAACACTTGTCTATTCTGAAGAAGCTTTGGCTTTGGAGAGAAACCTAGGGTTTCGCTGTAAATTCAATCTTAGAGAACGTAGCCTCTCTTCGATTGTGCTACATACAGGTGAGAAGATCACCCAAGGGTTGCAAATATTGGTGACTTCACACGGAGGTCGCATTTGTGTTTCATTGGAGAAGAAATTCAGAAGTTTACAAAGGGTTTTGAAGGTTAATCATTTGCAGATCAGAAGTTTTGTTAGCTGCTACAATAATTGCTACAGTACCCGTGCTACAGTGCTAGGCATTCGTTATTGTGGATTCTGAGCATTCGTTGGGTTTTCAATGGTCTATGGAGCTGGGCGCAGCCTTCACAAAGTGAATCGATTGCAAAGGAGGAGTCTTGAGTTGCTGTTCATACATTCTGGGCAGTCTTGATTCCATTTCATGCACTTCTAGACTGAGGTTGCTGCTACTACAGGTTTGAGTATGTAATAACTGAACTTATAGTCCTTCTCACACTCAGAAATCCTGTGTCATTTGAGGTTATTGGTATTTGTAATCAGAAATCAGACTATTTAATACTTCTGTTTGTACTTATTGCCATTCTCTCAGTCCTACAGTCAGTTCTGAGTAATGTTTGACTGTAAATCAGAAACATTTGGTGTTTACTGTGTATCTCTGAGAGTCAGTTTATCATTGCTATTCCCTATGTAATCTCAAACAATCATTGTGATCAGTCTGAATGGTATTTTCTGAATATGCCAAATTCTGATATGAACTTCTGAGCAGCAATATATAATAGAATCAGTCATACCAATGTCCATTACAATCAGGTATTAGCTGCTGCAAAATTCTGGGCAATATATTCAGTGACAAGTTTGCAAATATAAGCATAGACATAATTGTTGAGTTCTGATTTATTGGTGGAATGTTATAGTAAGCATTTCAATGATCATTCAATGCATGTTTAAGTCTGATAAAGATTTTTGAGCTTTTAGTGATGCTTTCTTTATAATGAGTTGAATATATGTGATTTGCAAACCTCAAAGTCGTTGAAAGATAATCAGATCAGTTAGCTTGTGATATGTTTGACAAAATGTCCCATGTATAAAACTGAAAATTAATCGAGCAAATTCGCAAAGCATAAAATCAGATCGGGGTGGGATATCTCATTAACTTTGTGAAAACAGAATGCAACATATCACAAAAAATACAGCTAAAAGGTACCACATTATGAGTTCATATTGAATACTAATCCCTATAATTATATCATAAAACCATATGTCCACTAACAACCAGATACCATAAAAAACTATAAAGTTGTGTCACCAACAATCATACCAATAAACAGTATGAGCAATGAAACCATCAATGTGAGGTGAATCCTTGTCGTTAAGTTAATCACTCCATCCCTAGGTTGTCAATCTTGGTACAAGGGAGGTACATGTAGGTGGATTGGGTCTCTAGGTTTGGTATAGCTTAGTTAAATTTGCACAAAAAACATAAAAAATATAAAAATTTTATCCAAATAAACAAGCTTAACCATGCTATGCATAAATGAGGTTTCCACCTTGAGCATCAATGAATACTTGCTTTTGTGATTGTTTTAAAAAACTTCAAAAAAAAATGTAATCAATCCAAGTTCTCCTAAGATCCAGACTAGGTTTACCCTAAGTATTGGAAGAATAAGGAGTTTGTCATTGATATGTTTGTTGGCAACATGATCATGGTGTATGAGTATAAAGTTGTGCAGTAAGCAGTACAATGTTATTGATTTCAACATTGCGATCCGGTATGAAGATCATTGTGCAAATCATTTTATATAGCTTGGGCATGTTTGAAGATGGTTATCCAGTGGATATTTGCAAGAAGGTTTGATCCAGTGAAGATAGATGAAAGGAAAAATGGCTAAGTGTCAAAATAATGTTTTCAATGTACAAGACATCCGGTATTTTGGTCCGCATTGGTCCGCTATGTACAATCTCGCTCTGCAGTTTTGGTATAATTTTGTTGGATGTTAGAAGAGTCTAAATCCAAAATTTCACAGTTTTTCGGTCTCTAGTGTTGAAGTTATGAATGACAGAAGTTTTGGTCTAGTAGTTACAGTGTTACTAGTATAGTATGTATGATTTGGAGGATCCGCATCTCTTTGCGGATTGGTATCTGGTTTTGCAAATTTGTGGAGATGTTGACAGGTGTCAGTAACACCTATATTCCAAGTAGCATGAAGTTTTGAGGTCCGCGTGTCTGTTTGTGGTTGAACAATTGATGAATTTTGTTGTTAAGTCATTACTAGTGCCGACCTAATAAGTTTTGGGTATTACAAAGTTTTGAGAAGTATTGATCCATTATGTGGAAGCTATTATAGGTCCATGCCGACCTATTTGGATGTGTTATAAACTTTGAATCATGGTGTGAAACGTGTATGTGTATGTTGAGCCGACAAGTTATATTTTGTGTGATACATCTAATTAAGCCGACCTAATTGATATTGTAGGTGTTAGTGGATGAAGCGGATATATATATATATATATATATATATATATATAAGATCTTTTTCAATGTTTTGGATATGAGTGATGAGATGTGATGTGTAGATAATGAGAATTGTGTGAATGTGATGCAAATGTAGAGCATTTTAGAGTGTTAGTGCCCATCAATATGAAGTGTATAAAGTCAATATATTGAGCTTCAATGGAACTGTATTCCAGCATGTTGTAGATGCATTTGTAATGGTTCAAAACCTGGTTGTGAGCCACCAATCTCTTCTATCTTTTATTCCTTTTGTGGGCAATGAGTCCACTAGGATAGTGAGTCCACCTACACTAAGCAATTCTGTAATATCTTATAACCGGTTATAATATATTGTGAGCTAATCCTCACCGTTGTTTTTCCCATTTTGGGTTTTCCATGTAAAAATCTAGTGTTCATGTGTTATGTGTTTTGATGGTTGTTTTCATGGTTTCCTTATTGCAAATTGAATATGCTATGTGGAATGAAAGTTTAAATATTTATGTGGTTTCAAAGAATACTGATTCACTCGTCCTCCCCACCCGCCCCTCTCAATATTTTGGGTGTTCAACACTAGGTATAGCCTAGGTCTGAGCAAGGCATGGAATACCCTTCCCAAGGACATTCAAGTTTATCTAAGATGAAATAACGACATACCCAAGTAGGATACCAAAATAGAAATGGGACCATGCCATTTCAAAATGTTAGCCAACACAAGATAAGACCTAATTTAGACTAGATACTACTTTAGCAGTCTAGATATAGAACCCAATAACTTTCCCAACCATTCCCACCAATTGGAGAATCATTGTCCTTAAGTCAGGGTTCTCAATACTTATCTGCACCATAGACACCAAATAGTTGAAGATTTTCTTGCATTGTTGGTCATGTCAAGTAGGAGCAATGTCTAGTGCTGACTTTGGCACATTTATACCACCATCGAAGGCAACAAATCCAATGTGCAATGCAAAAGGCTATTCTACGTCAAAGTTATAGGGTGAGGAAGTATAGGGTGAATGCCTAGCCATGATTTCGACTATTGCCTAAATGACTCATGTTGTCCTTGCCAAAGCCCTAACAAAGGGTGTTTTGATGTCCAACAGACAAGGAATCTAGGGAGATCTTGTTCACATGCAAAAAGCACTCTCCCAAATGCCAATGAGTACCCTGAAGTGGGCACATGTGCACCAACATGGAGCATATGAGTAGTAATCACAAAAACTTTGTTGTTAACCCCAAACTATCAAATAGAAGAAGTAGAATTGAAAATATCAGAATTTCTGTCTTTATAAAGCTGAATAAAAATTTAAAGAAAACCATATCTCAAAATTATCTGAATATTATAACTCTTATAAGAACAATATGCTAAGTCAAAGACTCAACCCAAAAGAATGTGGAAAGTAAATGATCCCCTTCCAAGCATCTCAAACTCTACGATAAAATGATAAAAAGCTTAAAATAGTTTTGATTGGTTCCAAAAAGAGCATCTACAACAAGATTGTCCAAGGCATTATAAGAATACCTCTACTAACAAACCATAGTACAACAAACGTCATGCAAAATAAGCATTCTTGGCTTACATTTTGATTGGCAAATAAAGACACTTTGTTAAGTATTAGTCTAGAAACTTCTTTGACATGGAGGAAGTAAAAGTTATCTTATCTATCTATTATAAAGAAAGCTTTATTTCCCATCAAGTGTAATTATGAAGTTGATATTTTATTTCATGACCATGCTTTCTTTATCTATGTCATAATTATAAAATCTGTAACCCTATTTTAATTTAATAGATAAATGACAAATGTCTCTTAAGAGGTAAATAGTGTGACACAGGGCAGGATCAAGGCAACAAGAAGATTGTGTCAAGCACAAAGGAAGCAATCCCAGGCTTGGATAACAAGCAAGAATTTTTGCCTCATAAGGTGGGGGTTAGAAATAGCACATATGGTCCCTCCAAGGACACATGGAAAAAAGCTAGTGAACAAAGTGCTTCCAAAGACCTAGCTCCCTAGATTATGAACATTACCTTGGAGAAACTAAAGATCTTCCTTGAGGAAAAGATTCCTGCTCTTGAGATCTGTTGTCTATAATACAAATTATCGATTAATCAATATTTTGGGATACAACAGTCACGTAAGAGAAAAACTCTTGAATCAATAAGCATAAAGAAGCTTCAAAGAACTTATATTCCTTGTGAGAGAGTTCTTAATAGTGTGGAAAAATTGAGCAGATTCGGGTCAATTTCTAAATCAGAATCCTTTTTCATTCATGGATTGCTTGCTTCATTGCAAATGCCGATGACCTTGACTTAGCCCCACTTGAGATTCAACTCTATGATCTCTACTAGCTCTAGAAAGATATTTCCTTTGTCTAATAGGAGATTGTAATGTCCCATTTTTTAAATAATTTAAAGTTGTGGTCAAATTTTTGTTACTATATAACTAGTGTGCTTTGATTTTACTTAGTAAACAATATAAGTAAATACCATAACTACAAATAACTCAGACCAATAATTGCATAAAGATGTTTCCATTCAATTGCTTCTACAAAATAGTTCAGGGAATCTCCAAACTGGTGGTCCCCTTTCTCACATACAATAGAAGTATATTAAGTGGCCGATGGTTGTTGAGAGCTTACAACCATTGGCAACTACCAAGAGCAAACACTTACATCTGAGAAACTAATTATGCCAACAACCAAATAAGTAAATTAAAACTAATGCCTTTCCCTCCTCCCCCCTCCCCCGCATGTTTTTAAAGAAGTGGTTTTGTGGAACCACCTAGACAAAACAAGGAGGATATTATGGCCAAACAAAAGGAGGAAAATACCAAAGTATGGAAGAAGAAGTAGGAGAAAGAAAAAAGAAGTCCATGCTTGTGCAAACATCCTTTCATGCTCAAAATGAGGTTAATCAGTGGTATATTGATAGTGGTTGCTCAAGACATATGACTGGAGACAAGCAAATTCCTCACTTTGAAAAAGGTTAATGAAGGGATAGTAAAATTTAGTGACAATGATACAGTGAAGATAATAGGAAAAGGCACTCTTAGCCTTGACAATGGAAAAATGAAAACTGAAAATGTATTATATGTTGAAGGGTTGAAGCATAATCTTCTAAGTGTGAGCCAAATGTGTGACCAAGGACACTCTCACATTTCATGCTAATGGTTGTGAATTTTGAAAGGCAAATACAGGGAAACTTGTTGCAAATGCAAGTAGAACCATGAACAATCTTTATATCCTTAGTAAAATCAAAGGAGAAAAATGCTACATGTGGCAAGAAGATAGAGTTAGTTATGGCACAGAAGGATAGGGCATATAAACTTTAACAATCTTGTAAAAATCAGCAATAAGCAGGTAGTGAGAGACATGCCAAAGATTTCAAAGCCTTCAAATACCATTTGTAAGCAATGACAATATGGTGTAAAATACCTTTCCCAGATGATGGCATTTTTGCGATTGTTTCAGTTTGTCAGAAGTTCCATTTTGACAAACATATTTCATCACAATGCAGATAGTAAACAATATTCAAATGAAATACTTGCAGAGACTTAAAAATCAGACTTTTATAACTTCATTCCTTCCATACTAAACTGACATACATTGAGGTAAATGCAGATGCAAGCTACAGATTTAAGCTTCTCAGTAAGAATAATGATACGGTACAGATTACAAGGTCTAGTACTCAGCACTGTGCAACATCAGAACATGCTTATCACTTTATTACAACCCAGATTGTGACAGAAAACTCAAATGACTTACAACTCTATCTCAAATTGTTTAATCAGCAATACAAACAGTCCATATAGCCTATGACAGCCTAGTTTGCTTACAGCTGACCACAACTTGCTCTCATTTTATTTTGTATACATCAAGGACAATGTGATACAATATTGTTCAAACCTGGAACTGCACGTAAGTCTGAAAATGGACAGCAGCATCTTGAATAAAGTCTGAAGACCCTGAAACATGCCTACACCCAGCTTCTACAAACTCATACGACATCTATACATGCATTATTTGGTCTTCAAACCCTACATGAGGAAGTTACAAGCCATGGATAGAGTTAAACTGTTGCGCCTGGGCCTGAAACACTCACGCCAATACAGATTAAGCCCGCACACCTTGATATAGGGAGCCACGACTAGAGAACAAGGGATTAATATTGTTATCAGCAACCTGCGACTTCTTCTATGAAGCTCACGACCAAAAAACCCAAGTTTTTGCCTCAGACCTTGTTTGCTCTAGATGTCTAGGGTTTGTGATGACCCACGACCTTCTTACAACCACACCCAGCAAGATCTAACTAATGAACTATCTCAGGAAATGCAAACTTGGCACCCTGAATCATATGATAACCCAACCAAATTGTACGCCACTCTTCGCCATCAAGGAAATAGAAATATAAGTCGTTTTCTCCCAATTTTGTCTTCGCAAGAGACTCACAAAATTGCCATTATCATCCAAGTAGAAGACTTGAATGATCTCGACAAACCAGCTAGGGTGGAATCATTTCACCACCAAAACCAAAAGCCCTAGGGTTTCTCCTCCACAAGACCAAGAACTCTAAGAAGCTCTCCAAAAGTGAAAGTGAGAAAATAAACAAGCATATGCAAATGAGCTTCGAAAACCTCTTTTATATCCAAAAGTCACTTTATAACATATTTAACTAATTATTTAACATTACCTTTTTAAATGTACTTTTCCCGCTAGGTAATATTAAACAATTAAATAAATTAATTCTCTTTTTCTGACTTTAGCCTACGAGAATTAAATAGGCTGAAATGTCCTCTTGGATGATCACTGAGAAGGGGACATTACATATGGGAAGCAAACAAGGGTGAGTTTCAAGACAAAGGAGTACTCAACGTCTAAACCCTTGGAACTTATCCATACTGACCTATGTGGGCCAACTAGAACAAAAAGTATGCAAGGTTAGAGTTCCTTTATG
The DNA here is from genome assembly GCA_007115665.2 of Sequoiadendron giganteum. Lineage (NCBI taxonomy): Eukaryota > Viridiplantae > Streptophyta > Pinopsida > Cupressales > Cupressaceae > Sequoiadendron > Sequoiadendron giganteum. The sequence goes on along the minus strand of CM021102.1, from coordinate 402,656,361 downwards.
TTGTTAATTGATGACTATTTCAAAATGACTTGGGCTACGTTTTTGAAAGAAAAATGTGAAGCTTTTGAGAAGTTTAAGGCATTTAAAGCCTTCGTTGAGAAAGAAACTAGTCTAAAAATCAAATGCCTAAAATTGGATAGAGGAGGAGAGTTCACGTCAAATGAATTTGAAGAATTTTGTGAACAACAAGGTATAAGGAGACATCTTTATGATGTGAGGACTCCATAGCAAAATGGAGTTGTGGAAAGAAAAAATAGAACTGTCAAAGAAATGGAAAAAACCATGTTAAAAGAGTCCAAGCTATCAAACACTTTTTGGAGTAAGTGGTTCATACGACAGTCTACTTTCTGAATTGAGGACAAATCAGATAAACAATAGAAAAACACCATATGAACTATGGAAGGGTAGGCCTACATCAGTGAAGTATTTCAAGGTATTTGGGAGCAAATGTTATATAAGAAGAAATGAGGAAGATTTGGGAAAATTTGACTCTAGGTTCGATGAAGGTATTTTCCTTGGTTACTCTTCAAGGAGAAGCCTTTAGATGTTACAATAAGAGATTGCACAAAATTATTGAAAGTGAAAATATCAAAGTGGATGATAAAAGGCACAAGAAGCTGATTGTTAAAAGGGAGAAAGTTGCAAAGAAGAGGAAGTAGAGGTTTAGAAATGAGGTAGTTGAGCGAAGAGACATCAAGACAACATCTAAGACACAATCTAGATTTGTTCAAAGGAATCATCCAAAATATCTAATTCTCGGTGACGAAGAAAAAAAAATTCAGACAAGAAGGAGATTAGCTAGTACATAAGAACATGCAAACCTATCCTTGCTCTCTAAAGTAGAACTCAAGAACTTTACAGAAACTCGAGAAGACAAATATTAGGCAAATGCTATGGAAGAGGAGTTGAATCAATCAAAAAGAATGAAACTTGGGAACTTGTCAAGGACCTAAGGATAAGAATGTAATTGGTACTAAGTGGGTGTTCAGAAAAAAACTGAATGAGGATGGCCAAGTTGTGAGAAACAAAGCAATGTTAGTATGCAAGGCATATGCTCAAGTAAAAGGAATTGATTTCGAAGAAACATCTTCCCTTGTTACACATCTAGAGGCTATAAGGATGTTTTTGGCATTTGCTTGTTTTAAAAACTTCAAAGTCTATGAAATGGATGTCAAATCAATCTTCCTGAATGGAAACTTAGAAGAAGAGGTGTATATCCAACAACCTGAAGGGTTCATCCTATTAGAAAGTGAGGACTATGTATGCAAGTTAAAGAAAGCACTTTATGGGTCGAAACAAGCCCCCAAGGCTTGGTACTCAAGATTAGACAAGTATTTACACCAACAGGGCTTCAAAAGGGGTATTGTTGACAACAATTTATATATTAAAATTGAAGGTGATCATCAATTGATTGTTGTAGTCTATGTCGATGATATCATTTTTGGTGGAACTAGTAACAAAATGTGTCAAGATTTTGACATGAACATGCAAAAGGAGTTTGAGATGTCCATGCTTGGTGAGTTGCCTTTCTTTCTTGGCTTGAAATATCTCAATCCAATAAAGGGATATTTATTTAACAAACCAAGTATATTAAAGAGATGTTGAAGAAATTCAGGATGGAGGATTGCAAACCTGTGAGTACACCCATGGTCACAAGATGCAAATTGAGTAAGGATGATGAATCCCTTGAGGCTAAACAAACTCTCTACATGTCAATGATTGGGAGTTTGTTGTATGTGGCAGCTTCAAGACCTACAATATGAAGGCAATAGGTATGGTGGCAAGGTTGTAGGCTGCACCAAAAGAAACCCATGTGTAGGCAGTTAAAAGGACTTTTAATTATCTAAAAGGCACTTTGGAATTTGGCTTGTGGTATCAAAGAGGTGAAGATTCCACCTTAACAACATACATCGATGCAGATTGGGCTGGTAGTGTTGATGACATAAAAAGTACAAGCAGAGGTGCATTCTTTCTTGGAAATAATCTTGTATCTTGGTTGAGTAAGAAACAAGCTTCAATTTCTTTGTCCACAATAGAGGCAGAATATATAGCAACAGCATCTTGTTGCACTCAAGTTCTTTGGATGAGGCAAACACTACGAAATATTAAGATAGAATATGATCATCCAATATATATATTTTAACTCAACGCTAACATGATCAATATTTCAAAGAATCCTATGATGCACTCCCAAACCAAACACATTCCAATCAAATATCATTTCTTTGATTGCAGACATCTTTACAAAGCATCTTCCAAAAGGGACTTTTGAGTATCTCAGATAGAAGTTGGAGGTGATATCCTTTTCATCTAGTCATTAATGAAATGCATTATACAAGGGGAGCTCATCACTACATTATCTTACGGCTCCAAGGATTCCTTTGTCATTAATGTCAAAGGAGGAGAAATAGAAAAAGGGGGAGCATTATATATTCACAGATTATTCCCATGAGAGGTTGCCATCGATGACAAAGGGAGAGATTGTTGGATTATTGTCATTGATGTCAAAGAAGAAATCAGATCATTGCTAAAGCAAATCAAAGGCCAAAGGCCACTAATCGTCATTCAAAAAAGACCTTAGCATTGAAGAGAGATTTCATAATGGGCTGACCCATTTGGCACCCATATTGGAGTTAAATAAAATAAATTTCATTTGTATTAATGTTGGCTGGCTGCTGAACCCCCTCATAGAGCTGTCCATTCTTGGAGATTAAAATTAAATAAATTTATATACTATCTTAAGGGGCCGACCTCTCATTGTGATCGCCCATTTTTTTTGAGAATTAAAATAAAATATTTATACTTCAAGTGTGACTGACCCCTCTTGGATGGGTCACCTCCTTTCGGCGAAGGTGTACTTTGGAATGTATATATGCCAGTTGTGTGAGGGAAGAATACATAGAGCAATTAACAAAACATCTTTCTGACTTAGAGCAGAAATATATTCCCCATCAGCAGATTTATAGCAGATCTTTAAAGGAAATTTATAGCAGACTTTTGGAGGTGATTTATAGCAGACTTGGAGCAGACCTAAGAGCAGATTTATAGCAGACCTAAGAGCAGTTTTACAACAACAGACATAAGAGCAGATTTGCAGCAGACTTAAGAACATATTTGTAGCAGATTTTATGAAGTAGACTCTTATGCTTTAAAGAAGCAATATCAAGAAGATGAAAGTTTGTTGTGTTAAGAGGTTGGTGCCTCTCTATAGAAGAGATTGGTGTCTCTTGTTGGGTTGGTGCTCAATAACGGGGATTGGTGCCTCCCAAGTTGAAAAACTCAGTGAATCATTGTAAAACTCGCAAGTACTCGTGCATGGAAAACCCTGGTGAGTCATTCGCACCAAAAATCACCACCGAGTCATACTGAAAATCATGGCAATTCCAAGGCATAAAATCACCTAAACCTCACGAGTTTTCCCACGAAATTGCTAAAAAACTTTGTGCAAAAGGATATAAAACCCAAACAAGTTCGATTTTATTTTTTTTAACCCTTTTCTATGATGCTACTACATTTTTTGACGACGAGAGTGGTTTTCACATGATGTGATAGGGTTTCCAAGCAATGCGAGAGGCTCTAAATCAGGAAAAATTGCAGCCATTATTAATTTAATAAAAAACAACATTCTCCAAGTTCTTGTTTGAATTTGATATTATTAGCCCTTGACATTCTTTGGATGGAAGCAGATTATTTTGGTTTCTTGGGTAGGTGGAAGATACCCAAGGAAACTTGGGAAGAAAGAATTTGTAATTTTTGCAACAAAGGGGTTGTGGAAACGGAATGGCACTTCATCATGGAATGCAGTGTGTATGAGGATATCCGTACTCAACATGGTAATAGTTTGAAAGTGGACAATATACACCAGCTATTTGTGGAAGATAAGATTAATCAGGCAGCTAGCCTTCTAGTCAAAATTTATAGCAGGAGATCCGACTTGGAAAAGAGCATGAAGACAAACTAGGCCTGTTGTTTCTCGGTCCCATAGACTGTTTAGTCTCATGGACGTCATTAAAATCTTTCATTCATTCATTTAGTTGGTCTGCCCTGGAAAAATAAAATTGATAGATGGAAAGATATCCCCTAAAGACCATCTCAATTATTGAGCTATGTTAAAACAACATTAACTAAGAAGACATTGAAATCTATCAAATAAGATGAGCTCAAAGGGTAAGAATGGAGATTTCATAGAAAGTCTTTGGTTTAGTCCATGAAAGTTATATTAATGTGTAATACTCAAGTAACACTATGAAGCAAAAAAGGCCATGGGACTCATGGCCTTTTCTGCTTCATAGTGTTACTCAAGTATTAAATATTAATGTGTAATGCTCGAGTAACACTATGAAGCAAAAAGGACCATGGGATTCATGGCCTATTTTGCTTCATAGTGTTACTCGAGTATTACACATTAATATACCTTTAGTGACAATTTTTTTCCAAACACCCACACAACCTCCTATACAACCAAATAATTTGAGCCTTGTATGTATGTTAATCAAAAAGTATAAAATCATTATCTAACACAACGCTATACAAATTTTATAACTTTATATATGTGTTTTTGAAGATTTATTTTTTTTAAATATGTATTTTCAAATGTTCGATAAATATACCAAGTTATTGTCGAGTTTTTGTCTAAGTCCCAAGTTTTAAAAAATTTTGGGCTTGCCGAGTTATTGCCGAGTTTGAGTTTTACAACTATGGGTGTCTCCAATGGATTGGTTCCTACAAAGATAAGTGGGGATTGGTGTCTCCAATAGGTTGGTACCTACAAAGTTTGCAAAAGAATTTATATAAGCAATATTTTGCCATGGTTTTCTCCTAAAAGGGTTTTCACATAAATCTCGTGTTCTTTTTGTGTTTTTAATTGTTGAAGTTGTGTGATTGATATTAGTGTGATTATTAATTTGAAAAAGTAAAAGATTTACTTATACTGATTCACCCCTCCCCTCTCAGTATAAGTGTGTTCTCATCACTTCATGCTCCCTAGCAAGTTGGAAATATATGTTGTCATATGGATGCGCATGAAGATGGCTCCTATTGTTTGTGGTTGCCATGTTTTGCTGTGTTGGCGTTTCAATTCGCATCTCTGGTATGTGAATTAGAAACAGACAGTTATGCGTAGATAAACTGCTCTTAGAATTAGGAGGGGAAGCTCCCTCTTTGCTGATGTTGCTTAAGAAAGTAAATTAAAACTAATATGCCTATCTTTTTGTTCAGCTAAGAGCACAAGGTTATAGAACTCAAGCATCGTAGCTGAGGTTTTCTCTTTTAGAATTTCAACTATGACTAAGCCTACGCTAATGACGTTTCTAACTACTCAAGTAAATGCAGAGCATGAGAGTTAGAAATGAACAAGGGATGATTCTCTGACAAAAATACTTAAACAAACTTTATCCCAATGCACATCTATTGAAATTTCAATGCAAGCTGAAATAGAGATCATATAAGCGTAACATATAAAACGGAAATCTGAGACATTATATCAAGGCAGCAAAGCAGGCACAAGACTTTATTTTCTCAAATCTCAAGAACAAAGGATTACACTTCTGGGAGAGTAGGATTGTAGCAAAATAAGCATACAGTTTTGCGATCAACCAGAACACATTGACACAAGACACATGGACTGAACAATATCTTGCAGCTAAAGGAGGCATGCAAGCTTGCTCTTAACACTAAGTGAACAACACTGAATAACAATGAGAAGGCACTAATAGGCTCAACGTTTTGTTATCACGAGCATCATTTAAAAATAAATGGGCAAGGCTGCCCTTATTTATAACCAAGCAGAGGAGTAGGGAACCCTAAAATCTCCTTGCTTTTAAAACTAAGACTTTCCAACATGCAAGCTTTTATTTCTAAACCTAAACAAGATAAGCATCTAACAACTATGAAAACCTAAAAACAAGGAAAGTGCCAACTATTACAACTTGATATTTGCCCTTTAAAGAATGGATAATCATTGAGATGAGAATAGAAAGAAAGCTTCTAGAAGATTGCTACTTTAAATCTCAATCACACCCGCCAAAAAGCGGGAAACTATATTTCTGTCAGGAGCATCAATACTATCAATAGAAAAGTTCCACTTTTCTAAGATTTCTTCACCTTCAACAATAGATCTCAGAAAATCTTTGACCTCATTGGCTGCTTTCTCAAACCTCGCTGACATCATCGAAATCTGACTCATCCTTCCAACACTGCCATTGCTGCCATGGACAACATTCTGGAACTCGGCTTATACTTCGTCAAGTCCGATGTAGGAACCATCATCACGACAATACCAACAAGGGATCTCTGCAACAAATGAACTCGAAAGCATCAACAACCCTTTGTTTGTATGCAACAAACTCCTCAGATATCCTTTCATAAGTTCTCACCTTGAAGAGGTGACGTTCTTTCCATGCAAGAATTTGTCTCTTGTGTTCTCTTGAAACCATTGAGCCATATGCCGTACCTAAATCTGCAATGATGACTTCGTGCATAGACTTCACCTCTGCGATCAACTACTCAAATCCCTGGATGTCTTGGCATAAATCATGGGCATTATACCTTAGCTGATATATTTGTGCTAGAATCTCCATGCCTCTAGTGATGACTTCCTCAATCCATTCTTGTGTTTGCTTCCCACATATCACCAACTGCCTCAGCTGTTGCTGATCAGTTGGTGTCTCTAGAACCTGGGGCAGCAACTAAGTTGCTCATGAAGTGCCATGAACAAGATTTGAAATTTATAGCCTGAGTTGTCGGATTTCAGCCTTGAAGGCTACCTTATCCTCTCCATCTTTAAGCACTCTATCTTGAAGATTCTCCACTACAACTTTGAACAAACTGACATCTGTATGCTTGGTATTTTTACTAAGATTAGTCTTAACCATTATGAAATCATTCGCCTCTACTTCATCATCATTTCTATCCTCAGGAGGTGTAGCAGTCTCCATAACCATCTCACCAACTGGATTCTTTTTAAAATGAATTTGCTTCTTTGCTTTCTTTTTAGAAGCTTCCTGTTAAACGTTGTCAAGTCCATCCAAGTCCAAAAATATAAAATCCTCCTTCTCTTCCTTCCTAGGGAGCTCTCAAGCCAAGATGTGGTGTCTCTACTAGCTTCCTTGGGAGGTTCAGCGCAACTTCTGCTTTTGTTTCCTCCAAATCAATGTGAATCGGAGAAGCCCTTGGTGATGGTGGAGAATAGGAAGTCACGAGCACCTCTTCTTCTTGTGGCTTGGCTCTACTGGAGTGACTTTTGCTACAACTGTTGGCTGCTCTTGTATAATTATACCTTAAAAATCCAACCTTCTCTTTACCTTCTTTGTTGTTCTATTACCTTTTGCACCCGCTTGAGGATGACTTACAGCCTTCATCTTTGGTTGTGCTCTCGAAGAAGAAGGAAGAGATGATTGTATTCTTGGAAGCTCTGCTACTGGAATCGCTTTCTTCCTCTTGTGACTTAAGAAAAGCTTGTTGTTCTTTATGACTCGATTTGTCCTTTCTTCGACTGAAATGCACTCTTTGTTGAACCAATGGACCTGTGGAAGAGCTTGCTACTAGTCACTCAAAATGACCAAGGTGTTTGACTGCAACATTGCTTGCATCTCCCAAAGCATGCAAATTGAACACTAGTTTGATGTGGTGCAAATCAATCTCAGATGTTTTTGGTGAAATCATGGTATAGCATTGTCTTGGTCTCGCATTCGATGGGAGTGTATTCCATACTGAAAATCTTAAAGATTGACTGTGAACTTGAGTATGTTCGGACGAGTTTTGCACAAACCCTAATTTTTACCTTGCTGATTTTTCTTCTTCAAACAGATAGATTTTTCGAAAAAAAATCTGAGATATGGGTTTTGTAGGAAATTTTATTGCAAGAGGACCCAGATTGATCTTTTTCGAAAAATTTGATGGCTGGTCGAAAAAGCAGAAAACCCTAATTTTTGAAAATTTTCACCAGAAAAATTGAGAGTTGGTTTTGTACAGAATTAAGTTTAAGAATGGCCCAATTGATCAGATTTTGAAAATACTGAAGGCTGATTGAAAAAGCAGCAAACCCTAGAATCTAAATTTTTTTTTGAAAAAGCTGAGATCTGGGTTTTGTTCAGAAGTATGTTTCAAGAGGACCTAGAAGATCATATGTTGAAAATTTTGAAGTTATCTTGAACATGCATAGAAAAAGCAGCTGATGCAATTTGAAAAATTTCTTCAAAATTTTCCAGAATCAAGAACTAATATGACCCAAATCGCTGAAAATTGAAAACTTAGACCTTCTCTTTGTGAAAATCGATGCCCTGGAAGAAAAAAAGGAAAGAAAAAAATATAATGAATTGTGAAAAAGCACTGAACTTTGGCTCTCGAATCTTATGTTGAAGAAAAATTTTATGTTTGCTCTTCTCCACCTTGGACGCCACCTACAAAAATTATGAGGAATGGAAGGCAAAGGCGTCTTCAATAAGTTGGGATTGAGAAAATCTGCTTTCATTCTTAAATTTAGAGTTGTAAACCCTAACTCAAGTGCATTGAACTTGGGCGCCTTCTTTCTTCATTTGAAATTTTGAAAATTTGAAAATTTTGTCTAAGGCATAGCTTCTTGGGCGCCCTTCTTGGCTAAAGGCGTTTTTTTCTCCAAACTTAATCATTTTTCCATCATTTTCAGGATTTTGCTTGATTCTATCCTCTATTTGATTTTGATTGTTGGACACTCGATGAATCCGATGATCTGGTAGAATGATCCATTGCAGAGCCTGAGTGAATCTGATGAAGTTTGTCTGGAGGCAACTTCTGAGAAAAACATCATCTTTACCCTCAAAATCTTGGGCGCCTATCTCCTTTTGGGGCACCCATCAAAACCAGTGTTAGCCATTTTATGTTTTTCAAGTTTCAACACTGTTTCCTCACCTTCAGATGATTTCGCCATTCCGGGAGCTAGATTGATTTGATTGACTGATGTCTGGGCTCGTCGGATAGCTTGAAGGATTCTGAGAGGGGTCTCTTGGGAGTTGTATCCTTTGAAAACTGAATCTAGGGGGTCAAAAGCTTGGGCGCCCCTGGCAAGCTAGAGCGCCCAACTCCTCCAGAGTTAGAATTTTCTTGAAATCTTCATTTTGACTGACTTCTGACATTTTCATGGTTTTACCCCTCCGATCAGTCAGTGATATCTGATGCTTGTGAACTCCAATGAACATGCTGACAGTTGCGTTGAAGAGCTGCTTCAAGACTGGAGAAATCATGCTGGAGGTTGCAATGGCAAATTCATTCATTTGATACCTCAAAAGCTTGGGCGCCTATCTCCCTCTGGGGCGCCCAAGTTTCCAGACTTAGTCATTTTTTGGCTTTGTTTCTACCTTTGAAACTTGAAAACCTCTTGTCATGGCCTTTATTCATCCCGAGTTTGCCGACAGTTGAACGATCTGATGAGCTTGCTAAGGTATCCATTGTGAAGCTAGCAGGATTCTGAAGAGATCAAGCATATTGGCAAACCCTAACTCTTGAATATGAGCCTTCAAAACCCTAGGCGCCTCCTTCTGGGGCGCCCAAAATTTTCATACTTAGAATATTTCTGATGATTTTCATGATTTGCCTTCAGCTTCTCGGTTGAGACTCCTTCGTTCAGTCTTCAATTCCGGATGACTGGTTGATCATATGACTATGTCGGCGAATCCGCTGCGAAGCTGAGAAGATTTAGAACATTGTCTGGGAGCACAAACCCTAATTTCATCATTTGATCCCTTGAAAAGTTGGGCGCCTATCTCCTTTTGGGGCGCCCATGGTTGGCAAACAGTTTTTATTTTGCAATTTTCAACTTTCTCCTTCATTTGACATGCTTGCCAATGTTCTGACTATTGCGGATGAAAACTTTCTAAGGCATAAAACTTTGGGCACCTATGCTTGACAGGGGCGCTTGGATTTCCAGACTTAGCCAAAATTCTATATTTTTCAACTTTGACATCTTCCTTTCTCCATTCTTCGATCTTTGTGCACGTTCATCATTTCTCGTCTTTTGTTTAGTGCTTGAATGTTTGACTCTGACACCTGGCAGCTAATTGACCTCCATTAATGACCTTGGAGCTCCTGAAAAAGCTTTTGAAAAAGCAAAATAGACCCACTAAGGCAAAATTGATGTTTTTGTGATTCTAACTGAACCAGCTTGTTGAAGAAGTATTTTGAGCCAATCAAAATCCGTTTGAACCCTAGAAGCCAAACTTTCTATTTTTAGAAAATTTTGCTAGCATCCGTTTCAAAAGAAACCCAGAAAAAAGTTCTATTTTTAGAAAGTTTTTAAAAATAGAAATTTTCCTAAATTTAGGGTCGAAAAACTAAAATCTGGGTTTTGTAAAATTGGTCGCCCTAAGTAGACCCAGATCGTCAGATTTTGAAAATCTTGACTTTTTGACCCTCATGCAAGACATGCAAACCCCCAATTTTGACCTTTTTGACAAATTTTAACAAGACTTTGACTCATTTCCTCAAAATGCCTAAGTGTAGCAAAAATTTTAATTTGGGGTACAACAAGTTGATTCTCTTGTTCACCTCAAACATGATGACCAACACTACCAATTTGTATGTGCATGCATGCAAGTAACAATGCATGTGGAAAATCAGACATAAAAGCGAAATGGGTTTGAGAGAGATAAACTCCTTCAACAAACTTGTCTTTAACAAAGGCTAGTAGTTGTAGTAGTTTGTCAATGGTCTTATGCCATGGGTCTTCATGCAAGGTCAAACCTACAATTATAATTTCTAAGTATTCCTTGCAACAATATCTTCAAACTTCTCATGCCTCCATGTCATTCACTACTAATGGTTGCTTGTGTATATCTTGTCTTGTTATCCATGTATATACAATGTTTTATTTGTGTTGTGTCAAGTCTTGTATATATTGTTCTCATTGTGCAATCATAACCCATTTTTGTCATGATGAATGTGTGTCTCGATCATTCTTTTGGTCTCCCTTTTTTTCTTTGCCCAAAGATCTAGATTCTCATTGTGCCTGCAAGAGACACGCGTCCCCAAATAAAGCTTGTTAGGACTAAATTTTACAATGCAAAATGTTGATTGAGTCCTTTCCCTTTTTTTCTAAGTTGACCCTACTTGGCCACCTATTTATAACCAAGCTGAAAAGTCTTAAATGAGTGTAATAACCACCCAAATTTTTTTGAAAATATTCAATTGAAATTAAGTTGCAATGCAATGTCCTTATCACGTTCTAATCACCCAGTTCCCAAGATGGGCAAGGTGAGAACATACATTGTATAGGACCACACAACTATCTAAAATGCAGCAACTTAGAAGGAAACATACTAGGCAGCAAGATGACCAATCTCACTTCTTCAATGGAGTGTGCTATGCAGTAACTAGAATGAAAAATGCTTTAATGCTTATTCAACGGAGTGTGCAATTACAATGAATATATGCACTTCATGCGTATTCAATGGAGTGCAATTACAAAGCACATGAATTTCCACTTATTTGATGAGGTGAACAAATACAAAACTTCCACTCGTTTAGTGGGGTAAGCAAATTATAGCACTTCCACTTATTCAATGGGGTGAACATATACAGCATTTCTACTTATTTAGTGGGGTAAGCAAATTCATTAAGAGTAGGAATGAAACCATTGGCAGTACTACCATCCAGGATATTACAATATGTCAATGCATTACAAAATCATCATTACAGAACATTATCTTTTTGATTTATGCTAATAAAAAGTTTTGTTCACAAATCCTAACTGCTGCAACAACCCAAAATGAGCGAAATAACATAGATAACAAAATACTCAAGTACCCAACAAAGGTATACGTCAAATAGATGACATTAGAATGTTGATTGTAGGTCTAATATCACTCAATTCTATTGATAAACTATCAAATCAAAATTGAATACACACTGAGAGCACACTGAAAACCACTGATTACTAAAATTTGACTAATGCTGAAAAATTATAAGATCCTCCAAAAACTAGAATTTGCATTGTAACTCCTAAAGATAAAAAATCCATCTCAAACATTTTGAAACTATATACATGAAATATAACTTAAAGTATAAGGAAGTAAATGTCTATATATAAATGACACTTATACTTAAATGCTTATTTCGTGTATGGCCTTGAATGACCAGCAAGTTCTCCTAGAAAACATTTGGCAACAAATAGCCAACCCTAAACGCCTCCAAACTGCGACAAATGAACACCAAAAGTGAGGAGTTTCACTTCCAAACTTCTCACACCTTGTCCATAACTAGTACAACCTCCTTAGAAATGGTACAACTGGTAAATACTTCAATGTCTCCATCTAAAGTTGTCTGACCTCCACAAATACCATTAATGGCAACTAAAACAAGAGGAAAAATGAATTGGTTACCCATCTAGAAGATGCCCAAATGGTATGGCTAGAAAAGTAGGGTATGGCTAGAAAAGGAGGGTACAGCTAGCAAGTAAGCACTAGTATGGACAACCAAAAAAAAACCATCAAAATTGCCCTTCAAAGACACTCCAAGCAATTGAAATACTTAAGAAAAACAATGTTAAACCCTTGTAATTCAGAACACATCAAAAGCCCCCATTTTTTAAAAGAAAATAGAAAACTACACTTCCAGGCACAGTTGTGGCTCTTGTATGAAACAACCCAGACTAGCTAGGGGGTTTTCATCCGTAAAACCAATATTCTCAAGAGGGTTTTCATCCTCAAGAAAATTTGATATAAGCGTAGGTTCTCTCAAAGAAAAAGCAAATATTATATAGTGTCTAACCTCAACAATGAACTCTCAAACTCCTTTTATAGCATTTTGCAAGGAAAATAATAATTTCCCTTTTTCCTCCACAAACTCCTTTTTCAAAATAGAAAAGTATTCATTATGTGCAAAGACCCCCACCATGTGCCTAAACATCCCCCTAGAGGCACAACTTAAAACACTTTTCAATAAATAATTATACCTTATTTTCCTTTTTAAATATTGCCTCCTTAAGACAACTTATAATTATTTAATAATTTAATTAATCACCCAAGTTTTTTTTTAGACTGCAGGAATTGATCAGGTATTCGTCCCCCTATAAACTGCAGTGCGCCTAGTAAACTTTTTTCATGTGACCGGCAATGCTAGCGCGACACGCCCTCCAGTACCACGGGGACGGTGGGGAGACTACAACTCGTGGCCTCTTGCTAGCAACAGGATGCTTTAGCCAATCGAGCTAGGCCTACCTAAAATTTAATATTAAGGTTTGGGCCTTGGTTGTCGGCACTACAGACAAGAAGCCCCACCAGTTCACCAAGGAGCCTCCCCTTAATACGAGGGTAAAAAACAAACTCCATTGTTGACGCAGTAGAGAGTGGCCCCGCGAGGTTTGAACCTTGGTTGTTGGCTCTACAGGCAAGAAGCCCCAACATTTCACCAAAGGGTCGCCCCCTTAAAATTTAATATTAAGGTTTGAGCCTTGGTTGTTGGCACACAGGCAAGAAGCCGCACCAGTTCACGAAGGAGTCTCCCCTTAATACGAGGGTAAACAACAAACTCCATTGTTGACGCAGTAGAGAGTGGCCCCGCGAAGTTTGAACCTTGGTTGTTGGCTCTACAAGCAAGAAGCCTCACCATTTCACCAAAGGGTCGCCCTCAATTAATAACCCAAGTTGCAGAAAGCATCAAATGATATAAATATAAAAAATTTCCATTACCATAAAGTCATCAATGACTTAGGATGACGAACTGAAGCAACTTGATGTTTGTCTAAAAATAGCATGCTTCTCTAAGAAGTTTGGAGAGCTCCTAGAAGGATGGAATTGCATTCTGAAAGCATCATGAGGCTCACCAAGACCCTCTGAAATCAATACCATGAACAAAACCACTGCTAGATCAATCTTGCGCTCTCCGAGAAGTTTGGAGTTCTCTCTTGCCCACTAATTAGCATACGAGACAACTTGAAAAATAGGATAATTGTTCACAAACTAATTAGGCTTTAAAGGGGGGCACTACAATGGGTCTCCCTTGGTTAAGATTGCTTGCGTTATTCGTTGTTATTCCCATGAGCCTATAATGTGTTGCAATTGTCAAAATCCCAACAAAAAATGTCTAAAGTGTGCAAGTTGTAGGTTAAAATGTTTAAGTTTGTGCAAAGTGTTAGAGTTGTCAATGTTCTACTACCAACCATACCTTTCCACTTGTCCCTATTTCCATTTATTCCTTATTAGGATGTCAAAATTTCTTACACCATCATGCCACCCCAACTATGTCCAATTCCCTTTACTCTATTGACCCTTCGAACTTCCCCCTCCCTGGGTACCAATCATCAAGTAGTCTTGAACCTCGACATTTTCCACTACAATTCCTCATTGGATCTCCTTGTTCAAACTTCCCTCCATTTTCATCCCTTAATGGTATGAGTTCCTTATCATATCCGATCTCAATCTCCTACGCAGTAGTGTGAAGCACAAGTCATCTCCAACCCCCAAAGTTCAACACTCCTACCATTTTTCATTGTCATGCTCACCTTCTCTCTTGTACGTCCAAAGGACTATTTATGACTAAGGTTGATGTCATCACCGTCCAAATTAGGTCTTCTCCTACCCAGAAATCATTGTTTATCAAAATGGGTGCAAAATCTTGTGCAACTTCCAGCGATAGAGGTAGAAACAACCCCTAAACACAAAATCAATTCAGTGGAGCTCTATGATTATCGAAACAAATCAAATGCTAACCAAAATTTCATTGTTTGATCACCCAAATGCCAATTTGAAAAGATTTAATTGCAGGGACGGCCTGTATTGCATTTAATATAGTGGTTAGGGTTTTCTCAACCCATTGTCCTCATGACATCCCTTGCCAATGCTTTTCTAGTGGATTTTCCAACTTGAGCAAGCCCTAACACATCAAATCCATAAGCATAACAAATGAAATGAGGACTTGCAGATCTATTGTATGTTCTCATGTGCCTCCCACACAGATTTTTATATTTTACAAATAGCTTTCTGTAATGTCCCCTTCCCAGCTGTGACCGTTTCAGTTGACCGTTGGCCTATTCCGGAGACCCGTAGGCTACGCGGATGGTGAAATTAGGGTTTCCTGGTTTTGAGGAGGTTGTTGCTTGAGGTCTGGGATTCTGTTTGCGGATTCTTTCTGGGTTTTCAGAGAGCTTCGCAGTGATGTGTTCAGTTTGGCATTCCGGGCAACTTCGCGAATTTACTATTTTTAGTAAATTCTATTTTTGGCAGTGGATAGTTTGGGTTCAGTTCAGTTGGTCCTCTTCTTCAGTTGGTTCAACTGGCACTTCAATTCTTGGCTTTGGGCGCATATTTCTTGGAGAGATAAGTATTTTCATTATAATATTATATTTTAATATTATACCCCTTGCCTAGCAGTACAACTTTAAGTTGTTTTAAAAAAGGGGAACTTTGAGGGTCTAGGCGTCATGGAGAGATAAGTTATATCTTTTAAATGTCAAATATTGAGATGAAGAAAGGGACGCCTATTGAGAGAATTGATTTTATTTTAAAAGAAAATACAAATTGAAATATTTCATGGGTGAAAAAGGACGCCATTCTTTGGAGGGAAAAGGTGAACTTGAAATTAGGGTTTGGGCGCCTTCTGGAAGCTTCTAGATGTTTCTCTCTTGTCTATTTAATCAGGCCTCAGCTCTTCATTTGGGATCTTTTGTCTACTACACCGTTATGCTGCTGAATTGTCTTCAGGCACTCGCTTCGAGGAAAGCATCCCTCCTAGCATGGGCTCATCTTCTTGCTTGAAAGATAGCAACTAGTTGAGAGGTTATCTTGTAATAGGTTTGAATTGCATTTTCCAATTGAGTCATTGCATTTTGGGAGTTCTAGTTTTCATTTTCTGTCATATTTTGATGTTGTTGAATGTCATTGAGGAATGTAAGATTTGCTCACAGCTCATGAAATAAAAATGCTATCATTCTGGGTATTGAATCTATCAATCTGTTTATGAGGGGCGACCATTCCTGCCAATTTCCAGATTTTATTTGGGTCTCTTTGATTTTATAGAGGGAATTCGCCCTTGCAGCTGGGCCGTACCATCTTGAAGTGCATAGAAGTTTGTGCAAAAATAAATAAGGCTTGTTTTGGGTGGTTTAGGAATTGCATCTTGGGCACTTATATCAGTATAGTAATCTGCATTTGATTTCTCGTCAATAGGATGTGTTTAGAGTGAGTTATGTGCATTTTCGTGAGTTATTATGTTGCTGTTCTACATTAAATCTGTCAAATCAGTCATACCAGATTTAAGGAAGTTCATTAGTTGGGCGAGGGGTTGATATTCAAAGAGTGTGTGATCGTAGAAGAGGGATCTTATCTTGTTATAGCTTTGGAAGGTCTTACTCTTATGATATTTGGCAAGCTCTCTAATTTGCTGTAAGCTGAACAGTAGTACTGTCAGCAATTCATTCCCTTCATTTTGAATTTACATGTAATCCCCACTGAATAAGTGGAAGAGGCTGGCTTGCCGCCTATTTGCTTTCAGTTGAGTAGTTTAGGGACCCTCTGACCATATGCTCGCCATCCATCGGCGCCATTCTTGGTTAGGGTTACATTCTGTCATCATGCATTGATCCTCTGACCATATGCTCGCCATCACTCGGCGCCATTCTTGGTTAGAGTTCTTCAGTTTGCATTGCATTGATCCTCTGACCATATGCTCGCCATCACTCGGCGCCATTCTTGGTTAGAGTTCCTTCAGTTTGCATTGCATAGATCCTCTGACCAATGCTCACACCTTGCCCACATCGGGATCCTGGTGTACATTCTGGTTAGAGTTACTTTCCGCAACGTTTTGGTTTGTGCTAACCTTAACGGGTGCGTGTTGCATTGTAATCAAATTGTGAAAAATCAAAAAAAATTTGGTCCGGTTCTTACAGTGGTATCAGAGCCATGATTCTGCCAACCTGTGCCCAACAGTGATTCAGTGGTCAGATGAGTGACAGTGATTGCAGATACTACACCAGAGGTCAGGCCAAAAGACAACAGACACAGCTTCCGCCAGTGCCAGAAGCAGATACTCTCTCAGAAGCCTTGAGAGAAACAGAAACAGCAGTGGATAAGGGTAAAACAGTTGAGAACATGTCAGACAATCTTAGGCAGGCCATGGAGGAGAAGGATGCAAGGATGGAAAAGAAGTTTGATGGAATGATTGAGATGATGTCTCGGTTACTTGCTCGGATGAACCAGCAAACTTCTCAGAACCATACTCCGAATCAAAACCATGCTACAGGAGAAAACAGTGGAGTCAATGGGAACAATGGGAACAATGGTAATGGAGGCAGTAGAACCATTGGACAGCATGATGCCATCTCTAGCGGATCAGCCTCTAGACCGCTCTTTCCTACATTCACTCCGAGGGAAGAACAGCAAGTTGAAGCTACCATTCCTTTGGTAGAAGATGCCAGGCAGGCCTACATGAAGTATGCTACCCTACCTCCTGATCTTAGAGACCAATGGTCCTTTGATCAATTCTTGAATCAGAGAAACAGAAGACACGGAGGAAGAGTTGATAATCGAGCTTATATGGCTCCTAGAACTGATTTTCATCAAGCCTTGGGGAAGGTAACATTGGCTCACTTCGATGGAAGTGATAAGTGTTCAGCAAGATCGTGGGTTCAGAAGTTAGACAACTACCTTTCACTTCGTCCCATGCCAGAAGAAGATGCCATCAAGTTTGCAACACTTCATTTAGAGGGAGCTGCTCATGAGTGGTGGTACCATGGTTTGGTCACACTTGGCCATAACCTTATTCGAACCTATGGGGAATTCACCAACAAGCTGATTGAAAGGTTCGACACTAAGGATCCTGAAGTAAGATTTCGTGAGCTTGCACAACTGAAGCAGCATGGCTCCTTGGATTCTTACATTGCTGATTTCCAGAGACTTTCTGTGATGGTGCCCAACATCACCGAAAGAAGATTGGTTGTTTTGTTTTCCGAAGGGTTGGTTGAACCCTTGAAAGGGTGGGTGAAAGCTTTCGATCCACCAAGTCTTGATGAGGCAATCAAGAAGGCTCGTAGTATGGAGTTATCAGCCCCTAGGCCTAAATTTCCACCTAAGCCTTTTGGCCATAAGAAGGATAAGAGACATTCTTCTAATCAGCACAAGAAGTTCCCACCTAAGTTGACTGAAGAGCAACGTGAACAGCTCAGAAAAGAGGGCAAGTGTTACACATGTTTAGAGCCTTGGACTAAGGGCTATAGATGTCCTGGAAGAGGGCGTTATAATCAAATGGGAACATATTCTGATTATGAATCAGCATCTGATATGTCAGATCAGCAGTCTTATTTTGGGGACAGCGAAAATGAAAGAGCCACAGAAGAGTCCGATCATGAGCAAGGAGTTGGGGGCCCTATTGCCCAACTCTCTAGTTTCCAAAAGAACAAATCTTTCAAGGTTCGTGGGGGAGTTGGAGGTCATCGTATCGTGGCATTGATCGATATTGGTGCGACGCATAACTTCATTGATGAAGGTGTGGTTGCAAAGAGAGGTCTCAAAACCGAAGAATTTGAAGGCTTCAAAGTCATGGTGGCTGATGGGTTCCATATTTCTTGCACCCGAAGAGTTCCTAACATGTCTTTGCAGTTGGGAAACTATGAAGTCAAAGATGACTTCTATGTGGTTACTATTGGTGACACAGATGCAGTTTTCGGCATACAATGGTTACGTTCACTTGGTGAAATCTCTCTCAATCTACAAACAATGGAGCTCAAGTTCCAATCTGATGGCAAGAGGGTTGTATTGAGAGGAATGTCCAATGGTGGTCCTCGAATAGTTTCATTCAAAAGGATGGAGAGGCTGATTAGACATGACCAAGTGGAGTGGGCTGCGGACTGCATGGTTCTTCCAGCTAGTCCAGTTGAGACAAAGAGGGAATACCCTCCAGATATTCAGTCAATACTCACCAAGAGGAGTAAGGTGTTTGCTGATCTACCTCCTGGGCCACCACCTGAAAGAGGAGTTGAGCATGTCATTGAGCTCAAAGAAGGAGCCAAACCTGTCATCACAACTTCGTATCGATATCCTAAGAAGCAGAAGGATGAAATTGAGAAGAACATAAAGGAACTTCTGGAGATGGGCTTCATTCGCCCTAGCAAGAGTCCCTTTGCTTCAGCTGTGGTTCTGGTGAAGAAGAAGGATGGCACCATCCGCATGTGTGTGGATTACCGTGCCTTGAATCAAAGCACAATAAAGAATCAGTATCCTATTCCTCGGATCGATGAGCTCATTGATGAACTACATGGTGCTAAATTCTTCTCAAAAATTGATTTGAGATCGGGTTACTATCAAATCCGGATGAGAGGTTCAGATGTTGAGAAGACGGCATTCAGATGCCACTATGGCCATTTTGAGTTCCTAGTCATGCCCTTTGGCTTGACTGATGCTCCCGCCACTTTTCAGTCTTGCATGAACAGAGTTTTCCAGAAACAATTGAGGAAATTTGTGTTGATATTCTTTGATGATATTCTCATCTTCAGCAAGACATGGGAAGAACACCTCCAGCACTTGGAGGAAGTGCTTAGCATCCTTGAATCAGAAAGTTTGTTTGCGAAAGAATCCAAATGTGAATTTGGGATGAAGGAGCTGCTCTACCTTGGTCATATAATCAGCACTAATGGGGTGAAGGTTGATCCTGAAAAGATCAAGGCAATAGTAGATTGGCCACCTCCAGAAAATTTGACTCATTTGAAGGGATTCTTGGGTCTGTGTGGCTTCTACAGAAGATTCGTAAAGGGTTATTCTCAAAGTGTTGCTCCTCTTACTGACCTCACTAAAAAGGGGGCTTTCCTGTGGTCAGAAAAGGCTCAAAGTGTGTTTGATAAGTTCAAGAAAATCATGAGTTCTTGTCCAGTATTGGCCATACCTGATTTCTCCAAACCCTTCGAGTTACAGTGTGATGCATCAGGGGAAGGTATTGGGGCTGTTTTGATGCAGGATAAGCATCCTATCGTGTTTGAAAGCAGAAAATTAAGGGGGGTTGAAAGAACCTATTCTATCTATGACAAAGAAATGCTTGCAATCATGCATGCATTAGCCAAGTTCAGAAAATACCTGGTAGGGAGCAAATTCGTGGTCAAGACTGATCACAACAGTCTCAAGCACTTCATGCATTAAAAAGATTTGAATGAAAGACAGCAGAAGTGGGTGAGTAAGCTTCAAGCTTACGATTTCGACATCGAGTATGTCAAAGGGAAGAACAACATTGTGGTTGATGCTTTGTCCAGAAGGCCCCATTTGAGCTCATTGTGTGAGCTTACTACTGATTGGAAGGAGTTGTTGCTTGCTGATTACGCCAAAAATCAGTTTGCAACCAGTGTTATTGAAGGTACTTTTCATGATGAAAGGTACAAGGTAGTTGATGGGTTGATACACTACAAGGGAAGAATCTTCTTGGTGACTGATTCTAAACTTAAGAAGAAGATTTTGATGACTTTTCATGACATCCCACTTGCTGGTCATCAAGGTTACTTCAAAACATATAGGCAGATTCGAGAGAGGTTCTCTTGGAAGGGGTTGAAAGATGATGTTCAGCGTTACATCAAGGAGTGTAGCACTTGCCAAATGAACAAAAATGAGCACTCTCTTCCAGCTGGTCTACTGCAGCCACTTCCCATTCCAAACCAAAAATGGGAGAGCATCTCGATGGATTTCATCACCGGATTGCCTAGGGCTCAAGGCAAAGACTGCATTTATGTTGTAGTTGACACATTGACCAAGTTCGCTCATTTTTTTGCCATCACTAGCACATTTTCAGCAGCTCAAGTTGCAGATTTGTTCTTCCATGAAGTGTTTAGATTGCATGGGTTGCCTAAAAACATTGTGAGTGATAGGGACAGCAAGTTCCTAAGCACCTTTTGGCAGGAAATTTTTAGGATGAATGGTACAGTGCTTACTCCAAGCACTAGCTATCACCCACAAACAGATGGTCAAACAGAGATTGTGAACAAATGGGTGGAGGGCTATCTCAGGAATTATGTCTCGGAACTGCAAAGAGCATGGGTGAAATGGCTCCACATGGGAGAATATTGGTACAACTCATCTTTCCACATGTCAATAAAGATGTCTCCATTCATGGCCCTCTATGGCTACGAGGCTCCCAGCTTTGCTGATTTGGTGTTTGGCGATAGCAGAGCTCCCCAAGCCAAGGATTGGTTGCAGCAAAGCCAAGATGTTTTGAAATCTTTGAAGGACAACCTTCAAATGGCACAAAATCAGCAGAAGATGTACACTGATCAACAGCGTGTTGAGCGCTCATTTGAGGTTGGTGATATGGTATATCTTCGGCTTCAGCCTTACAGACAGTCCACACTTAAGAAGAGTGGAGCTGAGAAGCTTAAACCATGCTTCTATGGACCATTCAAAGTTGTTAGGAAGGTAGGAGCAGTGGCTTACGAGTTGGAACTACCTTCGAGTAGTAAGGTCCACAATGTCTTCCATGTGTCTCGCCTTAAAAAGGCACTTGGACACAATGTTGTGGCTTCATCACAGTTACCTCCTTTGGATGAAGAAGGGCAATTGACATTGGTTCCAGAAGAGATTATTGATTCCAGAGAGCGTTCCTTGAGGAGGAGAACAATCAAAGAGTATTTGGTGAAGTGGAGGAATTTACCATTGGAGGATGCTACGTGGGAGAATGAGGGGATTCTACAACATCCAGACTTGCGATTGCTTGAGGGCAAGAAATCTTGGGGAGGCGGACTGTAATGTCCCCTTCCCAGCTGTGACCGTTTCAGTTGACCGTTGGCCTATTCCGGAGACCCGTAGGCTACGCGGATGGTGAAATTAGGGTTTCCTGGTTTTGAGGAGGTTGTTGCTTGAGGTCCGGGATTCTGTTTGCGGATTCTTTCTGGGTTTTCAGAGAGCTTCGCAGTGATGTGTTCAATTTGGCATTCCGGGCAACTTCGCGAATTTACTATTTTTAGTAAATTCTATTTTTGGCAGTGGACAGTTTGGATTCAGTTCAGTTGGTCCTCTTCTTCAGTTGGTTCAACTGGCACTTCAATTCTTGGCTTTGGGCGCATATTTCTTGGAGAGATAAGTATTTTCATTATAATATTATATTTTAATATTATACCCCTTGCCTAGTAGTACAACTTTAAGTTGTTTTAAAAAAGGGGAACTTTGAGGGTCTAGGCGTCATGGAGAGATAAGTTATATCTTTTAAATGTCAAATATTGAGATGAAGAAAGGGACGCCTATTGAGAGAATTGATTTTATTTTAAAAGAAAATACAAATTGAAATATTTCATGGGTGAAAAAGGACGCCATTCTTTGGAGGGAAAAGGTGAACTTGAAATTAGGGTTTGGGCGCCTTCTGGAAGCTTCTAGATGTTTCTCTCTTGTCTATTTAATCAGGCCTCAGCTCTTCATTTGGGATCTTTTGTCTACTACACCGTTATGCTGCTGAATTGTCTTCAGGCACTCGCTTCGAGGAAAGCATCCCTCCTAGCATGGGCTCATCTTCTTGCTTGAAAGATAGCAACTAGTTGAGAGGTTATCTTGTAATAGGTTTGAATTGCATTTTCCAATTGAGTCATTGCATTTTGGGAGTTCTAGTTTTCATTTTCTGTCATATTTTGATGTTGTTGAATGTCATTGAGGAATGTAAGATTTGCTCACAGCTCATGAAATAAAAATGCTATCATTCTGGGTATTGAATCTATCAATCTGTTTATGAGGGGCGACCATTCCTGCCAATTTCCAGATTTTATTTGGGTCTCTTTGATTTTATAGAGGGAATTCGCCCTTGCAGCTGGGCCGTACCATCTTGAAGTGCATAGAAGTTTGTGCAAAAATAAATAAGGCTTGTTTTGGGTGGTTTAGGAATTGCATCTTGGGCACTTATATCAGTATAGTAATCTGCATTTGATTTCTCGTCAATAGGATGTGTTTAGAGTGAGTTATGTGCATTTTCGTGAGTTATTATGTTGTTGTTCTACATTAAATCTGTCAAATCAGTCATACCAGATTTAAGGAAGTTCATTAGTTGGGTGAGGGGTTGATATTCAAAGAGTGTGTGATCGTAGAAGAGGGATCTTATCTTGTTATAGCTTTGGAAGGTCTTACTCTTATGATATTTGGCAAGCTCTCTAATTTGCTGTAAGCTGAACAGTAGTACTGTCAGCAATTCATTCCCTTCATTTTGAATTTACATGTAATCCCCACTGAATAAGTGGAAGAGGCTGGCTTGCCGCCTATTTGCTTTCAGTTGAGTAGTTTAGGGACCCTCTGACCATATGCTCGCCATCCATCGGCGCCATTCTTGGTTAGGGTTACATTCTGTCATCATGCATTGATCCTCTGACCATATGCTCGCCATCACTCGGCGCCATTCTTGGTTAGAGTTCCTTCACTTTGCATTGCATTGATCCTCTGACCATATGCTCGCCATCACTCGGCGCCATTCTTGGTTAGAGTTCCTTTAGTTTGCATTGCATAGATCCTCTGACCAATGCTCACACCTTGCCCACATCGGGATCCTGGTGTACATTCTGGTTAGAGTTACTTTCCGCAACGTTTTGGTTTGTGCTAACCTTAACGGGTGCGTGTTGCATTGTAATCAAATTGTGAAAAATCAAAAAAAATTTGGTCCGGTTCCTTACACTTTCATGCATTTTAGGATACAACTATTAGAAGTTTAATGGTTGCAAACAAAGTGTTTTGGGTTTCTTCACATCATTAGTGATTACACCATCTCGAGGATCCCACAATAGTTGGATGCTATGAAATAAAATATCTATATAAACCAATTGGCTATTCATATAAAGAGTTGGTTGTTGAGAAATTTTTTTGGGTATGTTATTCTTCAAGTGTCTTTTAGCAGATCAAACTTTGAAAGTTTGGATTGTAAATGAATGAATGTGTTTCACATAGCATAGAAAGGGTTTTGTATTACACATCGATTTGTAATGGTATGTCTCCATGGTGGTTTCCAATGATTCAAGGAAGTGCCTAGTCATAGTTGTACATTTTCTTTCACCACATATGTAGGTGTGAATGTAATAGGGTTAGATGAAATGTGATAGCCTCTAATGTATTATGAATGCTTTGTAATGGTCTTTTTTCTATTGCATGTGGGTTGTTGTAGTTTTGAGGTGGATTATTAAGTATGTCCATCACATTTGATGTAATTTTTGGTTTTCATTTTAATGTAAATCTAGTTTTGTTGATGCTATACCTGACTACATTTCTTCCCTTTTTATTGTTCACAACTTTGTTGCCCAATGGAGTAGGCCTTGGTCCACATTGGTGAAAGACCAATCGATCTTCCATTTAAATGATCTCCATCCTATTGACTATAGGAGTAGATTAGGAGTAGTTTAGGTTTGGCATGTTGTTCACAATTCAAAAATATAAACTAGAGAACTTTCTTATGCAAGCATTAAACAAGGAAATCATCATAGAACCTAAATATGCATGCCTACACCTTGCCATTATGTAAGAGATAATAAATTAAACTATCTTAAAGGATTAGAACTGCGAATATTTACAGGTACATTATGTAAGAGATGATCAGCTATATAGAGGTCCTTTTCAGTTAGTTACATTTGACCTAGTGATAGTTATTGAGGTCTAATGTATAGTTGAGTGTGGCTGCTATTTATTCTATTCATTGTTACATTTTAATTGAGGTATAAAACCTATTAAGGAGACCTCTACAAACACTCTCCTAAGTTTAAGATAAGCTCAAAAAGTGGGAAAGATTATCCACTTTAATAGTTAGCCTTTAACCATATTGGATCTATCGATAAGCCTCTATTTACCTTCTTGAAGACAAACCTATGGCCTCAAAGGTGGAGAAAAGCTCTAGGATTTGAGAGAGCAATTTTAAGACCTAAAGCTCTAGGATTTGGGAGAGCAGTTTTAGAACCTAACACTTCAATTGGGTTGCAGACTTTGATGTTCAAAATTTGTACCCCACACCATGAATGTTCAAAACACATGTGACAATGTGGAAGAGCATGCATCTTGCTCATGCTTCTTATGGGTGGATTGCTTCATTGACTCCCATGGATAGTTTGATTTCCATTCCCTAGGCCTTGGTGGTTTATTCATGTATGGGTATAAGAGATATGTTATGTTGCAGATGAAGAAAAGATACATAACATTATCAATTTGAGGATGGTTAGCTACTTTATAAAAGAGGTGTTTGACAAAGGAAGGAGATATTTTGTAGTTTGTCTATGGCTTTGTGCCATAGAGTGTCCTTGCAACTCCTAACCTACAACATGATACTGGTATCACTTGCACATTGCACAATTTCAGTCCTCACTTGTGCACAAATGCTATTGGCTGCAATTTTTAAAGCTTTGTTTTAAGTTTTGGGACTTTATTTCCTTTGCCCTTGTTTTTTTGTCTTGTATATATCTCTATAAATCTTTGTCTTGTATGTGTTTGTTTAGTCCCTTCCCATCTCTTACTCTTTGCCTTTGTGGTCTACACCTCTAATGTCCCCATTTTTCGAGTGATGATCTTGTGGAGGTACCTAGCCTATTTTATTCCCATAGGCTAAATTAAGAGTTATAAGGGAATAATATTAAATTAATTATTTATAATATTATCTAAATAAGTTAAATCATAAAGGTAACTTTATTTTGATTAATTTAATTAAAGTGACTTAAATAAAAGAATAAATATTATAAAGTCACCTTAAGAAATATTAAAATATTCTTCTAGAAGCTTTATAGAGGTTATTTTGGATCTTTCTAGAAGATCAAAGGTTTCTTTAAAAGGAGATGAGAGCTGGTCATTTGGGCATATATTGTGGATTTGATAAACTTGATTTTTCTTTATCTTTAGTTGAGGATTCAGTTGCAGCTAACTCTGAGGACGAAAACCCGTGGAGATTTGTAGGTTGTATGAAAACCCAACTCTACTTGAGAGGTGGATTCATTTAAGATTCATCATTGGGCATATTTGCAGGTTTTACTACCCTTTTGGTGTTTCAAGCAGCCAGGTAGGTTGAAGACTTGTTGCAGATTTGGACATTGAATGGCCATATCTTCATTGTATATTGGATGGTTGGGGTTTAACAATGCTGGAGAAAATTTATGGAGTTGGCCACTAGGGTTTATGACCCTATTTTGGGGATATTTTGCAAATTTTCAATCCCTAATATTTTATAAATAACTTATGCATAAGGGTGACTTGTTTGGAGGATTTTTGGAGGCATTTGTTGAGGGTTTCTATAATGTCCCCACTCTAGTCAGTGTTTAGGCGCAATGGAGTTAGCCTATTTCTTGGACCCTCGTGGGCTGACAAGACTTGGTTAGAGGGTCAGTGTCCGTTTTGGTGGGTATTGCCATTCCCACCTCTTTCACCTCAGTATTGGTACCAATGCAGGCAGATGGAGTTCAGTGTTCGTTAGCTTCTGACGGCACGACATTATACTAAGTTTGGAGGAAGTTATGAGTATTTCAGTGGTTAAGTTATGTATTTAACTTAAATGATTAGATATAAAGTCAAATTGACTTTATAAGGAAAATGCCACTTAAATATAATATAAAGTAATAAAAGATTACTTTATAAAGTGAAATTAAAAACACTTAAAGAAAGTGCGCCCAAGTATTTATTTGGAAAAAAACTATTGAAATAAATTAAAATACATTTAAATGTATTTTAAGAAGAAAGTCGTACTTTCTTGAAATGTGTGCCTTTTGAGGAGTATAAGGCAAATCATTGCAAGTCAACCTAATATCTTATTATCATTTGACATTGCAATTTTTGTTTCTCTGTGATTTTGTCTGAGACAAGTTTACCAGAGGGTTTCACCATTGAAGAAACGACAATGCTTGGCTACTTTGAGGCTGTGAGACACCAGCCGAATTGTTGCAATTTGCGAGGGCTTCATTTTGCAGTCTTCAATGATCTTCATCAGAGTTCATTTGTGCAGTATTTACCAGTTTTCAATAAGGATAAGGGTTTATCTCCCTGGATCACCATTCATCTTCATCTCTTACTTCATATAGAGGTCGTAACACTACTAGAGAGGAAGGCCATACTCTACAGCTAGCATGTGTGAGCAGCCTAAGAAGGGCGTGTGACCCAAAAGGTTGAAATGCCTTCCCTTTTGGGGGTTTATCAGCTTCATCATTGGCGCCTAGCTTCTACAGATCGTCTGCCTCAGTTTTCTGCTTGGAGAAATCATTTTGTAGTCTTGTACGCCAGGATTTGTTAGTATTTACCATTCTTGACTGGCAAGCTTTGATATTTTCTTACTTAAATAATCTGGAAGCATTCGGGTACGTTTATCATTTGTAATCTCTTTGTGGTGGTTGTTTAATACTTTATGCAATTACATTTTATCAGAAATAGTTCAAATCTGTGTTTTATCAACATTTATATGTTGTCGTCCCTTCTACTTCTGTCTATAAACCCTTCTTAAAAATCATAAAAAAACACAAAAAGGTAAGGAAAACAACAGAGGTTTCAAAAGGAGCCAACA
This sequence comes from Sequoiadendron giganteum, assembly GCA_007115665.2. NCBI lineage: Eukaryota > Viridiplantae > Streptophyta > Pinopsida > Cupressales > Cupressaceae > Sequoiadendron > Sequoiadendron giganteum. Next base: position 402,628,941 of record CM021102.1, on the reverse strand, counting down.
GGGCTCATCTCAATGGTATCAGAGCTCTTAATCCTGCCAGCCTGAAGCGGTTACCATCATATGCATCCTCACCAGGGAAGATACAACAGGTTTTACCAACGCAGGAGGCCTAGAAGTCAAAGAAATCCTTTTGATAATTTTGGCTTTGACAATCAGTTTGAGGAAATGGGTGATAGAGAGATAATTGAAGAACCTTCAACCTGTGCACAGATTGAAGACAGAGAGGCCATAGATGTTCTAAGAGGCCTATTGGCAGGACAGGAACAGGTGGCAAACATACTGCAACAACTGAGCACAACAATACAAAACTTGACTGTTCACAGGAGACCACAAGAACAAGAGGAAGATGGCAGTGTTCATGGAGATCATCGCCTGAGAATTACTCCTACCCGCACCTATGAGAGACCCACACGTCCTATCTTTGCCAGGCGTGATCAAGATGAGGGCATCATGGAAGAGGGAGAAGGTGAATGGTGTTCACTGACAACATCATGACATTGCATGATGAATGGGAAGCTTTACCCCAAAGAGTTAAAGATCACCTTAGCTTCGATAGATTCATGAGCCAAAAGAGAGAACATGGTAGGAACCGAGTTGACAGGAGGCCTAGAGATAATAGGAACAATGATCTAAGATAGGCTACAAATAAATTAACTCTTCCTACCTTTGATGGCAGCAGTAGTCACTGCTAGAGCTTGGATTAGCAAGCTTGACACGTTCTTGACTTTACGTCCAATGGCGGAAGATAATGCCATTAAATTCTCTGCATTACATTTAGACGGTGTAGCCCCATGATTGGTGGCACCATGGAATGATTACCCTACAACATGACCAGATAACAATATATCAGTTCACAGATAGACTTGTGGAGAGATTTGAACAAAAAGATCCTGAATTGTACTTCAGAGACTTATCACAGCTTAAACAGTTGGGCTCCTTGGAATCCTATATTGGAGAGTTCCAAACAATCTCGATTATGGTCACAGGGCTATCAGAGAGAAGGCTGGTAATTCTATTTGTGGAAGGGATTTTTGAGCCAATGAAAGGATGAATTAAAGCATTTGATCCTCCCAGGTTACAGGAAGCTATGAGAAAGGCTCGTAGTATGGAACTTACTACTCCACGGAGTAAGTTCAACTCCAATGCATCCTCATCAAATAGGGACAGCAAGTCTGATTTTTCATCAAATAGGGACAACAGACCTGATTTTAAGAAATCAGAAAATTTGGATCAAAAGAAGAAGTTTGCAGCACCTCTAGATCGTGAAACAATCAACGATTTACGAAGGAGAAAGTTTTTATTTTATTGCAAAGGGCCCTATGATATTAACCATGACTTTCCTCTCAAGCCAAAGGGACAAAACAGACAGTTAGAATGGTTTTATGAGGAAGAATTAAATTCTGATTTTTCTAACCAGCAAACTGATGAAGAGGGTTTTGCAGAAAAAAACTCAAAAATTGCAGTGGAAAGAGAAGTGGAAAAAGAGCTACAGGAAGCTTACATGTCAAGTATGCAAAGGGAAGGTTCTTTTCGTTTGCGTGGACTCTTGGCTGGCCAAAGAGTCATATCACTACTTGACACAGGTGCAACCCACAATTTTATAGATGCACACTTAGTGGAGAAAAGAGGGATTCAAACGCAGCAGTTTGAAGGAATTAAAGTGAAGGTTGCAGATGGTTACCATCTCAAGTGTGAGAGGATGATTCCGGATCTGCCCATGAAGCTCAGCAATTATGAGTTCAAGGCAGATTTCTATGTGGTAACAATGGGTGACACCGATGTAGTTCTTGGCATGAAGTGGCTTCATGCAATCGGTGAGTTTACTCTCAACCTTAGAGAGATGGAGATGAAGTTTAAGGTTGATGAAACAAATCATGTACTAAAAGCCCTCCAAGAGAGCAACTTGAGAGTTATTACACTCAGAAGAATGGAGAGGTTAATTAAAAATGACATGGTTGAGTGGGCAGCAGTGTATCAGTTGCAGCCATCTTATGAGGAGCAGCATAAAACACCTTACCATCCCAATGTACAGGAGCTTCGCATGAAGCATAAGAAGGTGTTTAGTGAAATACCTCATGGAAGACCTCTAGACAGGGGCATAGAGCATATTATTGAGTTGGAGGAGGGCACCAAGCCCATTATGATTACTCCTTACCGGCACCCGAAGCGATTAAAAGATGAGATAGAAAAAACCATCAAAGAGTTGCTCGCTATAGGACACATCAGACTGAGTAAGTCTCCATTTGCTTCTTCAGTTGTATTGGTGAAGAAGGACGGTACACTTAGAATGTGTATCGATTACAGAATGTTGAATAGGAAAACCATCAAGAACAGGTATCCCATTCTGCATATTGATGAGTTGATAGACGAGCTTCATGGGGCTTGCTATTTCTCGAAGATAGATTTGAGGACAGGGTACCATCAGATCAGGGTCCAAGAGGAAGACATTGAGAAGACCGCTTTCAGATGTCATTGTGGGCGTTAAAACTTTTTGATTATGCCTTTTGGTTTAACCAATGCTCTAGCCACCTTTCAGTCTACGATGAACAGGGCTTTCCAACGTCATTTGAGGAAATTCGTTTTGGTGTTCTTCGATGACATATTAGTCTACAGCGGATCTTGTGAGGAGCACCTAGCTCACCTGGATACTGTGCTGAGCATACTTGACAGGGAGTCCTTGTACGCCAAGGAGTCCAAATGTGCATTGGGCATGACCGAGTTGCTCTATCTGAGTCACATGATCAGTGGAGAGGGTGTTAGCATGGATCCTGATAAGATTCGTTCCATTGTTGATTGGCCTACACCTGAGACCTTGACGCTGCTCAGGGGATTTGTGGGATTGTGTGCTTTCTACTGTCGATTTGTTAGTGGTTTTTCAAGACATGCAGCACCACTTACGGATTTGACGAAGAAATGAGCCTTCGTTTGGACACCTCAAGCACAGGAGTGTTTTGAGAAGTTCGAACTTTTGATGACGACATGCCCAGTTTCGGCGTTGCCAGACTTCACCAAACCTTTTGAGCTTCACTGTGATGCTAGTGGAGAAGGTATTGGTGTAGTAATCATGCAGGACCGTCATCCTATAGCTTTCGAGAGTAGGAAGCTTAGGGGTCCTGAGAGGGGCTTTAGTATTTATGATAAGGAGATGTTGGCTATCATGCACGCTATGGCCAAGTTTAGGCAATATCTAGTTGGCAGCAAATTTTGTGTCAAAATGGATCATAACAGCTTGAAACATTTCCTTGGGCAACGAGACCTGAATGAGAGACAACAGAAGTGGGTTAGTAAACTACAGTCATATGATTTTGACATTGCCTATGTCAAAGGGACACAGAACGTAGTTGCTGATGCATTATCTCGCCGGCCACATTTGAGCTCCATTGCTATGATTTCAAAGGATTGGAGTCACATAATATTAGCGGAGTATGCCAAGAACCCATGGGCTTTTGACATTGTTGATGGGACTATACGGGATGGTAGATACTCTCTTGTGAGTGATCTTATCATTTACAAAGGGAGGATATTTTAGTCCCAAGTTCTGAGGTGAAGAACAAGATTTTGAAGACTCTTCATGATTCACCCTTGGCTGGTCATCCCGGGTACTTTAAGACCTACAGGTAGGTACGGGAGAGATTCACGTGGAAAGGTCTCAAATCAGATGTTCTTCGGTATGTCAGAGAGTGTTATGTTTGTCAGCAGAACAAGCAGGAGCATACTTACCCTGTTGGGTTACTACAGCCGCTTCCTATTCTTGAGAGGAAGTGGGAATGCTTGTCGATGGACTTCATTACGAGCTTGTCGAAAGCTCAAGGTAGAGACAGCATTTTTGTGGTAGTTGATCGATAGACGAAGTATGCACATTTCTTCCCAATCACTACTACTTACTCAACTTTACAGGTGGCGGATTTGTTCTTTCGAGAGGTATTCAAGTTACATGGGTTACCTCGGAGCATTGTCAGTGATAGAGATAGTCGGTTCATGAGTAATTTTTGGCAGGAGTTATTCAAACTCTGCGGGACTGAACTCACTCTGAGTACTAGCTACCACCCCCAGACAGATGGGTAGTCTGAGATCGTCAACAAATGGGTGGAGGGATACCTACGGAATTATATTTCAGGGCAGCAGAAGGCTTGGGTGAAGTGGTTACATCTTTGTGAGTTTTGCTACAATTCCACTCACCACATGTCTATCCAGATGTCACCTTTCCGAGCATTATATGCCTATGATGCTTCGAGTTTCATTGATTTGCTACTGAGTGATTGCAGAGTACCAAGTGTTGGTGATTTGTTGCAGGAGAACCAAGATATTATGAGAGCTCTTAGAGAGAATATTCAGAGGGCTCAAAATCAGCAAAAGCAAAATGCAGATCAGAGGAGGGTTGAGCGGTCTTTTGAGGTCGGTGATTTGGTGTACCTCATGCTATAACCCTATAGGTAGTCCACTCTTAGGAAGAGGGGCTCTAAGAAACTCAAGCCACGCTACTACAGGCCATTCACCATTGTCAGGCAAGTTGGTGAGGTGGCTTATGAGTTACAGTTATCGACAGACAGTAGGGTACATAATGTGTTTCACGTATCGCGCCTCAAAAAAGCGTTGGAACAACACATAGTTCCTTCTACAGACCTACCACCTTTGGATGATGAGGGAAGGTTGATCTTAGTACCTGAGGCCATTTTGGAGTTCAGAGAGCATCCTCTACGGGGGCGGGTTCTTAGGGAATATCTGGTTAAGTGGAAAGATCTGTCGGCAGAGGATGGTACTTGGGAGAATGACAGTATTTTATAGCATCCGGCTTTGAGTTTGCTTGAGGACAAGCAAATTCGGAGAGGGTGGACTATAATGTCCCCACTCTAGTCAGTGTTCAGGCACAGTGGAGTTAGCCTATTTCTTGGACCCTCGTGGGCTGATAAGACTTGGTTAGAGGGTCAGTGTCCGTTTTGGTGGGTATTGCCATTCCCACCTCTTTCACCTTAGTATTGGTATCAGTGCAAGCAGATGGAGTTCAGTGTTCGTCAGCTTCTGACGGCGCAACATTATACTGAGTTTGGAGGAAGTTATGAGTATTTCAGTGGTTAAGTTATGTGTTTAACTTAAATGATTAAATATAAAGTCAAATTGACTTTATAAGGAAAACGCCACTTAAATATAATATAAAGTAATAAAAGATTACTTTATAAAGTGAAATTAAAATCACTTAAAGAAAGTGCACCCAAGTATTTATTTGGGAAAAAAATATTGAAATAAATTAAAATACATATAAATGTATTTTAAGAAGAAAGCCGTACTTTCTTGAAATGTGTGCCTTTTGAGGAGTATAAGGCAAATCATTGCAAGTCAACCTAATATCTTATTATCATTTGACATTGCAATTTTTCTTTCTCTGTGATTTTGTCTGAGACAAGTTTACCAAAGGGTTTCACCATTGAAGAAACGATAGATCTTCAGTGCTTGGCAACTTTGAGGCTGTGAGACACCAACCAAATTGTTGCAATTTGGGAGGGATTCATTCTGGAGTCTTCAGTGATCTTCATCAGAGTTCATTTGTGTAGTATTTACCAATTTTCAATAAGGATAAGGGTTTATCTCCTTGGATCGCCATTCATCTTCATTTGTTACTTCATATAGAGGTCATACCACTACTGGAGAGGAAGGTCATACTCTACAGCTAGCACGTGTGAGCAGCCTAAGAAGGGCGTGTGATTTAGAAGGCTGAAACGCCTTCCCTTTTGGGGGTTTATCAGCTTCATCATTGGCGCCTAGTTTCTACAGATCATCTACCTCAATTTTCTGCCTGGAGAAATCATTCTGTAGTCTTGTACGCTTGGATTTGTCAATATTCACCATTCTTGACTAGCAAGCTTTATTATTTTCTAATTCAAATAATCTAGAAGCATCCGAGTATGTTTATCATTTGTAATCTCTTTGTGGTGGTTGTTTAATACTTTCTGCAATTACATTTTATCAGAAATAGTTCAGATCTGTGTTTTATCAACATTTATATGCTGCCGTCCCTTCTACTTCTGTCTATAAACCCTTCTTAAAAATCATTAAAAAACACAAAAAGATAAGGAAAACAACAAGGGTTTCAGAAGGAGCCAGCTGGGCTCATCTCAGTTTCAGACTTGTTGAAGCTGGGAAATATTTTATATATTTATTTCTGCATATGGGCACTAGGGTTTGATGAAGTTGAAGGAGAAATCATTGTTTCAACTCAAGAGCCTTTAGGGTTTGAAGGCATTATTATTATTGCAAATTTATTTGAAGGATTTCCAGCTCCTTTCTTGCTGATCTGAAGACACCGCCTACAGTAGTACATTTTCAGCTTACATCCCATCATTTCCAATGGTCAAAGTGTTCAATATTGTAGCCTATGATCCAAGTATGTTTGTATTTCCATTGGAAATCAATAATAAGTTAAAGGTAGGAAGATATAATTTTCTGTAGCAATAAAATCAGAACTATATCAGGTCTGATTTCCATTGTACTTTCATTTCTATTGAAGAGGAATAAGAGGTGGTTGTGTATTCTTCCATTTGTTTTGCAATCTATGTTTATTGGCTATCATTATATACAATTGCTTTACAAATATCAAACTGAAAACAATCAAACATCTCATCAAAACCTCAAGCAAATACTTAGAAAATCAGAATTCTTCACTTGCATGCCAAGTGTTTGACAAAATGCCAAACAGCCTAAACTAAAAAATCAGTGCAGAATAAGCAGGGTTTCTTACAGCACAACAAGAAGCGCACATTCCCAAATAGAGCCTTTGTTAGCACCCAATCTTGCATGTCCCAAAGATTGCATCTTTCATGTCTTCATTGTTTCTCTTACTTTCTTTTTTCTCATCAACGATAAATAATCCAAGATCTTCTTCATTCGGCCCCATTGATAAAATTGTACTTTGTTCTGCGTTTCATACCCCTCAAGTCTTTGTTGTGTAACTAAGTGTCAAAGTTTCCATGTTTGAAGCATTCAAGGGGCTAAATGCATACCCAAGTGGAAATTCGGAACCCTAGTGCCATTTTGCAATCTTTGCAAATTGCAAACTCACCTCTACCCTCTACTTACTTTAGACTATAGACTTGTTGTACCCAAAATTAAAAATTTTGCTTCATTAAGGCATTTTGTAAAAAGTGTTAAAAGTCTTGTAAAAATTGTCAAAAAGTCAAAAAATGGAATTTGCATGTCGCGCATGCTCGTTAAAAACTCAAAATTTTCAAAATCTGACGATCTACATCTCTTCAGAGCGAAATTATCTACAAACCCAGATCTCAGTTTTTTAGCCCTACTGTTTTGGAAATTCTCTAAAAATAAAAAGTTTCTAAAAATAGACTTTTTCTACATTTTTCTAGGTTTCTTCTCAAATGGATGCTGGCAAAATTTTCTAAAAATAGAATTTTTGCTTCCAAGGCTCAAACTAATTTTGATTGGTTGAAAATACTTCCTAATCAAGTTGGTCCAGCCAAAATCGTCAAAAGATTAGTTTTTCTCATGTGAGTCTATTATGCTTTTTCAGAAGCTAAAACAGGAGCTCTAAGGTCATCAATGGTGGATGGTCAGCTACCAAGTCTTAGATTCAAGGTCTCAAACACTGCATAGATCGAGAAAGGGAAAAAGATGTTTGTGAAATGGAGAACGAAAGAGGGGGAAGTTGGAAGATCACGAAAATGGTGAAAATTTGTCTAACATTGGAGATGCTAGGCACCCCTGCCTAGTCAAGGCGCCTAGTTGTCAATGCCTTAGCCATTTTCCAGTCTCCAACATATGGTTACTACACATCTAGCAAGCATGGAGCGATGAACGCAAAGAGCAAAGGAAAAGTTGAAAAACTACAAATAAAAAGTAACTCTGGAAAGTAAAGGTGCCCCTGCTAGCCAAGGGTGCCCATCATTTCAAGGCATCAAATGTTGTTGTTAGGGTTTGCCATTCTAAGACTTTGTTCTCAGATTTCTACAGGCTCCGCAGTGAATCCAACAGCAGGCCCTTTGGATCAGTCAAACAGTTGGAATTGAGGATTGAACAGAAAGGTTGCATCAAAGAAGCAAAATGGAAATCATAAAAACCTTCAAAATATTCTAAGTCTGGTGATCATGGGCGCCCCAGCTAGCCAGGGGCGCCCAACATTTAGGACCATCAAAAAAAGTTTTTAGGGTTTCCAATTTTCGTCATTCTTCTCTGTCTTCTTCAGGCTCCGCAACAGATCCAATAGCAAATTTACAGGATCTACCAAACTACCAGAATTCTGGATCAAACTGAGGTGTTTTGTTAGAGGGAGAAATTGAAAATCATGAAGAACATCAAAAATATTCTATCTTTGGGATTCTTGGGCACCCCAATTGGTCAAGGACGCCTAGGGTTTTTGAAGGCCAAATTCAGTTTCTAGGGTTTGCAAAAGCAGTCATCTTCTTCAGAATTCTTTAGGCTATCCAGTGAATGTCTCTGCTAGACCATCGAATTCGTCAAATGTCGAATATTGCAAGTCAAATGAAGATGAATCATGAGGAAAAAAAAGGTTAAATTTGAAAATCATGAAAAATACAAAATAGCTAACTTTGGAGGAGTTGGGCGCCCCAGCTCGCCAGGGGCGCCTAAGATTTTGAGGGCCCAAAAGGTGGATTTAGGGTTAGCCGCCTCCAGAACATTCCTTCAAATTTGAAAAATCTCTCCAACGGATTCAGCAGTGAGCTCAAGAGATTTGTTAGTCATCAGATATTGCAGATCGAACGGAGGTAGAAACATGTGCAAAATGGAAAAAGACCACAAGAAACTTGAAAATGTCAAAAAAATGATTAAAGTCTGGGATGCATGCACACCCAAGCTAGCTAGGGGTGCCCAAGCTTTTCTGCCCCAAAAATCACTTTTCAGGAATCCCAGCCTCCAGAAGATCTTTCTCTGTAATGTCCCCATTTTAGCCCTACATTCTTCTTGAGGATTTAGCCTATTTCCGGAAACTCGTAGGCTAAGCAGATTTGGAAATTAGGGTTTCCACTTTCAGATGCAATTTTGATGGCTTGCATGTGTGTTTTTTTGATGCATGTCTAGTGGAGCTTTATGGGTTTTTGAAGAGCTTTAGGATGAGATAACATGCATGTTAAAATAATGACATGCAATTTTGACTAATACCTTGCATGCAGGAAAGGTTTATGGGTTTTTCTGGGTTTTCAAAGACCTCCAAGGTGGTGTGACATGCATCTGAATCTAACATCCTTTCCGGGCACTTACTATTTATAGTAAGTCATGATGGTTGCCCGATTTGTGCTTAAAAGATATTTGGAAACACGTACTATTTATAGTAAGTCATGATACTGCTCAGTTGGCATACATATGTGGTTTTGGCACTTACTATTTATAGCAATGTGCTATTTTTGGTAAGTATATTTATAGTAGTATCACTCTAGCAGCAACTCAATCTTTTGCAGTTCAATGTGGCCGATCAATTTGGCTTTCTATTGAGTTTAAAGTGAACTTACTATTTTTGGCATTGGCTATTTTTAGTAAGTCTAATTTTGGCAGTAGTATCATCTGCAGTTCAACTCAGCTCATCATGCTTTTTTTGGTAATCCTTCAGTTTCAATATTGGCTTTGGTTTTGGTTATCTCCTTGGACTAAGTTTTATACTTAGTCAATTTCACGTTTTTAAGTTGTACCCCCACGCCTAGGAGTGATAACTTCATGTTGTTTTAAAGAGGGGACATTAAGGGGTCAAGTTGAGCATTTAATGATTTAATAAATGCTTTATTGTTGCAAATTGAAATGGATGCCTAAAGGGAAGGTGAATAATGTTTTATTATTTCAAAATAAAGTGAATGGTTAAAGGTAGCGTCCCTTGGGAAGCTGAAGTGACTCGACTTCTTGGAATTCAAAGTGTTTCATTTGCCCATTGAAACTTATATATTGCTGCATTTTGGAGAGCTGATTATGTTATGTTTTGGAAAGCAAAGTTATGCTGTTGGAATGAATCTAGAACCTGGTTAAGGAGGAGCTTAGCAATTTTACTCCATTCTTCGGGCTTGAAACTATGGTTCCCTAGCTGGTGGATTGAGAGTGTGCTTCATTTAGAAGTGCACATTGGACATCAACGCTGAAGAATTTGGTGATATTTTCTAGTTTTGTGTTTGCTGGTTTATGACAGGCTGAATTAAGTTTTCATTTACAGCTTTGGGTGTGAATTTATTTAGCTTGTGGGTATTGGTTCTATTGATTCCTATGCTAGAGGCGACCCTACTTGTGTATTTGCAGATTTTAATTCAAAGACTCCAATTTTATATTGAAGTTCGCCCTCTTGGGAGGCAATACCATGCTGGAGTTGTCTTGGGATTCGTGCACAATTAATTGTTGAGCTTTTGATGCAGTTTATGTGTTGGATATTGGGCACCTATCCTCCAAAGGTTCATTGCATTTGATTTCACTCAATTCGGAGGTAAACTGATAAAGTTATGAGCATTTCATTTATTCACAAGTTGTTGGTTCACAGTTTCAGTTTGCTGGTTTTAATTATCAGACTTCAAAAAGATGAGATTTTCGCTTCATTTTCAATGTTTGAGAGCTTTGTAATTTGAGAGAATCAATTCTTCACATATTGGCATTGTTCTATCATTGTAATACTATTAAACTGCAGATTATTTTGATTGTAAGGTTGTGCATTAGTAGTACTAATCCAACCATATGTTATTGCTGCATTTACTCGTAATTTCTAAAGCAAACATTAATTACCCCTGGATGGTTTACCGCCAGTGTGGAGAATAAATTTTGTATCTCTCATTGTACCCACTGAAAAGTGGAGAATCCCCACTCAAGAGTGGATGCCTGCCGCAGCAAATGAATTGTTTATTTGTAATTTCTTTCCCCCCAGTGTTTTAGTGAAAGAGTGGAAATTCTCTCATGGCTAGTTATCCGCCTAAGTTCTTTCTGTTTTGTAATTAACACTCCGCCATATGTTAGCACCTCGCCTTCTAAAGGATCCTGTGTGCACATTCTTGATGTTGACTTTAATTCCTCTCATCCAATTGTAATCATTTCAGTTATTGATTAAGTAGATCCTAGGGATCCTCTTACCATATGCCTGCCCCCCCTCCTTAAATGGTTTTAGGGCACATTCTTGGTTAGAGTTCTTTTCCACATCGTTTTGGTTTGAAGCTAACCTTAACGGGTGCATGATTACATTGTAATTGTCATTGAAAATCAAAAAAAAATGAGAGGGTATCTTTCAGTGGTATCAAAGCCTGTTTTCCTGCCATCCTGTGAGTTTTCAGTGCTTTAGTTATCAGATGAGAGTCAAAGAAGACCGATACTACATCAAAAAGCAGAACAGAGTTTAGTTTTAGCTTCAGAAGTTTTAAAAGTTGACACTTTTTCAGAAGTGTGTGAAACCTTGTCTTGTCAGAATAAGGTATGGCTAATGAAGAAGAGAGGAAGTTGGCAGACTCTCTTTTTGGTTGGAAAGAGACTTGGCAAAGAATTTCAGTCAAGAGGAAATGAAAAGAATATTCTTCATTTGTTAGAACAATGTATAAGACAAGTGAGGCCATCACCTTTGGAGGAAATGCAATTGGCTTTAGCTCCTGCAGTGAATTTTTTGAATCAGCCCTATTGGTTGGGGCATCTTGATGAAGAAACCAAGTTGTTGATTTCTTCTTGTTTCATGGAGATAATAAGAATTGTAATTCCCCAGTTGCCCTATGATGATGGTACCATGAAGATCATATTAAAAATGATAGTGGAAAGTTTTCAAGATTTGGATGAAACTAACAGTAGTTTGTTTCCAAGAAGAGCAGTTGTTTTAAAGACATTTTTTGAAGTTAATGCTTGCATCTTATTGATAGAATTGAAGATGGAGAATCAGATTTATCATTTATTTAATTATCTCTTCACCTCGACTTGGAGTGAGCAGGAAAAGGGGGTGTTTGCAGCTGCTAAAAATATTCTAATTGACACCATCAAAGAAGTTGATACTCTTCCTGAAAGTGTCCAAATCCTTCTCAAGAATGCCTTTGAACGAGAAGAGCAGATTTCCCCAACTGCTGATTTGTTAGTCAAAGAAATTTTCAGTCAATGTGAAGAAAAATTGAAGCCATTTTTTAAGAAGACTGTTGAGGACAAAGAGGAGATTTCTGAAGCTGAAGAGGAGGATGAAAGTTGGAATCCCTTCGAATTCATAGCAAATGTCCAAGAAGTTTTCATTTATCCTGTAGTAGAGAACAATGAGTCAACGGGTGTTAAGGAGCCTCAAGTTGAAAATCCAAGAGAAGAACTTCTAGAAACAAGAGTTGACATGGAGTTGCATGATGAGATCATAAGTGCAGATCCAAATGAAGGTGAAGTTCAGTTGGTAGAAGATATGTGTTCAACCAACGAATTGCCTTTTCACAATTCGGGAGAATGCCGGTTTGAAAGCCAAGAGAAAGAGGAAGCTGATGTCCCTTCCCACTACAAAGTTGATTTGACCGACTCCCTTGAATCATGTGTAGAAAACAATGTGGAAAGAGATGTTTCTAGTTCGGGAGAATGCCGGTTTGAAAGCCAAGAGAAAGAGGAAGCTGATGTCCCTTCCCACTACAAAGTTGATTTGACCGACTCCCTTGAATCATGTGTAGAAAACAATGTGGAAAGAGATGTTTCTAGTAGTCATAAGGCAGATTTCTCTTCACCTGAAAACAAGCTAAGGCAAAAAGTTAAGGAATTGGAAGGCACTATGGATGGAATGATGAAGAGTGTTCATCACATGCGAGACAAGTTGGGGAGTGCAGCTCAAACGATTTTTGAAATCTTTGTCCATCAAAGTTGTTCTACATCATCTCAACCAGCATATGAAGATTGCAATTCAAGCTCACAAACTGCTGAAAATGGAATTCAACTTTTGTCACAGCTTGATGAATTGCATCAACATGTTGAAAATTTGATTTATGTTGTGCCTAGAGGAGAAGATGTATGTTGCATTTCTATTGCTGATATGAAGTTCATTAAGTTTGCTTTGGAGGAAATCAAATCAAGTCTTTTGCACATCATTCGTGTTAAAGACAAAGTGGCCAAAATTGTCGACAAGGCATTGGAGTGTAACGAGCTCACCAAAGCCAAGTTGCAAGAAGTGCATGAGACTCTAATTGAAGCAGAGAATCAGATTTTTGCCGTTCAATATTCATGGGAGCAAGAAAACAAAAGAAGAGCAGAGGAGCTTCAGGTAATTCTTGATGAGCTTGATCTCATACAAGAAACATATGATTTGGAATGTTGTCCTGAGAAACCCAAGCATTCAAATTCTCATCAACAAGTTTTTCAAGTTTTTGACAATTTGTTGTATGAAGAAGGTGCTAATAAGGTTTATGTAAATCCTCTTTTTGATATTGATGAAGGAATTGCTTCAGAGATTACTGAAGGAGGAAATTTGAGTTTGTCTTCCAGTGTTGGAGAGTTGATACGAAAGTTGCATGAAGTTGAATCTACTGCTGCTCCTAGTGCACCCACTCGGTAGGAATTGGTAACTCTTGGAACACAAAGAAATGAAGACATTCTTATTGTTCATCAACAAAGAGTTGATGGTCATGTTGATGAAGGTTTTATTTATTTTTTGATGAGGATGCTTGTGAGACTCTTGTCAGATTTTAGTTCATCACCATCTTCTCTTAGAGTGATAGATTTCAGAATTGTATTTGATGAAGGGTTCATGGAATCTTTCTGACAAATCATGACACAAGATTCTGGATTCAATTTATTCAACGAACATAGGATGGTTGATTACTACTTGGAGTTTCAAGAAGCGTCAATTCAGATGGAACGAGCAAATCAGAGGATTCATGTGAGAGAGGTTCTCTGAGAAGTGGTTCTTCATGGCTGTTAGTTTGGGATCCTGGCATTACTTGGCAAGAAGGTAATACTGTAAATTTTATGGGGGATAAACCAGCATATAATATTCAGAAAGTAGTTGTGACTATTTTCTTATGTGTTGGGAAATGCCTTCAATTGAAAATCAATATTTGGGATCCCAAGTATATTCTTATGAGGAATGGAATGCATAAAAAGAAGGATGGATGTAGAGATAAGTATCGAAATTTCAGTTTTATGTTTGTTGCCTCCTTTTTCTATCATTGGTTCTTTATTTCTGATCATAAATTGGTGTTTTGGGATGGAAATATGATTGGAAGATGGTTTGTGGTGGCATTGGGACCTTCGATAAGGGGGCCACCGGCCTTGTTTGTGAGCAGTTATGCTTATCTTATTAAATATTTTTCATGTTGCAACTGTTGCTTATTGTTTGGGATGTTGTTTTTTCATAAATCAGATTTCAAGTTGTCTAAATCAGACCTACTAGTTGGTTGGTATTTCCATTTTTTGACCTTCCAGTCTACTATTAGGACTGATTTTGAGCCTCAAATGAGAAAAGGATTGTTACAGTGCAGCCAAAATTCATGTATGGGATGTTCTCTAATGTTCAACAGTGGCCTTCTCTGTGTTTTCTCCTATACCAGTGTTTGGGGCAGCAAGTTAGAAACTGATTTGGTTCACCAGTTGGCGACTCATGAGGTGAAATTTGTAAGTTTTTCATGGAGTCATCTTAGTTATATCAGTTTTTTTCAAAGAAGGCATTATACATCTTCACAGATTTTTGAGGATGTGATGGGAGATCTCTTGCAAGGAGTTGCTCTCTTTCCTTTGCAAGAAGTGTTGGAAGAGTCACATATGCTGTCATGACTCTGCATGGTGCTATGAGGAGTTATGATATGGAGCATGCTTTTGAATTGAGAAAATTGTTTGCCTTATTGCTCAGGAATGTGTTAGATTGTGGGATTGTTGTTTTTGACTCCTCGGAGTTTACAGGGCATGAGATGCTGCAGGATTATGATTTCAGTTCCTTCAGGACAATCAGTTTAAGCCACATGTTTGGAAGGAGTACATTGCAATCTTGGGATATTGGTCATGTTTATGTGTTCAGTGTGGTGTAGCGTCAGTGCGGTGGGTCTATACAAAGATGGATTTGGGACCCTGGGATCCTATTCGACATAGTAAGGATCAAATTGTTTTCTTGGAGTGTGGTGGCATTGCTTGAGGACAAGCAATTTTGGGAAGGACGGACTATAATGTCCCCATTTTAGCCCTACATTCTTCTTGAGGATTTAGCCTATTTCCGGAAACTCGTAGGCTAAGCAGATTTGGAAATTAGGGTTTCCACTTTCAGATGCAATTTTGATGGCTTGCATGTGTGTTTTTCTGACGCATGTCTAGTGGAGCTTTCTGGCTTTTTGAAGAGCTTCAGGATGAGGTAACATGCATGTTAAAATAATGATATGCAATTTTGACTAATACCTTGCATGCAGGAAAGGTTTCAGGGTTTTTTTGGATTTTCAGAAACCTTCAGGGTGGTGTGATATGCATCTAAATCTAACATCCTTTCCAGGCACTTACTATTTATAGTAAGTCATGATGGTTGATCGGTTTGTGCTTAAAAGATATTTGGAAACACTTACTATTTATAGTAAGTCATGATATTGCTCAGTTGGCGTACAGATGTGGTTTTGGCAAACTTACTATATAGCAATGTGCTATTTTTGGTAAGTATATTTATAGCAGTATCACTTTAGCAGCAACTCAATCTTTTGCAGTTCAGTGTGGCCGATCAGTTTGGCTTTCTGTTGAGTTTGAAGTGAACTTACTATTTTTGGCATTGGCTATTTTTAGTAAGTCTAATTTTGGCAGTAGCATCATCTGCAGTTCAGCTCAGGTCATCATGCTATTTTTGGTAATCCTTCAGTTTCAGTATTGGCTTTGGTTTTGGTTATCTCCTTGGACTAAGTTTTATACTTAGTCAATTTCACGTTTTTAAGTTGTACCCCCACGCCTAGGAGTGATAACTTCATGTTGTTTTAAAGAGGGGACATTAAGGGGTCAAGTTGAGCATTTAATGATTTAATAAATGCTTTATTGTTGCAAATTGAAATGGACGCCTAAAGGGAAGGTGAATAATGTTTTGTTATTTCAAAATAAAGTGAATGGTTAAAGGTAGCGTCCCTTGGGAAGTTGAAGTGACTCAACTTCTTGGAATTCAGAGTGTTTCATTTGCCCATTGAAACTTATATATTGCTGCATTTTGGAGAGTTGATTATGTTATGTTTTGGAAAGCAAAGTTATGCTATTGGAATGAATCCAGAACCTGGCTAAGGAGGAGCTTAGCAATTCTACTCTATTCTTCGGGCCTGAAACTATGGTTCCCTAGCTGGTGGATTGAGAGTGTGCTTCATTTAGAAGTGCACATTGGGCATCAACGCTAAAGAATTTGGTGATATTTTCTAGTTTTGTGTTTGCTGGTTTATGACAGGCTAAATTAAGTTTTCATTTACAGCTTTGGGTGTGAATTTATTTAGCTTGTTGGTATTGGTTCTATTGATTCCTATGCTAGAGGCGACCCTACTTGTGTATTTGCAGATTTTAATTCAAAGTCTCCAATTTTATATTGAAGTTCGCCCTCTTGAGAGGCAATACCATGCTAGAGTTGTCTTGGGATTCGTGCACAATTAATTGTTGAGCTTTTGATGCAGTTTATGTGTTGGATATTGGGCACCTATCCTCCAAAGGTTCATTGCATTTGATTTCACTCAATTCGGAGGTAAATTGATAAAGTTATGAGCATTTCATTGATTCATAGGTTGTTGGTTTACAGTTTCAGTTTGCTGGTTTTAATTATCAGACTTCAAAAAGATGAGATTTTCGATTCATTTTCAATGTTTGAAAACTTTTTAATTTGAGAGAATCAATTCTTCACATATTGGCATTGTTCTATCATTGTAATACTATTAAACTGCAAATTATTTTGATTGTAAGGTTGTGCATTAGTAGTACTAATCCAACCATATGTTATTGCTACATTTACTCGTAATTTCTAAAGCAAACATTATTTACCCCTGGATGGTTTACCGCCAGTGTGGAGAATAAATTTTGTATCTCTCATTTTACCCACTGAAAAGTGGAGAATCCCCACTCAAGAGTGGATGCCTGCCGCAGCAGATGAATTGTTTATTTGTAATTTCTTTCCCCCCAGTGTTTTAGTGAGAGAGTGGAAATTCTCTCATGGTTGGTTATCCGCCTAAGTTCTTTTTGTTTTGTAATTAACACTCCGCCATATGTTAGCACCTCGCCTTCTAAAGGATCTTGTGTGCACATTCTTGGTGTTGAGTTTAATTCCTCTCATTCAATTGTAATCATTTCAGTTATTGATTAAGTAGATCCTAGGGATCCTCTAACCATATGCCCGCCCCTCCTCCTTAAATGGTTTTAGGGCGCATTCTTGGTTAGAGTTCTTTTCCACATCGTTTTGGTTTGAAGCTAACCTTAACGGGTGCATGATTACATTGTATTTGTCATTGAAAATAAAAAAAAATTGAGAGGGTATCTTTCATTCTCATAATTCTTCAAGCTATCCAGTGAATCTATTAGCCAGCTCATCATATCCGTCGAACATCCGGAAACTAAGATCAAACTAAGGTCAAAAAAACAAGCAAAGTTGAAAATCTTAAAAAAATATTCTAACTATAAAAAGGAAAGGCGCCCAAGGTTCAATGTATTAGACAACTTTTCAAGTTTTATCCTTCATCATTCAAAAGGTGTCTACATTTGGCGTACCTACTTCCAGATTGACTTCAAAGTTTTAAAGCTTGGAGAATAAAGTGCTCTTTCGTCCTCAACATCTATTCAAAAAGGCTTTTGCATCTATTATTCACATATTTTGTAGGTTGGCGTCCAGAGGAGGAAACATACATTTTTTTGCTTTTCAAGACTTAGAGGCTCAAACAGGGTGCTTTTTCAGGTTTCTTCATGTATTCAGGATTAGGAAGCATAGAGGCACGCTTTTTCATGATCCAATCTTCTACAGCATCGCATTTCAGAAATAGGTAGTCAATTTTTTCAGTTTTCATCGATCTGGGTCCATCTACTTTTTGATCCTTTTGAAGATTGGAAAATTTTATATTTCCAAAAATCTTCTTTTTCGGGAAGCCCTCAGCTTTTTCAGAATCTAACGAACTAGGTCTCTTCAGAATGTGATTGCCTACAAAACCCAAACCTCAGTTTTTTCCAAGCAATCTGCTTTTTGGAGGAAAATCAGCACCTTTTTGGGGCAGCGAAGATTTCCAAGAATAGAACTAAAAAAACGGCAGTTAACTTGATGCCTTTTCCAAGTTAAACTTGCTATTCTCATTCATGCTTATCAATTCTTTGTGAAATAGAAAAAATCAAGTTGCAATGGTTGAAACTTTCCCTTTTTTTTGTTTTAGCAGGTTGTTAGTTAGATGTCATGTTTTAATTTTAGAAATAAAGCTTGCATGTTGGCAAGTCTTGTTGTAAAAGCAAGGAGATTTTAGGGTTCCCTACTCCTCGCCTGTGTATAAATAAGGGTAGCCTTGCACATTTTTCTTTAACCGTTATTGTGATAGAAAATTGTTGAGCCTACTTTTGCCTGCAAGTTGTTATTCAGTGTCTATTCACTTAGTGTAAGAGCAAGCTTGCATGCCTGCCTTTTGCTGTAAGTTATTGTTCAATTCATGTGTAATTTGTGTCAAGTGTATTCTGGTTTGATCGCTAAACCGTAAGCCTGTTATTGCTACAAACCTGCTGTCCCAAAAGTGTAATTGTTGTTAGAAATTTGAGAAAGGAAATCTTATGCCTACTTTGCTGCTCTGATCTACTGTCTCAGATTTTGTTTTATGTGTTTTGCTTATATAATCTTTATTTCAGCTTGCATCTAAAAATACAATGAGTCTTCAGTTGTGCGTTGGAAGTGAGTTTGTTTAAGCATCCGTGTTATCAAATCATTCCTTGTTTACTTCTAACTCTCAAACTCTGAGTTCACTTGACTAGCTAGAAGCATCATTAGAGTAGGCCTAGTTGTAGTTGAAATTCTAAAAAGAGAAAACCTCAGCTACGATGCTAGAGTTTTATAACCTTGTGCTCTTAGCTAAGAACAAAAATATTGGCAAATAGTTTAGTTTACTTTCTTTAAGCATCATCGGAAAAGAGGGAGCTTCCCCTCCTAATTTGAAGAGCAATTTATCTATGCATAGTTGTCTGTTTCCAATCCGCATTCCAAAGGTGCAATTTGAAATGCCAACAAGACTTTCGGAATCTCCATGCAAACTTGCAATTTTTGCAATTTGCTTGTGTGCTTCTGCTTTTCTTTTCCCACAAGCTTCATCCTCCACAAATTCGCAGGCCCATAATGCAATTAAAATTGCTTGCCCACCTCTTTCCATAATGCATGTATCCTACAAACTTTTCCCTCTTGTGTGCAATTGCATCTCCACATTGCACACTCGTTTTGTATCACCATTGAGGCCTAGTTATCAAAACTTTCTTTTCCCTTGTGAAACTGCTCACCTATCTCTAATCCAAGTCCTCTTTATTTTGCAGAGATCCAAAGCTCTCCTACATTCTTGCAATTCTTGCATGCTTAAATTACCACCTCTGCCCTTAACTAACTTTACATTACAAACCTTAAAAGTTCTCATGCAATCTTATGACAATTACAAATTGCATCCCTACTTTTGAATCTCACACTTCCACCTAAGCTTTGCATTGGAATTTTTACCCCTCTCTATAAATTGCTCACTTGCATCAAAACTCCATTGTTCAAATAGAAGTCAACACCTGCTTCCGAGCACGTATAGGAATGCCATCAATGGCTTCATTTGGATACAACTAGATTCGGGAATGCTTTCAAACACCTATCGGTACTTGTGGACCCCTCCAAGGTATGGTTTCATGTACAAAGCAAATGGTCGTTGATTTGTGGTCTGAATTCAAGCGTAAAGCCATGTGAAGATGATACAACCAATAAGGGTAACCTACACGCTTGCGAACCTGTAATAACCTTTGACCAAGACTGGTAGTGTTTACAATTTAATCCGTTCAGGGTTGACAATGTAAACATGTTGTCAAATAATAAATCACAAAAGTGTACTTTGTAATGTCCCTTGTAGGTTTATATTAATTTTGTCTTTAATCTTATACATTAAAATATCACAATATGCCAAGAATCAATAATCTTTAATGATATACTTTGATCTATTAAAAAGCAACCATAAATGATTGATACTAGTTTGATTATTTGACTTATATATCGATAAGAGTAGATAATATTCTGGTGAGAATGATGCCACTGCTTGATATGAATTCTGAAATGCGATCTGCATTGATAATTGATTTAAGAATGGAAAATAGGCATCATAACAATGTCGTTGTTTCTGATTTTCTTCTCCAAATTCATGCGATTAGTTATGTAATGGATTGATGTCTTTATAGGATCGCTGTCTCTGATTGAAGCCTTATATTCATGCGAATTGTATATGACGTTGTACCTGACTGATGTTGATTAATCATGCGTCCATAGGGTGCTGATTGTGGGCTCCTTAGAGCACTTAGATCTGATATTTAAATATATAACTCTGCAATATTCAATGATGTTTAAATGAACTAAGAGTCTCCTTAAATAGCTAGCGACCAGACATGATGTGAGATGTTGTATTGTTCCAAATGGTGATGTCCTTTTGAATGGACATGTCCCTTTGTTAACCAACCTCTAATTGCTTCTTGAGACTTATTTTAATTTCTGACTTTATTTCATAATCTCATAAGTATAATCGCTGGCTATCTTCTCAATATCCTTGACTTGCGATATCCACTTCGGATGGAATGTGAACTCCTTTGTATTACTCCAATCGTGTATTACCAAATTTTGTCTGATTGTAAATGATGCGGCAGATAATAATATGCGACTGACAAATATGAACAGTAGCGACTGAACCTAGGATACTACAGCCAATAAGATGCTAAGTCTTTGCCTTTCAAACTCACATCTACATCAAATGGTGGCTGTTTGTCTTATTATAGCAAGACAACATCTTCCAATAGTGTCGCTTTGCATAAAATAATATGCCAACTCCAGATTAATTTGCCCAGACCATGCAAGCACCAATAATAAAATCAAATAAACCCTCGCGTTGCATAATAGACAAGTAGCGCCAGGTATAATTGCTGATTGGGTCTGATGGCTCACAAAATAAACTTCGGCATATGTATGAAATGCTACACTAGACTCTACCTGTGATAGCTTCCCAAATAAGGTGTTGTACCCCAAAATTAAAATTTTGCTACACTTAGGCATTTTGAAGAATTGAGTCCAGATACTGTTAAATCTGTCAGAAAATGTCAAAATGGGGGTTTGCATGTCTTGCATGGGGGTCAAAACCTTGAAATTTTCAAAATCTGACAATCTGGGTCGGTTCAAAATGATCAAACCTACCATACCCAGATTTCAGTTTTTCAACCCTAAAATTTAGGAAAATTTCTATTTTTAGCAATTTTCTAAAAATAGAAACTTTTTCTGGGTTTTTCTAGGTTTCTTTCGAAATGGATACTTGCAAAATTTTCTAAAAATAGAAAGTTTGTCTTCTAGGGTTAAGACTGATTTTGATTGGCTTAAAATACTTCCTCATCAGGCTGGTGCAGTTAGAATCACAAAAAGATCAATTTTGCCCTAGTGGGTCTATTTTGCTTTTTTAGAAGCTTCTTCTAAAGAATCAAGGTTATCAATGGAGGTCAGTCGGCTGCCAAGTATCAGAATCAGATGTTCAAGCATCAAGCAGAAGCTGTCAAAAATGAACGTGCAGGAAAAACGGAGAACGGCGAGGAAAAGCTAGAAAAGTTGAAAAGTGATAAATTTTGGCCAACACTGGAGACACCAGGCGCCCCTGCTCAGTTTGGGCGCCCAAACCTTCATGCCTTAGAATATTTTTGATTTTCGGCAGCCGAGACAAGGAAAGCACGTCAAACGAGGTTGAAAGTTGAAAATTGCATAAAAATTTCTAAGTCTGCTCAACATGGGCGCCCCTGAGGAGAATAGGTGCCCATCTTTTTAAAGCATCAGATGATAAAACCAGAAGTGCAGCTCCCAAGCAATGTTGGTCAGATCTATCTCAGCTCGACAAGGAGCCCGACAGCGCAGTCATACGATCACTCAGTCGTCGGCAAAGTCAGATCAAACAGGGGCCATGATGAGAGGTGTTTAGAACTCTGAAGTGAAAAAGGATGAAACTATTCTAACACTGGTAGACATGGGCGCCCCTGGAGAAGAAGGGCGCCCAAGATTTTGAGAAGTCAAATGATAGAATTTGCAGAAGACTTCTCCAACATGACTTCGTCAAACTGGATCCAGCTGTCCAACGCAATCGTCAGCATGTCCGTTGGAGGAGGCAGTCATCAAATATCGTCAGGCAAATAGAGGAGGAAAAGTGAGAGAAAAGAGAGTTGGAAGCAACAGTGAAAAACTTGAAATAAAAACTCTCTGGAAGCCATGGGCGCCATACTTCAAGAAGGGCGCCTAGGGTTTTGAGCCACCAGAGGTCAATTTCCAGAGACGAGGTATCCAGAGGACCCCTTCTAGAATCATCTCAACTATCCAGTGAATCCGTCAGCCAGTCATTTTGATCAACACAATGCCCAGAATCGTGGATTCATTTGAAGGTCAAAAGACAAGCATAAAATTGAAGATCATGAAATTGACTAACTCTGGAGAAAATGGGCGCCCTTTTCAAGGATAGGCACCTGACAATTTGAAGGGTTAAATGAAGTTTTTAGCAGATGATGTCTCCAAAATCATGTCGTCAGATTCAATCAAGCTCCGTGATGCAACGTTCAATTCGTTCGTCGGATCAATCTAGAAGCCGGGAGACAGAGCTGAAACAAGGTTAAAAAATCAACAGAAGTTGAAAACGGTGAAAAATTGGCTAAGTCTGGAAAAGAGGATGGCATACCTCAAAAAAGGCACCCAACTTCTCATGCCTTAGTCAAATTTTTGGAAATTTCAAAAATTGAAGTTGAAGACCAAAGTCTAAGTTCATTACACAATCTTGAATTAGGGTTTTGAGGAATTAGGGCAAAAGAAAGTTGTTTTCTCAAGACAGAGCTTATTTAAAGCACTTCTGTGTTTTATTATTCATTATTTTTTGCAAGTGGTCTTCAAGGAGAAACAGAGCAGCAACTTCAAACCCTTATTTTCAAGATTCGAGAGTTTAACTTGCTGGTTTTTCATAATATTTTCAAATCAGCACTCAAGAAGGCTTGCTTTTTCACACCTTTTTCATCCAGAACATCAAATCTTTGAAGAAGGAGGCCATTGTTTTCAATTTTCAGCGAGCTGGTTTATACTGGTTCTATCTTCTGGATAATTTTTGAACAATTTTCTCAAGGTTGCAGCAGTTACTTTTTATCTTGCATGTCAGAGAAAACTTCAGATTTTACAACTTCCAATCTTATGGGTCTATCTTAAATATTCTTCTGGACAAAACCCACATCACAGCTTTTTCAGCAAAACTTCAAGTGGTTGCTTTTTCAGTAAAAATTCGAGGTTTTCAAAATCTAACCAAATGGGTTCATCCAGAATGTGCTCATAAACGATACCCAAATACCAGTTTTTTCTGCTTTTTTCGGGGAAAGTTAGGGTTTGCTACTTTTTCAGTCTTCACTCAAAATTTTCAAAAACGGACGATCTGGGTTTGCTTGTGACGAGATTGTAAACAAAACCCATGTCTCAAAAAATTTTCCAAAACATTCATCCGTTTGACGAAGAAAATTAGCAAGTGATTTTTAGGGTTTGTGTTGAGCTTGTCAGAACCTAGTCAAATTTATAGTCAATCTTCAAGTTTTTCAGCATGGAATACTCTCCCATTGAATTCAGAGCCAAACAAGTGTTGTATCACGATTATCTGAACGGATAATGTTGGGAAGTGCTTATCAATATTGTCATGGACATAAAACGTCATCATCTCAGTTGAAGAACGTGCAGAGGGAGTGGTATGAGCGAAAGAACAAGTGTTAGAAAAAGTTGTGCAAAACTCTTCCGGGGGAGAATCAAGAGAAGTGTCAAAATGCATAAAGTTGCAGAGCCGCCAAGTTATCAATCAGTGGGTCATCTTTTGAGGCAGCGTTGTTTTTCAAAGAACATAACTCATAAAGGAGTTGATGATGTCAAAGATTCTCTAAGTTTAATTCCAAAAGAGGAGAAGATTCTAGAAAGGCGGAATACAACTAAAGATAGTATCAACACTCCTGATAAAGAGGCAGTTTCCTGCTTTTTGGTGGATGTGTGAGAGATTTAAAGCGGCAATCTTCTAGAAGCTTTTTCCAAGCTTTCTTTCCATTCTTATTTCACGCTTTCTTTCTATTTTTATCCATTCTTTGAAGAAGAAGGAAAACAAATGTCACAAGTTGGCACTTTCCGTTTTAGATGCTTTCTAGGGTTTAGATGTTTTAATCTTGTTCTAGATTTAGAAATAAAGCTTGCATGTTGGCAAGCAGTAGTTGTAAAAGCAAGGAGATTTTAGGGTTCCCTACTCCTCTGCTTAGTTATAAATAAGAGCAGTGTTTGCTCATTTTCCTTTAACCGTGCTTGTGATAACAAGACATAAGTGTCATAGTACCTTCTCTTTGTTATCGTTTAGTATTGTTCACTTTGTGTAAAGAGCAAGTTTGCATGCCTCTTTAGCTGCAAATACTTGTTTAGTGCATGTGTTGTGTTGATTATAATTAGGTTGATCGCATTTTGCAAGCATGTTGCTACAACTTGCTGTCCCAAAGTTGTAATCCTTGTTCCAGAAACTTGAGTAAATAAAATCTTGTGCGTGCTTTGTCTACCTTGATATAAATATCTCAAATTTCCGTCTCTTTGTTTTGTGTTAGAAGTATAAGTAAATAAAATCTTGAGTGTGCGTTGTCTGCCTTGAAATAAAAGTCTCATATTTCCATAATACTTTTATGATCTCTTTTTCGGCTTGCCATAAAACGTATGTTGAAGAATAGTTTGTTTAAGTATCTCTGTCAGAAATCAAACTCGTCCATTTCCAAACTCTCTTGCTCTGCATTTACTTGAGAGGGTGGAAACGTTGTAAGCGTAGGTTAAGTTGTAGATGTCTAGTTTCATTAAAGGGAAAACCTCAACCGCAACATCTAGTGTTCTCGCAGCTGAACCAAAAAGATGGGCGTAATTAAGTTTAGATTACTTTTCTTTATGCAACTCAGCAAAAGAGGGAGCTTCCCCTCCTAATTCGAAGAGCAGTTTACTGCACATAGCTGTCCGTTTCCAGAACACATTCCAGAGGTGCGATTTGAAACGCCAACATAAGGCACGACAACTTCAAATATATTTGATCGCCCGTATAAATGTCCAAAACCATCGATACTTCAATCATGCATTAAAACGCTACATAGTCGACCGGAATTAAATAGTGTTAATAGCCCTTTGTAATATTTCCGTGATGGAGCAAAATATTAATAGCAATGATATCCATTAGAGGCCCAATAATATATTTCCAAATGGCAACCATGGAATTAGAGCAAGAGAAATTCAATAGAATTATATATCAATCTGATTTGATCGATGAATATAGTCGACCCAGCAAATATATATATATGCACCAATATTAAATACTGAGAAGATAACCAATTACAATATTCTCAAAAATAATCAGCCATTGAACAAAGTTAACCTCCTTATAACCCTCATAACTCCTCCATTCATAATTTGAAGATTAATTTACTTTATTTAATTATTACCTTAACTTTAGGTAATAATTTATTATTATTTAATTCTCTTTAATATTTTTAACTTTTGGAGATTAAATAATATTAATTTCTCCATATCATTAAAAATGGGACATTACAAGTCCTCTTGCCCAAGATTGCTTTCCCTCAAGCAATCCATCTCTAGGATCCCATATCAACCAAGGCCATCTGTAGGAAATTTTGCTGTAAACACAAAACTGCAACATACTCGTAAATCAAATGATTCTCTATATAAATTTTGCAAACTCACCATCAAGGGCCTTATCTAGCTTCCATTGTGCCACTCTGATTTCAACAATCTAATGCTCACGTTCAATTTGCATCCATTTCTCATGAAATTCCGAGTACTTGTTGTATAAATCCTTGCTGATGAGGTCATTGTCAAACTTATTCTTGATTTGCAAAGGGAATCAATTCATCGATAGAACCAAAAGCTCAACATATCCCCTCAAGCTGTTAAAGAGGAGATTCCAAGTTTCCCAATATATCGTAATCATAGATTTGTAGGTAGATATGTATAGCAATACCCTAGAATGTCAACACAAATCAGTGTTCACTGAGGTGGAGGTGAAAATCTGAAGTGTACTTGAAGAATCTCTCCTTATTAGCTGCCCTAAAGCTCTCAATGTTTTAAAACCCACCTGATCACAAATTGTTGTCATCGATATAGAGAAACCAGAGCAGCAGTAATCAATTGTAAGCCTCATAGGAAGTATAGATATGGTTGAAAAGTCACTTCTTCTCTCATCCCAGCTTAAACATTCAATATTTGATCGTTGACCCAACGAGTGATTCCAATTCAACGGCCTGCCCTAAATTACAATCTCTAGCAATTTGATTGAAGAGTGGTTGATGATAGTATCACTGGGGCTTGTCTCACTGCTCCAAGCTTGTTTCCACACTTTACGGATAGTCGATGCACTTGGATTCTATGATCATCTTCAATCTTATCACATGATTCTGGAATAGCTTCTTTATCAAACTTGAAAAAGCGAATTATCATAGGTCACATTAGCTTCAACTTCAAACAAGGTATTACTAACAAACTGAAAGTGATCCTTGATTCCAATATCAGGTCTTTGTTGTTGCTGGTTCAAACTATTATCTATATCTTTGGGACAATGATTTGGATCATAGGTCTCGTGGATTTTGTCTAGTTCCTTGAACTCTTTTGTTTTTCCTTTTTTCCCTTCTTCCCTGAAAGGTTCAATGACTATAACTAGATTTCTTGCTTCCTATAAGGGCCTTTGCACATCTCTCAATTTAGCTTCTCTTTGCTTGTATAAATCTAAGGCCTCATGACACCTAGTTGCCGATCTCGTCTTACACACTATCTTCAACGCATCAATCTCCAAGGTCTTCAATACGTTTTGTTGACCTTCTTGATTGTGTTGATCATGTGAATGTGTTGGCCGAACTTTCAATGCAATCTTGGAATCTCACAACTCTCTTGGAAAACTCATCTCTTGTTCATTTTGAGAATCCATGGGTCCATGCCTTCGTTTAATTTTCTGCAAGTTAGCTCTTGCTTGAGAGGCTACTATCTTGGCATGTTTAGCTTTCTCCTTCCACCATTCACATAGTCGTAGAGCCCTCTCCACATCTTCAACACTACCCATTAGTTCCCCTGGTTCTTTTCTTGCCATTGCTTCATCAAAGATTTTCCTCATTTGCTTGTCTTTATCTTCCTCTAAATTTTATGATGTTGTGTAATGTCCCCATTTTGAGCACTACACTTTCCAATGATTGATAGCCTATTCCCAGATGCCCGTAGGGTAGTCAGTGGCAAAATTAGGGTTTCCATTTTAGAGGAGGTTTTGAAGGCTTGCATGCGACATTTTCTAATGCATGTCTGGTGGAGCTTTCTAGGTTTTCGGAGAGCTTCGAGATGTGGTAACATGCATGACGAGATGTTGACTTGCAATTTTGGTTGTTCCTTGGCTGTTTTGGAGGTTTGCATGTTGGAATTTTACAGTTCTGATTCTGGATTCCTTCTGGGTTTTCAGAGAGCTTCGCAATGGTGTGACATGCAACTAAATTAGAGAACTTTTCCGGACTTACTATTTTTAGAAGTACGACAGCTACTCGGATTGTGGTTAAAATGAGTTTGGAACAACTTACTATTTTTAGCAGTATGCTTTTTTTAATAAGTTCTATTTTTAACAGTGCTATTTTTGCAGTTCAGTATTGTGGCTATATCTGGCAGGTCGGTTTGAGCAGTTTGGTCTCCAACACCCTTGGTGCTATTTTTGGCAGTGCTATTTTTAGCAGCAGTTCACTAGTTCAGTGCAAAGGCTATTTTTGACAAGTGTTCACTAGTTTGATACTATGGCTATATCTGGCAAGGCAATATATTTTGTTTGGTCTCCAACCTTTGAGGTATTTAATTTGGCAAGTTAAATATTTGAGGAGATAATGTTTTAAGTGAAAATAATTCCTTTGCAATAATGGACGACTTCATAAAGGAAATTATTTAAGTGATTTATAATGTTTATTTTCACTTAACTTATGGGACACCAATATTATACTTTATTTGCATTTTAATAAAGTATATTTCCTTCATGAAAAAGGGACGCTTTGGAGAAGATATTTGGATAGATATAAAGTATTTTCCTCGTGTGCTTTTGGACACCTAAGTGAAGGAGAATAATGAAATACAAATTACAGTTTATTGAAGGTAAATGTGGATTTCACCTTGGGCGCCCTAATTGGAGGGAAAGGTGAATTTGAATTTGGAGGTAGAAAAGCTATACATAAGAGTGTTGGGCTCTTTGTTTATCATCCATGAAGAAATTATAATGTTATGCTGCCAAAATGGTGAGTGGTTTGCTTCGAGGAATGCATACATCCTAGCTTGGACTTGGTTTCTTGCTTGAAAGATAGCAACTAGCTAAGTGAGAAGGTTGTTCTTTATTCAAAAGGACAGATTGAGCTTATTGTAATGGGGTCCTATGATGTTTTCTAATGTTTTTGATGTGTTTGTCAATTTTTCATGTTGCTGATTTTGGTGTGGTTGAATTAGGTTTTCATTTGCAGCTCTTTAGGCGAATTTTGTTGGCTCCTGAGTATTGGCCCATTCATTTCCTTGGCACAGGGCGCCCCTTGTGCAAGTTTTGGGATTTTTTCATGGAGTCATTTATTTTATCTTGCAGGTCGACTTCTCTCCAGGTCGCACTTTTGTCTGGGAAGTCTTGAAAAGCCTTAGAAAAATAAATAACTACAGTTTACAGTTGTTTCTCAGTCCTAGCTTGGTCGCCATCTCTCTAGGGGTCATATGCATTTCGTTTCATGTCATTTGGAGTAGATTTGAGTGAGTTATGAATATTTTAGTGAATCTCATAGTTGCTAGTCTAATATTTCAGTTTGTAGAAGTTGGGGTTTTTGGAGTGGTTTTTCATATTTGATGAGTTTTGAAGGTTGGAGATTGATTGATAATATTTGCAGCTACTTGGATATTGCAGTTTCTTCTTCTCATTGTAAGTTGTTTCAGTAGTATTGATCAGCACTTTCTTCTTTCTACAAACTCTTTGTATTCCCATGTTGGTGGAAGACGGGCCTCACCGTCTTTTACTTTCAGTATTGTAATTCACTCCCGCTGAATAAGTGGTTGAGTTGCATTTCTCATATTGTTGATCGGCTGAGTCATCAATACACTCCCACTGAATAAGTGGTCAAGTTGCATATTTACTTTCCAGCATTGTACTTCTTTCAGTTTTGGATGCTAACGATCCTCAGCGCCATATGCTCACACCTCGCCCGTCATTGGGATCTTGGTGTACATTCTTGGTGTAGGGTTACTTTCAATATTGGTTTCAAGCTAACAATCCCCAACGCCGTATGCTCACACTTCGCCCGTCATTGAGATCTTGGTGTACATTCTTGGTGTAGGGTTACATTTCAGCACTGGTTTGGTTTGCTAACACTGATGGGTGACTTGATGATGTTAAAATTTGAAAAAAAATATTGAGGAACATTACATGTTGATTCATTTCTTCCCATTCTCCCTTTTGTGATCCATAATTGTCTTTTCTCATCTTTTAGTGCCACAATTCTTCGATTATTTTCATCAAAGTGATTAAATCTATCATACAATGCATCTTCTAATTTACTTTCAATAGAAAGATTACTCCTCTCATCCATAACCATTGAATTATTGGTGGTTATCATTTACTCCTCAAGAGGTGAAGAAGAATTATGATTGACATTTTTATGACTAGATTCAATCCTTTCAATGTCATCCTCAATGCATGACCCTTGAGATGGAGTAAGAGCAATCTCAAGTTCAAAAGGAATTTCACATGTATTTTACTTCACAGGCTCATTTTGGTAGTCAACCAAAACCTCCTGCATCATTGAAATGAAAGAAGTCATCACCTACAGTAGATGTGAAGCCATTATCATTTTTAGCTTGCCCCTTATGTATTAACTCTGTATTAGTGGTAACCCTCATGAATCCAAGTACTGAAATGTGCCAACCAATTTTTTCCTTGAATTTGTTGGCGTTTCAAATCGCACCTCTGGAATGCGTTTTGAAAACAGATAGCTATGTGCAGTAAACTGCTCTTCGAATTAGGAGGGGAAGCTCCCTCTTTTGCTGAGTTGCATAAAGTAAGTAAACTAAAACTAATTTTTGCCTATCTTTTTGATTCAGCTGCGAGAACACAAGGTTATAGAACTCTAAATGTTGCAGCTGAGGTTTTCCCTTTAATGAAACTTGACAACTACAACTTATCTTACGCTAAAAAGTTTCTATCCTCTCAAGTAAACGCAGAGCAAGAGAGTTTAGAAATGGACAAGGTTGATTTTCTGACAAAGATACTTGAATAAACTTTCTTCAACATTCATCTACTAAATTTCAATGCAAGCTGAAAAAGGAGATCATAAAAGAATTACGGAAATATGAGACTTTATTTCAAGGGCAGCAAAGCAAGCTTCAAGATTTTATTTCCTCACACTTCTAACGCAAAACAATAAACGGAAATCTGAGATATTTATATCGAGGCAGCAAAGCACGCTCAGGATTTTATTTACTCAAACTTCTGGCACAAAGATTACAATCCTGGGACAGCAAGTTGTAGCAAAATACTTGCAATATGCGATCAACCAGTATTACAATTGACACATAACACATGCACTAAACAAGGATTTGCAGCTAAGGAGGCATGCAAACTTGCTCTTTACACAAAGTGAACTGACACTAAACGATAACAAACATGAAGGCATAAGCTCAGCGATTATGTTATCACAAGCACGGTTAAAGAAAAATGAGCAAACACTGCTCTTATTTAGAGGAGTAGGGAACCCTAAAATCTCCTTGCTTTTACAACTACTGCTTGCCAACATGCAAGCTTTATTTCTAATCCTAGAAAAGATAAAACATCTAAACCCTAGAAAGCATCTAAAAATGGAAAGTTCCAACTCATTACAATTGTTGTCTTTCTATCCTCAAGAATGGATAAGATTTGAGACAAGAATAGAAATAAAGGGTGGAAGAAGCTTCTAGAAGAAAGCTGATTTAAATCTCGATCACATCCGCTAAAAAGCG
Source organism: Sequoiadendron giganteum (assembly GCA_007115665.2). Classification (NCBI taxonomy): domain Eukaryota; kingdom Viridiplantae; phylum Streptophyta; class Pinopsida; order Cupressales; family Cupressaceae; genus Sequoiadendron; species Sequoiadendron giganteum. The sequence goes on along the minus strand of CM021102.1, from coordinate 402,597,797 downwards.
GGCAACTTCATCTGTGGTGGGAGTATTGATACTATTAATAGCAAAATGCCGCTTTTCCAAGATTTATTCGCCATCTGCAATAGATCTCAAGAAATCTTCACTCTCATTGGCCACTTTCTCGAACTGTGCTGACATCATAGAAATCATCCTCATTCTTCTAACACTACCATCGCAGCCATGCAAGATACTCTGAAACTCTACTTGGACTACGTCAAACCCAATGTATGAACAATCCTCAAGGCAATATTGACAAGGAATTGCTACAACAGATTCTCTGATGAACTTAAGAGTATCAATAACCCTTTGTTTATACACTGCAAACTCCTCAGATATTCTAACATATGTATTAACCTTGAAAAGGTGACCTTCTTTCCACTCCAGGATTTGTCCTTTGTGTTCTCTTGCCATTGTAAAGCTATAAGCCATCTCTAAATCTGCAATTATGATCTCGTGCATAGGCTTGAACTCGGCTATCAACTGCTCAAAATCCTGGATACCTTGACGTAAGTCATGAGCCTTGTATCTCAGCTGGAAGACCTATGCTAGAATCTCTTTTCCTTTGACGATGAACTCTTCAATCCATTCCGGAGTTTGTTTTCCACAAATAACCAACTGCCTCAACTGCTGCTGATCAGCTCGTGTTTCTAAAACTTGTGGCAGCAACTGTGTTGTTTGTGAGGTGCCTTGAATAAGATTTGATATATACAACCGGAGTTGACGATTTTCAGCCTTGAGGGCTGCCTTGTCTTCTCCATCCTTTTGCACTCTTTCTTGAATATTTTGAGTTACCATCTTAAACAAACTCATATCAGCATGTCAAGTACTTTTACCAAGGTTTGCTTTGACCATTATGAAATCATCAACATCCACCTCATCCCTGATTTTATCTTCGAGAGACGTAGCTGTCTCCATGACCATTTCACCCTCAAGATTCCTCTCAAAATGTATTTGTTTTTTTGGCCTTCTTCTTGGGTGCTTCCTGATATATATTGAGGTCATCATCATTCACCTGATACGAAGGCCTTCTTCTTGTCCTTCCCAAGGAGCTCTCAAGCCAAAATGTGGTATCTCTACTAACATCCAAGGGAGGAATAATTGCAACATCGGCCTCTATCTCCTCATCTTCCAAATCAATGTGAATTGGCGAAGACCTAGGAGATGGTAAAGGGTCTTGTATCAAAGGCTCATTTTGTACTTCTTCTTGAAGTATGGGCTCGGGTGGAGGAACTTTTGTTTCAGCTGTAGGCTGCTCCTATATAACAATTCATGTGTAGTCCAACCTTCCCTTGGCACTCTTTGCTGATCTACTGCCCTTTGTAACCTCTTGAGACTAGACTTTTCCTTTCATCTTCATTTGAGTTTTTGAAGAAGAGGGAAGAGATGAATGTTTCTTTGGTGGCTCTGCTACCAGAATGGACTCTCCCCTTTTGAGGATTAAGAAAGTCTTGTTGTACTCTACCACTTGTCGTGTCCTTTCTTCCACTGTAATGCATTCTTTGTTAGCCCAGTTGACCTATGGAAGAGGTTGTTGTTCAACCTGATTTCTAGTATAGGCTGGGAGAATTACATCCCCATCATCATCTGATAACCCTTCAATGTCTTCGGATAAACAATCTTTCATTTGATGAAGGGTGAGCCTACTATTACTTCGCCTTTGCACCTCGTACTCGTCTCTACAATTAGCCCAAAAGTCTTCAAGTGCGGGCACATGAGCATAGTTCTGACCAAGTCGAGTTGCATAGACACCATGGGGGTCATATGATAGTCTCTCGCTGAAAGGCTTGAGACCAAGTTTATCGAACTCATTACCCATTATTTTAGCGTCTGTCGATGATTTGCACCTGTAAATACCTAAAGCAAAAGGAAAGTTGAAGGCTGGTTTCTTTTTGTTGCGCAGGCGAGTGTGAACATTTGATACTTGTCTGAGAAATTCCATACACACGATTTCATCTGACGTATACCTCGGCAGCATAAGAGGAGCTCCCAAATAGCCGTAGACCCTTAGGTAAGTGAAAGTGGCAAACTGAATAAACCAATCAGCCCATTCTGACATTGCTGCGCTGGCAATAGATGAGATGCGAACATGTAGCTCGTTGTCCAAGTCACGCACTGTGTAGATTAAGAATGCTTCATTCACTCTTTTGTAATGGTGTGATGCCGCAGTGAACTCCAACTGAGTGTAGTATTTGTAGACATGTTGAACATTTAAAGAACCCTCTGTGTTTAACCCTCTGAATTTACCCTGATAGGCAACCAAGTAGACTAGGTAGGAGACCATGTGGAATGCATGTCTATTAAAATATTAAGTTATTTGATGGTGAAAGCAATCACTGATTAAAGTAGGCCAGTCATAGAACTCTATCTTCTTCATTATGTGAGGTATCACGTAGAACATCCAAGGCTGAAACTTCGTTGCATCCGCTTGACCAGTAATCCGGTTGAATAGAGTGATTATTATAGCAAATTCGTCATTGAACTCTCCTCTCCCGACGTTCTTTGGCAATGTACTATATTTATCTTTCAGCCACCTGTGTGCAATCTTCTTGCTATATTTTTCTTGATGCTCTTCCCATATCCTTTCACATTCTTCTATATTGATGGTAACATTTCTAGGCCATGGTGGGATGGAGAAGCATTTCTCAATCATGTCTGGCATTAAGTTGCATATGATTCTTCCATCAATTGACTGGATTTCCCTTGTGGCTGGATTATAATGCTTGATAAAAGCAATTATGAATTCTAAGCTCTGTACTGAGAAAGGTATGGACACTGTTACGAGAAGACCTGAATGGCCAAGATGCCTGATGGTGGTATTGCCTGCATCTTCCAAAGGACGTAGATTGAATACTGGCTTGATATGATGTAAGTCAGTCTCAGCTGTCTCTATGAAATCATGGTACAGTGCTGATTTGGTTTTGAACTCTGTAGGAATATACTCCATTCTGCAAAACTTGAAGATTGACAGTAAACATGCCTAGGTTCTGACAAGTTTTGACAAACTTTCTAATTTTAGCTTGCTGATTTTCCTTCGTCAAACGGATGAAATTTTGAAATTTTTTCTGAGATATGGGTTTTGATTAGAATTTTCTCTGAAAAAAGCAGAAAAAGTTGGCATTTGGGTATTGTTCATGAGTATATTCTGGATGAACCCAGTTGATCAGATTTTGCAAACCCTGGCTTCTGATTGAAAAAGCAACCACTTTAAGTTTCTCTGAAAAAATTATGATATGGGTTTTGTCCAGAAGAAGGTTTAATATAGACCCAGAAGATTAGAAATGGAAGAATTTGAAGTTTTCTCTAACATGCAAAATAAAAGCAATTGCTGCAACCTTGAGAAAATTCTTCAACAATTTGTCCAGAAGATAGAACAAATATGAAGCAGCTTGCTGAAAATTGAAAGTAATGGCCTTCTTCTTCACAAATTTGATGTTCTTGATGAAGAAATATGAAAAAGCAAGCCTTCTTTGAGTGCTGATCTGAAAATTTTATGAAAAACCAACAAGCTAAAATTCTTGAATCTTGAAAAACATAGGTTTAAAGTGTTGCTTTGTTTCTCCTTGAAGACACCTGCAAGAAAATATGAAAAATAATACATAGAGATGCCCTTAAATAGGTTTTTGCTTTGAAAAACAGCTTCTCAAACCCTAATTCTGAAAACCCTAAATTTAGCTCATGCATTGACCTAAGGCGTTTTTTCCTTCTTTGAAAGTTTTTGAAATTTCTAAAAATTTCTCTAAGGCATGAGATGTTGGGCGCCCTGTTTGAGGTATGGCACCCAGTCTCTCCAGACTTAGCCAATTTTTCACCGTTTTCACCTTCTGCTCAAATTTCAACCCTAATTTGACTCTATCTCCCGGCTTCCAGATTTATCCGACGAACGAATTGAACATTTCATTACGGAGCCTGATTGAATTTGACGACATTGTTTTGGAGACGTCATCTGTCAAAAACTTCATTTGACCCTTCAAATTGTCGGGTGCCTATCTCTAACAGGGGTGCCCATTTTCTTCAGTGTTAGCCATTTTCATGATTTTCAAACTTTGTTTGTCTTCTGACCTTCAGATGAATTGATGATTTTGGGCGTTGTACTGATCGGACTGACTGACTGACGGATTCACTGGATAGCTAATAAGATTCTAGAAGGGGTCTTCTAGATACCTGATCTCCGGAAACTGACTTCTGATGGCTCTAAACCCTAGGCGCCCTTCTCCTTCAGGGGCACCCATCTCCTCCAGACTTAGTTTTTTATCTTGAATTTCCACTGTTGCTTCCAACTTCTATCGTTTTATACACTTTTTCTCCTCTGTTCGGCTTGCGACATCTGACGGCTGCTAACTCCAACGAACGAGATGATGAATGCGTTGGAAAGCTTGACCTAGTCTAACGAAGATATGTTGGAGGTACCTTCTGCAAATTTTATCATTTAACACCTCAAAAGCTTGGGCGCCCTTCTCCTTCAGGGGCGCCCATTTCTTCCAAACTTAGCCATTTTTACTGTCTTTCATCTTCAGAGTTTTGAAACACCTCTCTCCGTGACCTCTGTTTGATCTAAGATTCTGGTTGACCGGTTGATCAGATGCTCGTGTTAACTGATTCGTTGCGGAGCCGAGAAGATTTTGAGCAACGTTGACCTAGAGGCAGAAACCCTAATTCTGAATTTTAACCTCTTGAAAAGTTGGGCGCCTTTCTCCTTCAGGGGCGCCCATGGCTGGCAAAGTTAACCATTTTTTATGTAATTTTCAAATTTTCACCTTGTTTAACGTGCCTTTCTTGTCTTTGAATGCCGGAAACAAAAATATTCTAAGGTATTGAAGTATGGACGCCCTTCTTGACTGGAGGCGCCTAGATTCACCAGTGTTAGCCAAATTTTTGCATTTTCCAACTTTTCCAACTTCTACTCTCCTTCCTCTGTTTTTCGTGCATATTCCTCGCTGACAGCCTCTGTTTGATGCTCGAACGCCTGATTCTGACACCTGGCAACTGACTGACCTCCATTGATGACCTTGGATCTTCGAAAAAGTTTCTAAAAAAGCAAAATAGACCCAATAGGGTAAAACTGATCTTTTTGTGATTCTGACTGCACCAGCATGATGAGGGAGTATTTTAAGCCAATCAAAATCAGTCTTAACCCAAAAAGCCAAACTTTCTATTTTTAAAAAATTTTACAAGTATCTGTTTCTTAAGAAACCCAGAAAAAGTTTATATTTTTAAAAAACTGCTAAAAATAGAAATTTTCCTAAAATTTAGGGATGAAAAACTGAAATATGGGTATCGTAGGTTTGATTGTTTTGAACCGACCCAGATTGCCTGATTTTGAAATTTCCAAGTTTTTGACCCTCACGCATGACATGCAAACCCCAATTTTCACCTTTTTGACAGATTTAACAGTATTTTGACTTATTTCTTCAAAATGCCTAAGTGTAGCGAAAATTTTAATTTGGGGTACAACAGAATTATCACAACACAAAGCAGCACTATGCCAATTGATTAGCGTTATCTTCAAAGAGAATCAAATGGACAGCACTCAACACCAAGAATGTGCACACAAGACCCGATGTGGGTGAGGTGCTAACATATGGTGGAGGAAACTGAATTATAACTAAAAGTAAATACAACTGAAAGTAGAAAGAGGTGGTGAACCAGCCATGAGAGATTTCCATGCTACCACTTCATCAGTGGGGGGAGAAACATTACAATTCAAAACTAATTCATCCGTTGTGGCGGGCATCCACTCAACAGTGGGTGATAGATGAAAATACAAAGTAATTTCCTCCACACTGGCGGTAAACCGTCCAAGGGTTATAGTGTTCGCATTAAAGTTCACAAGTAAATGCAACAATAAAATGACTGGATTAGTACTACTAAATCACAGCCTTACAATGAAATAAATCTGCAATTTACAAGTGTTACAATGATAAATCAATGCAAATAAATGAGAGATGATTTCTTCAACTCTTAATCTTCTCGATCACCAAATTACAAGCCAAAATCTGAACCTTTAGTAATCCGATAACAATAACCAGCAAACTGCATTTTCATAACCAGCAATGTAACATATCAAGAATGCTCAAACTTCTTACCACAGTTCACCAAACTTCAATGAAACTACAAAGTCATCAATCCCCAATGCTAGGCGACCAAGTAACCTAAATTTTGCAATACAAAGCAGCCTCCAAAAGAGAAACTCGAACTCCAATGCAGCTACAATAGTTACTCTAGCTTCTAAACTCATATATGAATTGGAACTTCAAAGAAATTGAGCATAGAACAGAAAATAAATATCTGATATAAAACTCCAATAAACCCTAGTTCACACCAGCAAGCAATACCATCATCAAATTGCCTATTTCTTCCATTAAACTCCACCAAGTCACCCCATAAACTGAATCAGCACTAATTAAGATCAAGGCGACCAATGTTCATGAACTATACAATGGAACTAAGTTACCGGTTCGGTTTTGGGTTCAGGTTCGGGTTCGAGAATCTGGTTCGCGGGTTCGAGCAAAAAAAAAATTTGGAATTGGGTTCGTTTTGGGTTCGATAATACAAAAACATATAAAAAATAAATACATAATGAATTTTTTTAATACATAATAAGCAAATATACTAAAATAAAAAAGTATCTCATATCCATTAATATAAATTATTAAATAAAAATAAAAATATAGCAATATGATTGTATATATATAAGTAATAAGAAGTATATTATAGAATTAATTGAAAATTTATTTTATTTAGTCTAAGTGAAAGGTGGGAGACTCGAAGCATCACAATGGTGGACCGACGCCACAACTTCTCCACGAGGTATGGGTTCAGACATAGAGTCGGGGTTCATCACTTGGCGGATCAGAGCCTCAGTATTGTGAGCCACTTCATTCTGAGTGGAGATATTGGCAGACCTGTCATTCTCGTTTATATCTGGGGTTGGATAGTCAGCGGAGCCCATTACAAGCCTATCGTGAGTTTTGAAAGCCATAACACATCACCAGGGAATAAAGGAAAGAGGATCACATGTCCGCATTCAGACAACACTACGGAAAATCACGACTTTGACTGAGACTTCGACAGCTTCTCCACGGGGTATGGGTATTTGCATCGATAAGTGCAAAATTCGTACTTTGTCTGAACCAATCACGGACCGAACCCGAATTTCGAACCCAAACCAGGGGCCTCAAACCAGCAAACCGGTAACTTAGCAATGGAATTTACCTCAAAAGAAAGCTTGAACTCCAAAGCATTGCCTTGATGGAAAGTACGGCCAAGGAGAAGAGGGCGACCTCTTTGATAAATTCAAGAACTCCAAGATAAATTCTGTATTTGCAGCAATAGGGTCGCCTAGGGCATTAAGTGAGATAGGAAAAATACCCACAAGCTAATAAAATTCAGATAAAATCTTCAATATCTTCAACAATGAATATCAATATGTACTTCTGGATGAAGCACACTCCCAATAGACCATCTAGGGAACCATAGTTTTAAGCCAGAAAAATGGTGTAGATAAACTAAGCTCTCCCTTAGCCGGATTTTGGATTTCAAACCAGCAGCATTTCGATGTAATTTTCCAAAGATAAGAAATGAATGAGCAATGGCTTGTTTTTAAAGAATTGAAGATGACCCTTCAGCTTCCAACTTTTCCCTCCAAAAGGGATGCCCCATTTTACTTTTGAAATATTTTAATTTTTATAACTTTTACTTCACCTTTTCTAGGCGTCCAAATCTTGAGGAGACATTATAAACATTAAAATATTTAATCTCCTCTTAATGTGGCGTCCACCCTTCATGACCACATTTAAAAACAACATTAAGTCATTAATACTAGGCCAAGGGGGGCAATATGGAAATAAAACATTAATGACTTAGAGTAAATCATTTCACCAAAATGATCCTTAAAATGCTGAAAGCCAATTATACTCCAAATTGCACTGCCCAAAATGGAAACCGAGCTGACTGCTAGTGCTACTGCTCAAGATGGCACTGCTAGAAATAGAGTTACTAAAAATAGTAAACTTTGGAAAGTTGCCCAACTCACTTTGCATGTTTTATCATCTTGAAGCTCTCTCTGACAATCCTACGGGCTTCCAAAAATAGGCTATCAATTACAGAAGAGCGTCTGGCTAAAATGGGGACATTACAGTCTGTCCTTTCCAAAATTGCTTGTCCTCAAGCAATTCTAATGATAGCCCAAAAACACTATGTTGAACCAAACTGAAACTGAATATGATCCTAGGGTCCCAAATCAACCTAGGAGATCGATAACACCAACTGATGTAAGCACTGCACTATTGGATGCCAACACAAGAGACCACCATATTAAAACTATACTGAACACCATGGGAAAAAATTCTAGAAGGCCAACATTGGCTTCATCATCTTCAGTTGTTGAATAGCAAACCCAAGTGATGCCAAGATTCCAAATAATCCTTCGGAACACTGTTCCTCTAATCCGTTGCGCTACTATGATTAAAACATCTGAATACCCAAGGTGGAGCAACATATCTCGGTCCACAAAAGACGATGCACCAAACATGTCAGTGCTCAGGTCCCATATCAATTTGTAAAACCTCCAAACCTTGATGTCATAATTCTAATCAGCAACAAAAATGTTCTCAAACAAATCACCAAACCAATGCCTAGCAAAGAACCAAGCTCCAGACTTCATCTCCATCCAAAAGGATATACAATCATTGAAAAAACTCCAAGAAATCTTCACATATTTTATTTCAAGAGCCTCAATTTCACAAATCAAATCCACTAATAACTCGCTGCCCCAAACAGTTATGTATGAGTTGGTACCAAGAAATCCACTGTCAATCATCAATGAGCTATCCATACTTGAACTTTGACCATATTGAATCATTCCCTTGCTCATTTGAGACAGACATTCAATCCAAATAAGAGATGGATAGACCCGAAAATGAAATAACCAGTTATCAAACAGGTCTGAAATAATCATCTTGAGATCTAATTTTTGAAAAATCAGCATCCAAGAAGGTAAGCAGCAGCTACAACTTAAGAATTTCTCAACATAATTGGCATAGTTGCTCATGAACAAAGCTGGTGGCACCTTCAATAAAGGTCCCAATGCCACCACAAACCATTTTCTGATCATATTTTTTTTCTTGATCACCAATTTATGATCAGAAATAATGAACCAATGATAGGAAAAGAAAGTAGCAGCAAGCTTAGAACTGAAATTTTGGCACTTATCTCTCCAACCAACCTGCTTTTTATGCATACCATTCTTCATAAAAATAGACTTGGAATCCCAAAAACTAATTTTCAACTGGAGACATTTCCCAACACAAGAGTAAATGATCACAACTACATTCTGAATATTATATGTTGGTTTATCCCCTTTAAGATTTTCAATATTACTTTCTTGCCAAGTAATGTCAGGATCCCAAACCATCAATAATGAAGAACCATTTCTCAGACGAAGAACTATTCTCACATGAATCCTTTGATATACCCGTTTTATCTGAATAAACACATCTTGAAACTCCAAGAAGTATTCAACAAACCTAAGTTCGTTGAAGAAATTGAATCCAAAATCTGGTGTCATATATTGCCAGAAAGATTCCATGAATCCTTCATCAAATTCAATTTTGGAATCAATTATTCTGAGAGAAGATGATGACATAATGAAATCTCACAAGAACCTCAAAAGTATCCTCATCAAATATAGTAAATAAAATCCTCAACATTACACCAATCAACTCTTTGTTGTTGAACAAAAAGAATGTCTTCATTCCTTCGTGATCCTCGATTTTCCATTCCTTGTTGAATGGATGTACTAGAAGCAGTAGTAGATTCATCTTCATGTAACTTACATACCACCTCTTCACTGCTGAAAGACTAGCAGGAATTTCCTCTTTCTTCAAAAATTCTTGAAAAAATTCCCTCATCATTTTCAAAAAGAGGATTTTCATAAATCCTACGAGCACCTTCTTCATACAAAAGATTGTCTATCGCTTGAAAAACTTGTTGATGAGAATTTGAATGCTCTTGCTTCTCAGAACAGCGTTCCAAGTCAAATTTTTCCTGTATGAAATCAAGCTCATCAAGAATTTTTTGGAGCTCTTCTGCTCTTCCTTTGTTTTCTTGCTCCCATGAACATTGAACAGCAGAATTCTCTGCTTCAATTAGAGCCTCATACACTTCCTGCAACTTGGTTCTAGTAAGCTCGTTCCATTCCAATGCCTTGTCAACAATTTTGGTCACTTTGTCTTTAACACGAATGATGTGCAAACGACTTGATTTGATTTCCTCGAAGGCAAACTTAATGAACTTCATATCAGCAATGGAAATGCAAATTACATCTTCTCCTCTAGGCACAACATAAATCAAATTTTCAACATGCAAATGCAATTCATCAAGCTTTGACAGAACTTGAATTCCATTTTCAGCAGTTTGTGAGCTTGAACTGCAATCTTCATATGCTGGTTGAGATGATGTGTGAGATATCCTAGCCAATTTTTTCATTTTGTTACACAGCTAAGTGCACCCATTAGCGTTAGTGTAATCATAAAACCAGCTGAAAGGAACCCTTGACTTTCTGATCAACCTAGATCCCAGTATGGGCAAGGTGAGAGCATACTCGAAGGGGGTCATTAGCAATACTGAAAAACTGGTAGAATTGATAACTCTAACCAAGAATGCGCCCTAAGACCCGAGATGGGAGGAGGGGCGAGCATATGGTCAGAGGATCCATGATTTTGTGACGGCTCAGCCGATTAGCACAATGTAACAATGCATTACTGAAATCAAATAGGCGGCAAGCCAACCTCTTCCACTTCTTCAGCGGGTGATACAATAAATTGAAACTAACTAAGACTGAAACATGCCAATCTCTTCCACAGCCATGGGAAAGTACAAGAGTTGGGTCAGAAATAGAAGAATTGCTGACAGTACTACTGTTCAGCTTACAAGATGTTAGAAGGCCTGCCAAGCACACATGATTAGAAACATTTGATGCTGCAATATCTGCATAAGACTCTCCTATACTCTATTTGATTTCTTAGACTCAATCCCACCCCTAAAACGAACTTCTGCAAATCTGATATGATTGGTTATTGACTGAAAATGACAGACCAGCAGCTTAGAAACTCACTCATTTAATGATAACTCACTCAAATCCCAACCAAATGACCTGAAGTAAAATGCATTATGCTCTAACAAGATGGGCGACCAAGATCAAGTATGAAAACCCACCCAAAACTCCTCCATTATTTTGGCACGGAAAACAATGCATAAACATAAATGTACGGCCCTATGAGAGGGGCGATTTTGCCTTTTAAAAATGCACACTTAATATTAAAATCTGAGACTTTGCAAGAAGGGTCACCCCTAGCAAGGAAATCATTAGACAAAGTACCCAGAACCACACTTTATTTTGCAAGATATGAATGAAAACTACAATCAACTAACAGCTTCAGCAACTCTGCAAAAACTGGTAAAATGCAAAAACAGCAACAGCAGTATACTCAAACTCAAATTCAAAGACAATAACTCAACCTATCTTAACTAGTTGCTATCTCTCAAGCAAGAAGCCAAGCCTAGCTAGGGGGTATGCATTCCCCGAAGCACTCAATCACCAAACCAGCAGCATAACTTTGCAATAAACTCAAGATGCTGAATGAAGACCCCAAGCTTCCTTTTTATAACTTTTGCCAAGCACCTCTAGAACCTTCCAAAAGATGCGCTCCACTCAAGAAACCCTAATTCCTTTTGACCATTTGACTTCTCAAAATGGCGTCCCTTTTTCCAAGGCATAAATTCATACTTTCCTCATAATTAAAATCCTCCTTGCTTTTGGTGTCCACTTTTTCCCCAACTGACATAAAACCTTTGATAAATAATTCATTTAATTCTTGATGGGGCGCCCCACCCATAAAATCCCCTTTTTAGAAAACAACTTAAGTCATGATACTAGACCAAGGGGGTTATAATTAAAATAAAACATTATTTTAATTAAAACAACTTATCTCTCCAAAAACTGCATCCAGACGCTGATTCTGACACTGCCAACTACACCAATTGATGAGGGAAGCCAAAAAGCCCAAAGCCCACGGGACCACTGCCAGAAATAGAATTTACTAAAAATAGTAAATTCAGGAAGTAACTCAGATCATCATGCAAATTATATCATCGCGAAGCTCTCTGAAAACCTCGAAAGATGCTGCCAACCAAACACCAAGCCTCCAGAAGCACACTCCAACAAATGCTGAAACATCCTCCTAGAAGGTAGGGAACCCTAATTCTGCTTCCGAGTAGTCTACGGGTCACCAGAATAGACTAACGGTCAACTGTCAGATCACCGTCAAGAAGGGGACATTACAATGTGGTACAACTTTGATGGATAAAAATTTCAAAAATCATTTGAGATGTACTCTTCAACTTGTCACGCATGTGATGAACACTCTTCATCATCCCGTCCATAGTGCCTTCCAAATCCTTTAGCTTGGCTTCAGGCGAAGAGAAATCTGTCTTATAACTACTAGAAGCTTCTCCTTCCTTATTGTCTTCTACAAATGATTCAAAGGAGTCGGTCAAATCAGCTTTGTAGTGGGAAGAGACTTCTGCTTCCTCATCCTCTATCTCATTGGCTTGTTTTTTAATCCAACATTCTTCGGAATTGTGAAGAAGCAACTCACTGGTTGAACATGTATCCTCTTCTAACCAAACTTCTCCTTCATTCGGATCTGCACTTATGGTCTCTTCATGCAACTCCATGTTAGCTCTTGTTTCCAAAAGTTCTTCCTTAGAATCATCAACTTGAAATTCCTTAACACTAGTCAACTCACTGTTCTCCTCTGTAGAAAACATGAGTGCTTCACTAGTCTTCAAAGCTTCCACTGTCACATTACATTCTTCTACAGAATGTTGGGATGAGTGCAAATCTGTAGATAACCCTTGAACTTTTTCCATGAATTCAAAGGGATTCCAACTTTCATCCTCCTCTTCAACTTCGGAAATCTCCTTTTTGTTCTCAGTAGTCTTCTTCAAAAATGGTTTCAACTTTTCCTCACATTGACTGAAAATTTCTTTGACTAACAAATCAGCAATGGGAGAAATCTGCTCTTCACATTTATAAGCATCCATGAGGAGAGAGTGGACACTTTCTGGAAGACTATCAATTTCTTTGATTGTAGAAATTAAAACATTCATGACAGCTGCAAGCACCCCCTCTTCTTGCTCACTCCAAGTTGAGGTGAAAAGATAATTAAACAAATGATAAATCTGATTTTCCATCTCTAAGTCTATCAATAGGATGCAAGCTTTAATCTCAGAAAATGTCTTTAAAATAGCTGCTCTTCTTGCAAACAAACTACTACCAATTTCATCTAGATCCTGAAAACTTTTCACTATCATATTTAATATGATCTTCACGGTTTCATCATCATAGGGCATGTGGGGAATTACAATTCTTATTATCTCCATGAAACAGGAAGAAATCAGCAGCTTGGTTTCTTCATCTGGAAGCCCCAACCAATAGGGCCGATTCAAAAGAGTCACTATAGGTACTAATGCCAATTGTATTATCTCGGAAGATGATTGCTTCACCTGTCTCAAACATTGTCCCAACAAGTGAAGATTGTTCTCTTCATTCTTCCTTGACTGAAACTCTTTGTCAAGTCTCTTTCCAGCCATATACAGTGCCTCAGCCAATTTCATCTCTTTGTCATTAGCCATGCCTAACTACCAACTTCTAAACTGAACTCAAATCTTCCCAAACAATGAAGCACTGATCAACAGGATGGCAGGATCTTCTGCTCTGATACCACTGAAATGTGCCAACCAATTTTTTCCTTCAATTGTCACAACACAAACCAGTACTACACCAATTGATTAGCGTTAGCTTCAAAAAGAATCAAATGGAAAGCACTCGACGCTAAGAATGTGCACACAAGACCCGATGTGGGTGAGGTGCTAACATATGGCGGACGAAACTGAATTATAACTAAAAGTAAATACAACTGAAAGCAGAAAGAGGCGGTGAACCAGCCATGAGAGATTTTCACGCTACCACTTCATCAATGGGGGGAAAAACATTACAATTCAAAACTAATTCATCCGTTGCAGCGAGCATCCACTCAACAATGGGGATTCTCCACTTAACAGTGGGTGATAGATGAAAATACAAAGTAATTTCCTCCACACTGGCAGTAAACCATCCAGGGGTTATAATGTTTGCATTAAAGTTCACAAGTAAATGCAGCAATCAAATGGCTGGATTAGTACTACTAAATCACAGCCTTACAATGAAATAAATCTGCAATTTACAAGTGTTACAATGATAAATCAATGCAAATAAATGAGAGATGATTTCTTCAACTCTTAATCTTCTCAATCACCAAATTACAAGCCAAAATCTGAACCTTTTGTAATCTGATAACAATAACCAGCAAGCTGCATTTTCATAACCAGCAATGTAACATATTAAGAATGCTCAAACTTCTTACCACACTTCACCAAACTTCAATGAAACTACAAAGTCATCAATCCCCAATGCTAGGCAACCAAGTAACCTAAATTTTACAATACAAAGCAGCCTCCAAAAGAGAAACTCGAACTCCAATGTAGCTACAATAGTTACTCTAGCTTCTAAACTCATATATGAACTGGAACTTCAAAGAAATTGAGCATAGAATAGAAAATAAAGATCTGATATAAAACTCCAATAAACCCTAGTTCAAACCAGCAAGCAATACCATCATCAAATTGCCTATTTCTTCCATTAAACTCCACCAAGTCACCCCATAAACTGAATCAGCACTAATTAAGATCAAGGCGACCAATGTTCATGAACTATACAATGGAATTTACCTCAAAAGAAAGCTCGAACTCCAAAGCATTGCCTTGATGGAAAGTACGGCCAAGGAGAAAGGGCGACCTCTTTGATAAATTCAAGAGCTCCAAGATAAATTTTGTATTTGCAGCAATAGGGTCGCCTGGGCCATTAAGTGAGATAGGAAAAATACCCACAAGCTAATAAAATTCATTTCAAGACTTATATCTATAAATCTCTTTCAGCACTTCGAAAACTAGCAAACATTAAAACTGATAAAATCTTCAATATCTTCAACAATGAAAATCAATATGTACTTCTGGATGAAGCACACTCCCAATAGACCATCTAGGGAACCATAGTTTTAAGCCAGAAAAATGGTGTAGATAAACTAAGCTCTCCCTTAGCCGGATTTTGGATTTCAAACTAGCAACATTTCGATGTAATTTTCCAAAGATAAGAAATGAATGAGCAATGGCCTGTTTTTAAAGAATTGAAGATGACCCTTCAGCTTCCAACTTTTCCCTCCAAAAGGGATGCCCCATTTTACTTCTGAAATATTTTAATTTTTATAACTTTTACTTCACCTTTTCTAGGCGTCCAAGTCTTGAGGAGACATTATAAACATTAAAATATTTAATCTCCTCTTAATGTGGCGTCCACCCTTCATGACCACATTTAAAAACAACATTAAGTCATTAATACTAGGCCAAGGGGGGCAATATGGAAATAAAACATTAATGACTTAGAATAAATCATTTCACCAAAATGATCCTTAAAATGCTGAAAGCCAATTATACTCCAAATTGCACTGCCCAAAATGGAAACTGAGCTGACTGCTGGTGCTACTGCCCAAGATGGCACTGCCAGAAATAGAGCTTACTAAAAATAGTAAACTTTGGAAAGTTGCCCAACTCACTTTGCATGTTTTATCATCTCGAAGCTCTCTCTGACAATCCTACAAGCTTTCGGAAATAGGCTATCAGTCACAGAAGAGTGTCTAGCTAAAATGGGGACATTACAAGTACCCATTTCATTTGTGATAGAAGAAGCACATGAAGAATCAACAATTTCCATTTCTTTAGAAGTGTCGAAAACTATTTCCTCTCCTTGTACCTTGCTACCTTCATTTTCCATGTGTACCACTAAGAGAAGATTCTAAGAATCTTCCTCCCATTCATTTTCTAACTTGATTCTTTCTTGTTCCTTTTTATTCAATTGAGATTTTAGGTTTTCCTCACACTGTTTAAACACTTCGTGGAATAATGTATACACGGAAGAAGAGAAAGTCCATTCTTGTTTCCAAATAGTCCATAGCTTAGATGTGATGAGTTGGACAATAACATCACTCTCGTTGATAGTTAGAATGAGAATATCTTTCATGGCTGCAAAAAACTCATTATCATGTGTTTGTGATCTTAACAAGGAAATGATGGAACATTTCATAGACCAGATCTTGCAAACCCGAGTCCATAAGAAGGATACTTGTCCTGATTTCCACAAATAACTTCAATATGGTCACCCATCTTGAGTAATGCTTACTATTGGTGTCATCTAGATCTTTGAAATTGTCTACAATCAAGTGTACTACTTCTTTCATCGTGTCATCGTCATAGGACACTAGAGGTGCCAAGATTCTCATAATCTCACTTCAACAAGAGCTCACCAACAACTTGATCTCCTCATCACGATGCTTCAACCATTTGTGTTGTTTCAAGGTGGTCACTGTAGGAGTTAGAGCTATATTTAGTACTTCAGAAGATGACAGCTCAATATGAATCAAACAATCTTCCACCCTTTCAAGTGTGTTCAAGACATCATCCTTTGATTGAAATTCAGTACTAAGTTTGTTGCCTACTTCATAGAGTGATCTCGCCAATTGTTTAATATCCTTTGTTGCTATGATTCAAAATCGAAATTTTTGAAGTTACCCAAAGGTTGGCATGAACTTTGGCTCTGATACCATTTTAATAACCCTTGCCCAAGATTGGTAGCTTTTATGATTTAATCCGTTAAGGGTTGACAATGTAAACATGTCAAATAAAAAATCACAAAATTGTACTTTGTAATGTCCCTTGTAGGTTTATCTTAATTTTGTCTTTAATGTTATAAATTAAAATATCAAAATATGCCAAGAAGCAATAACCTTTAATGATATACTTTGGTCTATTAAAGAGCAACCTTAAATGATTAATACTAGTTTGATTATTTGACTTATATATCAATAAGAGTAGATAATATGCTGGTGAGAATGATGCCACTGCTTGATATGAATTTTGAAATGCGATCTGCATTGATAATTGATTTAAGAATGGAAAATAGAAATCATAACAGTGTCATTGTTTCTGATTTTCTTCTCCAAATTCATGCAATTAGTTATGTAATGGATTGATGTCTTTACAGGATCGATGTCTCTGATTGAAGCCTTATATTCATGCGAATTGTATATGACGTTGTGCCTGACTAATGCTGATTAATCATGCGTCCATAGGGTGCTAATCGTGGGCTCCTTAGAGCACTTAGAGCTGATATTTAAATTTTAACTCTGCAATATTCGATGATGTTTAAATGAACTAAGAGTCTCCTTAAATAGCTGGCGACCAGACATGATGTGAGAAGTTGTATTGTTCCAAATGGTGATGTCCTTTTGAATGGACATGTCCCTTTGTTAACCAACCTCTAATTGCTTCTAGAGACTTATTTAAATTTCTGACTTTATTTCATAATCTCTTAACAAATATAATCGATGGCTATCTTCTCAATATCCTTGACTTGTGATATCCACTTCAGATGGAATGTGATCTCCTTTGTATTACTCTAGTTGTGTATTACCAAATTTTGTTTGATTGCAAATGATGTGGCAGATAATAATATACGACTGGCAAATATGAATAGTAGCAACTGAACCTCAGATACTGCAGCCAATAAGATGTTGAGTCTTTGCCTTTCAAACTCACATTTACATCAAATGGCGCTTGTTTGTCTTATTATAGCAACCCAACATCTCCCAATAGCATCACTTTGCATAAAATAATATGCCAACTCCAGATTATTCGCCCAGACCATGCAAGCACCAATAATGAAATCAAATAAACCCTCACGTTGCATAATAGACAAGTAGCGCCAGGTATAATTGTTGACTGGGTCTGGCGGCTCACAAAATAAACTTCGGCATATGTATGAAATGCTACGCTAGACTCTACCTGCAATAGCTTCCCAAATAAGGCACGACAACTTCAAATATATTTAATCGCCCGTATAAATGTCCAAAACCATCAATACTTCAATCATGAATTAAAACACTACATAGTCAACCAAAATTAAATAGTGTTAATAGCCCTTTGTAATATTTCCGTGATGGAGCAAACTATTAATAGCAATGCTATCCAATAGAGGCCCAATAATATATTTCCCAATAGCAACCACAGACTTAGAGCAAAAGAAATTCAATAGAATTATATATCGATCTGACCTGATCAATGAATATAGTTGACCCAGCAGATATATATATATTTGCACCAATATTAAATACTTAAAAGATAATCGATTACACTATTCTCAAAATAATCAGCCATCGAACAAAGTTAACCTCCTTATAACTATCATAACTCCTCCATTCATAATTTGAAGATTAATTTACTTTATTTAATTATTGACTTAACTTTAGGTAATAATTTATAATTATTTAATTCTCCCTTTAATATTTTTAATTTTTGGAGATTAAATAATATAATTTTGTCAATATCATTAAAAATGGGACATTACAGAACCTCTCCTTTGACTTCACCTTGTTACTGAACAAAGATGTAATGCTACATACACATGTGAGAAAGCTATAATTGGTGGTTGTTGGCTTGTCTTTGAGCTACTAATGTACATGGGTAACCTGAAATGTATCATAGGGCATCAAATGATGCAAGTTTCTATTTTGAAAGGGGCTGAAAGTGTATAGCTTGAGTCATAGGAAATGTATAGTCCAACAAGATGAATGAATGACTAATGTCTCCATGATCAGTACGGGTATTTCAGAAGATTTCATGTACAACGCTACAGTGTTCCTACTTGTTGTGACCTTTTCACACATCACCCCCATTCAAAATGGGTACCCCCTAATTTTTGCTCCATTCTGGTCTTTTGGCTTTGGTTTTGCGTCTCTCTCTCTCTCTCTCTCTCTCTCTCTCTCTCTGTTCCTTCTGTCCTTCCGGGGATGTCCCTATCTTGGACCTAATTGGAAATTTTGGCCAAGTCTGAAGTGTGTTTTGATAAGATTAGGGTTTTCATTCTTCAGGCTTGTTTGAGGTCAAATCAAGTTGGCAAATTGAAATCTGGGCTTGGCACTGCAATCAAGAATCTTCAGGCAGGCTCCCACTAAAATTTCACTGAATTCTGGCAACTTACTATTTTTAGTAAGTACTTAATTTGAGGTCTTTTCCTCAGGATTTTGGGAATTCTAACCACTTCACCACATTCAGGACACTTCAAAGTGCTTGCACGCAACATTTGAGCAAATTCTGATAACTTTCTATTTTTAACAGTTCTAGCTTTGGGAGCAACTTTTAGGGTTTGCATGTATGATTTTTCAATGCATGTCAAGATAGTCTTTCTGGGTTTTTCAAGAGATTCGCAATGATATAACATGCAAGTCAAAATGATGACTTACTATTTTTAGCAGGTGCTCACATGCAGACCAGTTTTCTGGGTTTTTCTAGGTTTTTTGAGATCTCTCAAGCAATATGACATGCAACCTAGTCTGGCAATCAGTTAGTCACTTTTCAGGCACTTACTATTTTTAACAGGTTCACTCCAGCAGTCCCAGAGCTTTAGTTTCAGGAGCAGACCAATTCAAAACAAAAATGGAGTTAAACGGAGGTCAATTGAGGCACATGCAAATGAGATTAGGGTTTCCAACTTTGGTGCCTAAAATGGGGGCTAAAACTCGAGAGAAATGAAAAACTAATGTATCCCACCGAGATCAGCATCTTTCAAGGAGTCCACTGGTAAAATTTGAGCAAAATCTGCAAACTTACTATTTATAGTAAGTCACTTCCAGAGCAGAGCTAAAAATAACAGGTGCATGCAAATGGCAGGTGTGAACAGGGCAGTTAACTCATGAGGATCACGTTGGGAAAATTTCAAGCCAAGAGGAGTTGCAGAAGTTAAAGAATCAAGGAGTTACTAAAAATAGCAAGTGGGGGCAAATGAAGCAAAATTGACTAAGTGTTCATATACGCCTTAGATTGATTCCAAAGGGTGGCTAGAAAGTTCTAAGTTGAAAAGGGAAGCACCACCCCTCATATGCACCCAGTGTAGACAAGGAGGTATGGAAATTCACCAAGGCAATGGAAATGGAAGTAGGCCCCCTTGAATGCGCCCACCTAGTGAAGGAAGCTTGACCTCCCATATGCACCCTTGACTTAAAGTGAAGGTGTTTGAAAAGTGCTAAGTCAAAAATGGAAGGAGATCCTCCCATATGCGCCCATGGTGAAGAGGAGGTGTTAAGAATTTTTCTAAGGCATGGAAACATAAGCTCAACCCATCAAATGCGCCCAAGGAAGGGGAGGTCTAGGTGAAGATTTGTCTAAGGTAGAAATGAAAGCTCAAGCCCCCTAAATGCGCCCTCAAGACAAATGAAATTTCCTGAAACAAAATAGAAGGAGACCCTCCTAAATGCGCCCATCATGGAGTAGGAAATGCACAAAATTTTCTAAGGCATGGAAGATGAAAGCATAAGGGTCCAAATGCACCCAAGGAAGGAGTTGGATAAAAAATGGCTACGGAAATGAAAATGAAACTACAACCCCTCAAATGCGCCCTAGGATGCTCAAGTGGAAATTGTCTAAGGGGTGAAACAGAAGCACAAGGGGTGATATGTGCCCAAAGAAGAAGGTGGATGAAGAAATTTCTAAGGAAGAAAAATGAAAGTTGACCCCTCCAAATGCGCCAAGGATGAGGAAGTGATGAGAACCCCCTCTAATGCGCCCATGAAGAGGGAATGAAGGGCATTGAAAATTTTCTAAGGAAAGGAAAATAAAGCACTAGGGGTGAGATGCGCCCAAGAGTGAGATGGATAGAATTTTTTTGAAGGCATGGAAACATAACCTCAACCCATCAAATGCACCCAAGAAAGGAGAGGCCTAGGTGGAGATTTGTCTAAAGTAAAAATGAAAGCTCAAGCCTTCAAATGCCCCCAAGCTAGAAGGGTGAAATACGCCCAAGATGACAAAATGATTGAAAAGTTTCTAAGGCATAAAATAAATGCCACTAGAGAAAATGTACCCCCAGGATGAAGAAAAGGGTGTGAAAAAGATTCTAAGGTGTTGGAAACTCAAAGAAGACCCCTCCTAATGCACCAATCATGAAGAAGTTGTTTGAGGAAAATTTCGAAGTGAAAAACAAAAATGAAATCACACAAGTCTCTAAATGCGCCCATGATGAAAAGTTATGCTAGAGAAAAATGATGAATTTTATCAGAACCAAAGATCAATCAGACCTTGGAAATCATAACATAGAAATTAGGTAAGTGAATTGAATTGATACTATAAGTGTTTTGATGGTCTTATTTTTGTTTGTTCTGCAGGGTGAACTTCGAGACCAAGGCGTGATGACTTGGGGTGATGGAGCAAGTACTCCAGGACAACATTACAACCTTGGAAGGGGAAAAAGTTACATGTTTGAAACTCCTCCATGATGTCTCATTTGCGCCCAAACCATGAAGGGAGATGTTGGAAGAAATGGCTAAGTGTTGGAATTTCTCCACAGAGACCTAATATGCACCCAACTCAAGGAGGCAGGTGGCAAGGAAGAAATGGTCGAGTCCAAGGCAAGAAAATCCTTCAAGATCGGGATGGAGGAAATGATGAAGGCCCAAGCATTAAAGATCATCCTCAAGCACTAAAATGTCCTCAAGGCTAAGGAGGATGAATCAACAAAAACCTCAATGTTAAAGAGTGACAGTAGGATGGATTAAAGAACAAAGTAGAGGAATTCTTCTTAAATGTGAAGTCCTTCTCCGGCAATGACCCAGAAAATGTTCTCCAGCATTCTTCGCACAACCCAAGATGCAGTGGCAGCAAAGAGGAAAATCATCATCAAACAAGAGAAAGAGGTCGCAGTCTTGGAGTTTTAGATCGAAAACATGCCTGCCATATCAATTCAAGAAGTAAAAGCTATGATGATCAAATTGATCGAGTTTGCAGTCAAAGAGAAGGACAATGGAACGCGTTTCTGGATGAGAATCTTCTAGAAGATGGTGGGCATTAATTGCTCATTATGATTTCAGGAGAGAGTGGAGAATCTTTTGTTCATTTATTACCCCACTCCTCTTTGTGGTGGTTTTTAGGGAAAAACATTGATCAGGGCATATGTGGCTCAATCTGAGCCTTTCATTGTAATTCAATCTAAGTCGTCCACTGAATTTGGCCAACTATAAAAGGGGCATCCCCCCCTCATTTGTATCATAGATAGATAGAGATAGAAGATAGAATATAGATAGGATCAAAGAGTAGAGAGAATAGCATACAAGATAGCATAGATTGATAGCATAGCTTAGATTGAAGAGGAATTAAAGTTTTCCAATTGAGTGTTTTATAAGAAGTTGTTGTGAACACTCCCATAATAAAAAGAGTTATCATTGCTTGTGGTTTCATCTTATGTTGTGGGTAGCTAGCAAGATTTCTTCGTCCTTCTAATTCGCGTAGAGTCTTAAAGTAGAATAGATTTTATTTCATGCACATAGATAGTCATGGAATGTGGTGTTCAAATTGAGCAAGCTTCATTAATCCATACCACTAGCAGCTCACTGATGGTGGGTTCGCCTTGCGTGGTCAACTGGAATATTATGTGCTTAACTTCAATTATAACATATGTGTTGATATGCGTCGTTGTGATGGTATCCTCATGTTAAGCTGTGATCTGAATATCCCAAGTTACTCCTCTAAAGATTGCACCGGTTTTGTGGAAGTTGTCCTAGGTGAGGCAAAGCAGAGTCTGGTTTGAGCTTGCAAGAATTGATCTCCATGTCCCGCATTAGAGTAGACAGTAGCATCTCTAATCCCTGCATCCTTTTAAATTCAGTATTTTCCGGTTAGTTTAGGCAAATTCAAGCTTCATTGATAAATCCTCCAAGTCTTGAAGGTCCTCTCCGATTGAACATTTGTGTAAGTCCCCTTGAAAATACCAACAAATCACATCAAGCCAACTGAGACTATATCCACTGCATAAAGGAACCTTGGAGTTGAATGCATGATCTTTCGCAATCTTAGCATGCAGGAGATTTTGATCAAGAGAGGATAGAGTGACCATTGGAAACTTTATTCTGTGTTGGTGCGGTCATAAAACACCCGCCAACACTACCCATAATTGTTGGCTTGATTGTATTCAAGGGTAGTTGGTGGGACAGCACCATAAAAGGTTGCAAAGCTTTTGTAACTTGCTTTCCCCAAATGCAAATAGAATATGTTTGATTGATGATGGATCTTCAAGTGGATTAATCATGTGGGAATTCTTGATGTTTCACATCTGCATTCATGTGTAAGTCTTGGTCCATTTTTGGTTCACATTAGTGCTCTCAATTTCCTTTGTAAGTATTGACTTTGTTGCCCAATGGAATAGGCACTGCTCTTGATAGTGATATAACAGCAAACAAACAATGTTCAAATATATTTTAATTATGAAATCCTTGGTAGCATAGGAGTAGCTAGGTTTTACTGTTACATGCTTGCATGATTCAACATTGTCAGTTATGCCCAATTCTTAGCAAGCTCAAATTGATAAATTGTTAGAAAGTCATACTATAATGCCTGCAACTTGCATATGTATGAACAATGTAAGGGGACTCATATATGGTGATGCATAAATGTTTTAGCTTTCAATACACGTGTATAGTTGTTACTGTCTACTTATTTGAGGTCTTTTAGGTCTGTCTAGTGACAGCTGCCAAAATGCTATGAGCTTAGTGACAATTTATAGGAGTTTATCATGCTTAGGGTATGGTAGTTAATGGCCTGATTCTAAGTATTTGCATTTGTCAACACCCCCTTTGGCCTAGCAGAGCCTAAAGAAGGAGAGTTACCCACTCTCATGAATTGGACCATTGCTGCCACAGTCTGATCATAAGTCCAACCCATCACCCTACATTGACTCTTTCTGGCCTTAGGTTTTGGTGTTTGTCTTTAGGATTTATGGATATATTGCTTCGAGTGCTAGTAGGCCTGTTGATCTTGAAAAATTGTACTTGAATCCTACTACCACAAGAGATTGAATGCATGTTTACCAGGCCAATGGCTGTTTAGTGTTTACAGATTCAATATAGTGCAGTTGATTGAACATCAAGCTCGTGTCAATGAAATATACTATAAGAACTTGGCTTAACAAATGAAATATATGACAAATTCATATCTGAAGATTTGAAATCAATTAGATGAAAGCTACAAGTGATAGGCTGAATTAAGAGGCAGTTACCCATCAAACTGCTCCAACAGCAGTCATGAAGAATATTGACAGACAAAGTGTTCATTGCCAGAATTGTTTTGTATTGCTTTCCATTACAAAATCTGTAATTGTATAAGTGGGGGAGAGCTGTCAATCAATAATCAGATACCTTAATGTGTCTGTCAGTCTCAAATGCAGTTCAGAACCAAAAGCATCTTAGATATTGTAGTCGGCCGTGAGTCGATGTAGTCGGCCGAGAGTGTACTTGGTCGGCAGTGAGTCATAAGTAAATAAGACATTAGTTAATATTAATAATCCATGTACTTATGTACGTTTCATGTTGGCTAGTTGCCTCGAGAATTAAGTTCCTGACGAAGCAATTAGTTATAGTGAAGGGAGGCGACGGTTGGTACCTCAACCACCGCCAACGTACTATATGTACTTGAGTCATGTAGTCGAGAAATATGATGGATCTACTATGCTACACTATGTTCTGTATGGGGACATTGTGATGTAATTGCCGAATACTGAATAAAGAAATATATCTATGTTCTGTGCGATTGCCATGTGATTATTATATGTTGTCAATATTATTTTATATCTCCGTTTACTTCGTACGTCATTGTACCCGTAGCGAGTAAACATTTGGCGCCGTTGCCTAAGCGAATCCGGTAACCACCCAGACAGGAAAATGGTGTTGTGATGGGGCAGCCGACAGAAGGGCCAATACAAGCAAACGAGGATCGTGAAGACGCTCTAACAGAAGACCTCTGTAGTCTGTGGGAAATCTCGTTAAAGGACCACGTACGGAGGGAGGCTCTCAGGCGAGAGATCCCTCAGGCGGTCATTTGGGATAGA
Organism: Sequoiadendron giganteum; assembly: GCA_007115665.2. Taxonomy (NCBI): domain Eukaryota; kingdom Viridiplantae; phylum Streptophyta; class Pinopsida; order Cupressales; family Cupressaceae; genus Sequoiadendron; species Sequoiadendron giganteum. Next base: position 402,572,722 of record CM021102.1, on the reverse strand, counting down.
TTGTGCGTCAACGAAGAGGTCGACCATCTTCTTACCAGACTGCCAAGACTGATAGTACGCCACTACATTATCTTACAGGATCTTCGGGCGGAAGAGGATCAAGAACGCCGAAAGCAGCAAATCTTGCAGCGGTACGAAGAACGAACCAAACGGGAAGAGGAGGAATGAGACACTAGCCGGAGACATACCCCTGACAACCAACAATGATCGCGTGAAAGACCTGTAATGCCCGTACGGCTAAACAAGGACAAGAACCGAATACCATTCGGGCACAAAGCGGAGGAGGAAAGAATTCGGCGATCATTGAGAGTACAGGAGCAAGAAAACCGGCGGCAAAGATTAAGTAGAGCACATCAGAGTTTTGTGGAAGGGAGGGACGAGGAACCCTTCATCACCCCGTACGTAGAAAAATATAAAAACCGAGAAAATGAAGATGAATTGAACGGAGAACTTGAGAATAGCATCCAACGCATTCGGGAGTTGTCCATATCGAACGACAACGAAGGGCTGAGGATAGGGAGATCTGAGCCGAAGACCCCTTGGCAGAGGGAGCACCGAAGTGGGACCCAGGAAACTCAAGGTGTAGAAGACGCTAACGAAGGACGGGAAAGTGACTCGTACGTGGCCAAGAGTGCAAGTGACGCACCGAAACGTAACGGGGAAACCGGTCCAGTCGGGTCCAATATATACAGAGGACAGCGGGGAAGGATGGTGACTCCAGAACGGCAAAAGCTGACAAAGTTTACGAGGAATGGGTCAGAGGATCCAGTTTGACATTGCAAAACATGCGAGACAATCTGGATAGCAAGTGGAGAAGATGACCCAGATCATTGGTTGAAAGCCTTTCTGGCGACACTCAGAGATAGTGCCATTGACTGGTACTCAGAGTTGGACCAAGCACAGAAAGCTACATGGAGATTACTCAAGAAGGCCTTTCAGGACGAATTCAAACTCCTGAGGGATGATAGTGAGATTGTAGTAGAAATCTACAATACGAAGCAGGGAAAACACGAGAATGTGCGCACACACAATCGACGACTAAAAGACTTGTTGGGAAAATTGGAGGTTCAACCAGCCGATGGGCTAAAGAAGCGATGGTTCATTGAAGGCTTGCTTCCGTCGCTGAGGAAGAAGATGAAGGTCGTGCCTCGGTCATCGTACGCTGAAGCATACAATCGGGCAATGGATATAAAAAGTGAAAACAAAACATCCTCCCGAGGGAAAAAGAAGATGGACGACAAGGAGAGTGCGGACGACAGCGACGGTGAATCCAAGACCGTACAAGCACTCAAGAAAGATATGATGCGAATGATGAAAGAATTGAAGGCCGACAAAGAGAGTATGAGGGAAGCACGAGAACTATGGTGTACAGACTGCAATGGGGAAGGTCACACGAAGGCGAACTATCCGAAGAAGTTATTCTGTGATATCTGCCAAGTGATGGGACATTCCGTCAAGAAATGCCCATACAATTTAAAAGCCAAAAGTGCACAAGTACCCTTCGCTCAAGGAGAACCGTCGACACCGCCGAACACACCACCGAAGCCCCAGTACAATAGCAATGCATCCCCTGGAGGTTACCAAAGCAACAGGAGTCCGAGGAATAGAATACAGTACGACGGTAAAGGACGACCCATGATCCAATGCCAAAAGTGCAACGAATGGGGTCACTTCGCCAAGGATTGCTAGAACGGCCAAGGTTCGAGAGGAAGATTGTGTAAGTGGTCTGTACCAAGCAACCATGAAGATAGTGAATGCCCCAAGCAAAAGGGTATCCATATGTTGGAAGTAGAAGAACAAGAGGTACTGGCAATCACCAAAGCGCAAGCAAAGAAGGCAACCTACCCAGATCCATGCACGAAAAAACAAAGGATGAAGGAAGCAAAAGCTAAAGTGGAACTGGCAATGGCGAAGGAGAACAAAATATCTCTGGAGAAGCCAGAGACCTCTCGACGGTCGGAGGCGGAAACCAACATCGTACGGCAGGTATTGCAGACCACCATACCGATCAAAGTAACTGACCTTCTCCAGGCGCTATCGTAGTTGGGACTGGCAATGACAAACGTCCTCGAGGATGTCAAGCAATCGCAAGTGGAGGACCGAAGGCAAGAATTGGTAGCGGATTCACCACCGCATGGTGAACAAACCATTGATCCCGTACTACTCACGGGGAACGTCAAGAAGATGCCAGCGGTTGTGCAGATGGAGATCAGAGGGAATATCTTGACAAATACTATCGTCGATGGAGGATCGGGAGTCAACGTACTGCCCGAAGACACATGGAAGAGCCTCGGGAAGCCTACACTCTGGCCACCGACATTCCAACTCGTCGGTGCCGATCAACATGGTATCAAACCGTTGGGAATGTTGATGGCGCAAAAGGTGGTGATCGGAACACAACCATTCCTGCTGAACTTTGCAGTCATTCCATTGCAGAGGAAGGCGTACGATGCATTGCTTGGACGAGGGTGGCTAGTGGTAGCCAAGGCGAATCATAATTGGAAAAGAAATACATTGTCCATAGAAAATAAAGGGAGGAAGTACGTGATCGACTTAAAAAATCAGGCCATCAGTAAAGAATTGGCATCTTTTGAATCAGAATCCGACGGGGGAGAGCCAAAAATGGACAAAGGAAGGAAAGCAATGGGGCCGAACGATGAGGGCATACTTGAAATTGAGAGATGGTCGAAAGACGAGACAAGTTCATTCAATGGCCTATTTCATTGGCAAATGGAGGATTATGAGGTGTCCCATCGAGAGTGTAACATGTTGCAGATTGGAGAAATCCAGGAAGGAGAAGAGAACGACACGTCTAGCTAGACACTTTCGACTGAGTACGCAGAGTACAAAGAAAGAGTATCAGAAGCGAACGATATGTCAGCCCACAAGTCCGAACAGGTACGAGGTGAAAAAATTGTGTCGGAATTAAAAAATGAAAAAAATAAAGTAGAAATAAAAAAAATTAAAAATGAAGAGAAAAAAGAGACAGAGGAGAGAGAAAAGAGATGGAGGAGAGAGAAAACAAAGACAAAGAAGAAAAAAGTGACGAAGGAGAGAGAAAGAATGCAAAAGGAGAAAATTAAAAGAATTAAAAGAAAAGTGTTGAGTGAAGAAGAAAATATTAAAGTGGGAAGTGTTGAAAAATTAAAAATGAAATGGCCAGTTAAAATAAAGTAAATGAAATTTCGCCAAGTCCGAGCCAACAAGAAGACACGACCATTTAAGAAAATTGCCGAGGAAAATACACTTCGGCAAGAAAATAAAATTGCCAAGGAAAAAGTTTGGCGAAAAATTAAAGATTACATAGTACAGCCATTAAAAAAAATCGCCAAGGAAAAAGTTTGGCGAAAAATTAAAAATTACATAGTACAGCCATTAAAAAAAATCGGCAAGGAAAAAGTTCGGCGAAAATTCAAAGTAAGGAAATTCACAATAAAAGGTTGGGCCACTAGGACTGTACGGTATAACAAGCAGAGGGAAAGTTTGGCAAAAAAAAGAGAAAGCTCGGTAGGGAAGGGTGAAGCTTGATCCGTACATCGCACGGCCTGAGGAAGAGAGAGAGACAGTAGGTCCGTGCATCATACAACTGGAGGGAGGAACAAGAACAGTAGGCATACGATCTAGCAAGGCAACAGAAGACCAAACACGGCCTGGTGAAGAGTTAAGGAAGCATGTACAAGAAAAAGGCCACATCGTACGGCATGTCCAGAGGACAGGAGGCATCGTACAACCTGACAAAAGAACAAAAGATTACATCCTACAACCTAGTAGTAAGGCAAGAGATTCCATCGTACGACCTGACAGTAAGGCAGGAGGTTCCATCATACGGCTTGGCAAAGGTTCCATCGTACAACCTGGGAGAACCACAGGAAGGTGCATCGTACAGTCGGGCAGAAGCATAGGAAGCCACATCATACGGCCTGGCAAAAGCTCAGGAGGGTACATCGTACAGTCTAGCAAGGAAATAGGAGAACTCGTACGGCTTGGCAAGAAGAAAGGAGAGCACGTCGTACGGTCTGGCAGAAGACTAGACAGACACACTGTATGGCCTGGCAAGGGGAGGAAGAGCCATGCCGTAAGACCTGGCAGGAGGCAATCCGTATGACCTAGTAGAAGAGAGGAGTATGTACGACCTGACAGACACACTGTACGGCCTGGCAAGGGGAGAAAGAACCACGTCGTATGACTTGGCAAGAAGCAGTCTGTACGACCTAGTAGAAGAGAGGAGTCTATACGACTTGACAGAAGGAAGCACTCTGTACAACCAGACAAGCAGGAAGTTGTACTCTTTGAGGAGGCTGTACACCCAAGCAAAGAGGAAGTTGTACGCTTGCATCAAAAGAAGGCCATACGGGTGGATCAAAAGAAGGTCATACGGTTGAAACAGAAAAAGGTTGTACGCTTTAAACAAGAAGAGGTCGTACGCATAAGGAAGGAGGTCGTACACACAATGGAGGAGGTCGTACATGTCAAAAGGACCGTACCAAATATCGAAGTTTGTAAAAGGCAGGTCGTACCAAGCATCAACCTCGAGAAAATAAAGTCTAAGAAAAACAATGCAAAATCTGTATTTTCTAGCTTCATCGGCACTATTTGGAACCTGTGGAAGAGTCATGAAAATAAGGTGCGCGATGCAGTTTCTAGTGGTTTCAAAAGTGTTAAATTGGTCCTAGCGATGGGGGCGCTGCCCCTCGACCCCGCCCTGTACCGCAACAGGGAGCGTGTCAGGGGTGCTGCCCCCAGACCCCGCGAGGGGCGCTGCCCCTCGACCCCGCTGGGGACGCTGCCCCCTGACCCCCATCAAATTTATTGGAATTGCCAAATTGCAGTGCCACCAGCCATCATAGTACAGGAGCAATTGGCTGTCGAGCAGACGAGAGTTGCAGCTCTCGAGGAGAAGTTGGCAGAGAGAGATGGAGTATTGGGTGAGAGTGACAATCAGTTGGCAAATAAGGATCAGTCAGCATTCTTGGTTTTCAGTCGTCTGGAAGACGACTACTTTGTGGGCGGGATGATGTAGTCGGCCATGAGTCAATGTAGTCGGTCGAGAGTGTACTTGGTCGACAGTGAGTCATAAGTAAATAAGACATTAGTTAATATTAATAATACATGTACTTATGTACGTTTCATGTTGGCTAGTTGCCTCGGGAATTAAGTTCTTGACGAAGCAATTAGTTATAGTGAAGGGACGCGACGGTTGGTACCTCAACCACCGCCAGCATACTATATGTACTTGAGTCATGTAGTCAAAAAATATGATGGATCTACTATGCTACGCTATGTTCTATCTAGTGACATTATGATGTAATTGCCGAATACTGAATAAAGAAATATATCTATGTTTTGTGCGATTGCCATATGATTATTATATGTTGTCAATATTATTTTATATCTCCGTTTACTCCGTACATCATTGTACCCGTAGCGAGTAAACAGACATATGTTTGAAGATATGGTACATATTTTATCAACCCAAAAAACCTGTATATATCCTTACAAAATGCATTTACCAATTAACACTGTCATATATAAAGACATTACACCTTCAGAACATTTTTCTATAGTTTTCTTAAAAGATGGTTTCAATCTGTAAGACTTAAGAACAGGTAACCAGTGATTCAGAAAACTTCATCGATCCCATTGATGGTTTGGTCTCAGAAGATGGATAACAGCACTTTGAAAGCCACCTCGTAGAATTGACTATACTTCGTGGATAACAGATGGTCTAATCCAATTATCTTTGAATTCTCCAAAGACGTTTAGGAAGAACATAAGGCTCATTTACTGAGTCTGTCAGACTTTACCCAATTTTTAAGCTTTACTGTCCATAAAGTTTAGAAAAAAAAGGCTTTGGAAAAACTATTTAGAGAGACTGATATCAGTCTTCTTCCAGACCCATTTGTTAACAAAAGCTATTTTTCATGATTGTAAATGTTTAATAAGCCCTTCAAAGTATGATAATCCTACGCAATTCAAATTTTGAAAACAAGTTAAGAAACAAGATGGGAGATAAAAAATAAAAAAATCTAAAAACTACATTACCCCATTTGGCAGAGGAACCATAATGCGAGGGGACTGGCTAGACTTAACCCATTCATACCAGGTAACACCCAGTCCACACTCTCTTAGCCTCTCCCTCCAGAGCTTATCTTCATTAGATAAGACGCTCTCATCAGATCCTCCGCCAGGGGGGCTTAAAAGCGTCAGCTGCTTCCCACTGGCAAGATCAAAGGCAAAGAGATTTTCACTTTGGGTGTTGTCAGGGCTGAAGAGATAAGATATGAGTTTGTCATCGGGGCTGAAGGCGATTGAAGAAGGTTCAGAAAGGCCCGGTAGAGGGTACCGAGCAATGTCTTTCGCAGCAAAAATCAAACAATTATCATCAGAGCTCGATATGTTGTCAGTGCCCGTCATGTTGACAGTGGATGCTATTGCTGATTCTTCTTTGATCTTCTTCCTTTTTCTAGTATTACTATTCCTTTGACTAATACTGTTATTACTGCCAGAGTGCATTCCACACCAATTTGAGTACAAATTCTTCCAATTAATTAACAGAAATTTGTCAGCCTGTCAGATGGAACTCAATAGCGAGAGGGGTAATTAATGGACTTTCAGCTGGGTACCTAAACTTGTTGCTTTGGTAAACCCCCGCATATACTCGTGGATACTCTGGAAATGGGTAACTAAATTTGATAAATAGCCAGATGCAAATTCGAATACCCTGGGCATTTAAGTAGCTGACTTTAGTAATTCGGGGCACCCCCACTTGAAGTTTTAGTCGTATCTACTGCCTCCTGGTTGCTTTCTGAGAGTTTACGAATTGTTGCATAACCCCAGTTATCTGTCAGCTTCTTCATTTTATTTTCATTCTGCTTCTATTTGAGCCTTTCTATTCATTATTTTGTTCTCGTCCACTATTCTCTCTCCTGTATTAATTTAATTTTATAATGCCAGCGCCGAATAGAATTAGTTTCTTTCTACTAGCAAGCCGGCCATCGACAGATTGTCCTACTGTGTATCATATTATTGAAACTTAGATGTCATTTGGATAAATTTTCAGTCGGAGTTGTACCAGTTGTACTTTCTTTAACACAATAAGCTGGATAAGGGGGACATTAAACTGCATGAATGTTTTCAAAGAGTTAAAAAGGTTTGTGTTAAAAAAGTTCAGGATTGTCACGCAAAAAAGTGCATTATGTTGAAGAGTTCAATCTCAAATGGGAACACAATGAAAAAGCTCATTAAGGGAAAAGGTAAAATATTAGTTGTTCAATTGAGGATCAGATCTCATCATCGTAGATGTGAGATGGGTAGATGGAGGGTTCCTAAAGAAGAATGGGAAGAAAGAACTTTCATTTTCTGCAACAAAGGGGTAGTTGAAACTAAGTGGCACTTCATCTTTGAATGTGCAACAGTATTCAATTTGAAGACAATTTGAAGGTGGGCAATTTGAATGAGCTATTTGAGGAGGCAAGACTTCACAAGACAACAAGCTTCCTAATCAAGATTCATAATAGAAGAGTCAACATCAAAAAGCACTTGAAAACTTGTTAGTGTTAATCTCTTAGGTCCCTTAGACCACTTGGTCTCGTGGATGTCATTAAAATTCTCATTCATTTAATTCTTGGAATTCTAGAAGTCCTCTCGTAATTTCATAGAATTGTAGTTTCACCAACTTTCTTCTCATTCATAATCAAATTCATATTTTGAGCTATGTTTATAAATAAAGGCAAGCACAAATAATTATAGAGGAAAAAACATTTTCTTAGGTTCAAAAAAAGGCTAATCAAACAAAAAGCACAAATTAATCTAGACAAATTAATCTATATTAATTTACAAGACACTTGAGGGAGTGCACTAATTAGAATAAAGGATAAGAGTATTTAGTTTTCTAAATGAAGTGGATGAATAAATATGATGTGGCATTGAAGTTTGTGGTTCTATTATAGAAAAGTAAGCAATTTGTACATACTCATTATCAATATTATTGAGCTAAGATATCATCATTTTCAAGTCGAATCTACAATTTTGCATCACTTCTATAGCCAAAAATCTATTACATATGTCATATATTGGATCTTACTAGTTGTGCAATTATGTTTCATGGTTTACTAGATTCTCCTCTTCATTATGGTCATAAGGACTCGCCAAATTTTAAAATATCTTAAGGGGTTTATCAAATCACTAGGGGACAAGTTCTCCTAGGTCAATCCCCATCAAAGAATAGCTTTATGATCATGCTAAGAATAAGTAAACAAGAAGAAAATTGTGCAAATGTCTCAAATCATCATTCTAAAGTAAATTGCATGCCTTTTAGTACCAATTGAAGTGTTCATCCAATAAATGATCCTTATATATAAATAATTGTCCAATGAATGCATGATCTTATTGATGTGAATCTATGTCCAAATGAATGTCTTTAAATACCATTACATAGCAATAATCACATGTATCATGTACCAAGTTGGCTTATGACATAAAGAAATGAGCATGACTTAGTGAAAATTTTGAATTTGAACATTTGAATGTCAAGGGTTTGATTTACATGTGTAGGATTGATTTTGTGCTCACAATATTGACCTAAAATAAGGGAATAATAATATTTAGGTAGGGGTTGAATTTATAAACATGAAAGATGAAATAAATATGAAATGTATGGGAGAATATGTAAGAACCGATGAAGTATGATTGGATATGTGGGAATGTGTATAAATAAGGATGGATGAAAGATTTGTTGATGGTCAATATAACACAGCAACGTTAAAACGGAATATTGCTATTCTATCTCTCCTAAAAAAGATAAATAAGCTATAGCCACCTATCTTCCAAGGTCTTTATAGTTGGTTCTCAACTATGTTAATGTTGTTCAGTGGCCTATGCAACTGTAATATTCAAGGGTCCTGTTGGTAAAGGGTACAAATTGCATAATACAAATTAATCTAACATTTGGGAGGTGTAAATAAATATCAAAAGATAGAACAGAGCTCAGGATAGCAAACATAAATGTCAATTCCTTTTAATTCAGACGTATAAACTTCATAATGAGCATTTCTTTCAAACAACTAAAACCATAAAACAACACAATCCACAGACTATTATGCACCATTGCATTCATTCATAGGGCTAATTCAAGACATCCAATCATTCATCATCACTAAATTTTGAAATCAAACAAGAACACATCACCAGTTCATTACTAAAATTCATAGATCAACAAACACAAAGAAATTTCATTCACATATAACTCAATGAAATAGTCCCAGATTCAGAATTTTCTATTGGTTTTCATCAAATAAGAGACATTTATGCACAGCATTCACTGGCATACGAATGACTATTATTCACCAACATTACCATTGAAATTCATTATGAAAATAACATAAACCGTATTGAAAAACTTGTAAACATGTGTCTAAGCATTTTTGCATAGAAACTGTAAATGCTTCTAAAAACTATAAAACTATCCTAGATCTCTCTTTAGGCGGCTAATCCTTTCTTCAATGAGCCGACCCTTACAATATGGAGAGAAATTCTATGTATAGGCAACTTTGCACTAATTCCTCTCATCAAAAATTTAGATCCACAAATCATGGAGCAACTAGGGTGATGTAGAATGACTCTCCATTATGATCTTCAGTTACTAATTGTAGACACAGAAAATATACAAATTGATCTTATATGCTTGATCCTGATCTTACTAACACCAGTTCATCCTAAATCATCTCCTCTACTAGTCATTTAATTAAATAAATCATTTTGTTTAATTAAATAAATCAAATTTATCTGATTAAGTCATCTTGAATCTTTATTTAATTAAATTCATCATATTTCCTCTCTTAATTAAATATATCATTTTGTTTAGTTAATCCTATAATCCCCCTTTTAATTAAATAATTCATTTTATTTAATTAATCTCTAAATTCATCTCATTTAAATTAAATAAATTTATCCTTATTTGATTTAAAACTAACACCGTTCTTTTTAATTAAATAAATTAAACTTTATTTGATTAAGTCTAAATTCATATTCCTCTCAACTTTGACTTAAATTAATCCAAAAATCTAAATCAAATTGTCGTGCATCAGCTAATCTCCTTTTAAATTAATCAAATCCTGATTAATCTTAATCCTAATCCCTCAAATCCTCTAGCTTTTGCAAGTTGCACAAATAAATCATTTTATTGATTTATTAAATCTCTTATTTTCTCTCAACATGGCAGGCATCAAAGAAGGAATATTCCTCAAATTCAAAAATCCCTCCAAAAGGGATGAGTACATCCAACAAGGCATTAAAAGCCTCTTACATGTCTTTTACCTTGAGCCAAGTGGCATTAACTCCATTTCTTTCTCCCTTCAACTTGTCATTTCATCAATTTTAAATTCCACCTAACCACATTTATTTGCACATTCATCAAAATGTGCTCATTCCTCCTCCACCAGCATGTTGGCAAGTGGCACCTTGCTATTGGCTCATGTTTAGTCCCACATTCATCCCTTTTGCCTATTTTTTCATCATTCTCTTCTATAAATAGAAGGCTCTCATTTGAATTTTGGATCCACAACTTCACGCAACATTATTATCTTCAAGTTTTGAGCAATCTCCATCCATCTTTATCCATTTTCCATATTATCATAGCTAGGTTATGGAGAAATTTCACCAAGGAGCATCAAATCTTCACCATTGATCATCAAGCTTGCAAGGAATTGGGAAAGGGCCATTTTTGACATCAAAATGACACCAATTCCCCCATGGGATTGAGAGTTTGAGCATTTAAATAGGATTTAATAGCTTTTTCATTGTGTTCTTCATATTATTTATCGTTTTCATGTTTCAAATGAATTTCATGGGGAATGATGTTTATAACTTGCATATTGGACTAATTGTGTGTTTGTTCTTTGTGTTTGTGTAGGTCTAGGATCACCATTCACATTTTGGCGCTAGAAGGAGGGTGAATCTAAAGAATTTAACATGTTTTTTTTTGAGGAATTCCGTTGTTTTTTGAATTTTTTTGTGTCTACGAGAAAACTACACCGCTGCCAGTCAAACTCCGTCGCTACCAATCCAACGGTGCCATATAGCGACACTGATAAACTCCAAACTACGACAATGGGTCATTCCCACCCAGAAATTTGAATTCAAACTGCGTCACTTTTCCATTTTCCAGTCGACCAGCCACCACAAACTCCAAACTTCGCCGTTGTTGGAAATAGTGTCATGTTTGTGCTTACTAGTTTTGCACAATCTGTCGCTATCAATCCTCAGCGATGCTATATAGGGTCGTTGACTTCCTTAAACTGTGTCGCAATTGCAGACTGCGTCGCTGGAGTGGGGGTAAAAGGCAGTTTTCAAATTAATTTTAACATGTGCTTTCTCATTTTGATTGATTTTGGCTCCTAACTAGTTTTTGGCCTCTATTTATGTAGTATTAACGAGTTTTTGTAGGTTGGCTTGATCAAAAGTGAAGGGAGGAAACAAAGACAAGGGCTCCTTTATGGCATCATCATCTCATTGTATCAAGTGTTTTTAAACACTTTAGGGACAAATTATAATCCTTTTCTAAGGACTTTGTCCTTTTCATGCTTTTTAGGATCCAATAATTTTTGTTTGAGCTTAAAAAGAACAAAGCAAAAGGATTAAAAAGAACCATAGGCAACTTACTAGATTTTGTTTTGGACTTAACAATTGAACAAACAAATCCCACACTTCAAGGTTGGTGCTTAAGAAGAACTCATATTCTTTCTTTTGAAGGATTAAAATGAACATGTGCCTTTTATGATTTGTAATCCCTTATCCAAAGTAATATCATTTAAAAAGACGTATGCGCTTCTCTCGCACCTCACAGCGATCTTGAGAATCAAAAGGCTTTTTTGTGATATTAAGTTGTGTAAGTGATCACCTCCACACTTCAATTTGGGTTCTTAAAATTGAACAAAATCTTGCTAGTATGAGTGGAGTATATTGCGAGTGTTCTCTCTTTGTTCCTCAACAAAGATTGATCGAACTTTGGATGTGCTTGTTCTCTTTTGTTTATTCTTAGAGGGCCTGCTTGGTGGGAAAAAGTAATCACTCTAAGGAACGACCTAACCGGTAACACGCTAAAGCCAAGCGACTTCCAACCGATATATAAGTGTGGGTACTTGAGGAAAGTTCAAGTATGATGAGGATTGTTCTAACAAGAAGGGCAACAATGGTCTCTTGTCATATGGATGATCCCCCATGAATGAAATGTCTATACTAGAATCTTTTGTTTAGAAGGCCTAAATCCCTAAATCTATTTGTCGGTACAAGAATGGTTGTTCTGAAGCCATCCCACATTTTTACAACTCTTGGTAGAGATGAGAAGTATGCCATGGGAGTTTCATGGATACCAATGCTTAGATGACTCAAGAAGTGTGTGTTTTGGAGGGGAGCCAGTGTGGTCAAGCATCTAATTATCCACTAAGAGTAGGTGTAGCTGGGTTTATCCAAGTGGGAACTCAACAAATATTGTCTCATTTTATCCTAGGATTGTGCATCACTTTGGAATCAAAACACTTTTCTTGGATCTAAAACACTTGACAACAAACATTCACAAAGTCCTCAAAATTTCAAACCCTTTAGGGAGAGTAAATATCTTTGACAAATCCAAGTGTTCTTTCTTGTCCTAGGGATTTCATCCTTAGAGGCTTCTAAGTATTTGGGTTTATATCATAATTTCCTCTTACTAAAGTCAACATTAGGAAACTATTGCCTTGATTTCTTTGATTTCCACTTAATGGACCTTGTGGGATGAAGAGAAATTATGACACTAGACATTCAGTTTGAAACATAATCAAGAAAGTGTTTGTGGTAAAAAGAATCAATCTAAGCAAGATAACAAACAATTAAACCTCATATGTGTTTGATCACATGATTTCTCAAAAAGTCAAATTTCCCAAACCAAGTCGTCACAAGTTCCTTAGTCCAAAATCTCGTGAGGAATGTATTTCAAGACTTCACGAAGTTAGAGAAAGGTTGGTCTATAATTTTTACAAGAAAGCTTCAAAGAACAATCTTAATTTGTATGAATTCTATTACCAACAAAATCCAAGTCTCTTTCAAAGGTTTGAATTTCTCGCATAGAAAGTATATGCGTGTTCTTCAAAACCAAGGTCTTGTAGAAAGGATTTCTACCTAAGATTAATCTAGAATCAAAATCAACATTTTCACCCATCCTTCAAACATCAATCAAATCTCATCCCATCAAACAACTCTTTGAATCTTGGAAAAATTAAATCGTGCTAGACTTTTTGCAAATCCTTTAAATCAAATCAAAAATCATCTTGTTTGACTAAGTATGTGTAGATGAATTCTTCTTCATGTGCTTAGTTAAATTATCAATCCTTGTGAACAAATTTATTCCAAGATAAGCATCCAACCTCTTGGGATTTATGATTTCATTATCCAAATCCAAATCCAAATCCAAAAATCAAATCAAAAATCAAAAAATCAAAAAGTCCTAAAGTCTAGTGTCCCTTCAAGATTCGTAAGAGTTTAATCATTCACACCATCCACCCTTCATCTATCTCATCACCACCCTTTAATCCTTGAGCAAACTTGGTTTTTTCTTCTTTGAACCTAAAATTTGATCCTTCTTTTATGGTGCAAACTCGATCTCAATACAAGAACATGGAAGCCAACAAGGAAACATCTACTTCAAGTGATCTAAGTCAAATTGCACCCGAAATCAATCCCATTGGATCTAGCAATCCCCCACCCAATCTTCCTCTACTACCACAAGATCTTCAAGAGGAAGGTCAAGTCGAGGACATCACCAATAACGTCTTAGGGATGACTCAAGGTGAAATCATAAAAATGGTCCAAAATCTCGAGAATCACAAAATTGTCAATGCTATGATGAGACTTAATCCTTCATGGCACATGCTAGAGTTGGAAAAAGAAGGGGCTAAACTCCCTTCGGACTTTGACATTAACACTATTGTGGAGAAACCTCTTGGGATTATGCCCCCAATCTCATTCACACCACCTTTTCAAAGCATCGTTGAACCCATTCCCCAACCACATCATCTCTTGCTCCAACTCAACCAATTGTCAACAAGGGAAGTTCATTACTTTAGGCTCTTCAAACAGATCCCCTTGTGAGAAATCAAGACTTGGATGCAAACACCATCTTGGGTCAATCCATCCCCCAAGATCCGAAACACCCCTATGTTCCACTCATCTTTCATGACACCAATAATTCATCAACCTTCTCCGCGACACCGACATATTCTCTTGGGGCACAAGTCTCTCTCCCCATCGTATCACAGGGGCAAGAAGGTTTATTTGGACAAGAGGGAATCTTTGATCCCTCATCATTGATTTTGCAAGGAAGCATACCACCCATTCCCCCACCACTTCCTCCACTGATATCATCATCCACACCAATCCTTGGTTTAGGGCATCCCCATTTACTTATCCAAAAACTGTCGAATCAAATCAACACATCAAGTGTCCCAAATCCTCCAGGAATACCATCAACATTGCAACAACAGGTGGTGCCAATCCAAACACCTCAATTGATCACATCTCAAAGCATGGTCTCCCAAGGACCTAGCTCATTCACCATACCCACCACCACGCAACCTATTGTCATCACCCAAACGCATCAACAACCACCCCAACAGAGTCTCATCACACCATCACATACCATTATGAATCTTCCACCTTTACCACCAAATCCAAACGTAGCCAATCAATATAGCATCACTTTTCAAGCGGCATGACAAGCCTACCAAAAGGCGCTCTAGCAATTCCAAACCCAACAAACTACGCAAGCCACACAACAAGCACAACAAGCTCAACAGGCTGCCCAAGCGCAAGCACAAGCGTTGCTACAACAACAACAAGCCCAAGCACAAGAACAAGCTTTATTACAACAACAACAAGCTGCCCAAGCCGCTCAAGCCGCTCAAGACGCCCAAGCTGCCCAAGGTGCCCAAGTTGTACAAGCACAAGCACAAGCCCAACATCAAGTGCAGTAAGCTCAAGCACAAGCCTTGTTACAACAATAGGCTTACCAACAAGCCTTACAACAATAAGCAGCGCAACAACAAGCGGCTCAACAACAAGCCCAACAACAAGCGTTGTTGGCACAACAACAGCAACAAGCCCAAAAACAAGTGTTGCTGGCATAACAACAACAGCAAGCCCAATGACAAGCATTGTTGGTGCAACAAAAGCAATAAGACCAACAACAAGCTTTGTTGGAACAACAACAATTACAAGCATACCAACAAGCGTTGGTTGCACAACAAACTCCCACTAATGCATCGCCTAGTCGGCAAATCATTGCACCTGTCATCCAAGTCACTACACCAACCCATATCGTATTCATTCCACCACCCGACCCTCAAGGGGATTTATCCACCCAAATCAATAAGCTCTCACAACAAGTGTTGGACATCCAATCAAGGAAGACCCCTACATCACAAGGGAATCTATGCCCTTATCCGTTCGACAGGAGCATTGTGATGAAACCATTTCCATAAGGCTTCAAGATCCCCAAATTTGACAAGTACCGTGGACTCAAAAACCTTGAAGATCACATCAAGGAATTCCATGTGCATTGCATGAAGATAGCCTATTATGACTCCTATCTAATGAGGCTCTTCCCGCAGAGTCTAGCTGGCCTGACCATGAAATGGTTCTCCCGTCTTCCTCCAGGGATCAAGAAATTCTAAGAAACTGTAGACGTGTTCATGCAAAATTATCCCTTCAACATGGGAATGGACGTAAGCTTGGAGGAACTATCCAACCTCAAGAAAAACAAAGGAGAATAATTTGCATCTTTCTTACAATGATGGTGATCCAAAGCCAATAGAAACAAGTGGTCCATGCCAGAGGAATAACAAGTTGGAACTATTATTGCAAACTTTGAAGGAACTCTGGCCTTCCATCTCAAATTCCAGTGCATCACCTCTTACGATCAACTCATCCCTAAAGCTCTCAGCATCAAAAGATCTCTCATCGCACAAGGAGGGACACCTTCTTATCAAGATAATCGTTCGTCGACAAGCTATAATGATAAACCACAAACATGGGTGAAAAACAAGAATGTCACCAACAATGGGGTTGTTGATGCTAAGGTCGTAATCAACGCTCCAAATCCAAACACGCAACAACAAACATATCAAAAACCTCAGAATAACAACCAAAATACCCCTCAATCCAACACACCCCAGCCACAAACAAATCAGTAGACAGTCAACAATGTCAATGATTAAAGTGGACCATCCACAAGAAACCAATATCCTCCAAAATGCAAGTACACACCGCTTGGATAATCAACCAAATCTATCATGAAGTGACTTGTTGACACCAACATCATCATGCTCCTTATCATTGAAAATTATCCGGAGCCTCAAGTTAAGCCACCATGGTATAACGAAAAGCACCTATGTGACTTTCATAAGATAAATGGGCACACCACAACCAATTACATGAGGCTCAAAAACTTAATCCAAGACCTCATTGAAAACAAAACCATCTTTGTTGAGCATCCCACGCCAGGATCTGGGAATCAAGACCTCAAGATATACACAAACCCGATGTTGGACCACAATAAGACAAACAATAATGGCAAGGGCAAGAAGCATGGCAGTGTTAACCATGCGTATGACCAAATTGTTGCATCCTTAGATGAATGGGTAGGTGTTGTCCATATCCTAGGGTCCAAAGCTGAATGTGGAGTCACCACACGAAGCGATAGAATCACCATCCTTGGACCATCCACGCAAGCCAGAGCACCCCCCTCAAATGAAAAATCAGTCACCAGTGGCTATAATATTTTGGAACATCTAAAGAAGACCCCCGCTCAAATCTCCATCATGGAGTTACTGAAAATTTTGCCCGTGCATAGAGAGATTTTGGAAAAGGCCCTTGTTGAGTCTTTTGTACCCATAGATCTTGATGCGGAACAATTTCAAGCTGTGGTCGAAAACATTACCACAACACATCTCCTAAAATTCTCTAATCAAGACTTTCGAACCTAGCCATCTCACAATCGTGCACTTCATCTGGAAGTATTTGTCCATAAAAATAAAGTCAAATGGGTCTTGGTGGATGGAGGTGTGGGGTTGAATATTTTCTCTTTCAAACTAATAAAAAAGCTGGGATTTTTTGAAGACATGATTAAAAAAGTAAAGGAATCATGATCAGGGCATATGATGACCAGGAAAGAGTGTCTCAAGGCACTATTCAACTTCCTATTCAAGTAGGGCCAACCATCATGGAAACCACATGCCAGGTCCTTGACCTTGATTTACCTTATAATATTCTCTTGGGGCGCCCATGGATCCATGGGATGAAAGTTATTGCATTTACATTTCATCAATGTGTTAAATTCTCCTATGAGAACCAAGAGGTCACCATTCATGGTGACCCCGAGCCCTTTTCTTATTGCAAAAATTTGGAAGCAAAGTTCTACAAGATCCCTCAAGTCCCAAATAATGATGAAGGCCCTACAACTCCATATGTGGACCCATCCACTTTACCATCCACATCCACTTCTATGACAAAGACACCCTCCATTCTCGCCATTTCTAATATCAAGGTCATTATCCAAGACAACGAGTGTGGAGATTACAAAATAAAGAAGGGAGCCTTTGTGGTAGGGGAGTTACCTCAATCCCTTAGATCCCATGGGCAGCCACAACCCGCTAGCACATCAACCCAAACATTCAGACAAACCCTTCTCGATTCAAGAGTTGGGGAGATCTAGGACGAGAAGTGGTGGACGAAAGAGATATATCCAGTCTCCTCTATCGAGATGAAAGACCTATACCAACCCTTCCTATGGATGATGCTAACAGAGCATTTCAATTAATGTTGGGCATGGGCTATAATAAGAATGAAAACCTTGGAAAAAACAATGACGATTGATTAGAACCCATCATTGCTGAGAAGTGTGTACAAAATATTGGTCATGGATGTACCCCTCTAAGTATAACCGTACATGGCAATAGTCTCCCCGTTAAAGCAATCAAAACTCCCCTTCGTGTACCAATATCTACAGGTATACCCTTACATAATTTTACCTTTGACATAACTGAGGTATGTGGGAGTGACAGTGACAAGGACACCATTGCTAACCTACCCATGTCATTTGAAGACTCCTCCCTATTCATGATTTCCATTGTATCCTTTGAGTCAGACAACCAAAGCCATGAGTTAAAAATAGTGTATCCCCAGCTCATAAACTATGACCAACGAGGACTGCCAATTTTAGACACATTCAAAAACAATGAGGTGCTCTCAGAATTCATGGGATTGCAAGATAATATACCTTGTGGAGATAATAAAGTTGAATTCAACATTGAACTAGACACACATGCTTATTACAGGGAAACGATTGAATCCCTAAGTCGCAAAAGTGAAAATTTGAGAATAATCTCTAGGTCTTTAAGTGAAAACCACACTGTGGCACTTTCAGACCCAAAAATAATAAGAACAAAGGACGCATCCAATGTTGAAAACCTCTCTGAGGTGTCGGAGGATGGGGGATTCAATCTTCCTCTCAGTGCTATTCATCAAGAGAAGTTAGCAATCTTAGCAGAAAAATGCAATCCGATCAACCTGGGGACAAAAGAAACACCACATATAAGATTCTATGCAGAATCACTTTTGACAAAAGAACAGAAGCTCCTAGCCACCTTCCTGAGGGAAAGAAAGGTGAACTTTGCATGGACCTACACTGAAATGCCTGGTTTTGATTATGAAGTTGTGGTGCACCACTTGGTCGTATATCCAGAGGTGAAGCCAGTAAAATAAAAGTCATGGAAAATGCACCCATAGATCGCACTGTTGGTCAAAATGGAACTACAGAAACTCCTAGACGTTGGCTTCGTACGACCAAATGACTATCTAGAGTGGGTTTCAAATCTAGTACCTGTTTCAAAGCCCACCGGGAGCATCCACATCTGCACCGACTTCAGGGATTTAAACAAAGCATTTCCAAAGGATGACTTCCCTCTCCCAAACATAGATATGATTGTGGATATGATGGTGGGACATGAAATGCTATCACTAATGGATGGATTCTTGAGATACAATTAGATCATGATAGCTAAAGAAGATCAACACAAGACAACTTTGACTTTTCTGTGGGCAACATATTGTTGGAATATGATGCTATTCGGGTTGAAGAACGCATAAGCCACTTATCAAAGAGACATGATGCTAATCTTCCATTATATGATTCACAAAACTATGGAAGATTATATGGACGACATACTGGCTAAGTCAAGAAAAAGATGAGATCATATATCAACACTAAGCTTTATCTTTGGTAGGCTAGAAAAATACAAGGTCAGACTCAATCCAAAGAAGTGTGTCTTTGGGGTGCAATTAGGAAAGCTCCTAGGGTACATTGTGTCAATGAGAGGGATTGAGATAGATCCTAATAAGGTTAAGGAAATCCTCAAAATGGAGGCACCAATGACATTGAAGTAGCTAAGGGGCTTACAAGGAAGACTCCAGTCCATCTGTCAATTCATAGTTTAATTAACAGATAAGGCAATCCCATATTCTCATCTACTCCACAAGGGGGTAGCACACAAATGGGAAGAGAAATGTGACTAGGCATTGAACAAGATTAAGGAGTACTTTCTCACACCACCAGTTCTTATGCCACCGATTCTCAGCAAGCCCTTGATCTTATATATATCAACAACAACAATGACCCTTGGCGCTCTCTTAGCACAACATGATGAAAACAGGAAAGAGAGGGCTATTTACTACATCAGTAGAACCATGGTGGGAAATGAGTTGAATTACACATCCATTGGAAGGCTTTCTTAGCAGTCATGTTCACAACACGAAAATTCAGACACTATATGCTAGCACATCAAATAAAGCTCATCGCCAAGATGGACCCTCACAAGTATCTACTTTCTAAAGCAATGCTCACAGAGCGAACGACTAAATGGGTGATGATCCTAACAGAGCAGGATATTGAGTATGTGGAACATAAGGCTATTAAAGGACAAGCAATTGTAGATCAATTGGCTGAGGCACCAATATATTCAGAGAACCCACTTGTATCAGAATTCCCTGACGATTCCATCTTTAATGTAAATGTAACAAATCACTGGAAAATGTATTTTGATGGATCCTACAAACAACATGGGTCAGGAGTCAAAGTATTCTTCATTACACCACAAGGAGATTGCATACCCAAGTCATATAAACTGTCTTTTGCTTGCACTAACAATATTACAGAATATGAGGCTCTTGTCATAGGGTTGAGAATTGTGACACAATGGTAGATCATGGCACTCAAAGTCTATGGGGATTTGCAACTTATCATCAACCAAGTCAATAAAAAATATCAAACGAAGGATGATAAGTTGACTCCATACAAGAAACTAGTGGAAAGTCTCAAAGAGTCCTTCATTGATATCACCTTCAAGTAGATACCAAGGGAAAATAACAAAGCAACAGATGTTATGGCTACAATTGGATCACTACTGGATGTCCCATGCAACGTCCCAAAGCAAGAATTCCTAGTGGAGTAGCTTCTCGTACCAGCATTCAAGGTAACAGAGTCTGAATTTGTGTGTGAAATCGTTGGTCTTGGTAACCCATGGTATCATGACATATACACTTATCTTAGAATAGGATTCCTCCTTGTCGACATCACTCCCAATCTTAAGAAAACCTTTGTCAAAAAGTTGACCCGCTTTGTTATCCTAGGTGACACTTTATACTGTAGGAGTATTGAGGGAACCTTGTTACGATGCTTAAACATTGAGGAAGCTTTGACTTCTTTAACGGAGGTACATAATGGCATCTATGGTTCACATTAGAGCGGTATAACCTTGGCCAAGAAGCTGCTGAGAATGGGGTACTATTGGTCGACGATGGAAAGAGAAGCCCATGAATATGTCAAGAAGTGCCTGCAATGCCAACAACATGGGGATCTCATCCATGCACCAACTCAAGAGCTCCACCCGATTGTTACACCTTGGCCCTTCTCGTAGTGGGGGCTTGATCTTATTGGAAAAATCATCCCCACCTCATCTAATGGACACAAGTTCATTATCACTGCCACATAATACTTTAGAAAGTGGGTAGAGGTCATACCAATGACCTATATTATGGGAAAGAAAATTTCCAAGTTCATCCTAAATTACCTCATTTGTCACTACGGTGTCCCTCAAGCCATTATCTCAAATAACGAGACACCTTTCAAAAACTAGGATGTTCGAGACCTATGCCAAAAGTTTAATATCCAACATTGCTTTTCCACTCCATACTACCCCCAACATAACGACCAAGTTGAGGCTACAAATAAGACCATCCTCAAAATCCTCAAAAAGATAGTCAATGAAGTTGGTCATGACTGGAATCTATAGTTGAACCCCGCCTTATGGGCCTACCAAACAAGCATTCACACACCCACAGGTGCAACCCCTTTCTCCCCGGTTGATGGATCAGATGCCATCCTCCCCATTGAGATCGAGCTCCCATCTCTAAGAATATCACTGCAAAACCTCATTACAAATGAAGAATATTGGGTGTCATGATTGAATGAGCTAGAACTACTAGATGAGCGGCGTATGGATGACTTAAATCATTTGCAAGTCTACTAAAATCGTCTCAAGTGGAGCTACAACAAGAAGATCAGGAGTCAGAACTCCCAAGTCAATGAGCTGGTATTGAAGAAGAATCAAAAGAATGTGCCAAATCTAGATAGCAAGGGAAATTTTGAACCTAATCAGCTAGGACCATTCATCATCACAACAAGCTACAAGTCAAAGCATATCAGCTATCAACGCTCGAAGGGGAGCCTCTGCAGAAGCCCATGAATAGATCCTATCTCAAAAAAATTTATGCTTGATCTTTCAATGGCAAAACAAAAACTACAAAAAATTCAAAAAATATAAAAATCCAAAAATATTAGAAAAAGGATTAAAAACAGTAAAGATAAAAATCGTCCTCTAATGAAAACCACTTTGGTGGCGCTTTGGACAAGTACCTTGGTGAAAACCTGGAAAATAGGAGCCTTGTGTAAATAAAGCACTCTCTATCCATTGGGATCTCTATGACTTATCCTGCCCATTTCCTTCCATCATTCATCCATTGCACTTATGTATCCCCGTCCATTACTCATCCACGTCTACATCATAGCTTGATCCTATGTTCACATAATGATCCCTCCTAGTACTACTTGGCATATTCCCAAGGTCAGTTCGTCCTACCTATATTGGAGTAGTCTATCACACCACGATGGGGGCATGTTCCTATACCTGCATTAGATTGGATTCATGTATATCCTTGAAATCTTCCCAAAATCAAAAAATCCAAAAACATTCGTAAAATCCAAAAATCCCAAAACAAGTCAAAAATCAAAAGAAATAAAAAATAGAGTCACCATGTCAAACTACGTCATCTCTGAGCTTGAACTTAGACAAGGTTGATCTTTGATCATCCCCCAAGACACCCCAAGTCATTCCTTTAGGAGTCTATCATAATAAGTTGACAATTCATCATTTGTAATATCTTCATCTTGTAAAATTGGTCAGGTCATCCGTTGAACTACGTGGTTTCTGAATGTATAACGTAGGCAAGGCTAATCATTGATCAACCCTCGAGACCCCTAGGATAGGTCTTTAGGTTAAGTTCTTGGTCAAGATCTCAAAAAACCCAAAAATATTGGAAAAATTGAAAATCAAAACATTTGTAAAACATTTTGAAAATACCAAAAACAACCTCAAAACATTCAAAAAACACCAAAAACATCCAAATAATTGAAAAAAATCCATCCATCTCCATCTCACTTTCACCCGAAATAAACATTCACTCATAATAAATCATCATCAACCTCAAACTTTGGTAAAATAGTCGGAAACAAGTCTAGCAGGTTCAAAAGTGAAAACCCAATCGTCAAAGTCTCAAGTCTAGGTCAATAAGTAAGCAAGTTAGTCAACTCAGAGTATCAATAGCTGATCATCCAGTCAATCCCAAAATCATCTGAAAACATCATGTCCTAGGATGCAT
This sequence comes from Sequoiadendron giganteum, assembly GCA_007115665.2. NCBI lineage: Eukaryota > Viridiplantae > Streptophyta > Pinopsida > Cupressales > Cupressaceae > Sequoiadendron > Sequoiadendron giganteum. The sequence goes on along the minus strand of CM021102.1, from coordinate 402,549,703 downwards.
CCTTCCTACAATGGACATCAACATCAGGCATCACCGTAGTTTAGTCCTAGCTAGCGGTATGAAGAACAATAGCTTGTTTGTTTACTTTATCTTTGTCTTTTGACTTATCTTATTTTTGCGCGCATTTCGATGACTTCTCGATGATGTCCAAACAAAATGATTTAGAGAGAAATAAATGGGGCAACGATCATTATCCTTTTATCTATTGTGCTTGTTGGATATTCTTGTAATAAAACCTGGTCATGCGTACTTTGTTTGGGTGTAGGGAGGATGTTTTAGGTGTCTTGTTGACCACATAGGAAGGCTTTCCTTTCTATTTTTTGGTCTGAGATGTTTGGAATATTTGAATTGCATTTTAGATAAGGATTCGTATGCCAAGTGTGAACAGGAAAACTCCTATCTGATTGTTGAGTCAAAGTCCATCACACTAGGTACAACGCCATCCTGGTTCTTTATACCTTGATGCATTGTGTCTATGTGTATTATCAAACATAAGGTAAATGGCCCTTTTAAAATCCCAATTCTTGATAAGAAAAACATCATCATCATCATTAATAATGTAGGCTTGTTGGATCCTCTTTTTATTATCCTATTTCTTCTATCTTCTTTCCATACTAACATGGTACCATGATAGTTAATCAAAAACATTGCTAATTCATGCACCCTACATCCACAAACCGTCAACATAATGCATATCATATCATATAGGAAACATTAATCATCTCACATGCATTGCATTTCATCATCAATATAGATTGGTTATTCAAAACACCTCATACACCATAAATTTGCATTCATTTTATACACATAAAAGTACCATCACATAGACATTATTAAATCATAACATATACAAAACATCCATTGCATAATCACATATACACCATCATATCATTTGCATCATTGTATCATTCACTTGCATCATCACATAGCACCTCATAATCATTACACATCATAAATCATTACGTACCAATAAGGTATTCATATCATAGGAATATCACATCACAATAATATCATTACATACCATAATCATTTAACATTTCATAAATCATGTCATAATCATTCCAGGTTATCATATTATTACAAATCATTGCATGTCATAATACATTATATCATAACATTACATCCACAAATCAGTGCAAAACATGAATCATCGCATATGCATATCATATCACATTCACATAATCATCTTGTATCACCATCATTTCATGATCATTTGCATCACATATCACATCATCTTAAGACATAATTGCATTCATATCATTGCATTTATACCATTACATTCATATATCATAGATCACAAATGCATAAACGTAATCATTGCATAACATAACCACTGTATATCGTAAGCCATAAATATCATAGGATGTCTCATATCATAACATCATCATAATCATTACATTGCATTACATTGGTATCCATCGCATAATCATATAAACAACATCACGACCATCATAAACGCATAGGGAAAAATACAAAAACATTGCATTTACATATCATTGAATATATTGCATAATCATTTAGGATATCGTATAGGTTATTCTAAGCATCTCATAAACATACATTTGCATCATCATATGATAATATGCATCATCACATTCGCATCCACGTATCATACATTGTAATCAAATGCATAAGAAAATATACAAAAATAAATGCATCCATAACCATGTGCATCAATAAACATCTGCATATCATGAATCATACATAAAGAAGCATCCATCCATAATGCATAAATAAAATAAGACCCATCTCATAAATAAATCGAACCATATCATATATATATCAAAAAATAATAACTCTCATGGTATAAGGATTAGGATCAAATGTATGTATCAAATCAAGTATACAAATTCCCATGGGGTTATCAAAACAGAGCCCGTAGGTCAAAAAGAAAAGTGCTAATTAAAAAATATCATGGTGACTAGCCCTGTTGGTTGCTCCCCTTGCCCACCTGTCTCTTAGCCTGATCCTTGGCCTGCCTCATGCCAGTATGCTGAGAATACTCTGGCACCCAAGACCCTATTGGTACGACCTATTGATAATGCAACCTATAGTACTCGGCCTCTCTAACAGCCTCACGATACATCCACGCCGAGACTATCCCGTCCTAGGAAGTGTTGGCCATGCTCTCTAGCTATCGTCTCTGGCCCACCTCTTGATCCCGCTCTGATTGAGCCTAATCTCTCTTTGCAGTAAGGGCCTGGACCTATTGTCTAGCCTAGTCCCTCTTAGCCATAAGTACCCACACATGTGCCTGTAGCTACTGGATAAGGGTATCTCTCTAATCTAGTTGGGGTGGTGCTGGTGGCTATTGCCTATCCCCATCTATGGGTTTCTTGTCCCCTATGATCTGGAGGTGGTCTGCCTCCTCCTCTACCCTCATCTCCATCCCTGTCTCCTTTGCCTTCCTACCCCCACCCTTGCCCTGTTGATCTACCTCAAGGCCTTTGTTGTAGGGGTTCTGCTCCTAGAACTATCAATCTAACAGGTGGTTTGAACCATGCAGTATATGCCTGAGTAATCCCTGCATCTGCCTACCCCTGATCATATGGCCATGGCCTGGTCACCAGCTGTTTGAATGAGGTAACTGCCTCCTCAGTCGCAATCGGCCTACCCCATGTAGTCTCCCTCGTAGTACGTGCAAATATGGCCACGTACTGGTCATCAAGACAGTCTTGTCTCTCACCAAACTATCTAGCCACCTGATCTGGTAGGTATTTCTCTATCATAGTGTGCTCTACCCTGCATGAGCATGTCTTGTCTAGCATAAAAGAGTTGTTGTATATCGTCATACCACACAGGCATACCAAGTCGAGGCTTCCATGTGAAAACTATCATCTCATCAATGACCCTCCTCTAGTGAGGGATGTCGAATGCCCCTGTGTGAGTAAAAGTCAAAGCCCCTCCGTACCACCAGACTAAAGGATCATCTGGCTCCAGGGCAACTGGTGTAACCCATGGGCGAAGCACTGCAATGTGCTCCCAGGCCTAGACATGTAAGAGTGCAACCCCGACCCCGATGGCTCAATTGTCCAAATAAGAAAACTCATGTAAATCATGATAAAGAGAAGCCAACATCACTAGCCCCCATGCAAAACACTCTCTCTAGTGCAACATCTGCTCCCAAGAAAGACCCCATCTTGGACTAAAATATCTATCGCGTTGACCTGGTGCCACAAGGCCTGAAATGATAGCAGCAACAATCAATCTAAAGGTGGGCACTATGCCCCTATATCGCTCGAGCTTGATCTATCCCTCGGAAAAATTAATCTCATCAAGCTCCATAATCTCAAAGCAGGTGTCTCTCCCAACATCCACATCATAGATAACTCGCTCTCCATGGATCGATAATCGAAGAATGTGCTAGACATCCTCCAAAGTAACTGTTTCCTCGCCTGTGGGCAAGTGAAATGAGGATGTCTCATTGTGCCATCACTTTGCCAAAGCTGTCATCATGCCCAAATGTGTCTGGACAAGAGGTGCATAGGTGATGTACCATAACCCTATCGCCCCAAGGTGCTCCTGGAGCAGCTCATGTAAACCAAGTAACCTGCTAAGCATCGGGGACTTTTGCTCTCATGAATGAAGAATCTTTGCGTCCTCCTGCACCGGTAAAGCCACAACATTAAGTTTCATAAAAAATTGAGATCATGTTTGGAGTTTTCACAACTGAAACAACAAATGCGTCGTTGTTTGCAATTGTGTAGTTGTTTGGAAGTTCCAAACTGCATCGCCATGTCGCAGTTTGACCGCGGACCATTTTGACCCCTAAACCTAAGTTGCAAATTGCACCGCCACGACGCAGTTTGCAAATGCGACAGATTTTGTGGAATAAAACCTAATTTCTAAATTTGACCGCCACAACGCAAGACCCAATAGCAGCGTAATTTAAGGTCGCACGTCGTCGATTGACCACTTTCAGCAATGCCAAACAACGTCGCTTGACTAAGTTTGACTTTTGACCCTAATAAATGAGCATAAAAAGTGAAATGATGAGTCGGGTAAGGGTCACATACCGGTGATCCTGCACTTGCTAGTCATTGGTACACTCGCACTCGCTTTGAAATGTGATGTGGAAGAACTCATTGTGCCATCTCGAACAGTGGTCAGAACTAAAAAATACAAAATCTCTTAAGGGCTTAATGTGCAAATGAATTGAAGGTGGCCCCTCGAGGCTATTTAAGCTTTAAAGTTAGGGTTTTTTTACCTTGTTTAGCTGTCCAACTAGGGTTTTGGACCCCCGATCCTGCTTTCGCCCAACCGAGGGTCATTTTGCATCATTTTTTTGCGTTTTGGCATGTTTTTGGCATCCTGAATGTTTTTTTGACCCATCAAGCAGCTTGTCCTCTTTTTTCGTGAGATCACCCAAAAATCCAAATTTTCGTTTGATCTCTCGAGGGGGTAGTATACCAGCATAATTCTTCCACTGGGGCAGTAGTGGGGCATCTGAAAAAAATAAAAAAATTGAATTTTGATCTTGGCAGTTTATTCTTTGAACCAACACAGTGGGTACATTGCTTCAAAGAGGGGAAAAATGTAGACATGAAAAATATACAAATTGATCCTATACGCTTGATCCTGATCTTACTGACACCAATTTGTCCTGAATCATCTCCTCTACTAGTCATTTAATTAAATAATCTTTATTTAATTAAATTCATCATATTTCCTCTCTTAATTAAATAAATCAAATTTATCTGATTAAGTCATCATCTTCTATTAATTAAATAAATTATTTTATTTAGTTAATCCTATAATCCCCCTTTTAATTAAAAATTCATTTTATTTAATTAATCTCTAAAGTCATCTCATTTAAATTAAATAAATTTATCCTTATTTGATTTAAAACTAACACCATTCCCTTTAATTAAATAAATTAAACTTTATTTGATTAAATCTAAATTCATATTCCTCTTAACTTTGACTTAATTTAATCCAAAAATCTAAATCAAATTGTCACATCAGCTAATCTCCTTTTAAATTAATCAAATCTTGATTAATCTTAATCCTAATCCCTCAAATCCTCTAGCTTTTGCAAGTTGCACAAATAAATCATTTTATTGATTTATTAAATCTCTTATTTTCTCTCAACATGGCATCAAAGAGGGAATATTCCTCAAATTCAAAAATCCCTCCAAAAGGGATGAGTACATCCAACAAGGCATTAAAGGCCTCTTACATGTCCTTTGCCTTGAGCCAAGTGGCATTAACTCCATTTCTTTCTCCCTCCAACTTGTCATTTCATCAATTTTAAATTCCACCTAACCACATTTATTTGCAGATTCATCAAAATGTGTTCATTCCTCCTCCACGAGCATGTTGACAAGTGGAACCTTGCCATTAGCTCATGTTAAGTCCCACATTCATCCCTTTTGCCTATTTTTCCATCATTCTCTTCTATAAATAAAAAGGCTCTGATTTGAATTTTGGATCCACAACTTCATGCAACATTATTATCTTCAAGTTTTGAGCAATATCCATCCATCCTTATCCATTTTCATCCATTTTCCATATTATCAAAGCTAGGTTATGGAGAAATTTCACCAAGGAGCATCAAATATTCACCATTGATCATCAAGCTTGCAAGGAATTGGGAAAGGGCCATTTTCCACATCAAAATGGAACCAATTCCCCCATGGGATTGAGAGTTTGAGCATTTAAATAGGATTTAATAGCTTTTTCATTGTGTTCATATTATTTCTTGTTTTCATGTTTCAAATGAATTTCATGGGGAATGATGTTTCTAACTTGCATACTGGACTAATTGTGTGTTGGTGCAGGTCTAGGATCACCATTCACACTAATTGATGATCTCTTATCAAAATCTACACTCAAGAGGGGGAGGTAGAACTATCAGGATCTCCAATTGGACTCGTGTCATGATCTTGCAAAATAGGAAAGGGAGTTGTCCAGCTAGCCATGCCTTTTTGATGCTCATTTGGCAAAGGGAACATATCATTGCCACTTCATTCTTGCATTTTTTGCTCAAGTATGTACTCATCATAATTAGTGAACACTTTTTAGAGCACATTTATCTCTAGTCCGTCCACCCAGCTATCTTCAAACTTTATTCTTTCAAATTCAGCAGAGGAAAACTCTTGCATATCTCTAAGTTTAATAGGCTCCCTCCTAGCAGCCTTTATCTCCTCCTTGATATCCATGAGTCTATCAATCAATAGGTCATCACCATCATCTCCTTTTTGCATTACCTCTTCAAATCTACTATTCTATTTTTCCTTAAGTTTATCAAGAAGGAGGCCATTTGTCACAAGGATATCTTCATTAACAAGTATAGAAATACTTGCTCCCAAATCCTAAACTTGCTCATGTAAATCCTTTTTAGCTTGTTGCACCTCATTCCTATGCCCATAAATGAATGAAGACAAAAACCTAATAATGTTGATGGTCTTTTCAACGAAGTTTGCATTATCTTCCTCAAGGATGGACTGTTCCAACAAAGTTTGTCTTGGAAGCTTATTGATGTCCTTTAATTTTTTTGCATGTTCTGTATATTCCTCCTCTTGCTTCCCAAGAGTCTCGGCATGCGAAACCATATCACTAACCAATTCCAATGCGCCTTCATGAGCTTTACAAATTTCAAAAAGCAAATCCTTCACTTCCTAACTTAACCTACCAATCCATCTATCCATCATTCCCACATTATTTCTCATTTCAACAAGGTTATCAACCTATTTCTTACTTAACAAAACTAGTGTCTTAGGGGTAGCAGATTGTGAAGAAATAGGAAAAGACAAATCCTTGGAAAACTTATGCAATTGATCTACCTGAGATTTGAGCCCATCCTTCCTTTGCTTGTCTTTTACCATTCTTGATTTAGTGGAAGAGGCTACAATATCAATGATATCCATTTGTTGTTTCCTTGTAGATCTTCCCAAATTCACAGTGCCTAGTTGATAATCACTCAACTGCATTTCTTTTTTATCTTTATCAACCATTAAAATGACACATTCAGCTACAATCTCCCCAGCATCTGTCATCCTAGTAGAATGAAGGAATATAGCCCTTTTCTTGGGCCTCTTCTTCTCAATCTCTTTCATAATATCATCCCAGTTAAGGGGTTGGGGTTGTACTATCCGCTTTCTTTCTAAATTAAGCTTCAACCATGTTGGGGCAGCAAGAGGATTTATCACTTGTGTTGAAGAAGATGTGGCATGAGAGAGGGGTTGCCAAAGTGCTACCTTAGGTTGAGAATCAACCTCTTGTTGCCTCTCCTTTTCTTCTTTTTCTCTGGCTAGCCTGTTAGCTTCATCTCTCTCTTTTTCTTCCTCTCTTCTCCTTTATCATCTCCTTGTTTCTCTAACTCCTTAACCTTTTCCCACATTTTGGAAGCTTCTTGCTCTTGTTTAGCTTGTTCCTCTTCTTCTATTCTGTTTAACTTGAGCTTGTCTTCTTCTTTCTTTCTCTGAGCCTCTTCTACTACTTTGAACTTGGATTCAATGACTTCTCTCTCTCTCTTTTGCTGAGCCTTTTCTTCTTCCAGTTCATGGATTTTCTGCAACAGAGCTAACTTATCTCTTTCCTCTTTAACCTTCAACTTTGTTTCCCTTTGTTTCTATAGAAGATCTTCCTTCTCTTTTTGTTTCCTTGCCAGCTCTTCAGCTTTTGTCTTAGCTTCCAATTCCTATTGCTTGGCAAGTGCATCAACTTTAGCCTTGTCCTCCAATTCTTGTTGTTTTTCTATTGCATCAACTTTAGCCTTGGCCTCTAATTCTTGTTGTTTTGCTATTGCATCAGCTTTAGCCTTGGCATCTGCTTCTCTCTTTGCATCCTTAAAGAGTTTCCATTGGTCCTCTGGAGTAAACACATGTTCCTCTTCAACATTTCTAACATTCTCAAAATCAGATTGTGTAGCCTCAGAATCAGTTTCTATGTCATGTATTTCAATTTCCTACCCTTTTCCTTTAGCTTGGTCATGAAGGCTCCCTGCAGGTATTTCCTCAATAAATTCTCCTGGGAGAGAAAGTTGAGCCTTTGTTTATGCTCTAGTTGTTGAAGTTCCAACCTGAGATGAGGTTTCCACTCCAACTATTGTGGTTCCTGAGTGTTTAGGGCAAGTATTCCTGGATTAGCCTCTCCTCCAGAGTTGGGAGGAAAATACTCCAATTTCTCTTTAGGATTTGTCCTCCTCTTAGTTCTTTTGTATCCCTAGGTACCTCCTGCCTTTCTCTTCTTTGAAGCTTGAGCCTGTGGCTCTGTTATCCTCACAACTACCCATTGGATACTTCTATCCATTACTATCCTATAAATTTGTTTAATATCAATGGATTCTTCCTCATCCCACTTTATTGGGTCCAAGCTCTTGGTGCTTATCTTTCTTGCTTCATATCCGAGGTCCAAAATTACACCATCATCTGATAGTGTATCAAGAATTTCCTCCTTTACCCCATACTCAGTCATTTGTGGGATGGTCAACCTTTCGTAGCTCCTCCTTCTAACATCATAATCATCTTGTAAATCAATCCAAAAATCTTCCAACAAGTTATCATGTTTATCAAAAATAATGGGATTTAGACCATTCATCTTATGCTCCGGATCAAAGTGTTTCTAGGCTGTATATAATCCTAACTTCAAATAACTCAATTCTTCACATACTGCCTTTGCAGCCAAATTGTGAAGGCAGCAATATTCTCCCAACTTCATGGGGAACTTGTGGCATCCAAGCTTATGTTTGTTAGCAAACTTTGCATTGACTCCCATAGCTTGATATATGAATTATATAAGGACAGTCCTATCATTGCAACATCTTGGGAGTAGGTGAGGATGTCCATCAAATCTTGCCAACCTAAAGTAAGAGAACTTGGGGTATTGGATATACCAATGTCCTCACTTAGCAATGAAATCCATGGCATCTCTACTTAACCTAAATCTAGCATCCCCAGTCAATCCGTTGATGATGACATAAAGGAATGCATCATTAACCGTTCTATAGTGCAGCTCTGATGTTTACAAGGTCAACTGATCATAATGATCCCATACCTTCTTCTGTCCAAGAGATTCTCCCAATATTCCTACTGCATTCAATCTAGGAAAAATACCCATCCTTGCAGCATCATATATAACATAGGAGGTCATAAAGAACTTCTTTATTTGCCTCACCTTCAACATTTGATTGTGCAAATTATCAGACAAGATCATGCCCCAATAAAATTGTTGTCTGCCATCAAAAATGGCTTCAATTAATGGGAAAATCCATTCATTAAAGCATGTAGAGTCGTTCTTCCAGAACACCTTAGAAAGCATCATAATCAAGTCATCAACTTCTTTCTTGAAGTCTCCCCTCTTGGGTTGTTCAAGAATCTTGGTTAAGGACTTCTTCTCAGTCCTCAACCACTTCTTGTTCATGTGAGATCTATTTATTTATTTATTCTTATTGAATATTTGCAGTTTTTCTACTTCAATCAACTAATTGGGGTTCTTTGGGGTAGGTTCATTGAACATGAACCTCATCATGTGTGGGATAGATCAATTATCATATTCCCTTGCTGGTGCATACACTGCCTTGATACAGGATTGTAAGCTCCTGCTGCAGTGAATTGAGCTCCGGGCACTGAACTGACAGAGGGAAGAGTGTGATATGTGCTAGACTAGATTGGACTATTCTTTATGTCCTCCCACTCACCTCTTTTGAGAAAGTCTCCACAGTCAGCTCCTCACAGTTGAATGGTCCCAAATTAGTGTCTGTAATACCGACCCATTCTGAATCTAACTTGCTAGCTGTAAGGGTTGCATCTTGGTGTTTATATTTCAAAGTATAAGGCAATTGCTCCACCTTTATCTTATTTGGCTTTGATCCCTTTGAGATTTCAACAACTTTCCCCTCCTTCCGTGGAACGTCTCCAAATATTCTTGACATTGTTTACTCCTACAAAACAACCTTGGATTAGATCAATACAAAGCATGAAAATAAACACTAGAAGATTTGACTTTCATATTACTCTGTCCTTCCCTATGTATCCTTTCATACTTAGTGAAATCTAAAACTCATCGAAGGTGGAACCAAGAAGGGGTTAGAATTAGAAAGCTTCTAACATTGGAGAGATCAAGGTCGGGATCGACATTGGAATCGGGACCGAGATTGGAATGAAAACCAGACCCGAAACCATTACATAGTTCCAAGTCTTGCTTCCATTCCGGTTCCACTTCTGCCAAAATAAAAAAGATACAAAATCAAGTCAAAACCTCATCGAGAGTGGGCTCGGAATCAGACATGAACTCTTACTCACATACTTATGAACTGAGTTCGTTCCTGGCTCCGCTTCTGCCACTTTATCATCAAACATGAAGCAAATTTAACCAAGTGCCTATAACGACTTAGAACGAGGTCACATGAAGGTATGAGGAGACTTAAAATAAAGGTGCAACTCCATTATTGATATAACCGAGGTAGGACCAAGCCGACAAGGGCACAATATTGTAAAGAGACAATGCACAAACCCTATTTTACGCAACCCGTCAACTCAAGAAACTAGAGCATCACAAACCTGACATAAAAACCATTGAATGGACACCAGATTAAGATCAAACAGGTCCTTAAACAGATCTCAAACCTTTTAAAACACTGAAGACCCCCTCAAAGATGAAACCCTAGACGAAACTAGGGCACGGTAGTACAAATACCATCGAAACAGGAAAATGACAACAAACTGACAAAAAACAAATGGGAAGAAACAAAAAGCAAATGGGAAAAAAAGAAAAAAACAAACAACAAAAGGCAAAATGAAAATGAAACACCAAAGCAAGTGAAGATTCATGAGGAATCTCTCATGAACGCGTGAAGAACACAACAAACACAAAACGGGAAACAACACACGAAATGAAACAGGAGAAAACCGCCTACCTCAAAACTCTATCGAACAAGATGAAACTCAATCGAAATCCACTTGTAGATGCTTTCCTTCGACCAAATCGTGCTTCTCTTTCACGCTTTATGGGCTCTGGTATGTTAAAAAAAATTAGGCAATAATAATAATGAGCCAATTAACCTTGATTAAGGTTTAAAATTCATTTCACACGTGTGAGGAGGTTGTGATTAATGCAATTAATACGGTTGGTTGGGCGTAGAATCAAAGTGGGAATGAGTACATAACTATCATGTATCAAAAGTAAAGCGGGCGTGGAATCAGAGCTGGGATAGAACAAGAAACTTTACCAAAGTCCCTCATCCTACTCTAGCTCTGGCTCCGGGTCTATGGCAGGAAAGAAGACAACAAAGGAATGAGGGCGGGATCAGGACCAAAACCAAACAAGAAACCTTTTTCAAATTTCTCGGCTCAGGTTTGTTTCCGGTTCCTTTCTTGCCAAAGACAAAGAACAAAGGAGGCAAGAAAAGAAAATGAGGCAGGATCGAGACCAAAACTGAGCCCAAAACAAAGAACAAAACACACAAGTGGAGGCAGAGGCAGAGCGGAAACCGAACTTGGAAGTTTTCAAAAGTTTCAAGTTCAAGATCCAATCTACCTCCGATCCCACCAAAAATAAAATGACACCAACACAAGAAAACAACAAAAGATAAATGAGGTGGGACCAAGGCAAAGCCTATCCCAAATGAAACACCGAGAAATGACAAAAACACAAGGAAAACAAACGGGAGTGTATTCAGAACCAAATCCGGATAGGGAACCTTTAAAAGTTACGAGTTCAAATTTCGTTCCAGTTCCGCTTCCACCAGAGAAAAAGAAAATAAAGACTTAGGAGAAAAAGAACAAATCCTGAGTCTCGAACAAAAACACCAAGGATTGGACAAAACAAAGGGGGACCCATTTTGACCAAAAATTAAAATGGGGTGGTTATGGAAGGTATAATAGGATTGAGGAATGAACCCAACCTCACAAAAGATAATAGCATTTATCAATATGTAATTGCATGAAGATATTCTCTCAAAATGGACCCAAAACTAAATAAAATTGACATGGCTATGAGAATTTCACCATTACATTTTGCCCCCACTTTGGGGTGCATGTGATTTCTAAAATGATTTTATATCTCAAAGTATATGAGCATTCACAAACATACATGAAATTAAATGCATAAAAAAGATAATGGGTCCATGTAGAGTAATAGACCCCTATATATACCATCATGTGTTCATCATCCTTGACATGAGTGCTTTATGTAAACCTGCAAAAGAGAAGAGTAGCTTATATATCACAAATGAAATGTGTGCAAATTAAAAACTTGATTAATTATCTAAGAAAGTAGGAAATGAAAAGAGATTAGGATTTGGAAATTTTGCATGTACAAAAAGTGATACAATGTGATGCCATGTGGCATATCAAAAAATGCCTCACTATGCACTAAAGCTCCATTTCTACATGAATAATTCTATGTGTAGCATTTTTACTACCTAAAATCCTTATCATAGGAATAATAGTTATAATATATGTCCCCTACAATTGGATGCATTTGTAGGATGTAGAGAAGGAAGAAAAATACATTAAATGTAAATGAAATCTAAGGATAAGCATGTTAGTATATAACTCATGTAAAGTAGTAATTATGATAAGTGCATCTTGTAATAAATATAAGGCATGGAAATCTAATGGGTTGAAGATGATCTCAAGGTATAAGGTTACATCAAACATGGGAAAATAAAAATTGTGGCATGACCCTTAATTTTCAAATACACCCATATAGATACATATGGCACTAGGATGAGCATATTCCCCCAATGGAGAATCCAAGAGAATTAGCACACAATGGTCAAGGTAAGGTACTAATTATAGTGGCATAAATTAGGAATGCAATCAAAGGTAATATGTGGGAACGATTGATGCCCTCAATGTGAAATAATAAGCAATGACAACATATGACAAAGTGGTGAAGGTACACTGCCCCATAGTATAGAGGTAGCTCTAGAAGCATAATAAGATAGTGTGGACACAAATAATGTGGAGGAAGGTGTCCGCACATATTACACATTATTAAAAAAATTATCTAAATCTTGGTTTAAGGTGTAGTGGTCATGCTTTTTTTCCCTAAACTTAATTTCCATGCGTAACATATTAGAGAAGTTTCCTTAGGAATTTTGAAGGGTTATAAAAAGGAGCATTCCTCATATTTTATGGAGTGAGATCTTTATCACATAATAGGGTAGGGGGTTAAGACATAAATTTTAATTTGTCAAATATAGTCTCTCTTGTTTTCATTTACCAAAATGAGGAGATATTATTATTTGTGGCCTCCCTTATAAGTGATAAAAAATGATTAAATGCATTAGGATTTTGCATTACAAGTAGCAATAAGTAGGGAATTTTGGGGCAAATTAGATATTTTTCAACCATTTAAGAAGTCAATAATAGTGTAAATTATGGATTCATTCAATATACAAATAAATGTGGTGGGCTTATTGGCACCTTTTTTGCATTATTAAATTTTGTGTTAGGCTCCAAGTTTTAGGTGTAGTGGTCATATTTCTTGTCCTTGAGTTGTTTTTTTTTTCACTTAAATATATTTCCATAGGTAGCATATTAGACAAGTTTCCTTAATAATTCTGTAAGGGATATTAAAAGGCATGTTCCTAATATTTTAACGAAGTGATCTCTTTGTCACATAATAGGGTAGGGGATTAAAAATAAAATTTAATTTGTTAAGAATCCCCCCTTTATTCACTTAGTAGGACAAAGAATAAATTTTGTTTGTGACATCCTCTATGAGTGTTATAAAAAATGATTAAATGCATTAGGTTTATGCATTGTGGGTACTGGAAAGTAGGGTAGGCTAGATAATTTTGTATATCTCCCAAACATTTATGAAACCCATAATAGTGTAAAATATCGAAGTAAAGGCCCACCCATGTGTGTTTCTTGACATTTCTTTATTCTTTATTGATGCTTATGTTTAGTATGTCTCCTATAATTTTTGGGTACATGGATTATTCATGATGTGTGCACTAGATTCTAACGTAAGATGTCTATGGCCATTGTATGTGTTGACCCATACTTGGTATTGATCTTATTGGTTCATGATTATATATATGCATTGATATATATGGTTTGCATCCATGCTTGGCTAATATGATATCGTGTGTAAGTTTTATGAGTTTGATTATAACATTACTCATACTTGGCTTGAGAGACTGATTTTGATTAGTGCCTTGTGTTATTCCATCAATATAATTATGTATAGTAGAGATGATATTTGTGATTGTCATTCTTTGAGATGTTATATGTATCTTATATCCCATGATTATGAAAATATTGATATATTGGCCTAATTGGGCTTTAGCTATGATTTTTTTTTTTGGATTTGATGTGCACCTTGAGTGTTGAGGATATTTATTAAGTGTAAGTCTAATGGAAGGTATGTGGAGGAGAACATTGTGGACATCACTTAATCATACCACTTCACTTGTTTAGAAGTTTGAGACCTCTTTATATGTATTGGTTAGTTTTCCTAGTCGATGTGGTCTAGTATGAGACCTTGTGGCTCTTGTGAGTGTGTTTTCTTGTACCTCTATATTTGATTTTTCATTTTTATGAGTTTTGATTGATTTCTACACTTCTTGGAGAAATTTGGAAAGTGTGCCTTTTTATTTAATTCACTTTTAGTTACAATTACCTTATAGATTTACATTTCAATTTTATTTTTTTAAATATAAATTTAGTTTATAATTGAGTGAAAATTTCCTAAATCATCTTGGGATTCTTGTTTGGATCCCATTTGTCCTTTTTTGTCCATTTATTTAATTATATTTTTTGAGTTGACTTGTCGGGTCGAGGTTGGGGTATTTCTATTTTCATTTTGAGTTAGGGTTTCTTCATTATAAGAAAGGGAACACATTATGTTGTTTCATGATTCTCTTTTGATAAGGGAAAAGTGAGAGAAAAATCTTAAAGACTTCATTAATGGAGTTCGAGGGTTTGGAGAACCTAAGAAATCTATTTTCCTTTATAGCTTTTTATATGAAGCTTGTGGTTCTCTGACCTACAAGAAGACATGTTTCCACCTTTTTTGAATGGATTATTGAATCCTATTAAATATTTCTTATTTTTTAATGGAGGATTTCCTCTTTCTTTATTTCGATCTTGAAGGAGGTCATCTTATGCTTTTTGGACCTTAATTAAAGTCTTAGGAGAATTAGAGGTTATTGCTTCTTTGATTGATGGTCCTTCTAAACATTACAATATATTCCCCTTTATTTATGGTTTTTATTTACTCCCTTGCCCATATGTGTTTATGCTTGAAACGAGATTTATATTTCATGATTCATAGTGAAATTGATTTGCATTGAGCTATGTTTATTTTAGTTACTTTGTTTTCTTTGATTCCTTGAGTAGAAATGATAGTTTGTTTTGTTGAGTGTTAATAATTCCTTAGTTTTTAATTTTTCTATTTCTCCTTTAAGATTTTTGCTGAAAAATAGACAAATCAAACCCTTCTTATCTTTTTTTAGATATGAGAATGTATCCATAGTGATTCTTGGTATAGACCCTTGCATTCACTTGAGAATGGAATTGATGGTAGTGTATCTATGACCTTTTTCTGTGTAGCTCAAGGGTTTCCTAGACTAGCATACAAATCCATTGCACTTGACAATAGTAATATGGCAGGGTGGTGGGAAGATCGTCTATTAATCCCCTTCTTTAAGATCCTTTTATCGATCTTGGAAGAATTTTTTGTTTAGATTCTTCTATTTATGTTTTTGAATTGAAGCTACAAATTAAATATCACTATTGAAGCAAAATTATAATTGGAATTCAATTCAATTTGGTAGTTTGAATGTTTAAATTATATTTTTTTATTGTGAATGTTGGATCTCATTTTCCTTTGAAATTATTATCCAATGGCTTATAAGGTAGATCCATAGGATTTATCTGCCTAGTGTAATCTTAAGTTGTAGGTTTAGAGTTTATGGATGTGAAATTCAAAGTTTTAGAAACCATAGGTCTAAACATAGGTCCTAAAGAATTTTAAATGTTGTTTTCTTAGTATGTTATACACAATTTGGAATGTGTTAGTTTAGAAGCTTGAGAATTAATATTAGGAATCCTTGTGTAACATTTTAATTCTAGAAAACACATTTTTTTGTCATCATGTACGTGTCATACCTTTTATAAATGTGTACAAAATTATGGAGACATACACATGATTATGAAAACATTATTAAATGGTTTTATATATCATTCATTCCTCTATATTTTTATTTTGAAAGTATAAAAATTATTAAGACTTGACTAAGTTATGATCATTTTACTCTAGACTATAAATGTGTGATAAAACCTTGACAAATGATGCGAATGATCTCTTTACATTTTTGGAAATTGCTATATATTCTTTATCACTATCTAGAAAATTAAAAATTTAGATGTCTTCTTTTATTGTTTGGGAAATTATTTGTGAAATCTTGTCATTCTTATCCTATATGTAGTGGCTAGATAACATCGATGTCTTCCTTGGTTAGTCAATCAATGAAATTTGGTCTAGATATTTTTTGATATGATGTTATGATATGTAACATGCCAATTTTTCGCACAAGTAAAATTCCTAAGTTTTCACTTTCAAGTAAATAAATTATGTTTCATAACCATTGCCATAAATTTTTTCTTTTCCAAGGGAGAACAAATGAGTACAAATGACAACAATCATTCATTGATTTCATTTTTAAAATAATATTCCACATATTAAAATATTTCTAAAGGTTGTATACAAAATACATACATAGCTCAACCAAGTTGCAAAACAATAGATATAGATGGTCCAAGAATCTCCTTTCAAATTTTGGTTGCCAGTTGTGGAGGAGAAGCATCACTTAAGCGATTTTTTGCCAACCACAGACTCAAATGCGGTCCCTCACACATCTATCATCTGATAGATGGCCCTACCCTTCGATGAAGAGATTGGTGGAGTAACCTCGTAACAACAACCACTCTGAGCTTAGTGTTGTGCCCTACATAACTAGAATGTGTAGACACTACAATCCTGAACTAGCATGCATAAAAGGAACACGGTGAATTGACAGTGGAGCCAAAGGTAATCACACTACTTTGGCCAAAGTATTCTCACTTAGTATCTCAAGTGGCAATCACCTATTCACGTACACTACTCTAGCTCAATTTGACTTTAGGCCATTATAAGCTATGCATAGGTAATTTACTTCAATAGGTAGTCATTAACCTCAAAAATAACCTATTCCCTTTTCCCAAAACCAAAGGTACCTCTACCCATAAAGTATAGGTAAAATCATATGTTACCCCCTTCAATGGATATTCTATCCCAAGTATAACATATGAGCCTTCTAGGTATACAAATTAACTTTGCATAAAATAACTTAAAAAGTTATTCCCTTTACGTCTAACCTAGTATGTAATACTATAAGCGACATTCAAATCCTCCTTACTATGGAGTAAGTACAAGCACTTATAAAAAAATCATAACAATAAGTCCTTTTCCTTTCTTACCAGCAAAATAGACTATTTCACTGCTTCATGCAACCTATCGCAATTTATATTTTAAACACGTGAGACAATAAATCTTTCACAATAAGGACAAAACATGAAGAGATTAGAATTTCATGCCTGATATACACTTATTCCAATTGACCACTGGATCTTAAGCTTGGCCTCCTCTTAATATCAACTTAGCAACAAACCCTCTCAATCCATCTCACTAAATTCCTCACAACATCTCTCAACAAAAATAAGAATTCTCTCAAAGGAAAATATAGCAGAATGGAGCAGCATAATGATGCAAAGAAGAATTGTATCCAAATGAGGTGAGAATACCTCATATTTATACCCAAAAACCAACTTCTTCAACCTACAAACAAGGGTTAAGTTATGAAACTTCTCAACAATATACCATCAACTCAACTTAATAAAGAAAAGGTGGCAGTCTCCTATCATAATAATTACCAAAATTATACAACAGTTTGATCATATGCTTGCCACAACACTTTGACTATTTTATATTGCACATGCTTCATACAGTAAATCAACTTTTAGGCTTATTAGACTTCTTAAAGGAACCAAAAAATTCATATTATGGTGCCAAGTATCCACACATTTCCTATTCTCAAGTTTGCATTTTAATCAAAGGAATCAATTAATAATTATCTGGCTACACATTACACAGTTGACTTGGTCAAGACAAGGCAGTCGACACCTTACAATGGTTTGACCTCTTTTTGCTCAATGTTGTTAATGATTTAACTTAGCACAATAGATATCATAGTGAGCTACATTTTATTGTTGAGTTTAATAAACTTCACTTGGTAGATTAAACTTTGTATTTTCCATCGCCTTTATCATTAATGATAATGCGGCTTAATACTTAGCAATGCACTGCTTATATTTAGCACTTTACTCATACTTAATCGACCATGGCATTTATACTTTGAATTGGTCATTTTAGCATAAATCAATCACTTATCATATTATATATATATGTATGTATATGTATGTACCTATATATATTCTTCGACAAATAAGTTTGTCTAAAAACTCCACTTGATATTCGAATGAATAAAATCAAGTTAACATTTCATATTCAATATCATTTGTATATATACATATATATATCTATATACATGTATACACACGTATACATATATCAACATATTTGTATGGACACTCCCATTTGTCAACACATATGCATATATCAACACATGTATACATATAAGATATATACATACATTCGATTACACAATCAAACATATAAATAATTGTTATCTTATTGATATGTATATATACATGTGATGTATATATATACACACATACATGTCTCATTGTCCTCTCAATATCACCATGCCCATAAGCAACCCGTCCATAAGCGTGCATAGGTACGTATACCTATATACTCTCATATATGTGTTCCCTTACATGTATGGGTTATCGTTGACATGCATATGTATACATATATATTCATTCTATGTATATATATCTCATCAATAAAGTATAGTAATATGAAGAACACATATGCACTAAACAAATAAACACCATCCAAGAATTCTCTTAACATAAATCAAGATTCTTCCTAATGCAAACACGTCATACTAAAGGATGACTTACCAATTCCCAAAACTATGACTTGACTCAACCATTCTATTAGTGAGTGTGTGTAAGCTCAGTTAAGTTTTGTTATAGGTTACCTGACCAAGTTTCTCTCTTGAGTGATACTTCCCCTCGCTTTCAGAGGATTGACTATGAACCTGCATCCAACTTAATACATTTTCATGGTAGTCAGTTGTTCATCAAAACAAGCATTTTCATTTTACTTTTCATAGCTAGAACATCAAATTCAACAACCATTCATTCTATATATGCATTCCATCATAAACATTAAATGAATTAAACCTTCATTTATAATTCTCTGATAAACAAAGTGCAACCATATATATTTCCAATCAAAATTCCAAATGCATTCATATATGCAATAATTTACCCTAACATAGTAATAGTAAATAGATAAACACATAACCAGGTGTGACATGATAGAAGATAAATGATTCCTAACCATATCCAAGTATCATATATTAATTTATTATAAAATAAATTTTTGGGCATGAGTTAGTAATTTTGGATCCCAATGACCATTATATTTCCTAGTCCTATGTTTTCTATGCATAATACTAAAAATACTAGTTGATTCATCTTGTGAGTGTGTGTTCGACGCACTCCTTGTACTTTCCTATAATTTTTTCTTCTTGAAACATGAATAAAATAGATATTATTTATTCTCATGGCATGTGGTTTATCTCTATCTATCTTTATTTACTTATACATTTGTGTTTGGTAATTGAATTAATTGCATCATAGAGATTGTTTTTAGTAATTGAATGGTATTTATAACTCTTATAACATATTGGAATAGTGTTTTAGAAATATATTTGCTTTAGGTGGTCTTGTGAAAGAATCTTGTATATCTCTAGTTCTCATAATAAAAACGAATTAAGTGGTGAGACCAATAGGATAACTTTATGAATGTTATTCTTTCTCTTTGTATTAGAAAAGGAAGTATGTGCATACTTTTACATTATAAGGTATGAAAGCATCTAAATTTAGAATTGAATCTTTAGTAAATGGATAGGAAAATTATTCTTTTATCCTCTCTATATGATGTGTTTAATTGGTTCAAAAAGGAATAAGATCATATGTGGATGATTTTTCACTCTCTCTATCTCTATCTCTCCCCTTATCTTGTTGAATATTTAATGTGTAGGTTTGATGGTATGTGTTCCTATTCTATCCTTTTTTTTTATGAATTTGTAATGAGTAATTGAATGCGGTACATGATCCTAATGATGAAATGAATGTTGTGTGAGTCATGTGAAAGTGATACTTGGATGGGAATGTATTGTATAGACCTTCTTAATGAATCCAAATTCACTTCACTTTGGTTAATGAGTCTAAGAAATGAACCATTAGTGTATCTTATTTTTTGTAGTCTTCAATTATTTTTGATAAGATAAGTAGCATTTATAGGGTGTTGGACCCAAACATAAAAGGCCCCAATGGGCAGAAAGTCAATACAATGTAAATAGGGTCAAAGGCCACAAGCTAGTGATAGTAAACCTACAACTAACCAACAAATAGAGTAACATTTTTATTAAAACATAAAAACATAGAAAAGATAGGAACACTAAGATACCTAGTAAGATTTTTCCAATCCTTAAGGAAATTAAAGATATCTCCATTCTGAGAGCTTGTACTAAGATCCTTGGTCTTCTCATGCTTTTATATTCTCATGTAGCACATACCCTAGAGTAACCATCAAGTGGTGGATCAACTTCAAAGTGAAGTAGGAAAGGCCACTTAGTTTTCTTTTCAGGTCATCCAACTAAGTCGAAAGAGCAATGAAATCCTAGGCCATATTTTCACACTTAGAGTAGGTGTCCTCTTTGTGTCCCTCAATAGGGGTAGAGTCCTCTATATCATAAAGCATGGCATTAGAACTAGGACCTTTAATTTCTACCTTAGAATCCTCATCCTTGTCCTCTTTATTTCTAAATTCCTCCTCCTTATCCTCCTCAAACACATAACTAGATATTTTTTCAATGGTGAGGTTGGGAATAGGCCGAACCATGAATTTGTGCGACATCTAGACACTGAGGTTAGGGTAGTCAGTTTAGTAAAATCAGCTCTCTTTTTCTATCTTCCTTTTTGTAGTTTTATTATTTTCCTCCTCCTCCTCATCTTCAGAACTAGCCTCTTCCACAAATAGATTAAATAGAGACTTCTTGTTCAGGTATTTTAGTTCAATTTTGGTCTTTTTTATGGGACCATTGGAGGGGTTATTTTTAAGCTCACAGAGACTAGAAACAATAGTTTTTTGTTAAATTTTTTTTAGGATTTTAGAGGTCTTGAGTTGCAAGTTTGGGGGTTTGGATTTCATCTTAGGGGTCACATTTTGAGCAGACAATTTCAACTTCCCTTTAAAATGAGGTATTACAAGCTTCTCAATAGGAGGGTTTGGGGGTTCCCTAAAGGTGAAGAATCAAACATGGGTTCCTCTACAAAGAAAGCCCTAATGGGTTTGGGAGGGAAAAAAACCAGGTACAAATGGTAAAGCCTTAGGGTAATCCCCTAATGGAGTAGGATGTGTATCTTGTCAATATTTTTGGCCACCATATCAATGGCTTCTTTCACCAATACTTCTAAGGAAGAGAAAAAATAAAATGGGAAGCTAATGATCACGTTATTCCTAAAGTGATTTAGTAGGGGGAGATGGTAAAATTAATAACACTTAAAGAAACCTTCCAAAGTAATGTATTTCATCAACATAAAACATACCTTATCCCATGGGTGAGGAAGTTTGTCTCTATCATAGCCAACATGCAGTTTAACCGAATTTTCCCCATCCTTAAAAAATATGTTCATGTTCTCCATATCCTACACTTTTTTGTGTCTTCTAAGTTTTTGGTCACTACAAGATAACCCTATCGCTTGAGAAATAACCTCTCAACTCATCTTAAAGGATATGCCACCCATTTTAACTTGTCTCTTATTCCACATGCTAGAAAACTATATAGAAATATTTTCATTTTTCCCACTAAGGCTCTCCAAAAATGGAACCAAACCACCTTCGACACATACATACTGAATTAATAGGTCACTATGGAATTCCTCATAAGAAGCGGACTTCATTCACACACAATCATCTCCCATGATGCAAGAGAATCCCAACTGGCGAAATTTTAGAGTTGCAAGAACTAGACGTCGATCAAGGAAGACTAGAGGGGTTTCTAAAAATAGGAAGGATATTTCTATAAATAAACTTTAAAATCTTTGATAAAGACCATAAAAATATCATTAATTGATTAATTTTGCTTGAGATAAGGGGAATCCTCGGGCAAAGGCAAACCATCAACTTGTTTTCCAACCTTATCCTTTTTACACCACATTTTAATGGGACATTAAAACCCCTTATTCCAAAGTTTGAAGAGATTGAAGAATATTTTTGAAATATAATTAATCATATTGATTGGTAGGTTCCTTTTCATGGGAAACCTATTCTCCTTCTTCAAATATCGATATATGATATTGCTTGTGACATTGGCCTTAACCGTCTCATAATTCCAACTCAAATCAGTCATCAGTAGAACACATAGATCATGAGTTATCAAGAGTAGACATAATATTGAAGGACAATCCTTGCATATCATACCTCTCAAATCCATTCTTATCACACTCACATCATTATCCCATGAACCCCTATACCAAAGGGGAGAGATTTGAACTGATTGTTTTTAGAAAGATATATAAAAATATATATTCTAACATTATAATACTCTTATAGGCCCTCCATATTTAGATTTTTTTTTTATTTTGTTGCTCTTCCAAGTGAAATATTCTAACATTCTCTAGGAGACATAGGTTGTTTCTCTAGCATCTAATGGAGTCCAACATTGTTCCCATATTGGTCATAGCATCAACTACTCTATTACCTTCTCTTTAATTATGTGATAGAACAAAGTTATCAAAACCCAACAAAAGTTTTTGGATATTATTAATGATGTCAATGATAGTCCATCCCACCTTCACCTTTCCTTTCACAAAATTTATGGCAATCTTAGAATCATCCTCAATCTATAATCTTTTTTATTCCCAATGATAGGGCAATTTTGACTCCCCACAACATTTCCATTGTTAGAATTGTGAATGAAGGAAGGGGAAATTATAGCAAGCTTAAAATAATCAAAATAACATGAAAATACATTTAAAATCACAAAGCCATACCTTCATACCATTCTCCATGGATTGAGCTCACAAGTTGCACCCAAATTACTTGTTTATTTTCTCTAAATGATTGGAATGTGGATTGCTCAAGTCGAGATTCCAACATAATAGGACTAAGACAAATTGTAGATGTTGGAAATGGGAGAGGAGACTTAAATTTATAAAAATTGGATGAGTGAAATTGAGGGCTTAGATGAATTGACTTAATCAAGGGTTGAGATTGAGTTGTGGAGAGGAGAATTAGCCTCATGACAAGTGTCACAAGAGGGAGAGGGTGTAAGGGTGAGGTTTGCTCACACACATTGGGAAGAACAAGTGCAAGATATTGGGATTGTGTAAGAGGTTAGTGGGGGTAGGTGAGATTCACACATGTGAGGAGGTGAGAGGAGTAGGCTAGGACACTTGTCACTTGGTGGCAAATTTGAGGGAGGTGGAGGGAATTAAAAATTAGGAATAAATGTTAATGAGGATTAGGTATAGGGATTTAATCAATTAATCAAGGATCATGGGTTGAGTTAATAAATCATGGGTTCATTAACTAGGCTAGAGATAAAAGTTGGAGAAAGGGCTAATGATGTTTAGGGAATAGGTAAAGTTAATTAATCATGGATTAATTAACTTAAGCAGGATTTAGAAGAATGTGGGAAAAGGTTGAATTAATTGGGGAGAACCTTAGGATGGGGTGATATAATTAATCAAATAATAGGATATTTAATTAATTATAAGAAGAAAATGGGACAATTAATTAAATAATAAAACATTTAATTAATTATAGGCTAAAATGGTTCAATTAATTGAATAATATAATATTTAATTAAGTGAGAATAATTTGAGATAATTAATTAAAATTAAATTTTTAATTAATTAAGGTTATAATGTCAAAATTGGCGTGCCTGCATTTTCCCCCTCTTTCATGCAACATACGAAGTGATGTTGCATCAAAGAAGTTAGAGATTTTGCCCCAATGTGTCGGGAGTTGATGCCCCCTCAAGAGACCGACAAATTTTTTTGGGAAAATGTTTTCGGTCGATGTCTCGAAATAGGAGGGCTGAAATGGTGTAGAAAGGTGTGGATGAAGCAAATGAGGAAGGAGAGAAAAAGAAACGCAGGAATAGGTTTAGAAATAAAGAAAATGCGGCCAATT
This sequence comes from Sequoiadendron giganteum, assembly GCA_007115665.2. Classification (NCBI taxonomy): domain Eukaryota; kingdom Viridiplantae; phylum Streptophyta; class Pinopsida; order Cupressales; family Cupressaceae; genus Sequoiadendron; species Sequoiadendron giganteum. The sequence continues at coordinate 402,525,367 of CM021102.1, read as the reverse complement.
AAGTGTGTCCAATGCTAAAATTAGGGTTAGGCGAAGAAAAATTAGGTTTGGGCTTATAAATAGGCCTTGAAGGGGCCTAAAAGGTCATTTTCATCCTTGCAATTAGACATTAGGAGCTTGGAGCGCACGAAGAAGGTAAGGCTCAAATTCTACGACATTTGCATCATTCGGGGAGGGTTTGAGAGAACTAGTGATTGGAGGATGTAGGAGACCAGTTACATACCTCATCCTGTGGGTTTTGGGTAGGTTTAGGGGTCAACAGGTAGGTCAAAATAGGGATCAAAGTTAGTCAAATTAGAGGCATAGTTATATAGATTTATGCTTTCACGTGTGACTTTGATGCTTACATCACATAAATTCATGCCTACATAGAATTCATGCATGCATAGCATTTTGATGCATGTGCCTTATGAAATGACACTTGCAAATTTTGTGCCTACAAAGTTCACGCTTATGCACACAGCTACGCTTGTGCTTGGGTAGGCAAGGGGGAAAAGGCTATAACTGCTCTTGCACCAAATAATGCTTGCATTGTGAAAATTTGTGCCTCTATGGGAAATGTCGATGTCTGCACAAAGTTGCGCCTAGGTTGATTAAGTTTGTTTTTGCACCTAAAATGACACCTATGCCAAAATGGAAGCATATAATTGCAGAAAATACAAGTGTGTGAGGGTTGGGAGTTGAAGCAAAAATAATTTATATGTTTGAGGACTAATTTTAGTGTTTGATATGATGCAAGAGCCTTTATGTCCCTAACAGTCATGAGAGAGGTGGATGTTAGTGTTGTACCAGTTGTGACATCGACTGACAAAGGTGGATGGGGAGTGGTTGAATCTAATGGGACTATTCCATGTGTGTTGGATGCCCCAATTGAGGGCCCACTAATCCATGATAATAGCATTAGTGGAGAGGTGGAATAGTGACACCAGTAGCTTTCACCTACCGACAGGTGAGGCTATTATTACCTAAGAGGATGTTTGGTAGATTTTGCGACTTTCGATCTATGGGGAGTTGGTTCATTATGACTACCTACATGCAAGGCTAGTGTTGGAGAGAGTATTCATGATGGAAGATCTTCTAGTGAGGGGTATCGAGTTGGACTTGGAGGTAGGAATGGGGGAGCTACCAAAGCTCTCATTGTTCACTGTTGCTTTGATCATGGGGGTTCTCACGCTAGATTGGAGATCTTCAGGGTTTGCTATTGGATGAGTGGGCATGAGTACTTGATAGGATGCTATTAGATGGTACTAATTTTGCATTGGGTGGTTATGTTTTGGTGGAGCTATATAGGGAGATGCGCTTGATTGTGTATTGGGATGTTAGGAGCTTGGGATGCAGGGTGACCCTTTTGCATATTTGGGTGTTTGAGCATTGTGTAGTACTACGTCTAGTGATCAACAGGAGGAGAGGGCCTAGGATACCCTATGTATTTGCATACATAGGTTTCCTTCAACAATGTCGTATGGGAGAGATGGGGTATTGGCGATGGATGATCGATGAGGGATTCTTTTATTTGGTGCCCATACCATGACTATGAGGTATAGGATGAGAATCATTTGTATATGTCATATATCCAGTGGATTCATTATATGATTGGCCAGACTCCCACCATCATTGATTAGTACTTACTAGTGTGGGTCCTAAGATAGTTTGGGCATTGATAGATAATGTTGGAGGTGGAGGTAGTGTTTGCATGAGTATTGTTGGAGAGAGGGATTTGGGGTGGGCATGTAGAGTTTACATAGCCCAATAGAGTTGTTGAGGCACTCTTACAGTTGCATGGGATCCATAGCCAAATGTGGTAGATGTCGGGACCACCCCTAATTATGACACATGGTGGGCGAGGAGGAGACTAATTCGATTGATAATCCCTCATGATCAGTTGGTCATCGTGGAGGAGAGTAGCAACAACAATGATAGCGATAGTGATGACAACAATGATGATGATAGTGATGACAAGGATGATAGAGATAGCGATGGGGTATAGGATTGCCATGTGCGACAAAGGAGGGACCCAGGTCATGTGGGTGAGGAAGATGTGGATATTGAGGGAGATGATCATGGGGATGATGAGGAGGATATCCTAGTGTGGCTCAACACATTGATTACCGAGTGATATCAGTTGGTGCGAGAGAGGGATTAGGCGAGACAAGAGCACTTGTAGTCCATTAGAGATAGATATGGCTTGAGACGATGTAGTCATATTATAGGGGCAACTAGATATCGAGGGATGCAGGGATGGAAAATAGTTGGTAGCACAATTAGCATCAGTGACAATGAAATGAGATTCACTTTAGTAGGAGAGGGATGGGCTATGGGGGATGTTGGCTTAGGCACAAAGTGATGTGGCCCAAATTAGACAAGAGCGAGATATAGGTTGACAAATTGTAGAGGGAAAGGGCTATAGGGTGCATTTATAAAGGTTTCCAGGGCTACTTGAGAGGCTCAACATTATAGGAATCTACATGAGAAGAATGTGCTACCAGAGTAGATCATACCTATTTTTACAATGAGTAGCAAGTCTCATAGGTCAAGATTAGCTCGATCAAGACCACCAGTCAGTATGGGGCCACCATGTTAGCCACTAGGTCTGCTACCTAGATCATTGCCAGAGAGGTTGACTTAGTCAGATGCAACGAACATATGATAAACATTTGAGTAGGGTGATCATGACCTTTTTTAGATTATGTCCCAAAGGGGATCAACTTTTTGGATTGTACATGTGAGAGACCTTTGTACATTTTATATCATGACATTATTTTTTGATATATCTGATAATGATGTGTTCAGATTATGTATATTCACTTTTACTGATGTGATGATACAAATATTGGTGTGATTTATGCATGTGTATGGATGGCTTTATATGTGTTTTTATTATGATGATGTATGTGATGCTAACATGTTTTATGTAAGCTATGTATGATGATTATGAATGATTGTTATGATTATTATGATATATGGATGATTTATGATGATGAACATGATGTGATTGGTTATATATTATGAAATGATGGCTTATGATGATGTGTATTAATGAGTATGATTATGGTTTGATGGATATAGTTATGGTATTTATGTGATGCTTATGATTTTATGCATAATGGATTAATGGATATATGCATGATGTATGGTTATGGATTTGTGTAATGGTAATGAATAATGTCATGTGTGATGGGTTTTGATTATGGTTATGTGACTTAAATGATTTTGATTATATATGGGTGATGTATGATTACGTGATGTGTTATGATATGGATGTTTATTTTTAGGATGATGGTTTATGTATGTGATGATCATGATTGTATGTGTGGATTAAGGTTGTGAATGTAAATGATAATGAGTTTGTGCTAAATGATTATGACAAATGAATGGATTATGAATTATATAAATGTTAGAAAATTGTTGTATTCAACCCACAATTTTAATCTATTTCCTACATAACCCATGAGAGATAAACATGCATACAAGTTGCCAAACTGAATAGATTAAATAGATAAGCCACAATATAACACAAGTTATACCTTGGAAAAACCCTCAAGAGGAAAAAATCCAACCTCCAAAAGCATCCATACTCCATCATATTATTCAACAATAAAGCAATACAAGAGTTACAATGAATACCTCTGAAGCATCAAGCCCTCCAATGTATTCCCATGTGTCCAAGCATGAATCCATACACCCCATGTCATGCTTCACAAATGCACTCCTCAAGAAGGCTCGATAATGATAGTCAAACCACTCTGCCAACCTAAATCACTACATATGTGTTTGCTTTTATAGACACAAGCTCACACACAATACAACTAGTGGTAAGGTGAAACCATGTACCATAAAACCATGTGAATACAAAACCACTAACCCCTTATTTAATATTGTGTACTAAGACATCAATTTATTTAATATTTTCTCTATATTAAATTGTTATCACATGTCTCCCACACATTAAATAATAATACAATGTTACAATACAACATAAGTGGGTCCCCAAATAATTACCTAGTGTGATTAACCACACCACCAAGGTGCATCACAACTAAATAATTATTTAATTATAACATTATAATAAATAATTCTATGCAATGGTGTACAAAAACATATCCAAATATTCTCCCACTTGTATACATTACATAAGGGATCAATGCATGATATACATCATCATAGCCATACATGAAACCACATGAACCTATAACATGCTCTCGTGCTCCATCCAAATACCTACAACAAGAACAAAGTGACCACCATCTCAAGCAAGAACTCCTCTCATCCTCCAATGTGCCACCTATAGAATAAAAGGAACATGCCAAGGTGAAAGTGCACCAATCCATGAGCACAAGCATCAAATCCAAGAGATAACAAAGGATCTAACCAAGTTGTTGTCAACTCAAAAACCCACATGATCGTAAATAGAATTCACAACACATGCTAATACATCCAACCATCCATACCTCCAAGGTATCAACACATTAGTAAACTCACGCCAAGAACATATGCAACCCATAAACCGCAATCAAGCTCCTTGTATCAAACTTGTCAATGAAGAACATACATATCATGGAACTCCCACTGAATAGGTAATGTCAAAGCATATCGAGTCTACCAATCAACACTATATATCAAGGTGTGATAAGTAAATCAAAGCATGAAGTACCAAGAACAATAACAATGATCCCCACATACAACCCAAAGAGCTGCATAATCTCTCACAACATGTTACCACCATCCTCCCAAACATGAACATCCAAGAAGGAGCCATGAAGAGAGAAACCTGTAAACCATAATGCCCTTCTACCAACACCTCAAAAGTGTAATTTTGTGTCAAGTATGATCTCCTAAACAACCCCAAATGAAAATCCTCAACAACATCCATAATACCCAATCTCATAGACCAAGTGAAACATATGAATCAATGTAACAATTCCAACATGGATGTAAGCCTCTCTAATCAAGAAGATAAAACTCAAAGTAACCATCCCCATAACTAGAAATCAACCCATAAACCATCTCCTAACAAACCTCATCAAAGAATGATATCATAAACTCAAATGCACAAGGAGATAACCATGTCATAACATCCCTCAAAATGAATCCTCCAAAACTAACTATCCATAGCTCAAGATCCATATCTATGAAAGATAAAGCATATAAACTCATGCTAAATAATCCTCAAATGAGTCTCCATAATCAATCACCATAGATCAAAACAATCCCATGAGAAATCAAAACATGAATATAATACATTTGAAAGATATAATGGGAAAATACCTCTTAAATAATCAATTATAGAGTAGACCAAGAGTGGGGAATGAGAATGCTCCTTCAGGATAATCAAGCCAACATGACTCACCCCGAGAACAATCTCCTCTATCGGTCTATCATGAAATCACGTCCATACCCAGGTGAAATCTCCTCGATCTTCTTGTTGAAACCTCCAAAGAGTAACTGTCTCAAGCAAATTTCTCTAATCACAAGAGAACTCCAACCATCACCTACATCTCTAAGTATCCACGAGCACCTGTAACCAATCAATCCATGTGAAACTCCAAATGCAACATAACACCATCATGAAGTAATCAAGCAAATGATCAATGTACTCAATACAAAGAGAACCACACATGATCAATGTCAAATCTCTAACCACAGAATCAGGAACCTATCATGGCAACATGATCTAGCCATCTCCTCCTAGGAGATCACATGCACCATAACATACATCCTGGTCTCAAGAGAACACATATACCATACCAAAACTCTAAACTAGTATCAAGAGTAAACCATGGCATAATATCAAACATACTGTAAACCAAGAAAACATATCTCCAACCACATGAAGATAATCATACCCAATGATGCATCCACGCCACTACCAACAACTCCCACTGAACTGTGATACAAGCTACATATGGCATCATGACAACCATCTCCTCCATGAATATCATCCAAGTCTACACACACTCAACTGCAATGTTAGTAATATACAAGTAAACTAAGATCTCCAAGCCAAGAAGATACATACAATAGCCATCAAAACATCACAAACCAATCCAACATCACCAATCATCACTGTCAAAAGCTCCCATTGAAAGTGTATAACCAATGAATGTAACAAGCTATCATGACATTGTGATCAAACCACATGCTACAAGTCCCATCACCTAACTAATCAAGTACTCTAACCATCCAACCTCTCAATCTCAAAACAAAATACCAATGTACAAATGACCACAAACAAGGCCAACTAATGAAATCTGCAATAACAATGAATTAAACTTGGTGGATATAGACAGTCCACATATGAGTCATCCCACTACAAATGAATGAGTGGCCAATCCACACACCTACATAACTCATAGATCCAACCACTAAAACATGAAAAATCATCATTACACTAGTAACCCGCAAACCGAGATATCAAAGAAGATAACCATGTAGACCAAAGGATTCAAACACCAAATCAACCTCAGATATGATTTGCCAAACATGTCCACAAATGAGTAATCATAGTCAAGGAACCAAATAAGAATCAAGAAGATAAGAACAATCTCCTAACATCAAACCATATCACCACCAAACGCCATATACATGATCATGTCATGCAAATACATCAAATTTACCTGCAATCTATCACACCATAACCATATCCATCAATGTACTTGCACTCAACTATCACCCATACGAGACTCCAAGTCTCAAACCATCTCCAACTATGTCCTCAAAATCAAAGACAACCTGTGTACCTATCACCATCAAAGTCTCAACTCTGAAAAATACATGTAAACTTGTACTAGGAAGCACCAATCTAATAATCAACTATAGCATCATAAATAACATATAAAAACATGTACTCCCTCAAGGTTTCACCTCTTGACTCATCCAGATGCTCACACAAACACACCCTGAATCTCAAACACCTACAAGAGATAAAATATGTACCAAGCTCAACCTGTTCCTCAAATTGATAAAAAATCTAAACCACTATGTAGTGCACTGCAAGTTCTCTCCAATGTCTCTTCGAAATTGAAAATTCGATTATGTATGCAAAAGTTATGACCAAAATCGTGCAAATGAGAATATATGAATTCTAGGCCCCAAAAGTATGTAAAAATGGAAAAATCAAGGAAGAAAACCTATACCACTACGTAGTGCTTGGAATTAGCTTTCCAATGATTATAAGAAGTCGAAAATCTGACATCGTGAATGAAAGTTATGCCTCCCGGAATAAAATTGCTCCAATTAAACTATATAAACAAATTCTAGTGGGCCCCACTCCAAAAGTAAATTTAATCTTTTTTTTTCAACTTTATAGCGGTGGATTTACTTAATATTTTCAAAAATTAAAAACATGGAAGTGAGGACGGATTAAACATATGGTTTTAAATATTTAAAAACTCCTTTTAACTTTTATGATTTTCTTTTATAAAAACATGCGGTGACACAAGTCATTTTTGGCGGCAGCAAATTATGACTGAAAAGTACGCCTATGGGCTCGCACAGGTGGGTACGAGTTTGCAGGCCCGTACCACTTACTATTTATTATTTTAATTTTTTCTGATTTTTTTATATAAAAATTTTCAATGCGCTTTTTTCTAATTGGTATTTTATTTATTTTGTAGGTTATTTTAATATTTCAAAAACCCGATGATAAAAATATTTCTCTATGGATTTTTTTCAAAGATGGGATTTTTATTTTTTTAATAATATTTTCTGCACATGGCAAAATTGGGCTGTGACAAGATAAAATTGCATTTTTTTTTCTACTTTTTCAAAATAGGTCAAATGTTATGTCAAAATTCATTTATTGGTCAATTTGAATCTAACCATGAGGTCCATTTTATCTCAAGAGGTCATGTATGAAATCCTTTTTACAAAATCCTCATATTCAAACTCAAACCAAAAAACTTTTTTTCACCCAAATTTGGAAATCTTCAGATCTACAATAAGCCCAACAAATCTTGATAACCCAAAAGTTCAAATATGCATACAAACACCTGCAACATGTGTTCCATATCTTGTAATGCCTCAAACCCTACATGCATGTTCATGGCTTCAACTTTGCAAAAACTCTCAAGTTAGGGTTATAACAAAAAAATTTCAACCATGAAAACTCTGATACCACTTGTTAGGAAATTATTGCATTCAACCCATAATCTCAATCCATTTCCTACATAACCCATGAAAGATAAACATGCATACAAGTTGCAAAAATGCATAGATTAAATAGACAAGTCACAAGATAACACAAGATATACCCTAGGAAAACCCTCAAGAGGGAAAAATCCAACCTCCAAAAACATCCATACTCCATCATATTATTCATAAATAAAGCAATACAATAGTTACAATGAATACCTTTAAAACATCAAGCCCTCCAATGCATTCCCATGTGTCCAAGCATAAATCCACACATCCCATGCCATGCTTCACAAATGCACTCTTCAAGAAGACTCATTATATTAATGACAACCAAACCACTCAACCAACCTAAACCATTACATATGTGTTTTCTTTTATAGACAAAAGCTCACACACAATACAACTAGTGGTAAGGTGAAACCATGTACCACAAAACCATGTGAATACAAAACCACTAACCCCTTATTTAATATTGGGTACTAATACATTACTTTAGTTAATATTTCCCTAATATTGAATTATTATCACATGTCTCCCACGTATTAAATAATAATACAATATTACAATGCAACATAAGTGGGTCCCCAAATAATTGCCTAGTGTGATTAACCACACCACTAAGGTGCATCACAACTAAATAACTATTTAATTACAACAACACCATATCCCAACAATAAAATGGTGAATTCAAATGCAACTGAAATGAAAGTTAATGGGTAATGCAAATGGGATGAAAAATTAAAATGATTTATCAGCTGAGAAAGGGAGCTTGGACATGTTTAAATTTCCTATCACAATAATGGATAAATCTTATAAAATAAATCCATAGTTTAGGATGTGGAAGATTTCTTAACCAAGGTTACTCATACGATCAAAAGTTTTATTGGGGCATGATTGTCCAATGATAGTTTTCCCTTTTTTAGTCACTGTTTGGTCCCTTGCTTTCGTATAATGAATGATGAAAATACAAATGATTACATTATGTGAATGCATGATCATGATGCAAATGGCCTATAGGTTGGTTGGTTTGTATAGTTTTGTGGACATACCTACAAGATATTTTGTCGGATCCTAAGGTATTGAATAGATGAAAAAGAAAAACCATGAGAGTGGTCCTAAGTAATGCAAGATGGGGAATGGGTAGATTCATAGTGTTTTTTTTGTTTCTATCATGATACAAAATATAGTCAGGTCTAGATAGGGGGGAGGAGGGAGGGGTGAATTTGTGAGTTGGGGGGGGATGAGGTTATAGGTTATAGGGATATGAGATTATGAGTTAGAATAGGTGAATGCAAAAGGGATTGGGGGTGCATTTAATTATGCTAAAAATGTGGTGAGTAATCCTAAAATTTGATATAGAAAAGGACATTATGCCTTGGTGGTATAAATGACCAAAGGTGTGATCATGTTCTTTGCATGGACTTTGGACTCTCAAATAAACAAAATAGAATTCCTTAACGCTTGATACTTTCTAATAACCTTAGTGGACCATAGAGGGGATGATATTGCGGACCCAACTATATTTTTCCACCTCTATCTAAGGTACTAGCTAGCATCAATGAGTGAGGACAATCACAAACACACCATATGAAAAATGACCATACCCCATTTCGCACTTTGTCCAAAACACACCAAGATATGAGTAGATCTAGGTGGACTAGACTAGGTGACTCCATGGGTTTGAAAATAAAATCAATTCAAGATGACCATATCTCTTGCCAAGAGTAGTACTAATAGACATTGATGATGCCAGACTTGGGAAGAATTCATCTTATTGGGCAATGATGGATGAGGATTATTGTGGGTGGCAAGTGAAATGGTTGTGCTTATGGATCTTATTATTTTATGATTTTTCAAGAATATTGTAGGCATGCTCTTGTTTGCTTTGCTTGTCCATGAGACTCGGGTGACTGTGTGGGATGACAAAGTTTTATCATAGATGGATGTTTATTAGGGAAGATGGAAATGTGACATTTTTATTACAAACAACTAGGCATGGTAAATGGCGATCCCAAATACATATGAAGGGGGTAAGGTTAAGGTGTGTGTGTGGGTTGGTTCATGGAAACTATCTCATCAATCATAATAGAAAAATGTGGTATGCAAGGGTGGGATAAGTTATGTAGGCTGTCTAATTGATTCTAAAGGGATAATGGGGATGCAAAGGGGGTCATGTATGGTGAGGAAGATCATGGTATGAAAATCTTTCTTGTTAAAAGGAAAAGTGGAGGGGACGTTGATGGCCAAGAGACAACGAGGGATCATGTGTCATGGGTATGATTTTTTACGATGATTTATGCATAATTTGTGGATGTGTAGGGTCAAGTGGAAGTATCATGGTAGGAAAAGATCTCCAATTAAAAAGACCAAGATGAAGTTATTGAAAGGTGTGCACCCTTGGTCTCCTTTTGTTGTGCAGTGCAATGCTTGGGTTCTTGACATGGCTTAACCACCTCCCGTGGATTCATTAACTCTAGTGGTTGTATCAAGCATTAAAAAGTTGATCATTTTGATAACTGTATGTGCAACAATTGGTATCAGAGCATGGGTCACTGATTTGAACCCCTCGCTTGCATTGGGGGGATTGTTGCAAGGTGTGCTCCCTTGGTCTCCTTGTGTTGTGCAACATAGTGCTTGGGTTCGTGACATGGATTAACCACCTCCCGTGGGTTCATTAACTTTGGCAGTTGTATTGGGCATTATCAAGTTAATATTTTGGTGCAATGACAACCATCTGTGCAACAAACATATGGGGGGAGATGGTAGTGAGTGAGTGACAATAAGGGGTCATGTATGCATGTGAGTTTGTACAATTGTGAAATTTATGGAAGGGATTCATGGTAGGTGGGGTTCAATTTCATGATAGGAAAATCTCTCTAGTTATAAAATTAGTATGGGCGACATGTGTTCCAAGCCATAGTTAGTGATATGGGTGGATGTATTGTGAATGGTGAATGTATGGAGGGTTAAGTGACCTAATAGATAGAGGATTTGACTCTACACATGGTGCATGTTTTCCAAGTTTTCACCATGGTACTTGCCCAAGGTGCCAAAAAAGTGGTTTTCATTGTTGGATGAATTAATTCTCTTTACTATTTTTTTGTATTTTTCTATATTTTTTATTTTTTGGATCTTCTTAAGCAAATAATTTTTTGAGATGTATAATGTTCATGGGATCCTCAAGTGTTTCTCCTTCCATGGTAGCCAAATGGTATTCTCTTGATTCGTAATTTGCAGTAACAATGTAGGGACCTAGCCAATTAGGTTCAAACTTACCTTTCTTCTCATGGTCCTGTAGATTGTGCTAATTTTCCTTTATGACTAGATCACCCTTGACAAACTCTCTAGGCTTGATCTTTTTGAAGTAGCTTCTTCGAAGTCTATTTCGATACACTCGAAGATGATTAATGGCATTTAGGAATTTCTCATCAAGGATTTCCAACTACTGTAAGCATGTCATGCAATATTCTTCATCATCAATGAGATGTTGTAATGAGATTCTTAGTGATGGGAGTTTGACCTCTATTAGAAAAATGGCTTTTGCACCATATACGAGGGAGTATGGTGTGGCTCCTATGGGGGTACGAATGTTGGCGGTGTAAGCCCATAAGGTGGGATTGAGTTGTAGATTCCAATCTTGACCAACTTCATTGACCATCTTTTTCAAGATTTTCAGGATTCTTTTGTTAGTGGCCTCGGTCTAGTTATTTCCTTGTGGGTAATATGGAGTGGGGAAGTGATGCTAGATATGGAATTATTGGCATAGATTTTAGATGTCTTGATTTTTGAGTGGTTTCCCATTATCTGTGACGATGGAGGATGCTATGCCAAAGCGAAAAATGATGTAATGGAGGATGTATTTAGAGAATTTTTTTCCTGTGATGTAGGTCATAGGGATAGCTTCAACCCACTTAATGAAATACTCAGTGGTGGTTATTATGAACTTATGACCAATTGGATGAAGGTGGGTGGATTTTACCAACGAGGTCTAGTATTCATCTTAAGAAAGTGCATGTAGTAACAATAGGTTGTAGTTCTTGAGATGGCACATGAATCAAATCACCATGTTGTTGACAAGGTCAACACACTTTCACCACATTGTTTGCATCATGTTCCATTGTAGGCTAGTATTATCCAGTACATAGCAAATTTTTAAATAGTGAAGGACCACTGGAATGGGCCCCGTAGATACCTTGATGTACGTCACATAGGGTAATTTGAGCTTCTTCTATGTCTAAGCATCTTAGAAGGGTCCCATCAAAGGAATAGTGGTATGAGGTGCCACCAAGTAAGGTGAAGCGGGCGGTTTTGTAAATGAAGGATTATCGTTGGGATGATGATATGTTGGTTGGGAGAGTTTTACTATGTAGGTAATTGTATATATCCTAATACCATGGGAAATTAGGACCAACTATATCGTATACCATTTTAGATTCAGGGATATCATAGGCATGAACAAATAATTGTTCAATCAAGAACTCATACTATTGACTATTTTGTGGAACATCAACAATGGAATTGATGGTAGCCATCACATCTATTTCTTTATTGTTTAGCTAAGGAATTTGATCAAGCTAAATTTGAGTGAAGTATTTCTTGAATTTTTCCATCATTCTCTTATAAGGTAGTAACGTCCCATCCTTTGTCTGATATTCATCATTTACTTGCTTGATAACCAATTGAGAGTCACCATACACCTGTAGTTTTGCTATCTTCCATTGAATGACAAGTTTAAGACATGTGATTAATGCATCATACTTTGCTATGTTATTTGTGCAAGGAAATGTGATTTGGTAAGACTTAGGCATACAACCCCCTTGAGGAGTGACAAATAGTATCCCAACCCCTGATCCATGTTGTGTGAAGGATCCATCAAAGTATAATTTCCACCATGTTGTCACTTTTATAGCTAGTATGTTTTCATCTAGAAAGTTTTCTAGTAATGGGTGATTATCAAGCAATGGTGCCTCTACAAGTTGATCAAAAACTACTTGTCCCTTGATAGATTTTATATCTACATATTTGATATCAAATTTTCTTAGGATCATAATCCATTTTTCCATTCTTCCCATAAGGGTAGCCTTTGATAGTAGATATTTTAATGGATCAACCTTGGAGATGAGTTTCATTTTATGATTAAGCATGTGATATCACAATTTATTAGCACAAAAAACTATGGAAAGGCATGCTTGCTCAATTGGGGAGTAATTCAACCCACACCCAACCAATGTTTGAGATATGTAGTATATTTATGGTTTGTTTTCCTTTTCATCATGTTGTGTCAATAGTGCCCCTAGTGCCACATTGGCAGGTGATATATAATAGGATTGGCTTGTTTAGACTAGGTGGCACTAGGATTGGAGGCGAGCCAAGATAATCCTTAAGAGACAAAAATGCCTTTGATAGTTGCTATCACATTTGAAAGTAACATTCTTGTGTAGAAGGTGTAATATGGTTGACACTTATCAGCTAGTTATGCGATGAATCTTTTGATAGCCTAGAGTTTTCCTTGTAAACTTCTAAGTTGTTTGATATTCTTGGGAGGAGGCATTTCTGTAATTTATTTAACCTTGGAAGGATCAAATTCTATGCCCCTATGGGAAACAATGAAACCCAAGAGTTTTCCTGATGTGACCCTAGACACACATTTCTTTGGGTTGAGGTGAAGTTTATATTTCTCTAGTTGATCAAATATTTTTTCTAGTAAATCAATATGCCCATATCTTATCTTTGATTTTCCAAGGAGGACATCTACATAGTCTTCCATGATATCATGCAACATGTAATGAAAAATCACTATCATTACTCTTTGGTAGGTAGCCCGTATATTTTTGAGTTCGAAAGGCATTACTTGGTAACAAAATGTGCCTCATGGAGTAATAAAGGTTGTTTTATGTTGATATTATTTTGCTATTCTAATTTGATTGTATTTAAAAAATCCATCCATGAGTGACAACATCTTGTGTCTTGTTGTAAGGTTGACGATAATGTCAATGTTTGGAAGTGGAAAGTCATCCTTTGGACATGATTTATTAAGATCTCTAAAGTCGATAAAAATTTGTATGCCCTAGTGGGTTTGGAGACATGCAATATATTGGATACCCACTCACGATAATCAATAGGTTTGATGAAAGCAACTTCTAAGAGTTTTTACAATTTTTCTTTCACCAAAAGAGCAATTTGTGGATGAATCTTCCAAAGCTTCTATTTTACTGGTTTCACATTTGGATACACTACTAGATGATGCACTACAAGAGATGGGTCTAGTCCTAGCATGTCTACATATGTCTAGGAAAAATTAACAAATCTTCTTTTGAGAAATTCTGATAGTTTTTGATTGATCCCATCCTTTAGTTTTGTGGCTATATAGGTGATTTTTGGCTCATCTATAGTTCCCAGGTTGATGTCAATGAGAGCTTCTATTATCACTATGGATGTTTCTTTGTGATAGATAATTGAATCAAGTGCCCCATCCTCTGGTTCCTCGAAGAGGTTTTCAATAGAAGATACATCTTTTATTTTTACTTTTTCGTGATCCAAAAGTGCCTCATTGAGGGATTTTTTTTTTCCTTTTTTATTTTGATGATAGAGGCATGTGATTTGTTCCCCAAAGTAGGCATATTTATACATTTTTATTTGAAGTTCATTCTTATGATCCCCTATTGGTATGTAATCACAGACTCCCATGAGTTCGACAATGGCTTCATCATTTTGGAATACATCTAGCACAAGACGCCCTTATTGATCCCAATAAATTAGTTTAGGATATACAAGGGTAAGGTTGATAGATGATGTGATTGTATATATGTGTTTGGTATAAAAAAATTTAGTGTCGGTTTCAAAAGGTTCTTCAATAAGATCCTCCTGAGAGCTTTGGACATCATTTGAAGTTTTACTATCTTTATTATGAGCATATTTAGGTTCATTGGGTACCATTTCAATGGATTGATAGCCAAGTCCTTGATGATTTTTATACTCACAATTGGTTAGGTCCCATTATTCCTTGTTCTTGTGCCCCTAATCCTTTACCCTTGTAGCCATTGTGTTTACACAAATCATGCCCCTTAGGATATCGGTAAATCAAGAGCGAGAAGTAGTTATTCTTCTTCTTCCTTATATAACTAGGAGGAGATATCTTGACTTAGATCGTCTTTGTCTAGTAATACCCATTTTTTGAATATTTTAAAGGTTTCCTTAGGTTCCATGTTAAGTTCCTTAGGCTTTCCATAGGAATGTGGTGAGAGGGAGAGTTGTCCTTTGTAAAAGGAATTTTTTATCTGGTACTCCCCACATCCTTTGTTAGTAACCTTGATCTTGATCGCGGGTATAGAATGTAGAGTGGAAGAGGATTATAATGTGGATGGTTTAATGCAAGATGATGAAGTGGTTGTTGCATCACTAATGGGATAATGGTAGAAGCTTTTATATTTCCCTTCCAAAATTTTGTAGTATTGAAAGGGTTGAGCGTCAACAAGAATAGTAACTTCCCTACCACTGTGTGAGAACTTTAGGCATTGGTGATAGGTGGAGGGGATGACTTGCATGGCATGAATCCAAGGCCACCCAAGGAGTATGTTGTATGGTAAATCAAGACCAAGGATTTGACATGTAGTTTCTATAATGGTTGGACCCACTTGAATAGGCAACTTTATGGTTCCCTCAGGTTCTTGTTCTACATCATCATATAATTTTATTATTATATTATTTTGAGGATCTATGACTTCTTTCGAGTAGCCCAATTTTATCAATTTTAAGGTACATAGATTGAGTCCTAACCCACCATCTATTAGGATTATTTTAATATTATGCTTATATACAATGATTTCAATGTGAAGTGGTTTATTATGTGGTACCTCTAAATGAAGTTCTTTATTTGCAAATGTTAGATGATGTGTGGATGAGAGGTGTCCAATTATGACTTGGAATTGATTAACATTTATGTTGCTTGGTACCCTTGATTCTTGGAGAGTTTTTTCTAAAAATTCTTTACGAATAAGTGATGTTCAGAGAAGCTCCAAGATGGAGATTTTAGTGGGTGTTTTTCCAAGGTGTTCAAGGATGTTGTATTTATTATTTGTGGTCAGAATGGATGATAAGGAGGATGCCCCTCACATCATCACTCAATCGCGGTGGGTAGTGACAAAACAATCAAGTGCTTTGATGGTTATGGTATTACATTCTTCTATATGATTGATGGTTACATCATGAGATGGTGGGTTAATGGTGTTGGTGTATGAGTATGATACATTGTTAGAGGATGTGGAGGGTTTCCCTTCATTATATTATGGGAAAGGTTGCATATAAATGCCTAGTTTCTCGTTAGGGGAGTTTTGAATTTGGACTTTAATTTCTCCTCTATCAATGATATCTTGAATGTAGTTTTTCAATTTCATGCATTTTGATGTGTTGTGCCCTTTGATTTTATGATACTCACAGTATTCATTGTCTTTGTAGCATGCTGATTTAGGTTGTTTTTCATCAAAGCATTTGGTTATTGGAAACTTTATTAAGTTCTCTTGTGCAAGTTTATGAAATACAACTCCAAGTAGCTCCTCCAGAGGGGTGTACTTATGCTTAGTTTGATTATTTTACTTTCCTTTGCCTTGGGGAATAGTGATGGTATTGGATGTACCTTGTTAATGTGATTTTTGTTGATTTTGGGATGAAGTAATTTGGACATTTTGCACATGTTTGTTATTAGTTGCTCCATCATTTACAACATTTTTGTTCTTATACCAATATTTCAATTTATCATTAGATTGTTGTTTGTTATCTTTTTGGTCTTTATAGATCTTGATTGTCCCTTCAACAACCAAATATTTTTCAATAGATAGGTATTTTTCAATGACTTCATCAAAGGTACTAACACATTGTAGTTGTAAGTGGAGGGCCACTTTTGGGTGCAAGTTTTCAATAAAAATGTTTAGCATTTGCTTCTCTGGAACTTGAAGGGGAAATTTGCTTCCAAGTTGCCTTCATTGTTGGAGGAATGTGGCAAAGCTTTCTCTGGGTTTTTGTTTAGTAGTGCATAATTTGGACAAGGTAACCTCTTGCTCGATATTTTATGAAAAGTGGGCGACAAACATTTTAGATAAATCAACAAAGGATGTGATTGAGCCTAGGGGAAGGTGTGTAAACCATTCCAATGCTTACCCTCCAAGGCTTCTAGGGAACAATCTCATAAGGTAAAATTAGTTATATGCCACTTCTTGGCATGCTACATTAAATTCTTTAAGGTGTTTGATTGGATTACCTTTACCCTTGTATTTATCAAATTTTGGGATTTCATAATCTTTGGGCAAAGGAATGGATAATATAGACTAGTTGAATGGATATGGACATATGCCTTGAATCTATAAGTATTCTTTTTTGGTTGGTTTGAAGCCCTTGGATCATGCGTCTCATATTTTGTAACTCATGGGCTAAATTGAGATTGGACGTGTTGGTGTTAATGTATTGATGACGAGTGTGCTAGTGATGGTGAGTGGGTGTTTGAGGATGATTGATGTATTTTTTATATTATTGTTCATGGCTAGGCTTGGAGGATTATTGATGAATTATTGTTCATGATTTGATGTTGGAGGATTATTGATGTATTTTTTATGTTGTTGTTGATGGCTAGGTGTTAAAGTATTTATGCTTTAATTTTGTGGAGGTTATGATGTATTTGGACCATGTTGATGATTATGTAGAGGGTTAATGTACTTAGCATTGATGGATGTGATGGGAGGTTTAGTAGAGGTGGTTGGATTGGTAGATGTATATGTGACATGAGGGTTGGGAGGGATATTGATCCTTAGTCGTGGGAAGTTAGGATTAGGTTGTTGATCAAGTGGTTGATGTGATGTATGATTAGGTTTATGTTGTGACCCTAGGATATTGTCCAAAAATTTGTTGGATGATGAAGGATTATTGGAGGGGTTTTCCCTTCTAATTTGTGAGAGATAAAAATCAAAGGGGATTTTGGCTCCTTAGCTAAAACTTCTACTAATATGGCATATTTTCAAGATCAAATAATATCTGCATCATCTTTTGATTATTAAGGGTCTTGTGCAAAGGCACGTAATGAGGGTGAATATTCTTGTTGGTCTATCATTTATTCCTCCTCATGGGGTGTTGGTGGTTGGATGGTGATGTTATCAATGAACACATTCCTTTAAGAATCCATTAGTCTTTTAGCTTTCAATCTAGTAATTGGCATGCAAAAAAAGGGTTCTCTTAAAGAAGCACCTTAGGGTAAATGATGAGTGGATTAATGAAAGGGGGTCTTGGATTAGATTAAGGTTGGATGGTGATTTTGGATGGAAAAATTAGATTAAGGTTGGATGGTGAATTTGGACTTTGATTAGATTGGACTAAGTTTGGATGTTGATTGAGGGTTGGTGTTGGATTAAATTAGAGGACTTGGACTTTAGAATTGAATCAAAATTTGGGTGATGGATTGCAAGATCAAGGTTGGTGGTGAAAAATATGGACTTGGGATTATGGGTTTAATGGATGTGTTTAGGAGTTGGTGTATAATTAAGATGGTAGGGGTTGGATTAAGGTTGATGGTGATGAAAAGGGAGGACCTTAGCTAGATGCAAAATCAACTTTGTAACAAAGATTAAAGATCTAGATCATTGGGTATGGGGTGATTTTAGGATGTATATTTGCTTACTTAGGATAGGCAAGTTCCCGAGCAAGGTTAGATAAGGGTATTTTTGAAAAACTTAACTTAAGGGAGCCTAATCCTTAAGATAAATATTATAAAATTATGGGCTAACTAAGAATTCTACTTAAGATAGGAAAGTTCTTAAGAAACATCTATGTTAGAGATGGATGTGTAAGGATCTAGATTAAAATCTTAATGAAAAATTTGACTTTCAAGGATTTGGATTTTGATGATTGAATAAGGTTTAGATGATGAAAATGGTAATGGGGATTTTTGGATTTGATGATTGAATTAGGGATGATGGAAAATGATTGGGATATTTGGATTTGAGGATTAAATAAGGTTTATATGATATTCAATATTTTGGTAAAATGACAAAGGAGGTGATTTGGGAGATGACTAGGATAACAAGTGGGTGAATATGATGGCAAAAAGGTGATTAGGATTATTAGGGTGAAAATGAGGTGATTAGGATGGAAAAAATATGGTAAACGAGATGATTAAGATGATTTAGGATGAAAAGATTAAGGTTCGATGCCAAGTCCAAGAATGGAATGGGGGATGGATTGACAAGAAATGATGACAAGTCAAAATAATGGAAAAGATGATAGGGTGATTATAATGACCAAATGATGACAAATGGGGTGGTTAAAATGATTGAGGTGATAAGATGATGGGAATCTAATGGTAAAAAAATTTAAGGGTTAATACCAAGTCCAAATAGAGTGAAGGATGGGATGACAAGGAATGGTAAAGATGAGAAGATAGGAAAATGGAATTTTATTTGTGATTCTAGATGATTATGGAAAAATGAAATGGAAAAGTCCAAAAGATGAAGGGTGATGGGGTTGATGATGGGGGTGGGGGTGATTTAAGTTGCAAAATTTGGAAGTCAAATTTGGGGATCCTATGGGTTAGTGGTAAGAGGAATATATTTTCAAGGTCAAACTCAAGCACAACTTTACAGTCTGAGGCACAACTTCACAGTCTAATATAGGCACATTTTTACAAGATAGAGGCATTGTTTCATAGTGTCAAAGTGTCAAAGAGTCAAAGTGTAGGGGCATCTTTTTAGAGTGTAAGCATAGGGTCACAAGTGCAATTTCTAGAGTGCAGGTGCAAGTTTATGAGGCATAGGCATAGGTTTATAGGCTAGTTCTTGGAAAGATATATGAACAAAAAATAAAACACATTGGCCAAAGACTAAAATTTTTAAGGGTCAAAAGGTTATCCTCAGCCCTAGAGCTGAGTGGCTCAATACCGGTTTCTCACAAGAAGACACACCAAACACTTTTCAAAAGTCTAAATTATTCGAGTGGGATTATAGAATTAATGTGGGTCCACCACCCAATTGCTTGGGTTAATACTCCTTGATACTCGAGAAGAAAACTCTTTTCCATGAAGGCAAGTAGCTAGAGGTCTAGTGGCACAAGCACAATACGACAACATGCTCATCTTTCCTCTCTCCTTGGGAACTACTGAAGTTCACCCAAAGATTTATTCTCAACCTAAGGGAGTACATGGTTTGTAACTTTGGGCATGATATTATGCCGTGCAACACATTAAGCTACGACCAAAAGGTATTAATCTAGACTACACAAGTTCTCTAGGGAATTATCTAAACACCAGGAGGGTACATGAGGCACAACTGTGAACACTAGCCCTTCACAAGTGTGGGTCAGGAACTTTCAACAGGAAATCTTAGACCAACCCTGCACTCTTAGCTTGGAATCACCCAAGTATCAGAGCTTCACTAAACATGACATGACTAGATTGGGGTACAAATTTATTTCTCCCCCTTTATATACCCCAATGATAACACATGGTTGAGGTCATCCCCTAGGGTGATGAAATCCCTAGGTATCCCCCTAAAGGGAAGGAAAATGCTAGGTATTTTTGATCCCCAAGATCTCACTAAGCACAAGAGAAGAGCATACACATAAAGCTAGCATTCCCTAGGATTGAATCTAAAACACAAAATGATGATATGAAAATATTTTTGATCCCCAAGATCACTTTAAGTGTGAGGGGAGAGAATATGTCTATTGCACTCTTCCCAACACGACAAACAAAGTTAATTAACCAACTAATCTAACTTTAGTGCCTAATTAGTAGGAAATAAATGGTCTTCTACTAATGTCCTACAAAACCGTAAATTAGTAGTTTTATGTTTTATCTTGGACCAACCGAAACAACTACACCACTTATTAGTCCAAAAATTTAGCTCAAAAATCAAAATTTTAAAAACAAAATAGAAGTGCAACTTTACAGTGAACTGAAATAGAAGTACAACAAATAGAGAATTTAAAATATACTTGATAGAGGCATTGTTCTAAAAGATAGAGGCATAGAAGGTTAGATCGAAAGCATAGAAATTCACTGCACAGGTGTAGAAAATCACTGCATAGGTGCAAAACATAGGTACAGTAATAGTACAAAACTACACTTTCACATATTTGTAAAAATTGACTAAGTAGAAAACTGACTAACAAATTGTGAAAATATTGAATTGTTTAACATTAGTTATAATGCACTATTGATAAAAAAGATAGTTGAATATTCAAAAATTGACCTTAGCCCCTAAATATTTATACACTCTATTTAAAACAAAAGTGTCACTCTATAGAATAGAGACACATCAGGTCTCTAGATAAACACAACGAGTTTGTCTGCAAGTACGAAAGTGCAAATCATAAGCATTGCAATTCGGCATAGAGGTGTGTCTGTCATCTTTGAAATCACAAAAAAACAAAGACCTAAGACATAATGAGAAGAGAAAGTTAAATTTACAAATACAATGTGAGTTATTTGACCTTTTAGAGGTAAATTTTATAAACCCAAATGAAATGTGAGGTTATGCTAGTGATCTTGTTTATTGATTAGAGGTAAAAAAAGAGGTTTTGAAGGGGCTTGAAACCCTTTACAAAAAAGGACAGCTAAAGCAAAAGATAACTACAAAAAGAACGCAACAACTAAAAAATAGCACACCATCAATGCAACAAAAGCCAAAAAGGAGGAACAAAAGCAACAACACTACATGTTCTTCAGGATATCAACAACCTCCATGTCACACACCGCCATCCATGACTTCAAAGGAATCCATAGCAGGAGCCCCAGCCTGCACCTTAGTCTTGTTCATTGTTCTGGCCTTGAGACCACCCCCATTCACCTCGCTAATCAAAACATTATGCACCCAATAGCCTTCTCCACAAAAACCTCTTCCTCTAGAAGCCTACCACCAACACTAGTATCCTCTCTAGGAGAAATACCCTTGTGTTTATTGGCCATTTCAAAAGGAGGTGAAATGCCAACAGAATCAAGCTTCACAATAGATTTAATCCCCTCCCCGCCCTTCTCCAATTTAGCATACATTTTCTCCATTTGGTCCTCAAGGGTGAGAATTCTTTCCTCGAGGTTTTGCTTCATCTTCAACATTTTATCAGCCACAATCTTCAAAGAGTCAAGCAATTTATCAATCTGATTATGGATCAAAGACTCGCCAACTTTACTCATCACACCCCAAACTCTAATATTGGTTATGTTAAGCTTGTGAAACATCCATTTAATCAATTTTAAAAAATAATTTGAGCCCTCCTTGGCCAACCCAAGAACATTAGGAATATCCTCACGATCAAAATTAAAATCACCCTTACCCTCAACATCCTCCTCCTAAGAGGAGCTTACCTTGTCCTGGCTGATGCAGACCTCCTTACTCTTCCCACCAGTAATCAACAGTTTTATTTTGCAAATAGATTCCACAATTTCCTTAGCAACAAACCTCCTTCTCTTAACACCCTACCTACCATCTGCCTTTAGGGGAGAAGCAACTTGTATCTCCTGCAGTTGGCTAGTAGACCTAATAAAAAATTTCTTGTTACTACCTACCACTGAATCGTTCTTAGGCTGGGAATCCAAACTAGGAGACGGCGAGGAGATATCCCCAACAAATTCAACCTTTTCCTTTAGGCTTCAAGTCGACTTTTCAACAGTTTTTTCCTCACTGCATGTCTCATATCCCTTCTTCTTAGGACCTGAAACCCCTTTCCTAGACTTACCCACATCAGAGGACTATGAGACCACCTCCATTAATGCTTGAGAGTCCAAGGCATAATATGCGTCCTCCTCATAATTTGACTCCTCCTCCAGGACAATTTTCCTCTTTTTCCCTTTCATGCCAATTGACTCCTCATTAGAGGCAATTTTATACTCCACTATCAATTTCAATTGCCTACCATTGCGAGTAGCAATCGCTTTAGACAAAACAAATGTTTTAACATACTCAAAAATTAACATAATAAGCCCCACATATAGCATCGGGTTCTAGGGGTTCTTTTGTGATCCTTCAAACCACATTTCAGTGGCGCCAACAGATAAAAAGGGAAAAAATCTCTTTTTATGACGAAAATGATTAAGGAGAACAAAATGGTAGGCATTTACTGTAGAGAAGTGACCCTCAAGGGTAATGTATCTCATGAGTTTCGTCGCTACGTCCCCCCAGAGCGCTTTAAGCGAGTTGCATTGGTACCCGCCGCTCTTAGCCATCTTCAAGTCTTGTTCTTCAGACCCTTTGAAAAAGATCTGTATAGTAGCCTTTGATTCCTTTTTGTCTTTGTACACCTTCTTTCCATCAGTAGAAAGCCCCATATTTGTAATAAAGTCTTCATTAACATCAAACTCTATTTCACCAAGTTTCAAAACGTAGTTGTTCTAGGCTTTAGCAAACTAATTTGTGTCCTACGAGTTGTTTCCATGCAATCTTTCTAGATAAGGAGTGAGCTTTCCCTTCTATAATATATGCCGCACCTCCTCCTTACTCTTCATAGAATCATAGGAGAAAGGCTCCACATGATTTCTATCTCTTCCCATGGCTCAAAAATTTGTAGAGCTAAGAATTTTGAGAACCTTGCAAGCTATGAGGAGAAACTTCAAGAATGAGGACCCAAAAATTCCCACAATCTGTGTGGCAACGAAATTATGGCAGGGGCAAATAATGAACCTAGAACTTCAGCCCATGTGGAAATGAAACAAGGTACCATTAGCTCGATGGGGATCTATCTTGTCATCACTCCACATAATAACAAGCCAAGCGACACTAGTCATACAAGCTCTGAACCATAACAAATCATCAACCAAGATGGCAGTTTTGAAAATCATGACTTGCACACGCAATAGCCTCCATGGGGAGGGGGTCGCTCACACCCCACTCCCTAGTACCCCTAACACCAAGGTTAGCAAATACATTTGTTAATCCGTTACCTTCTTTGAAAACATGAGGTATATAAAACTCATCAAAGGAGTTAATAATTTTGATAGCATCCAATATCATGGGTTGAACACTTCATGATGGGGGGGACGTTTTTCAAATTATTAATAATGTTGAGAGAGTCCCCCTCAAGCCATACCTTCCTATAACCTTTCAATTCTATCATTTTCATGCCATGATAGGCTGCAGTACACTAGTGACCTTGTTAGCCTAATTTTTTTTGTTATTTTGTGTATTTTATAATTTTTATTTTTTTTCTATTGTTGTGGTTGTAGTTTTAAAAATAAGCAAAGAAATACTATAAATAAAAGGTGTGAAACAAATTAGAATATAAATGCTAAACCTAACTTATACAAATAGCTTGAAACAAAACTCTACTGAACACAAGAAAGTTAGCCAAATGATAATACTATCATGCCCAAGCATAGGCCCAATTCTGGTGAGCATAGGTGTTGCAAGTCAAGATGAAAGTGCCACAAAATAGAACACAAGCACCGAATGACAGTGCACAAGCATCGATAATTGGAACGAAAGTGTAGCTAGTTGAAGCACAAGGGTGGTTTTGTAGATACAATGTGATTTTAAAACATACAAATTGAAAACTCTCAAAACTCAAGCAAACTATTAAAAAGGGATGTGGGTCCCACCAAGTGTGCCAAAATGAAGGAGAAGAAAATGATATCAAGCTCAAAAAAATCAAAATAACATGAAAATGCATTCCAAATCAGAAAGCTATACCTCCATACCCTTCTCCATGGATTGAGCTCACAAGTTGCACCCAAATTACTTGTTGATTTTCTCTAAATAATTGGAATGTGGATTTCTCAAGTGAAGATTCCAACATAATAGTGATAATGAAAATTGTAGATGTTGGAAATGGGAGAGGATACTTCAATTTATATAAATTGGATGAGTGAAATAGAGGGCTTATATGCATTAACTTAATCAAGGGTTGAAATTGAGTGGTGGAGATGAGTATTAGCCTTGTGACAAGTGTCACAAGAGCAAGAGGTGTAAGGGTGAGGTGTGCTCACACATCTTTGAACACACATTGGGAAGAAAAAGTTTAAGATAGTGGGATTGTGTAAGAGGTTACTGGGGGTAGGTGAGATTCTCACATGTGTGAGAGGAGGTGAGAGGAGTTGGCTAGGACACTTGCCACTTGGTGGCAAGTTTGAGGGAGGTGGAAGGAATGAAAAATCAGGAAGAAATGTTAATAAGAATTAGGCATAGGGATTAAATCCATTAATCAAGGATCAATCGATTTAATGGGTATGAGTTGAGTTAATAAACCATGGGCCCATTAACTAGGCTAGAGATAACAGTTGGAGAATGGACTAATGATGTTTAGCAAAATAAGTAAAGTTAATTAATCATGGATTAATGAACTTAAGCAAGATTTAGAAGAATGTGGGAAAATGTTGAATTAATTAAATAACATAGTATTTAATTAATTGGGGAGAACCTTAGGATGGGGTGATATAATTAATCAAATAATATGATATTTAATTAATTATAAGAATAAAATGGGATAATTAATTAAATAATAAAATATTTAATTAATTATAGGCTAAAATGGATCAATTAATTAAATAATACAATATTTAATTAATTGAGAAGAATTCAAGATAATTAATTAAAATCTAGATTTTTAATTAATTAGGGTTATGATGTTAGAATTGGGGTGTCTATAGTGAATAAACACGACACATAGGATTAAATAATGAATAAAAAACACCTTCCACACAAAGATAGTTTCAAATAATGATTTGCATTCATCAACAAAAAATACTTACAAAATAAACCTCAAGAATATTCAAGGATACCTTGATATAATATGATGAAGTTGAGTGTTTTATAGGATAAATCCTAAATTATAAAGGGACTAAATCATGACAAGTGCCAACATCCTATGTGATGAGATATAATGATCTAATAAAATCTCACTCTAGTTAATAGAGAAAATCACTCCCAAGTTTAGCTTAAATGCATGGAATGACTTAGACTAATGATCAATTAAAGATTAAATAATTATTAGCTAATGTATGATTACTCTAATACCCCCCTTAAGATGAACTTAGGGAGTATCTAAAAACCCTAAAAAAACCAATGCATAAAAAGAAAAGAATGCATGATGGGTCTTGAAAAACAAGCTTAATGAGGTACCCATGTAAAAATAATCTAATCTCTCACAACAGGAGAAAAAAAAGAGAAAATCTCATGGGAAAAACTCCTCTCCAAAAGTGAGAAAGGAAAATGAAGGATTAAACCACCTCCAAACTAATGTCCCAAAAAGAATATGAACATGAAGAACATCACACAAGAATGAAGAAGTTGAAGATAACTATTGAATGATGACTTCTATAGTGTTGAAATGAAGAACTTGGAATCTAGAAAAAATGATGATTAGGATCAAAAAGATAATGATCTGCATGGGTTCCCCTAATGAAATTGCTTGAAGTAGATGGAAAACAAAGGCAAACATCTAAAACTCAAAGATATAAATGACATAGGTACCAATAGTCTAAAGATCACCGATAAAGTAAAAATACAAGCCCACCTCTAGAAATAGATTCCAAGAATACCCATATGGTAAATGCTCCATCTCATCGAAATGCATGGGTAACCATCCACTACATCCACCTAGTATATAGGAACAATAACTAAATATATAGATAACTCCAAAAAATGAAACCAAGAGCATCAGTACTAATAGTAGAAAACCCCCATAATATGAAAAGGGAGAGCCAAGATAGGCCTACTAAAATTGTGTCACCAAGAAGTGCATGTAGGAGAACAAAGAACATTTAACATGCAATTGAAAGTACCTACAAATAAAAAGGGTGTGCAAACAAGGTGCACACGCATGAGGCGAGAATCACTAGGATTCAATGTTGTGGAAGGAACTCTCACTTTATAAAGGTTTGATGAAAAAAAAAGGCACTCACAACCCACCCATGACACTTTATATCATAGCACAAGTACAAAAGGTACAACAAGATGTGCAAAATATCCAAAGAGTATACCTCAAAATGACACTTTATCTCACTACATCTATAAAAGAGAAATTGCGTGCAAAAGATTATCAAAATTCTTAAATAGGATAGATGTTGAAAATACATGTAGAACAACTTAAAAAAATCATCCCACACAAACAAGAAGTTTCTAAGAGCTAAAATGTCTAATTTTTTTTTATCATAATGTGAAAACACAAAAAAATGTACCTAGAGAAAAATATCGAAAAATTGCATAGATGATTGTGAAGAGTTCTAAAATATCATCCCAACATTGTTAGGATCACAAAAAAATGGAGAAATGGATCAAAATTTGTGAGCTCAAGAATGAAACAACACATCTAACTTTGATAGGGAATAAAATATACCAACAAAATGGTCTAAGAAAAAAACTAGCATGATTGGATAATGCTTGGAACTAGCTTTCCAATGATATCTTGTTTGCCCAATTTCAATAATTGAGTGAAAAGTTAATTGTGATTTTCCCAATCTTGCTAAAATTGCATAAACAAAGAAAAAAATTCACCCCTAAGGGCTAGGTGTTGGTCACCCATATGAACTTGGGATAACTATTTTTAAGAGAAAAAGCATAAAAAAATAATGAAGATTTCATATTTGCTCTTGCGACCCTAGTTGAAAAAATCTCTAAAATCTAGAAGGAGTTTGTTGAATCCATACTTTAATACCATGTTGGAATTGTGAATAAACATGAGATGTAGGATCAAAGAATGAACAAAAACTCCTTCCACACAAAGAGAGTTGCAAATAATGATTTTATATTCCTCAATAAGAAAATACTTATAGAAAAACCTCAAGAATCTTTAAGGAGATCTTGAGATAATGCAATGAGGGTGAGTTTTTTATAGGAGCAACCCTGAATGATAAAGAGATTAGATCATTGAAAAGTGTCAACATCCTATGTGATGAGACAAAATGATCTTATAAAATCTCACTTTAGTTAACAAAAAAAAGCACTCCAACCCTAAATTATAAAGGGATTAGATTATGACAATTATCAACATCCTATGTGGTGGGACAAAATGATCTAATAAAATCTCACTTTAGTTAATAGAAAAAAACACTCCTAAGTTTAGCTTAAGTGTGTGAGAATAAATTAGCCTCATAATTAATTAAATATTAGCTAATGCATGATTACTCTAATAGCCATAGCTTCAACCATGTCAGAAGATTGATCCTCCAATCCTCCAGAGAAACTAGCAATAACCTTTCCATCAAAGTTCCTAAGAATACCACCACCACTAGCCAACCCTAGGTTTCCTTTATTAGCCCCATCAAAATTCAATTTGCCTAGTCCAAGGAAGGAGGTTTCCATTTGGTATTATGCCAAGCTAAATATTTAGAGTTATCAAATCTATCAAGTTCTAAGTGTAAACCCCATCTATTTCCAACATTGGAATCCAAAAAAAAAGGAGGGGAGCTCGAAGGTTTCTAGTTGCAAAGAGAAATATTTTACACTAATAGCTTGGAGAAAGACCTAAACACCTCCTTAGCATTTTTTCAACATTTTGGAATATTTTATTATTCCTTTCTTTCCAAATACTTTAGCATATATTGGGGGAGATTTGTCTCCATAATTCCTTAACATAGACTTCAATTGTTATATCTATTTGTGCTAGTGTATTTGTGGAGACAATAACACTTGTATGTGTACACTACAACACTACTTGTGTCTTATTTTTAAATAAAAAAAAATATACAATTTTTACCCCGCTAATTTTCTTTTTAAAATTTGGCTATTGTGGTAGATTCATTAGGTATACAAATATGTGTGATTGGCCCATTATAGGTATCAAAAGATTATTTTCATCCTATTTTGTGGACATTCTACAATCCAAAATATTTGGTTTAGCATCACATTTATACTATTGGTAATATAATAGAGCAATCAAAGTGTTAAGAGTGTACATGCCTAGTTACATGTAAGAGTTATTTGAACCATCTTTAATAAATGACACTAGCTAAATGAACTCAACTTTCTAAATGTGCAAAATGTAGAATATTTAGCAAGTGGGAGTGCATGTGAAACATCCCATACAATAAATATTTGAACCATATTAATATACATAAAATATATCATGTTCATGGAACCAAAAATAAAACATTTTGATAGGGAAAATCATCACAAGTCATTAAAGGATTCTTTTGGCAGATATTGCTCTTTTTGGAAAATCATATAGAAATAAAAACATGTTTCCCTTTAGAAACTTTTATACACAATTAAAAGTTCTAAGGATTAAGGCGAATAACAACAAGGGTTATTGTACAAGCCTAAACTTTTGAATAATAAAAGAAACAAATTCATCTCCTTCCAAGTGAATGATTAAAAAGTATATAATGGAAGCCTTTATTTTTAGGGTGTACTAACTGGATTGTAGAAGAAATATGTGTGCAAAAAACAAACTACATAAACCAATGGATTG
This sequence comes from Sequoiadendron giganteum, assembly GCA_007115665.2. Taxonomy (NCBI): domain Eukaryota; kingdom Viridiplantae; phylum Streptophyta; class Pinopsida; order Cupressales; family Cupressaceae; genus Sequoiadendron; species Sequoiadendron giganteum. The sequence continues at coordinate 402,495,862 of CM021102.1, read as the reverse complement.
AAATGATATGACATAGATTTAATTTCTATATGTATAGTATATAAATTATTAAATATTTGGTCTTGCAAGTTTGTTATTGGCATTCAACTAAGGATCTCAAGTAACAAATTAGTGTAAGACATAATTCTATTCTCAAGAGTTTGGAGTGCATTTATGCCATCCCATGCAAGAGCTATTTGAGTTGTTTCATGCAATTTAATAAAGGAGCTAAGATATCTAAAATTATTTATGGCTAGAATACAAATTTAGATGATTGTATAAGCTCTAAAGAAATTAATCTAATATATTAAGGAAAGTTGATAGTGAATCAGAGTTTGTCATTTATGAAAAAAAAGGGGGAAGCCAAGGTTGTGGTTAGGTTCTTTTTGGGTGATCATTCTAGTTATAATTGGTATTTTTATAAATAAGATATTAAATAAAAATCCATTAAAGAAGGATAGTATTGATTCGAAGAAGGAAACATATTTAGAAAGTAATGTTACACATTTCTTCAAGAGCTAAGGATGAGACTGAAGTGCCTTGGGTAAAAATTTCTATACCCATGATGCTATTTTTCATCACATTTTCCTTAGTCAATATTGGATAAAGAATGAAAGGTCTATGATTATGTTCTTAAGACAATTTTCACGTTTCTTACTAGAAAGGTTGAGGAGAGTCCCTAGCTCTTAAATGATTTGATTCTTCTTTAATATAAGATTAATGATAGAAGGATTTGACAGTAAGTTTTATAACAAAAGGATTTGACAAGTGTTTAATTTATTAAGAGAGATGACGTGTATGAACAACAAAAAGATAAAATTTCTTAGTGAATTTTTTTATTTGCAATGTCGATCTTTGATCTCAAAATGTAAAATCCTTCCAAATCTCATGTGGCAATGATAATGAAATTGAAGGTTGCTCAAAATGCATTTTCTCAAGTGGCATATAATTTCATTAATGAAATAATTTAGCAAGAAATTGATAGAGACTAGATAATTTATTAATATAGGCAGTTTTATTCTCAAGGCCTTTCTAGTACTTAAAAAATGCTTAAGTTAGGCCACACTAATGTTTTAATAAAATTATAGGTGTATTGTTGGTAATATCCTTTATTTGCATGTAGACATCACATTATTCAATCAAGCTAGTATCATTTATCTATAAACATTGATTTTTTTTAATATGGGAATGAAATGCAATAAACATTGATTTAATCATAAGTCACTAGCTTGTGCTATCCTTTAAAGCTAGCAAGAAAAGTGTCAAATAAAAAATATGTATTTAGTTGACTCAAATTTGAAGTTGATAAATACTTATGAGAGACATTTATATTCCATTTTATTCCATATTTAAGCCTTTCTCATACACCATAATAACCAACTTTGTGTCCCATTTTCATATATATCATAGTCCTTTTGTTGCATATGATTAATTATAAATAAGTAATATTTAATATAATTTTTAGGTAAAATATATAGAATTTAAATACTAGATTGCATTTACTAATTTTTATTGTCATTTCAGTCTTAGAAAATAAATCTTCTAGCATGCTATTAGAGGAGGAGAACATAGACTTCTTGTAGCTCATAAATACACTTCACAACAAATACATTTTAACTATTAATCATTTTTTAAGTAATTATTTGTTGTGCTAAATATTAGTTATTTTGTTATAATATTTAGTGATTTATTTTTATACTCATATGACATAAAATAATATGTAGTGTTTTTCATTGCAACTAATAAAGTTGTGATGATGGTAGGCCAAAATAAATAGACATTTTCATGGCAAAACAAACCCTATATTTGTGGCTAATTCTATTCCAACCCATAAGCCATAATTGTATGCCTTATATAATGCCATAAGAGATGACAAGAGGAAAAGATAAATTTGTATAAAATAGAGTTGTAAAAATGTAATAAGTGTTGAATGCATAAGACAATTGAGAGGGGGGTGAATCAGTTGTACATTAAAACATCAAAAACCTCATTATCATTCAGATCCTTATTAGTCCTTAAACCCTTAATCAAATTTAGCATGAAAGTAAAATAAATAAAATAATAACACATCAAACACTATGCACAACAAAACAAAAAAATTATGTGGAAAAACAAAGAAGGGGAAAACCATGGTGAGAATTAGCTCACAATATAAAGTAATTGCAACATCTAATACAATAGGCTCACTATCAAAGGGCACATTGCTCAAAATAAAGAAGGGCTCGCTGCCAAAGGATCACTACTAGATTAGAAAGAAGAAGAAAGAAGATTGCTACAATGAGAAATCCATCTCAAAGCAACAAAAGAGATCCACCACTGCAACTCTAGACCATATAAAACCTTCAGTTCACTACCTCTAGTAACCTCAGGTATTCTGAAGAATGTACACCTTTTACTTACTGTTTCCAATAGTCTTAATCATTAAAAATTACACTGCACTTAATCAATTTTCACACCTCAACACATTTCACATCACTCACATAACAAACACAACTCTTTCACTAACTCATCACACATATATTTGGTTTGCAACCTTGAAAAAAATCTCCAAGATCGACTGTGCACCTAAAACATGCAAATTCAAAATAGGTCGACATCAAACACTTATGTAGTGGAAATAAGTGAAGGAAGACCACACCACAACTTAACTTGAACCCAAATCTATACTAGCATGCCACGCCACACTTCCACAAACATCGAAGCATATATTAAATTAGTGCTAACGCGTTGGGTCAATCAAACCTATGTTAACACCCTTAATCATTTAAGTACACGCTTCAACAAATCCAAAGAAAAATCACAAACCACACACGACACTTAAAAATAATCTAGAATATTCCATCAACACCCTAAAATCCAGTAAAACTTTCACAACTTTATAAACCTGAAGAATATAATCATTTTGTATAACCCATTAAACTTCCACACACTACAATTTATGAATCTAACCTTGTGGAGCACTAACACGCAAACATATTTGATGGAAGATAGATACAACCATTTTAGACACATTCCTAGATCTGTAAGACTAGAAACCATAATGCAGAGAAATGTGGAGCAAATCCATTTCTCCTAGACAACACTGCTTCACAGTTCACACATTGGTGAACACAACTTCCTCTACCAAACTATCTAGAACAAGAAACTTTGGATATAACACCTCTGAAAACCTTTGATCAACATATCTAAATTGCAAAAGCATAACTTCAATACAAAAGAAATGCAAAGCACAAACTGAAACACCACTCTTCCACACTAAACTCTCTTTTATTCAAATTTTCTCAAAAGTACATAGAAATCAAGCATCACAAACACCATCTCAACATCTGCAATAATTTCTTAGCATCTCAACCACAAAAGAGGTTGATATCTACAAGCACTTACTCATCATTGCTACATTAGAGGTTGACACTAGTGACAATACTAATGAAAACATAATCCAACCAACAAACTTACTTCCTCAAGGGTTGACATAAATGACAAAACATGTTTCCAACAATATCCCCCTTTGTCATTGATGCAAACACCTGATATGAAAAACCATCAATTAACAACACATACTGCACATCATTACATAATGCTTCCCCTTACACAAGCATTTATTCTTTCCAACACTTTCTCTTTTACCAATACTCTCTCCTTTTTAGATATACAAGTTTTTACAATTATGTCCCTATGCTTCTTCTGGTGATCCCACAATACTGGTTTACAATTTTTGGCCAAACTAGACATTGAGCTGAATTTATTTAAACTAAATCTTCACTTTCGGGAACCTATAGCTGCTAAACCATGAGGAATTTGAAGATGATGCAAACTAGTGATTTGTGACATTTTATTTGTAGATTCTTTTTTTTTTGGAATTATATTGCATTTCTTTTTCCATCTCCTTCGAAAACTAGTTTTTAACAGTAAACATCATTTTTAAAGAGTGGTGGTCATCGTAAACAATATATAATTTTTCTATGAAGAATAAAATTCTTTTTTTTTTTTGAATTTAGCTTTGTAACTACAATATCTAGCAGGTTCATTTGGTTTCATAGTGTTTTATTGAATATTTTTTCTTAATTAAGTTTTGAAGTCAAACCAATTACAATTTAGACATAGGTGTACTGTAAACAACGCAACCTTTTTCATATGTATCAATTTTTTTTATTTTTATTGGATCAAGGACATCAATACCAAACACGAACATATTTTTTAGATTTTTTTTTATAATCTACTATTTTTCCACATGTGCGAAACAAAGAGCTTGATTTTCGGTAAAAAACCTACATTCATAGTAAATAAAAAATAAGTATAATAATAAAATTAAATATATTTAAAATTATATTTTTTGGGAAGCCTATATAAAGGACTACATATAAAAAATAAAATTTAAATTAATTCATTTGATCCCCCAAAAGGTAAATCAAAAGTGGTTTTTTATCAACATTTTGATAGGTGTAAAGGAGACTCCAGTATAGGTATGGTCTAAAAATAGCGGGGTTCTATCCAAGGGCAAGGTTTGATCAAACCCTCTTCAATTGGAATCCTTTAAATGAAAATTTTCAAGGCTTAAATCATTATATTTTTTAAAATTATGTGATTTCAACAAAAATCAATATGTCCCAAAAAGTGTAAACCACTATTGTGGGATCACCCCTTAATGGTTTTCCATTGGACTTCTCTCCCCCTTTATATGGTTTTTCAGCTAACTTTCTCCCCCTTTGACATCAATGGCAAAGGGCAACATGTAGTTTTTTTTTTTTTAATCGCCCTTTGTCATCACTTACATATACCTACTCTCCCCTAAAGGCAACACCTGTAAGGAACAACAACTGCAACCAACTCTTTTCCTTACAACTCTCCTTCCCCCTAATTACAATAACCAACTATACTACTACCTACTCCCCCTGAGAGGTAGCCTCTATCTATCTGGAAAAAGGAATTGATCTTGAATTGTTCTACCATACTTATGTAAACTCTTATGCATCTAGTCAAATGAAGGAGGGGAAACAATCCCCAACTTTTGTCAAAGATACTCAAATGTATCTTTAGGAAGATCCTTAGTGAAAATATCTACAACTTGATCCTTTGTAGGTACATACTCCAACTTCATTTCATTCTCTGCAACCTTCTCTCTTAAAAAGTGATACTGGATTGAGATATGCTTTTGTAGTAGATAATGACATTGAATCCTCCTTTTTTCTTAGCCAATACACCAACCTACCTCCAAAAAAGAAATCACTTCACTTGTACTTCTTCTATCATCCACACAACTTGCCCAATCTACATCTATATAGGCACTTAGAGAGAAATCAATATTCTTTGGATACCACAATCCATATTCTGGAGTGCCCTTCGAGTATCTGAATATTATTTTTAATGCTACCACATGTGACTCTTTGGCATCTTGAAATCTAGCCACAAGACAAATTGCATGCATGATATCTGGTCTAGTAGAAATTAGGTATAGTAGTCTACCAATCATCGATCTATACTTTCTCTAATCAACCTTAAGAGATTCATCACTCTTGCTCAACTTAGAACCAGTAACCATGGGGCATACCAGTTTAGAGTCTTCCATTCCAAACTTCTTCAACATTTCCTTGACATCCTTTGATTGTGAAATGAAGATACCTTTTTCTATCTAATTGATTTTTGGCCTAAGGAATAAATTCATCTCCCCAAACATTGACATTTCAAACTCATTATGCATCTGCTATGGAAATCTCTTGCACATTTCTTCATTTCCTCCACAGATTATATCATTAACATACACAACCACAATCAAGATTTGATCTTTCTCAACTTTTAAATAAATATTGCTATCTATGATACCTTTATTGAATCTTTGCTATAATAAGTATCTATCAAATCTTGCATACCAAGCTCTAAGAGCTTGCTTGAGTCCATATAATTCCTTCTTTAATTTGTAGAGCATATTAGGATTATCTGATAACTGAAATCCTTTCATTTGTTCAATGTATACTTCTTCCAATTGACCATTCAAGAATGCAGATTTCACATCTATTTAACAAACTTTGAAATCTTTATGTGGTGCAAAAGCCAAAAACATCCTAATAGCCTTCTTTCTTGCCACCAAAGAAAATGTCTCCTCAAAGTCCATTCGTTCTACTTGTGAGTAGCCTTTACACACAAGCCTTGCCTTGTTTCTAAAAAATTCTCCATTCTCATTCATCTTGTTTTGAAATACCCATTTAGTTCCAATCACATTCTTGTCTGCTAGTATTGGGACAAGTTACCAAGTCTAATTCTTCTCAATCTTCATTAATTCTTCTTCCATAGCCTTGATCCAATATTCATCTTTGTGTGCCTCAATCATTATTTTAGGTTCAATTTTGGAGAGTAAACATAGATTTATCTGTTCTTGTATCATAACGACCTTTGTTCTTGTCAATACACCTCTATTTTTGTCACCAATGATCTAATCTTCAGAATGATTCTTCTACACATACTTAGGAGTCTTATGGATCCTTTCTGTACCCTCTTCCTCTTCAACCTGCACTTCTTTTTCCTTTCCTTCATCTTTTTCTTCTTCTCTGCAAGAGGACTCAACTAATTCATATCCTTTTATCAGCACAAATTTTTTATGTAAGTCTTCATCCACTTTGACACTTTCACTTTCAACAATCCTTTTTAGCCTCTTATTGTAGCATAGGTAAGCCTCGCTTCTTGTAGAGTATCCAAGGAAGATTCCTTCATTAGATCTTGCATCAAAATTTCATATGTTTTCTTCATCTCTCTTGATATAGCATTTGCTTCCGAATACTCTGAAATATTTGATAGAAGGAGTTCTTCCACATGATAGCTCATAGGGAGTCTTTGAACTATTTTTCCTTGCTTGCACTCTATTAAGTATGTAAATTACAGTATGAATTGCTTCTCTCTAGCAAAAATTCGATATTTTTTTTCTCTCATTGTTTTCTTTGCTGCTTCCTAAATAGTCCTATTCTTCCTTTCCATCACTCCATTCTGCTAAGGAGTCTTAGGAGCTGACAAATGCCTCTCTATTCCATGATCTTCACAAAAACTGTTAAAATCATTAGAGGTGAACTCTCCACCTATGCCAGATCTTAAACATTTGATTTTCATATCCATTTAATTTTAAACCATAGTTTTAAATGCCTTAAACTTATCTAGAGCTTCTGATTTTTCTTTGAGAAAAGTTACCCAATCCATTCTAAAGTAATCATCAATCAATAACATGAAATACTGTCACCTTGAAAGCTTCTTGTTCTAGTAGGTCCATAAAGACATGTATGCACCAAATCTAAAGGTCTTGTGGTAGAATATTCTTTAATTTTGAACCTCTTTCTAGTTTTCTTCCCTACTTGACATTCCTTGCAAATTGCATTGATAGGCTTTGCAATCTTTGGTAGATCTCTCAGAACTTGAGAAGAGCCGATCCTCACTAGGATATCAAAATTGATGTGACACGTTCTTCTATACCATAGCCAACTTTCATTGATTTGAGTCATAAAGCACTTACCATTAGCACCCTTGAACTGATAAACATTTCCATTTGTTCTTGTTCTTGCAGCAACCAAAGTTCTAGAGCCTTTTCTGATCTCACAACCATTATCCTAAAACACAAGATTATATCCTTTGCTACACATTTTTCCTACACTCAAAAAATTATGTTGGAGACCCTTAACATAAATAACGTCATTTGCATAATGCTTTCCATCAAAACTAATTGAAATTTTTCCACATATCTTAGTAGATGTATCATCACCAAACTTGACAAGACCATCTTCAAACTTATCAAGTTTAACAAACTTACTCTTATCACCTATCATATGATTTGAGCATCCATTATCAATAATCCAATATTTTTTATCCTCTCTTTCATGAAAAGAAGTCACCATAGTCCCATTGATAATATGAACTACTTCTAGAGTACTTTCCTTCATACATCTCTCAGAGTTAGCAGAGTTAGTTTTGTCATTCAGATCCATGAACAAGCATTCATCATTTTCATTACCTGGGTAATCAGATTCATCATCAAATATGCTGGAATCTTCTTTAACATAATAACTTTTCTTAATTGATTTACCTTTATTCTCCTTATGTTTGTCATTTGAATCTTTAACAGGATATCTTGAGGCATAATGACCTATCTTTCCATAATTAAAATAGTTTAAAGGTAACTTACCTCTATATTTTCTAGTGCCCTTTTTCAATCTCCTCACAAAATTTGCTTCTATCTCATCAAATTCACCCAGATCTGATTCCTCATTCTTCTCTACTTTTCCAACTTTAAAATCAATATTTTCTTGAATCACTATATGAAACTCTCTCAATTAAAAAGTAGTGAAAACACGAAACAACTGATCTCTAGAATAATGATCCAAATTTTGACCTTTCTCAATAGAATAAAATTTAGAGCTATAAGATTTAGGAAGAGTTCTTAATACCTTCTTTACCACCTCATCTTCTTCTAGTTTTCCATCAAGGCCTTTGATGGAATTGAAAACTTTGTCCACTCTATGCATGTAGCTTGCAATATCTTCATCCTCTAACATATTTAGGGTTTCAAACTTTGTCTTTAGATTCTACATCTTTGCTTGGTTGACCTTATCATCTCCTTCATAGACACTTTCTAGCTTTTTCCTGATCTCACTAGCATATTTGTAGCTCATAACTTTCACAAGTTATAAATTAGCAAGACCACTTAAGAGAGCATATCTTGCTTTGACATTGTTCTCATAAGCCTTGATCTTGCCATCAGTTGTCAGACCATTTTTAAGCATGGTATATCCATATTCAATTGACTTCCAAACTCTAAACCCTAGGGAGATAAGGAAACCTTCCATCTTGGTCTTTCAAAATGCATAATTTGATCCATCAAATAGAGGAGCCTCTTTCTTGTGTGCCATCTAGATCTACCTCAAGCGGTTAAGATTTATTCTAAGGAACCTTGATTTGATACCAATTATTGAATGCACAAGACAATTGAGAGGGGGTGAATCGATTGTACATTAAAACATCAAAACCCTCATTATCATTCATATCCTTATTAGTCCTTAAATCCTTAATCAGATTTGGCATAAAAGTAAATAAATGAAATAGTAACACATCAAACACCATACACAATAGAACACTAGATTTACATGGAAAACCCAAGAAGGGAAAAACCATAGTGAGGATTAGCTCATAATATAAAGTAATTGCAACACCAAATATGATAAGCTCATTGTCGGAGGGCACACTGCCCAAAAGAAAGAAAAATCATTGCTAAAGGCTCACTGTCAGATTAGAAAGAAGAAGAAATAAGATTGTTACAATGAGAAATCCATCTCAAAGAAACAAAAAATATCCACCACTGCAACTCTATACCATCTTCAACCTTCAACTCGCTACCTCCAATAACCTCAGGCATTCTAAAGAATGTATACAAGCCTTCTTCTTACTACTTCCAGTAGTCTTAATCGTTAAAGATCACATTGCACTTAATCAATTTTTACACCTCAACACATTTTGCATCAATCAAATACCACACACAACTCTTTCACCAACTCATCGCACATATGTATGGTTTGTAACCTTGTAAACAATCTCCAAGATTGGTTATGCATCTCAATCGTGCAAATTCAAAATAGGATGGCACCAAACACTTCCGCGATGGAAAGAAGTGAAGGCAAACCATGCCACAACTTAACTCAAACCCAAATCTATACTGCTATGCCACACCATGCTTCCACAAACACCGAAGCATATCCACAATGAGTGCTAACACGTCGGGTCATCCAAACCTATGTTAACACCCTTAATCATTTAAGTATATGCTTCAAAAAATCCAAAGATGACTCACAGACCACACACAACACTTAACAACAATCTAGAATATTCCATCAACACTCTGAAATCCAACAAAACTTTCACAACTTTATATACTTGAAGAATATAATTATTCTATATAACTAGTTAACCTTCCACACACTACAACTTATGAATCCAACCTTGTGGAGCACTAACACTTAAACAAATTTGATGGAAGATAGATACAACCATTTTAGACACATTCCTAGATCTGCAAGACCATAAATCACAACGTGGAGAAATGTAGAGCAATTTCATTTCTCCTAGACAACACTGCTTCACAGTTCACACACTGGTGAACACAACTTCCCCTGTCAAACTATCCAGAATAGGAAAATTTGGATATAACACCTTTGAACACCTTTGATCAACATATCCAAACCGCACAAGCATAGCTTCAATATAGAAGAAATGCGAAGCACAAACTAGATCACCACTTTGCCACACTAAACTCTCTTTTATTCAAAATTTCTCAAAATAAATTAGAAATCAAGCACCACAAACACCATCTAAACATCTACAACACATTCTCAACATCTCAACTATACAAGAGGTTGATATCCACAAGCACTTACTCATCATTGCTACATTAGAGGTTGACACCAGTGACAATATTAATGACAACATAATGTAACCAACACAATTACTTCCTTAAGAGTTGACATCAATGCAACAACACTCTATTGACATCAATGAAAAAATAAGTTTCCAACAATAAGGAGTGGAGAATAATGTACAAATAAACTTGGAAAATAGTGTGCAACAACGTAATACTGCAAAAGAATGTAATATTTTTGATGAGAATATAATATATGCAACAACTTTTGTTTTAAGGATTCAAGCAACATTTCAATCACCTCACGAATTGGGAGGAGGGCCCACTCCCAATAAATTATAGAAAATATTATTTCTTATTTTTTATTTTAAATATTTTTTATTATCATTTTATTTTAGTATTGTGTGGTAAAATTATAAATTGTAGGTTTTCCTTTATTCATATGTATGGTACCAATTTAGTAGTGTAGTATATATTTGGTAAATTGGTTTATAAAATTTTTGCAACATATAATTTTTTTAAATTAGTTTCACTTGCACAATTTTAGCAGTCTACACAGTTATTATAGCAAACTTGAACAATTCGTGTAGTAGATTATTTTAGCAACTTGCATAATATTTACAATAGTTTTTAGTAGCATTCCAAATTCTTGTAATAGTTTAAATAGTAATTGTATTTTTTAGTTGCATTTCATCCACGTTCACCTCACTACTTGCAACCCTTACACTTATAACCACTACACCTACACCTTTCACAAGTTTACGCCCCTGAATTGAAAAATAGACCAAATTGAAATTTAGTTATTAAACATTAAATATATCTCATTATTTACTCCAATTTTAACCTATCAAAAACTATTGATTTATTTTATGATTATGAAAAAATAATATTTATCAGTTATGGGTTCATGTGATACAAGTAAGAAAAAAAGTAAGTCAATAAGCATAATGATAAATTGGAGTTTATCTAAGATTAATCCATTTGTAGTTTTTTCCATTCACTATAGGTTGAAAATTATAGTAGTCCACCTTATAACACATATAGGTCTTTTAAGCATTTAAATAGTTTGAGAGACTAGTTAAATATTTAATATGTTAAAGTTAAAATTAGGCGCCTAAAGTTTTTATGATGTGGTTTCTTATTATATATCGACTGCAAAGGAAAAAAATTATTTGAAGAAGTCAAGTGGGTCTACGATTTGTGGCTTAGGAGACATTGAATATTTGTATTTAACCAATAACACATATCTTTTATATGCTAATGTAAAAATTAAATGTGTGGGAAGGTTTTAATCTTTTCCTTTGCAAATCCATATATTTGTTAAGCACTTATTTTTAGCCGATAGGCTTTTATTGTGGACTTGCTGTCTCACACGGCCTGTAAACTACTTCACGGGCTCGGTAAACCACTTTCTTTAGTTTTCAGACTGTAAAAATGATTGCGGGCTATGCACAAAACAGACAGTCGAGGCCTTAAGGTTGTGACTTTATCGCCTCTGACTGCAGGAATGATTGTAGGCTATGCACAGAAAAGATAGCTGAAACCTTGAGGTTGCTTTTGAAGATGAGCACGGAGGATGTGGAGCCAAGGAAGTGGACATATCTTGCCTCATTGAATGCAAATACAGTCCAGAAACTCCACCGTCCAAACACTCCACTGTGCAAATCATTTTTTTAGTCTAATCTCATTAAGAATAAATCTATCATATATCTTCTGTGTCAGGAACATCACCTGCCCTCCATCACCGCCTCCGCCTATAAATAGATTGTGTTGTCCATCAATTTAGAACAATTTTTGGTTCCAGGCTCATTTCTGCGTGTGATCGTGCAATATTTGTTGCTTTCCATCACCGCCTCTGTGGACCCAATTTACACATAATCTTGAGGTAAGACACTTGCCATGGTTTCAGTGAGTTTTATTTTGGCTTTTCAGTTTGTTAGAGTTAATTGCAAACAAAATTTCTCCTGCTTGTGAAATCGGGGTAACTGGTAAAATGGGTAAAAATTTCCAACGCTAATTAGTTTGCCAATGGTAAATGCTTAAATTTCCGTTGCTTGTGAAATTAGGGCAAATGGAAAAATTAGAGTCTATATGATAAATTATCTTTTGCAAATGAGTGGAAATGTTTTCTATTTTCTTTTTAAAATTTGACTTGCCTTTAGTTATTTTGAAGGCTGTGTGTTTCGACTCCCTGCCTGTGCAAAAATGGGGTTTTGGAACAGGGTATGGATATCCATCAAAGCATAATCATCCTAAATGTGCTCTGCCTTTCTCTTTCTATCTTGCTTCCATTCAAAACAATCAGGCCTGTTTTAATTCAAATATGAATATAATTTTTTGTTTAATTTCTTAAAAGATATAGAAAGATAGAGTGGCTACTCTAGAAAAAAAGACAGATCAATACCCAACATTATAAGTAGCACCTATTGAACCAGCAAAGTCAGCATCATATCCAGCCACATACGAAGGGAGTAGAAGTCATAAGGTGAGGGAATAGAAGGGATAAGCCTGGTATTCACCTTGAATCAAGTCTTACTTTGCATAGTTATAGAACTATTCAGGAGCTTAGACAAGAACTCTGATTATGTAGGTGTTACGAATATTCATGTCTAGACAAGGACGAGGATGTTTTTCAGTGGAAAAATCAATCCCGAGCTTGAATCTAATCTTGGTCTATGAATGGTTATGGAAAATTTTAGGAACTTAGAGTGAAATGCAGCAGATTTTGTAAGTGCAATTGATGCGAATCACTTTTGTGTTTGAGATCAATTAACCTTTGTTTCAGATTCAAAAAAATACCTGGTCTCTTTTTTCTCTGTATTGTACAATAAATAAAGACTTGAATGGATTTGAAATACAAGCCAACAAAGGCAATTTTATACAATGTCTTCCAAGGCATTAGTACTTTGTTTTGATAACAGATAATATACAAGTTTGAGTCCATCAATTGGGCGTTTCTTTTGCTAAAAAAAACATTGTGGAGCTCCCATCATACCAGTATTTTGTGGAGTTCAACCTTCAGAGCTTCGAATGAGAGATGAAACTAGTGTCATGGTTTACACTTTTGTTTGTTTTCATTCTTCTTTTTCTATACAAAACATTTGATATCTTAGTTTTTTCTAGAAATACATCTTTTATAAATATTCAGTGAACAAAATAGTTACCTCGGTCTAATAACTAGGTCACAAGATTCTTTTCTCTCTAAATAAAGCTAAAAATGCTTGCTGAGCCTGTGTCATAAGATGCATCAACAAAACTACTATAAAAAAATTCTCATGTCTTTAATTCTGTCAAATATTTCAATAGATCTTCATAAAGAAATTCCCAAGTTTTTAATTCTGCCAAATATTCTAATAGATCTTTTACACCTTAGTGTTAAAAGCTTAATTGAGTAGTCAAAAAATTAAAAAGAATTCATGTGATGTGATCAGATTAAGCTCGGTTTCTGTTGAAAAAGGGTGAATTTTTTCTTTGTATATTAAGCCAATTTTGTAACTTGATATCAATGCACGTGATAGTGATTTTTCAGACTTTATAAATAAGATTAATTCTTCTCATTCCAATTCTACCATATGCCATCCAAAGTTGAGATAGATTGGATTTTGGACTAACAAATATTGTGAGCTTTTTTAAACTTTATTACAATCAAAATGAAAGGGGAGCATATGTTTTATATTGAGTTTTTTAGGCTGTATTAGTAAACTAGATTTGTTTCAGTACAAATTCAAACCTAAATGGAGAGATTTTTGAGTAACAATTAGAATGAAAACCAATGTGAGTTTTATATTACAGAATTTTTAGTCATTATTACTGAACTAATTTGATTGGAAGGATGGCATAAGTTTTATTTTTGAGATTATTGAACATTATTGGAAGACTACATTCCAACCATATACCATTCAAAGCTTAGATAGATTAGATTTTGGAGTAACAATCAGAATGGTAGACATTCATATTGTGAGCTTTTAAACTTTATTAATAGAATAATCAAAATGAAATGGGAACATATGTATTATATTCTAAATTCTTTTAGAGTGTATAGTAAATTGGATTTATTTCAGTACAAATTCAAACCTAAAATGGAGAGATTTTTGAGTAACAATTAGAATGAAAACCAGTACGAGTTTTATGTTATAGAAGTTTTAGGCATTATTACTGAACTAATTAGATTGGAAGGCTGGCATAGTTTTATCTTTGAGATTATTGAACCATTATTGAAGATTACGTTTACTTCAGAAGAGTTACAAGTTGAGTTGGTGTTCTATCTTACAAATTTCAGTGTAGGTTCATCAATTTTGTGAAACGATATTATTGTTTTTCACATTTAGCTTTAGCCATTCCGTGCGGTAAATAAAAATGGTCATGTTATTTTGTTCTTTTTATTTTCTTAACCACTTGTTGAGAGTCGCTTTCCACCACCAGTAGTATGTTAAACTGTCTGTAATTTGCTATTTTTAAACCATTATATAGAGCTTCAAATTTTGCTAATATTTTTGATGGGTTTGTCCAGATCCAGTGCATAAGAAAACACAAGTTTTCTCTGGCCATCCATACAAACTATCCCCTGCCCCTTCTTGGTTGCCTTAGAACATGCTTTTAAGTTCTAATTTTACCCATCTCTGAGGAGGGGGTCCCTCTGTGGATTTTCTGTCTGCTGCTTTTTTCTGTTGCCTGTTGGGGCCAATAACTGTTACCTGAGAATAATTGTGTCGGTCTCCTCCAAAACATTTGTTTGCTAATTCCAAAGATAGATTTATTCCTTTCTCTTTTTTCTTAAAAACTTAAAATAAAAAGCTTCTTTTTAGCTTTTAGTTTTTTGATTTGGAGGTGGTGATGTTCAGGGGTCAAATGCTTGCCTCCACTTACAATTTTTTAAGTTTGAAACAAAGTCACTAGGGAATCTCATTGAGCTTACACCACAGATCAGCACCACTAATGTGTGCTACTGCAACAGTAACATCCAGAATGAATGTGGAGAGTTTTTCAACCATAAACAATAATGGGGATCCATTGTTAAAAGAAAATTCAGAGTACCTTTCCCTCATGTAAATGTTCAGGGGTCAAATGCTTGCCCCCACTTAAATTTTTTTAAGTTTGAAACTCAATCACTGGGGAAGCTCACTGAGCTCACACCACAGCTCAGGACCACTAATGTGTGCTACTGCAACAGTGACATCCAGAATGAATGTGGTCCCACCAACATGGGGAGTTCTCCAACCACAAACATGAATGGGGAGATACATTGTTAAAAGAAAATTGAAAATACCTTTCCCACATGTAAATGGTAAAAACCCAATGTTATCATCTTTTTGTAGCTGGCAAAAAGGTTTGCCCTGTCCGAATGGACATTGGGTCGAAGAGAGCTTTGTTGGTGTGACCCAGGCAAGGGAACTCTGTCAGCCTCCCAACATGATCTATTAACTTCATTGGGTAAGACTTTAACTAACTTGAAAAATAAAATAGGGAATCTTTACATAGATCATTTGTCAATGGGCATTGAATAGGAAGCTGAAAGGAGTCTGAGCCTTATTTGCACCTAAGAATTTTGTTTTGAACAACTTGCTATTGGAAGACCCTAGATTTTGGCCACCTCTTAGCATTCCAAATATTTTTCCAAATTGAATGTGGAGCTGTTTGATGCTCCCAGTTGGGCCTACCCCTGTTGCACCTAGTAATTTCCAAATATTGATTGCTTTCTTCAATTTTTCTTTTATTTTATTTTTTTCTTAACTTTCTACTCTATGCGGATTATGATTGGACCATATTTTTATGATTTGTAACATCACAACCTTGCCACATGTCTACTAGAGTTATGGGATGCTATTGCAACAAGGGGGATTTGGACCCTATTCATCCTCGTATGAGTACCTCAGTTATCATCACACCTTCACTTCTTAGAGCATGCTACTATGTCCCTCGATGAAGGAAAATTTTCTGGCAAACATAAGTTTTGAACAGTTCAGATGAACTTTTGCAACTCTTGAACTATTTCATGGAGAGCTCTAAGAAATTGGAGTCACTTTGGACTGCATAATTATAATCAAACATGCTATGGAAAACTTAATTAGTTGATATGATTGCTGAAGCAATTCCACATGTCACTCTGCACTCATTTTTGGATACATTTAAGAAAGTTTTCCCAAGATTCTAAACTTTGCAATTATTTGTTCATTAAAATATCTTTGTTAGCAACAATCAGAAGTAGCTAAGAATGTCCTTAAACTAGATCTTGTCCTGAGCTTATTTTAAGAACAAAAAAATTTCAGTTCCTATTTCTCAAAACTATAGTATTTGATCTTAACAGTAATGCTTAACAACTTGTGCTTTTTTCTTTTAATAAATAAAATGAGTATTCCATCTAAACTAGAGAATAAAAATGAGAATATATATATTTATATAGTAGAAGCAAAGTTAGAATGGCTACTGTTTCTACTGACGTAGACATGCCATATCCTTTAAAAAGTCCACTCCTCTACCTATTTCAAAGTCAGCTTTTGAAGTCTTTCAATGAGTGACAGCTTTACTAGAGCTAATGTGGAGTAAAAATAGTAGTTGATGATTAGCAAATTTTCACCCTTCAAAAGCACTCATGCAGATGAAATTTCAATGTAGAAAAAAAAAATCTTAGGTTTTCACTATACTACAAACTAATTAATTTAAGTTTTCACTATGCTCCAAAAGTTATTGTTAGGTAAGTTATTGTTAGGTGTTAGTCTATTAATTTAAGTTTCTGGTTGTATATGAGTATTTTGTTTTGGGTGCTTAAAATTGATGTACTTTTCTGTACGTCATTGTAAACAATTTTTCACACTTTTGTTCATCTAGGTTCTTCAAAAGGAACCAAAGTCATGCTAGAAGAAAGATGGAAGAGCAGTAAAGAAATTGGCTGGTCTTTTATACAGTTTGTAGAGTTTTTGCATAATGCAAAGAAAAACAAGTTTGATTTTCTAAATATGAATACTTAATATGAGAGTTTCCTGTGTAAAATTCTTAGCCAAATTTAGGAGTTTTGAAGGATTTATTTGCCTTGGGAAGATGTTGCAATGCTGGTTTTAGTTTGGTGCATTAGTTGAGTGGTGATTTTAGTTATGTGGTTTCTATTTTCAATGTAGGCAGTGGTATTCAAGATAAGCTTTGCAGCATGATCATTTATTTTTTCTCAATCCATCTTCCATGTGCTAGCCAAACATTGAAGTTTTAATTCAATATTCACCCTTCTCCTTTCAAACTAAGTTCTAACACTTCCTACACCAATCTCGAATTATCATGTCTAGCTTTAGGTCATTTACATACAGTCAACTTCTGTATCATTTTATTTAATGAAATATTAAAATATAGTTAAATTTTACTATAGACTTGGTTTTCCAGCACCTTTCACAAATGAGAGCCATTTGGTCACTATCAGATGGGCATCTTTGCTAATAATCACAGTTTTAGCAATGGGCAGGATTATCATAGCCCTCAGTTCAAGCACCACATGTCAATAAATATGATGTTGTCCACAATTTCCTATGTTCATTAAGCTTAACTAACTGTAGGGAAACAATAAAAATATATATTTATCATTGGATTTCAATTCATGAAGCTTAACATATTGAACAAAAAAATGCAAATCCAAACAGTAGCAGCTACCCCTTTATTTAAAAAAAATTTATCTTATATTACATAAAAACACTTTGCTCTCCCCTAATTCAGATGCAACACCTTACATTTATTACTTTTCTGCTTCTTTTATATTTCCATCTTGTGTCTCTCCAATTCCACCGTTTGCTTGTTTTTCATCCTTGTCGAAACGGGAGTTGTGTACAATTGTGTGACACAGATACCTATGTACAAAATATGCAATAAAGGTCTAAAAAATCAATCCTTTCCGATAGCCCAGAATTTTGATTCATAAGGTCCAGTTGGGATTGTTAGTACTGTGAACTAGCGTTCAATATGATAAAAGTTATAACTTTTAGGTCTTCTTTTCTTTCTGTTTTCCCATTTAACGAGAAATATTGGATAGAAAACAGTGCAAGATGACGATGAGAACCTTTTGGGTGATTCAGCTAGATAACCTGTGAAGGACTCTTATTAGCCCTTAAAGAAGTTTTTCTTTTCCTCCAGAGAAAAAATATGTGTGCTTTCATGTGTATTTCAGATTTACTCAGCGACAATCCTATTGAATCTTCATTACAACATAATCTTTAGATCTTGTTTACTTTTTTATTTAATTGGACAAAATGCTACAACAAAAGTTGTTACTTAAAATGAATAAAAGATTATTTGTATTATTCAAATTTATAAAAAAAAATCATATTATATAAATAGAATAATCGTATAGAAAGTCCAAAATGCATGCATAAAGCAAGAGCACTGTCATATATTAAAACAATAATTAATAACTTGAATATATTACCATATTATGGAATATAAAATATTGACATTAAGAATTAGGCTTCTATCATTTATAAATCAGACAAATGCTATAATGATTTTTTCATTATAATTGATTAAACTAATTTTATTGATTATAAATCAAATTGATTAAACAATTTACACTCTTGATTTTTTTTAATTTAATCTTATGAAAAAAAACACAAGTATTAAGATAGATCTCTTGTATTATTGTGATTAATGTTCCAAATTAGAATATTATATTTGATTTGGTTTGTGTTTCTTATATTATATATTGGTTTGAAAGAATAGTCTTTATAAAGCTTTATGTTGAGAACAAGAATACAAAATAAAAAATATATTTTGAATTTAAATAAATTTTATGAATTTATTTTTAATTATTGATATTTTTTTTACTTGAAATACTTTGATTTGGAAAATATGATGACATTTATATCAATTATATGCTTTGTATTTTTGTATTTTTCCTTTTTGGAATTTTATAGAAATGTAAAATAAACTTTTCTATAATTTGTAAATAAACATCATCTTTGTGTAAAAAAGTTATAAGATTATTTTAAAATGTTCATGGTTTCAAAATAAGCAAAACAACACTTCAAATATTCAGAAAAGTTCATAAAAATATAGTGCATTTGTACTTGCAGCCCTATAGATTGAATTGATTGCAAAATAAAAATACTATTGGTTACACAGAGTAAATTACAAAAGAATAGTATTGGCAAAGAAGTTCATTACAATGTTTTATTTTTTGATTTAAAACAGGCCAACATAGTAGTAATACATTAATTTGTTGCATACTTGAGGGCCACTTTTCTTGTTTGTTTGAGGTGTGATATAATGTGTTATTGTACTTTCTATGACATAACTTTGCTTTGTTCTTGTACATTTTTTTCATGACTTAACTATTTTTAAGTGTTAATATTTATAGTTATATAATGGCTTATTTACTTGTACTCATTATTAAATGTCAATGGAATTAATTAAATGTAAGATAGGCTTTTTTTCCCATAAGTTAGCTATTTTTTAAGTGTTAATATTTATAGTTATATAATGACTTATTTACTTGTACTCATTATTAAATGTCAGTGGAATTAATTAAATGTAAGATAGACTTTAGTGTATGTTTCTTAGGAATGTTTTTTACATATTGCTATTAGTTAACATTAGGTACAATCTCAAATTTATTTAATTTAGGAATAGAAAACCTTGGTCAACTTGATGGCATCATTGAGATATCTAGTAGTGACGGCTCATCCTGCACTCCACTTGGCTCACCTCCCTCTACCAATTGGGGTGGACCTTCCAAGTGTCGTTCAAGAGTTTGCATGGGATATCACCATCAACTGCTTTGATATTATGCAGAAAATACTACTTGTTCCATACATACATAATGTGCAGGAGAATGAAATATTATTAATGGAAACAACACTCGAAGAATTCCATAGAACTTGTGACACATTGGCTTCGTTTTACACTTTTTTGTGTGAAATGCATGTTGATGCTCACTACAAATAAGGCGTCGCTCCATACATCTAGCTTGCATTTCTGAACTATGTGAACAATGTTTGGAAATAATTTTGTTTCACATATGTGCATATGTCATCTACTTTTGTATTGTGTATATGAGTACTACCAACTATGTATGTTTTTGTATTTTTTTGGTGGAAGTTCCTACAATAAATGCTCTTTTCCTTGTGTTACAAACAAGGCAATTTTCTTTGCACTGAAATTGAATTTCAAAAGTCCTTTGCTACTATGTATTTTGTATCTAATCCATATCTATGTAAATTTTATGTGATATTCTAATAGCATTATGTACTCTATTAACTATGCATATGTTTGATTTGCACTTGTAGCTTTTTAGTTGGAAATTATTGATACTTTCCTTTTATTCTTCATTTTTACACTTTATGCTGTCAAGTGCCAACAATGTTTCATTCCCACAACTAATTCTCCAAAAAGGACTCAATCTTTTGTTTACACGTTCTCATTCTTTCTAATACAAATAGAAAAAAAAACAACTACTTTCTTTTATTGTAGCTATGCATGTGTTTTTTTTCCTATCTTAATACATATACACAAATAAAACATGTTAGAGTTTTCTATTAAAATGTATACATCTAATTTGTCAATCAATATTTGACACCTTTACACGTATAAGTTTTTTGTCGAATTTTCTAACCCTTATTTCCATTACAATCAAATTTAGATAAACCCATTATTCATTTTGAATTTCAAACTTTTTAACTCATAGAATGTCAATTACCTTGCATTGAAACTTGTCTTTCCTTTAAAAAATATTTGGACAATCTACCTTGCATCAAAACAATAATTAACTAAACCATTTGTTTGTTTTGCCGGTGACTTGTGCTCACTACCTTTTTTGTGCTTTCTTTTATACACAGGATCAAATTTGTTACAACCAAATAAATCCTTGTACAAACTACAATACAATCATTATCTATAGGTATGTTTTCCTTCTGTCAATTATCTTCAATCACCTTCATTCTATAAACTGTATTTGATGCTCCTACGTGTATTTAATCATTCTTATTGACAAGGATAATATAACCAAAGAACCTTTATGGTGCACATATCTCCTTTTTTTAATACTTAATCCATTTTATATATAAGGAAAATTGCATGCTCTATTTTGCTTCATGCTTTTACAAAAGAATCTAGCTTTCAATTTGTATATTTTTACTTATAAATCATACCCTACTTATCAACTCATTGGGTTTTATAGGGCTAATTCACCTCCTTTTAGCTATGTCTATCTCTTTGACACAAAATGTAATCACATTGATAAACACCGGCACCAAAGACATATATCCACATCTCCAAGTCTTCAATATTGCAATATTTGGCCATGGTGACGAACCAACCATTAGATGCTGATTAGATTTGTCTAATGGATTGCATTTTCAAAAATCAATCTTGCTAAGAAAGTATAACTATTTTTTAACTTCGAAGCTAATTCAAAAGGTTCTATTGCACAACTAACATAATACATCCGCCCTACTATTTGTAACTCAAGGTGAGCCAACCATTGCAATGCTATTCTCAAATTGAACATTTCCATCTCTATTTTTTACTATGCATTACTAAAAGTTCATTTTGCTTTAATTACATATAGGTTTATTGTAATCTCTAAATTGGAGATTGCATGCACACAACATAATGTCATTGGGCATCCCAACTTCCTCTTCAAAGAACTAGAGCAACCTATACATGAAACATTAGGGATTTCATTTGATTCATGCATAATTGTTGGTGAGAATAGCACATCCATGCAACCAACCCCCCAAAAAATGATGTTTGGGATACATGCATCTCTACGTAGGAAAAGTGATACCCCAACTATCACTCATATTTAAAGTTTGAATCCATTTCAGACAAGGTGGACAATAAAAGATCGTGTAATGATGAAAAAAGAAATCCACCAGTTCGACACAAAGAAAGGGAACGAGAAAGTTTTTAGCTTTGATATTGTAGATAGTGAGAACATTGAAGTGTGTGTCACTTGCTTTAATGAAGTTGTAGACCTCCATTTCAAAAATATTCACATTGGGTCTGTATATACAATCTCTGGTGGGACCATCAAAGTTGCTAATAAGTTTTACAATAAGTTGAATAGTCAAATGGAAATCACTTTGATGGATGATTCAAAGATCACTCTTTTTGATGATGACCACTCAATTCCAACACATCAATTTTCTTTCACACCCATTAATGAGATCTTGAATATAAATAACAATTCTTTAATTGTTGTAGTGGGAGTTGTTATATGTGTGTACCCTACTTCTACAATAAGAAGAAGAGATGGCATAGAGGTTTTTAGGAGGAGCCTCAAGTTGCTAGACATGTCTACCTTCACTATAAATGTGACTTTGTGGGGACGAACGACTCAAAAGGAAGGTGCACAACTCCATGAACTGTACTATACACAAAATTTGCATATGCTTGCTGTTAAAAATGGTTGTGTTACAAAATATAATGGTAAGGTTGTGAGCACTTTAGTTACCACCCAATTGTTTATTAACCCTAAAATCGAAGAAACAACACAACTATAGGCTTGGTTTGCGTAGGATGGAAATGGTGTTCTCACATCCACAACAAACCTTCTAGATGCACCTCTACTTACATGGAAGACAATTACCAACATTGAAGAAGAGTCTTTGGATACAACAAAACCCCTCCAATGCATTGTAAAAACAACAATAGTATTTATCAAATCAAATTCGTTCTGTTATCTAGCTTGCCCCATTAAGATTGAGGGGAAACAATGTAAGAAAAGAGCTCTACAAAGTGATGATGGAAAATGGTATTGTTCAAAGTGTGAAGCTACCTTTGAAGATTATGATTATAGATATGTTCTTCAAATTAAACTTCAAGATCACACAAGCACTCTATCGGTAATTGCTTTTGAAGAAGCAACAACTAAACTCATTGGCATGCCTGCGAAAGAACTATACATGTTGCAGTTCAAGCAAGATGCTACGAAAAATAGTGAAGAGGTTATTCACATTTTACTATTCAAACAATTTATCTTCACCCTGACAAGTAGAAATGAAACCTACAATAATGAATCACGATTGAAATCAACAGTCTTAGAAGTTGCTCCAATTGATTTCACAAATGAAAGCAATATTTTGTTAGATCAAATTGTTGACATGTGCAATGTTTACGAAAAGTAAACTAGCACAAGATTGTAATTGTCCACTGTTATTTTTTTTCCCTTGCTTGTTTGTGTTCTTTTTTGCACCAATGGCTATACGATTGAGAATTTGCCTTGTACAGGGTTTCAAGATCCCTTCAAAACTTGTTTTATATGTTTATTGTAAATAAAAAGCACAATGCACATGTAGTTTTCACAACTGGAACATTCACACTTTTAACATATTTCTTTCATACGTATATAGGTTTACATTTTTATTATATTGATCTAATATATAAGTCAAGCAAAATGGCTTTTGTAATTTTCACATTTTAATGGTGTTCCAATATGCACATTTTCTTCATTTGTATTTATTTTATCTTTCGTTTATATTCTAGATTATGGACTCCACTATGGAAGAATTAGAAAGCCAAACAACCACTTGAGTAAAACCAAAGCCTCGAAATCTCGTAAGAGAAGTTGCTTGTATTATGCTTGTCATAGAGAAGAAATAACTATTCATCGTAGCATGCAACGAACACAACACTTACTAGAAACACCAGATCAACCGATACCTGACCACACACAAGCTTCTACAAGTACACATATTCCCACTGAATCAATTAGTTCAAATCTAGCACATGGAAATGAAAAACAAAATGAAACACATCTCCCAACACAAATGTCTCGAAACACAAATTCAAATAACAAGGAAATGAGTTGGTCCGCCAACTTTATGGAGGCATCTAGAAAATTTTGCAAAAAGAATAGATGCATTGCCAAACTTACACACATGTTTTATATGTAAGGAATGGTATCCTGGTATGCATCTTTGTTTATCAAACAACAATCATACACGTAGAAGATGCATCTCAGAGAAAGGCATACATCATTTCTCTTTGAGTAATAATATGGATCCATGTGAACAACCACATGTAATGCACATTCTCACTCAAGTTGAAGAGATGCTAATTGCATGTGTCAATCCAATATTGCAAGTTACCCATGCTCATGGTGGACAATACAAATATAGTGGCCACACAATTAGCTTCCCACAAGATATCACAACAATAACTAAATCTTTTCCACATAAAATCAAAGACTTGGATTTATTAATTGTTCGAAGAACTCATACACATGGGAAGCATTATGATTGCTATGTTAGTAGAAGTCGCGTTCACAATGCACTGGCCTACAAAATACAATAAAACCCATATTACTAGGATGTTGAGATCAATGCTGATGCATTGTCCCTACTCCCTGATTGTACTACAAACATTTCAAAAATGTTTCATACAATTCAAAGCAACAATCAAGAGCCCACAACAAAAAACAATGAAGTTGCTAATAGTGAAGATGATCTAGAAAGTGGAACTGAATATTCAACATCATTTATGGTAAGCCTACCAAATAAATATCATGAGTTACAAATCATTAAGGAATCTTTATAGATAGAAAATGAGAATGATACCATCATTAATAGGCCCAACATAAGTTCAAATCCCATAAATGAGTACACTACCGAGGGGTTTTTCGACATGGCATTTCCCACACTTTTTCCAAATGGAAATGCACTACCTATGCAACCTCGAGCTAGGGAAGTGCAACTACATGAGTATGCCTTGCATCTTATGCGATATCATGGTAATAGATTTGGTCAATATCCACACTTTAGGTACTTCCTTCTAAATCTTATGATGAGGCATTGTAGCCAAGCAATTGCATAAATATTCATCAAAAGAAAATTCAAAGACAATATTCCTACAATTATTGAACACCTTCATGCCCACCTACAAAACCTACCAGATAAACAATTGGCTAAAGAACTGATGCATTTTGGCTCTGCCTTACGTGGGACACAGGCTTATTGGAACAAGTTTTGTGGTGATCTAATAAACATGATCAACCAAATAGGTTCCCCGATTTTGTTCTTCACACTAAGTGCAGTGGACACTAAGTGGCCTACATTGCATAAATTTTTTCCAACTGACAATACATCTACATTTGCCTCCAACAAGCATCATATAGACAATGTGATTAAAAACCCCCACACCACATCCCTTTATCTACATCAACGCTTCACAATCTTTCATGAAGAGGTGATTGAGAAACTCTTGCATGCAAAAAATTATTGGTATAGGTATGAATGGCAACATCAAGGCTTTGCACAGGTACATGGGTTCCTATGGCTAGAAAATGCATCAAACATGGATACCCTTGACTAGGGAGATAGTTTGCAAGTGGGTAAAGCAAAATAATTCTTTGATAACTATGTCATTGCATGGAACCCCCGCTCTAAATCTGAAGTGAGCAATATCATACATAGAACCCCAATGGATGATCCATGCCTACTAAACACATCTGAAATATTCTCTACTGATCCATCCATCGATTATGAAGAGTTAGTTAACCGTGTACAAAGACACACTAAATGCACAGAGCAAACATGCTGCGCAAAAAAGGGCATCATGTAGAATGCAAATACAAAGCTCCATGGAAAGAATGCAAGGAATCCACTTTATATCATGTGACGAATTTGGAAACAAATCTTACGAACCGTCGAGAAATGATGATAGGTTAAACATTCATAATCAAGATATGCTCTCTATATGGAGAGCTAATATAGATTGCCAACCCATCATCTCATGACTTCTTGTTCTCAAATACATTACCAAGTATGCATCTAAAGATGAAAGAAAATCATAAAGTTGTGTTGCCATGTTGGAAAGAATATCTTCAAATGAAAGATTGGAAGACCAAACATTGAAATCATATCAAAAGTTCATGGATGAGATTGTTGCTGAATGAGATATAGGAGCCCAAGAAACATGCCATATGCTACAAAAATTACCACTTGTTGTTTGCAATCACAATTTTATGTCGTTGAATGTAGGTCGAAAAGTGTTCCATCACCTAAAAAATGAGCGATGGTAGTGAGATACAATCTAACTATATACAATCCTACATGAATTGAACATATCACCTAGAAAATGTATCACTAATTGAATTTGCACGATCCTTCACATATGCTGCTTCTAGAAAATGATGCAAATGGATGAATAGAAAAGAACAAGCAATTGTGCAAGTGTTTCCGCATTTCCATACCATTCCAAAAGAAGACTCTAAAAAATTTGAAACCTTTTGTTGGAGTGAGTTGTTTTTGTATAAACATTTCCGACAAATAAATGAAGATATAGGCCTTACCAAAGAAGAAATCATCAAACATTGGAAGCAAATGAATACACAAAAATACAATCCATGGCATGTTAATCGCATCGAACAAACTGAAGATGTTCTTGAAGAAAAAAACTATTTCTGATGATAATATGGATCAACAAGAAATTGTAGAAATGAACGAATGGGAGTTGTTATCTCAATTGGGCCTCACTAATAATTTAAATCTGAATGAACTTGATATGTTGGTTGACGTGATTTTGATAACAATCACAAATGGGAAAATCATAACGTCCCAACAAATTTACATGATGTTGCCTTTCAATTTATACACACAAAAAAGATGTCCCAACAAGATTTGCATTCCCCTTCAAATATGTACCACTAGAACTATACATTATCACCCAACAACAACTAGCACTGACTATAATAACAAACCACTCAATGAAGAAACGATTTAACTAACTGTTACATATGGTCAAACAAGGAATTGCTGGTACTGGGAAATCCTATCTAATTCATTGCATAAGAAATGCACTGCAAACTTGCATACCAACAAGAGTAAACCCCCTCCTTGTTCTTACTCCAACATGAATTACAACATTTAATATACATGCCTCAACTATACATGCAACCCTCAAGATTCCAATTAGAGAAATGAAACCATTGCAAGGACAAACATTGACAACATTCTAGGAAGACATGAAAAATATACAATACATTCTCACTGATGAGATGAGCTTCATTGGGCCAAAAATTCTATTGAAAATTGATAGCAGGTTACGTGAAGCATTCCCCCATCAGCAACATACTTTCTTTGGTGGAATGTCTATAATTCTTGTATGAGACCTTGCACAACAACCACTTATTATGGATAAACCTATCTATGCATCACACACAATTGCAAGAAACCTATGGCACAAATTTAATATAGTTGTTACATTACAAACAATGTTTAGACATGAAGGTGATGATTCAATTCAAATATAATTTCGTCAAACATTACAAAACATTCACAATGCAAAACCGACAAAACATGCTTGGGACTTACTAATGACTCACACCAACAAGCAACTAACAAATAATGAACAAGAAGATTTTGACCAATTGATATACTTATTTGCTACAAATGAGCCGACAACATTACACAACAAAAAAATGTTGAAACTACTTAATGTGCCAATTGCACTTAGTTGTGTGGAAAATACACAATCTAAACTAGGTGTTGATCATAGTGACGATAAACTTCCCCAAGAGGTTTTACTAAGCAAATGTCAACGTGTTATGCCTACAACAAACCTATGGATCCAAGCTAGACTAGTAAATGGATAACTTGGACATGTCAAAGATATTGTATATCCCGATGGATCAAAACCACCTGCATTGCCTACATATGTTACAATCACATTTGATAACTATAGTGGTCCACAAATGAAAGACCCAAAAACTATACCAATACATCCAATAACCCAGGACAACCATAGACATATACCACTAGCCATGGCATGGGCTATCACTATACGTAAATTGCAAGGCCTTACACTAAATAAAGCCACTTTCAATATTGGTACAACTGAAAGACAAGGCCTTACATTTACAACAATTTCTAGAGTCAAATCCATAAATGGACTTCGTATAGAGCTCGCATTCTCTTTTGATTGCTACTCCAAAATGAAAAAAAATCCATACAACATTATTAGGAAGAAAGAAGAAGCTCGCCTGCACTTGCTCTAGCTACAACATGCTTAGGTATGTACAATTAATTACAAACTCTCTCAAAGTTATACATTTTTTTTAATCCCCTTTTTGAATAAAGTAACAATACTAAAACTAATTAATTACACATTTTGGCTTCTACAGGTTACTGATCGCTATTGGAGAATCTTCTACACGTGCTCACAAAAAATTTATTAGTCCTTGTTCAAGGAAATCTAATCAATATTGCCTTTCACTTCTTATACATTGCACGTCTTTAAAAAAGACAAATAGATGCTCTTATGTAAATTTGACTTATGCAAACTTGCTACAAATTGTTCAAAGGGAATTCGTTGTTTATAGAGAACAAATCCAAAAAAAGATTGTACCTACTTATACTGTACAATGCATATGTCTATGTAAACATATTTTAATACAACCACCCGCGTATTGAAACAATTCATTGATGCTTCTTCTTTAATTTCCTATCGATGTCTCCCTTGAACCCCCATTGGGTGCAAGTGCTAGTTATATATTTTCTCATCTTTTAGAGTTTAGTGGTGGAGAACATAAATTTTTTATGTGGAAAAGTAACATTATCACTTCTTAGAGCCTAATATTTGCATGGTAATATTATATTTTGCTTGTTCCCATTGGAGTTGAGCAATTTTGTGAAGGAAATTTTGTTAGGATTATGGGGTACAAAATATTTATTCTTGCGTTCAATTATAAAATCAAAATAAATATTTTTTGAGTTTGAGTGAGGTAGTATTTTTTTCTATACAATTTCTAATAGAATAGCTTGTGAGAAATCATATTTAATTTTTCTTTTTGTTATACAATTGTTGTAACAAGAGAATCAAAAGCATATTAGTAGTATGGGGAATTAATGGCAAAAGTAATGGTTATGTATTGCAATTTTTTTATGGAGTAAGGATTGGTAATTGAACTAAGCATAGATCTCTTGGTCAATTTTATACAAATTCATTTGGTCTTAGCATGTTTTAGGTATCAATTTTTATTTTAAATTTTAAAGTATTGAATAGTTCATTGTTCTATAAATTCGGAGAAGGTGTTTACAAGCTAAAGTTGCTCCTCATGATCTAGATATCTTCACAAATGGTTGATAACTTAAGGGTTGAGTGTTTCATCTTTGGGGTACATTTTCTAGTTGATTGACATATTCAATTAGTTTTTATTACAATAGTTGTAAGAGATTTATATTAATATCACATAGAATTTTATGACTATTTGTGCGTTTTTAAAGAATGTTTGGTTGTGTGAAGTTTTTTAAAATTTTGAATTATACTTAAGTAAAATTCTAGCTAGATTTAAGGGATCTTATATAATTATGAGTTTATGTTCTTAGTTGATTGTATATATATTTTCTCCTTACTTTAATGTTTAGTGTTAGTGCCCATGGCTCAAATCACTGTCTTCTTCTTCACCATTTAATTGAATTTTTAAATGATATATCCTCTATCCACCATTTTTGTAAATTATTTATAGTTTGTCTTACCAAGTCTACATAATTCAGTGCTATCTACCTTTGTTGAATTCTTTGAACATTTACATTTGTGAATCATCTTTAGAGACATACATCTCTTGGGTTTTCAAGTTACACATGAAGTATAAGATAAAACATGGATTTTTATTTAGGGATATGAATATGGTTTAACATATAAGTTTCATTGTAAAATGTTATTGATTTTTTATTCATAGATCTATGGTCTAACCAATAGGTAAAACAAGTATATAGGATATTTAGTTGTGATATTTTGGAGTATCCTTGTGTATATGGAATGAATAATTTGTGTGACCTTTTTAGTTTGATTATTTTACATAGATCTCTAGGAGAACCCTCCTTGGCCTAACTAAAGCCAAAAGGGTAGAAGAGGTATCTCACTCTTGTTAGTTGAACAAAACTACTCACAATATGAGCATGAACCTAACATTATTACTTATCTTGACATTATTTTCCTAGGCTAGTTACTAATGTTTACCTTCTATAATTACATAGTGTAGATTAAGGTGCCAACATAATGGTACCATCGCTAGGGTTTAATTTCAGTTCTTTACTATTTAATATCCCTATAATTTGAATTCTATTTTTTTATAGTATTTTGGATAATTTTTATATTGTGTTTAGTTGGCATCTTATACACTAGTACCAATAAAATAATATTGTTGATGTGGATGTGTGTTGTTAGTTTTGTTTGAGATTTGGGGGATGGTTTTTTTATTGTGCTTCATGTTTTCAAATTCTATGTTCTCACTATTAATTTGTTGGTAAATTAGGATGAAGAGTTTTACAATATTTATTTTTTATTTTTTAGAGCTAATTACATGTAGTTATTATTGAATTATATTGTATTTGTGATGATTATGAGTTTTCCAAGCAATCTTTGTTAAGAATCTACTTATAGGTTGAATCCAAATTATTTTTTTCTTTGAAGAATAATTTGCTTATTCAAGATTTTATTATCTTTACGAGGTGACAGATATTCAATTTTTTTTTTTAAAATCTACTATAAATCTTCATATACATGTATATGTTGTATCAAATCTATAATATATATATATATATATATATATATATATAAATAATCTATATTAAACTATTGTATATCTAAGAGATATTTAGATGAATATAATAGAAAGTATTATTGAATATTCTCTTATAAGCTAAAAGCTCCAATTCTAAAGGTGAAAAAACAACTCATATATAATTTATAAATTTTAGGATTTTATGAATGAGTAGATACATCTTACTCTTCATTTTTATAATATTAAGAATAAAACTATACGATATTTGAAAATTTAAGAGGGATACACATATCCATATATTTTTGTATAGTGAAAGAGAAACATGGAAAAAAATTAGTTCTTTTTATGTCAAGTATATGCATGTTTTCATGGTGTGATTTATATTTGGTTTTTATTAGATAAGTAGGGAAAGGTCCTGATCCCATACAACATATCAATACATAGTAGAAACAACCAAGAGAAACAGACCATCAAGACAACAATCAGTCACACAACAAAAACCATTAATGCTCTCAACAAAAATCAATCGTAAAGGATCAATGGACATGCAACATAGCAAAAACCATTAATGCTATCAACAAAAACTAGTCATAAAGGATCAATGGGCACACAAGCCATAAATAATTTATATTTGTTAAAAATAAGGGATAAAATATATTTAATAAGAAAGTAAGGTAAATTAAAATTAATGTCTTTGTGAAGTTCCTACCTTTCACCATGGATGACATCGATGGAGTAAAAATTTAAATAATTTCTATAATTTTGTTGCATCCTATAAATTATGCCTATTTTTTGAATCTATATGTTAAATATTGCATTCTACATGACCTCTTTGAATTTGTGGGGATATTAAAGCAATTGTAGGATACACAAGCATAAGAATGCATAACATCCAATTTCATAGAGATAAATATTAGGGTGAGTTTCTATTGGGAAGTATTATGTTAACTTCAAATTTGGCCTCAAGGGAGGTATTTTTTGTTTCAAGGTAATTAATTCTTATGCATGGTCTATCACAACCAAAATCGAGGGTTGTTCCATGCAAGTCTTACCAAATTTTGTGTCTTGGCATCTTTTCAAGATTATCAACAATAATGAAATATATCCATAACTTTTGTAATTTATTTCTCATTGGATATGATAAATCATTATAATAAAAAATCATCCAAATAGTTTACTAACAAGTTACATACATTTCTTCTATTTTGGGAATGTATATCTCTGTTGGGTCTCTTTAACTATTTTTTAGATGATCACTATAAGAGGTCAACTTCCTCTCACACCAACACACATCACAACCAAAGACATCATATATAAATTGATCTTCACAAATTTATTTTGGATTTACTACTATATTACCCTCTAATTCATTACATCTTGTGATTTTCTACTACCTCATTGGTATGAGAATTGATTTATTGAATAACAATACACAAATTAATATCTCACAAATAAAACAAAGATAAAAGGAAGTTAATATGATGACTGAAAAAGATAAAGATACATTCACAATTTCAATAAAACTGTATGAAGAAGACAATGGATGCACCAAATTTCTATCCCCATATAGACTCAATGAGGATATTGTTTGTGGTTAGATCAATATAATTCACCTCTCAATCCTCTTAATATTAAGATTAGTTTCAAATTTTGGTTATTAAGAGAAAAACAAACAATCATTTAAATTAGTGAAGTTAAAATGTCAATTAACTAAGTTGAAATTAGGTTATGATGATTAAATTCAAAACCATTTTGAGGAAACTGCCAACATAACCTCAAGGGGGTTTCATCCTCGCAACACATTCCATTTTTGACACAAATTTTAGTGGGTGTTTAATGCAAGTTACTCACTTTGTATTTTAAATTATTACATCTACACTCTATAAGTCATGTTAGATGTCCAAAAGCATGACATACAAATGTGTTTTAATGCTCGAACAATTTAATCAAGTGTAGTTTTAGTAATGATAAATCCTTTTGGTTAAGTAAATAAGATCTTTAGTTACAATAAAAAAAAGTGTTGGTTGTATTTCATGTCCACATGCATAAACATGAGCATGATAAAAGGGACCTAAATAATTAAATAATTAATTAGGTAAATACTCTTTGACCCTAACAAACACATCTTTTTATTATAATATTATTTAGTTTAAAACTAGTTTAGATATCTTAAATACATACATCTCAAAAATGTTATAAACTTAAAAAAAAAAGTGGTCTAAAGTGTAAAAATAATCATTTAATAATTTTTCTTGAAATTTTAACCAAGTATGATGATAATGGTAGTATTAACTTGGAATGGTATTTTGTATATTGGGATATTATGTCTTTGACTCACTATTTTACCATTAATCAATCCTATTATAGGATATTTTTCTATTTAAGGGTTCTCTTTTGTAGATTTATTAGTAAGATTTAATTTTTGACGAGAGTATTATTTGCATGAATAAACTAATAATTTTAAAACCAAGATTATGTAGTATAATATATAAATTACTCACATCTATAATAATTTGTATGAGAATAATTTTTTAATGAGTTTTAAGTATAAGGCTTAGTGTAATGTACTAATACTATCTTTCTTTGTGATACAACATCACTTATATTATTTGTTTGATTCATTTTTATTACCACTTGATAAATCTTCCATAGATAAACATAAACCTTAGATACTAAACAAGATATAATTTAGAGACCAATCACCACATAATGGCGTGTAGAGCTCTAAACATATAGTTTAAACATATGTAAAATATGTTTTCATTTTATCATGAATCCAAATAGCTCTTAGTCAATCAACAAAGCTAGCTAAACTTATATATGTACACAAATTAAAATAAAAAAGGAAAACAAGTATTATAGTGATATAAGATATGCACTTTTATCTTTTTTAAGGTTACCTATTGAAAATTATCTTTAAAATTTTAAGGAATACAATAATTAAATAAGGAAACACAATATACTATACATGATAGGTTCATATATACAAACATAATATTCTAGAATATTTTAGTGTCTTAAATTTTTTATTCTATATGTGATAAGCTCTCAAAAATATTAAATTTGTCCTTACAATTTAGGCCAAATAAGGAATAAAAATAATAACCATTATACCCCATATACCTATAGACCATAATACTTAACATGCGTATCTACTTGTATCAAAATAAATGTGTTGATAGATGAAAGATAACTAGACTTTAATTTATGGAGATGGCCCCACAGTGCAACGACAAGTTGCAAGTAGTAGTGAAACTACTGTCTAGTGTTCGAATCCCACCAGTGGATGATGGGACGAACACTCATTGATTTTTGGTGAAAAGAACAGAGAAAGGTGGATGGTGGATTGTGCTCAGAGGACGAAATAGGATCGGGCACTATTGCGAGGTCAAAATTGGAGGGAATGATGGAGAGGTGGAGTTGGCGGGAGGTGTTTAGATGAAGGAATGACATTGGATCCTGCAGGGAGGTTGGCAAGAATGTAGGTAGGTGTAGCGATGATAGACAAGGGATATGGTCAGTAATGGGTCAACGACTGTCGAAGATGACGGGCTTGATTGGCTGTAGGTGGTGTTAGGTTGAAGGAGTATTGACATAGGACAATGGTAGACATGAGGAATATCGATAGAGGAATGTCGAGGAGGTGCAAAGTGAAGGAGGAGGTGGAGAGGAGGAGGAAAGGAAAAGTGAGGAGGATTAGGGAGGATACGAAGAGGAGGAGAGGAATGGTGGGGATGAGGTCCCCCAAATGTGGCCTCATTGGTTCATAGCTCTAGTCAAAAGCGATCAGGGTGCTGCCCCTTAGTAGTGATTCATCGAACAAGAAAAAAACTAGACTTTAATTTACAAAATATTATACTATTTGAGGCTATGTATAAGTATTAATCATATGCCTTAAAAAATAGGCATGTGAAAATAGGAATGCATTTTTCACAATTACAATTATAAGAGAAATTTTATTCCTTTTCTCTCAAATACATCTTAAATAAATTATACTACTTTGCATATATTTAAAATTTACTATAGTTTTCCCACAAGACTATAAAATATTAATGGTAATGGTAGAGGTAAGGGCATAGTGATAATTGTTAGAGTAAAGGTTTTAACTTAATTATGTTGATTAAGTTACCTTTATTCCCTTCTTAAGATTTCACGTTAGTTTGCATAAAGTGACATTTAATAATTATATTAATTATTAAATGTTTTCCTATTAGGGCTTCTTTTAGGGTTTTTCCTATTAAGATTTTATTAGGGTTTGCATGATCTCCTTTTTATAAGGATTGATCCCATTGTATTTCATATCAATTCATTCTCTCATTCTCTCTGATATATACATTTTCAGTTTTCAGAGAACCCTTGCTTGTTTGTCTCCATCTCTTCTTTTGTGATAGGTTATTTGCATGTAGGTGATCTTCGGGGTTTTGTGAAGTTGTATTTTCTCAACTCCTACATGGTATCAGAGCTCCAGACCTGCTACTTCCTGTTCTTGTTTTGAAGATTTTTGGAGCTTCAAGGGTTTGGGGTTTGTTTTTATGATCCAGGGCATACCTGCAATTTTGAAGCATTTTCAGCTCAAACGGACTTTGCCATTGCATCTCTAGTGGTCCAAAACCCCTAAATCGACTGTTCATTTGTCCATTTTGGGGCAAATTGTTTTTTGCTGGTACGATCGTACGACTGTCCCCCTGTTTGGTAAGAAAAATTTTAGAATTTATTTTTTCCGCTTTTTTTTTTTTTCGTCAAAAAATTTTTCCTGCTAAAAAAATATTCGCAATTTTTTTTATTGTAAAATTTTTGATTTTTTTTATTAAAAAAATCATTAAAAAAATAAGCAATTAAAAAAAGCCTTTTTAAGGCATGCTTAGGCCTGCCGGCCCTGCGCAAGCGGGTACTCTCCCTGCGCAGGCTTTGTGCAAGTCCTTACCTGCGCAGGTCCGGACCTACGCAGGCCTCTGTAGGGTACCCGTGCCCACATAGGGTGCGGTGGGGGTGAGCCCACGTGCCTCCCCCACCACACATGAAATTTTTTTAATTTTTTTTTTTGTTAAAAAAAATTTATGTAATGTTTTTTTTTAAATAAGTCTAGTTATGCTTTTGCGGTGACGGCCATTTGGCCGTCAAATTTAAGCTCAGATTTTGCTGCGACGGCCGTATGACCGTCAAATTTAATCCAGCGCTAGCTTTTTTCCCCTTTGGAGCTGTTTTTTTCCAGAGGTCATAACTTGGGCATATGATATCATTTTTTCGCAAACAAGATATCATCGAAAAGCTGGTTTTGTCAACTTTCCAGTGGTGTGGGTCTCATCACCTTTTTCTTCTGTTGGTGCATTCTATAGCCAATTTTGTGGCTGTTCTTCTTGTATTTCCAGCTTTTGTCCTTTGAGGGCATTTTGAGCATCATTTGTAAGCAATATCTTTTATGTAAACGCACTGAGATAAAGTGCCACACTATTGTACATGCATCTTTTGGAGATTTTGCACATAAGGTTGTGCCATATTTTGTACTCGCACTATATTATAAAGTGCCATGAGGGGTTGTATAGTTTGCCTTTGTTTGCCATCACACCTTTGTCCGGTGAGTGTCCCTCCACGACGACAGTGGATCCATATGATTCCAACCTCATGCATGTGTGCTTTGTTTTGCACACCACTTTTTTAGTTACAGGTGCTTTCTTGTGCACTTTCAGATGTTGTATTTTTTTCTTCATGCACTACAGGGTGTTTCACATCATTTCAGTGGATCTGTCAGGCTCTCCCAGTTCAGCATTATGGGGGGGTTATTATACTGTTTGTGCTAATGCTTCATTGGTTTCTCCTTGGAAGGAATCATCCTATCTTCAGCGGAGGTTCTTCAACACCATAACAGTCATCTTTCGACAGTTCTTTACAACTTCTTTTGCTTCAGTGATGTTCTTTTCGGCTTTCTACATCTCTTTTTGGAGTAGAGCTTTTTCCCATGAGGTTTTCTCTATTTCTCCATTTTATAGAGATTTGGTTGTATTTGGGTACCTGATCTGGCCTAGTTGCTGGGACCCATGTTTGCCTTCTTGCATTGTAGTTACCTTTGTTTTTTTGCACATGTTTGTAGCTGCACTTTTGCTCATCTTAAGGGGGGGTGTTAGAGTAAAGGTTTTAACTTAATTATGTTGATTAAGTTACCTTTATTCCCTTCTTAAGATTTCACGTTAGTTTGCATAAAGTGACATTTAATAATTATATTAATTATTAAATGTTTTCCTATTAGGGCTTCTTTTAGGGTTTTATTAGGCTTTGCATGATCTCCTTTTTATAAGGATTGATCTTATTGTATTTTATATCAATTCATTCTCTCATTCTCTCTGATATATACATTTTCAGTTTTCAGAGAACCCTTGCTTGTTTGTCTCCATCTCTTCTTTTGTGACAGGTTATTTACATGCAGGTGATCTTCGGAGTTTTGTGAAGTTGTATTTTCTCAACTCCTACAATAATAAACTATGTGGATTTAATTATTTAATCAAAGTCATACCACATACCTCATCCTTATAATCTATGTGGTTCATATTAGGACTATCAAATTTTGGAGGAGTTGGTGTTTCTATTCAAGGCCTAGGGTTATTATTTTTCCCTTGGTGTTTGTCAGGCCCCAAGCCTCGGTAGGAACTTGAAAATTCCATGGATCTTGGACCATGGGTGGAACTTGGAACCTCAAGGTTCTAATTCTAGGTCCACACTCACTTTCTCTCTGACCAATGTTCCTCCCAGATCTTAGGCTCTTAGTGCCACTTGGAATTGAATCTCAAGGTTTTGGTTCTAAGTCCTCACTTGCTTCTATCCCTGATCTATTTTTCTTCCCTGGATCTTAGACCCTAAGTGAAATTCAGAATTGGGAACCTCAAGGTTCCAATTCTAGGTCCTCATCCACTCCTACTCCCCACTCTTGCTCCACACTTCCCTAGATATTGGACCCTTGATGGAACTTGGAATATGGAACCTCAAGGTTTTAGTTCCAGGTCCTCACTCATTCCCACTCCCTACTCAATTTTTCTTTCTTAGCTCCCACACTGTGGAAATTAGTGTTAAAAAAGATGTACACCTTACATAACATTGGATTAATTTAATTATGCAAAATAAATAGCTATTTATGGTGCATCTTAGGTGATGTTTTTAGCCACATTATATGCTTATTTGGGTCCACCTATAATACTCTATGTAACATTGGTTTGCATATTTAATATGGGTTTGAACATTGGGGAAATATTCAATATTGAGAAAACTTAGCACCAAAAAGTAAATGAAGGGGGAAATGGATTTGTAAGCTCATGGTATTAGTCACATGGTTTATATAATACCACTTGGTGGTTTTGTGCAGCCTTGTGTCTATAAAAGCATGCACATCTATAGTTGTGTAAGGTTGACTATTTTGGCAAAGCCTTGAGTGAGAGTATCTCTTGTAGGTTGTACATGTGGTGGTTTGAATAATGAAATGTGATGTGTGGTTACATGATTGTTCACATGGAGTGCATGTAGAGAGCTTGATGTTTCAAAGATATTCATAGAGACTTAAAAAATATATTATAATGATTTCATTGTTGAATGATACATGAGTTATGGATGCTTTTGGAGGCTAGGTTTTCCCTCTTGAGGGTTTTTCCAGGGTATATATTGTGTCATCTTTGATGGTATGTTGTCTATTATTTTGCATATGGAATCAAATACTTATTTGCATGATTTTATCTATTTGGATTATATGAAAATGGTCATAGATGGCTACAAATTTCCTTTCATTTGATATCAAAGACAAGGTTGTGTTTGTTATAATGTTTGTATGAGAAGATTTGGTGCATAGTTGAATCCATGGATTTGTTAGAAAATAATGAAGAAATTCACAAGGAGAGAGGGTTTTGCTCAAGTTGTTCTTAGATATTTGGGGTTTTGGGTTCGTAGATTTGTGGTTATTTTTTACAAATCTAGGGTTTGAAATCTAAGTTAAAAAGGGTTTTTTTTGTGTTCATCACGGGGGTTTTGTGAAAAAGTTTCATAGATGAACCCATAGGAAAAAATCCTCCAACCCTGGGGGTCATGTTTACAATACATATTTATGCTGTTACAATCATTTACCAACCTCTAACCAACCCACAACTATTTTTTAACAAATATTGAAAAAGTTGTCATTACAACAGTGACAACATTTGAGCAACTTTTACATATTTTGCCTACATTGGACCTAATGACCCAAAATGGTCCTAGATTGAATTAGAATGGTCTCAAATGACCTTATTTACATAAATCAAGCCAAAACAAAATAAAACCCAAAGTTTTCCAACATGAACCAAAGTGCATCAAGGTGCCCCTGCACCAAAGGTGACCATAGATTAGTAGAACCAACCCCATTGTTGAGGAAAGCCACTATTGACGTGTGATATAAACCAACCTCACTATAGAAGGGAACCCCTATAATTATTATAATAGATGTGATAAGATTGTGAGAAAGAGGAGTCTTTGTTGCTGCAATTATCCAAGATGCAAGAGTGTTTTGACAAAATTTCGCTAAGAGTGAGAAGTAAAGAGAAAATCCTCAAGAGAGATGCACATCTTCCAAAAAAAGTCATCCTTTCCCTTAGTGCAAAGGCAAGGATAACTATGCTAGATACTATTGTGTTTCTACCACGTAGAAAGTATGGTTGCTCACAATATTGTACCACCAAGAATGGCAATGAGGAAGCAAAGATACAAATGCCACATAGCGAGTAGCAACTTAATAGAAGGGAGTTGGAAGAACCTCATGAGAATATGATTATTAGATAGAATGAAGAAGATATAGGTAAAACTCAATACCACTTTTTATGTGAAGAAGAGACATATGTATTAAAAATGAAGGATTGATGACACTAGAGGTAAGAAGTTGTATTTTATCCTTCAAGGCCTTACATTCACTAGTGGAATGGTTAGACACTTGATGGTATGCACAAAAATAATGTGTTGCTTTATCTTATGTGTGGAACTTCTTATGTGTAGGAGGAGGAAGAGTAATCTAGTGGGATTTAAGAAGCCTCAACAAAATATGTTCTTGTTTAGATAAAGGATGAGGAGTAGGAAGCAACCCTTTCTATTATGAAGAAAAGTTTGACTTCTCACAAGAAGAAGACACAAGGGAAACAAATGATGGAGGAGGGGATGGAGACAAAGGAGAAGGCTTGTAACCTAAACCCATTATAAAAGAGTGTAGTGTCATCTCCAAAGGGACCTTAACTCCTTGTTCCATATTTCCAAGACCATTTCTTTTATATCCATTCTTAGAAATAATATTGAATCCTAAACAATAATGTGATTGCAACTCTTCAAAAGAGGGGAGCAACATTAAGGAAATTATAATTTTTGTTCACATTATGTTGCGGTACAAAAGAATAATCATCTTTGATAATGGGTGTGAATGATATTTTTAGGATGTCAAGGTGGATAGGGTCTAGTTTGTACTCCCCAACATAGGATTTTGTGAAGTTTAAGGATCCCTAATCATCACCTAGACATGCATTTAGTTTAGAAGAATAAATAGGAGTAGACTTAAGACTCTCTGCTTTGGGAGGATCTTCTTTAGGGCCATCTACCTCAAGAGTATCCTTTGTGACATGTACTACTGGAGTAGATCTCAATACACTAGAAGATAATGAAGGGATGAAATTCTTTAGTAGGTGCAATCAAATTTTGACCAACAACTATCATCTCACATAAGTGTACAACATCAAGGGAAACCTTGATTGTGATCACCTCATTATTACAAACAAAATTCATGAAATGATGTAAGGTAGAAGTAACTGCTCCCAAAGCATGAATTCATGGTCTTTCCAAGATAAGATTATATGGTAACAATTTTGCTATAACATATATAAGGGTGGGCACTATAATAAGTCCCAACCTTAAAGGAAAGATTATCGTGCCTAAGGCTCGTTGACCAATATTATCAAATCGACGAATATATAAGGAAGAAGCAACAAGAGAGGCTGAATCAACTTTAATTTTAGGCAATAAATCAATGCTACATACATTGAGTGTCGAACCTGTATCAACAAGAAAATTCCCAATGTCGATTTTATTAATGTAAAGTATTATCATCAAAGAATCTACTTGCTTTTGCACTTCATGAGGTGGGAGTTTATGTGGATGGAATGTGATATTCATCGAATCCGCACGAATATGATCTACCAATGCATTAACATCTATTAGCCTAGTAGAAGAAGGCAAAGGAATATTTTTCAAATATTCCTAAAGTATGTCTTGGTAGATCAAAGCAATCTGAAGCAAATCCCAAAGTGAAATATTGGTGGGAGTAAGACAAAGTTGCTTGATAAGATCATACTCACTCGGTTGCTTAGTTGTAGGTCTAGGTTCTTGAGGAGGGCTTGGGTGAGAAGATGGTAAAGAAGTAGTTTGATTGATATTCTATTGATTACTTCTAGTATTATAAGTATGGGCTATCACTCTATAAGAGGGAGCCTTAGATTGCATGAATTTCATGTAAAGATCTCGTGTATCACTTTCAACAAGAATCCCACAAATAGAATGAATCCTTTTAGGAGGACTAGTCAGAGTCACATAAATGACTGATCTCTCAGGCCTTTGGGGAGCAATAGTGACTACAATTACATTTACGGATTCATTATGACTTATAGATGAATTATTTGAAGAAATACACTCAACATTGATTTGTGGGGGATCATATGTGGGATGTGATTCTTCATTCAAAAATGCATCATCTTTGGAAGAGAGTGCATTAGAATAAAGAGGGGTAAAGATTTGCTAAGGAAAGCATCAATAATTTTATCCTCTTGCACCAAAATATCCTTACAAATTATAGAAGAAATTTCAGGAGAGGGGTCAACAAAGACTAATAATAAAGGAGAAAAGAACTCACTTTTGTACACTTTAATAGATTTTTTTGAAGTTTCTTAACAAAATAGGAAAGGGATAGAAAGAAGAAAAATAGAAATATTATTTTGAAATAGAGATATAGACAAGTTGGTTGAAGGCGAACGTATATCCCTTTTGATAGTATGGAATGGGGTTTTGGGCAACGACCCGAAATTTTTTATTTTAGAAGGGAAAATATTTGATTTGTCCTTTTTTTGTTTATGTATCAAGCCTACTTGCAAAAATAGTAAAGAATGCTTTGAATGATAAAAAGAAAAAGATTGCCAATGTTAGGTTTAGCACAAAGTGGTGAACCACAACAATGTAGAAGTAGTGTTCACATCAGATTTACCAAAATGTAGAGGAGGAAATTTTCTACCCTTAAGATGAGGAGGCCTCAAAGATAAAATAGCCCTCAACTACCTCAAAGATCAAAGCTTAGATGATGGGATAAAATGATAGTCTAATTATTTATGTTTTATATAGAATTAAAATGTGAGATTTCCAAAAATAGAAAGAATAGGTCACAAAGGTCTTTTGGACAATTTGGCAAGCCCTCGGTCAAGGATGAAAACGCGGTGCATGGGCGTCCCCGCATTGCATTGGCATCTCATATGGACTG
Organism: Sequoiadendron giganteum; assembly: GCA_007115665.2. Lineage (NCBI taxonomy): Eukaryota > Viridiplantae > Streptophyta > Pinopsida > Cupressales > Cupressaceae > Sequoiadendron > Sequoiadendron giganteum. Next base: position 402,453,520 of record CM021102.1, on the reverse strand, counting down.
AAAATCGAGGATGTCACAAAAAAGCGACTAAGTACCTACTGACAGTTCTGATAACTAAACTCTCAAAATGCAAGAAAATGACATAAATGAAAGCAGACTAACTAAATATCAAAATACAATTGTTTCTCTATAACACATACACAATTTGAATCTTACAAAAACACGAATATCTTAATTCACCTATTGCTTTTTATGTTCAATTCTCTAGCCTTTACATGATTTTGCATTTTTTAAACACAAAAACATGTAAATTATATTTACTCTCTTGCAAATTATTTATTTAATCAATTTAAAAGTTAGCTAGACCTATTTCATAGATATTCTTAAATAATTTATTTTCTAAGGTAAAACAATATCTATGATTTTTTTAACACAAAAAAACTTCAAAATGTCTTAAAATTGATTGTAAATCTAATCGATATTTTTTAAATACCCTTTACAAAATTATTTCCTTATGTAAGTGCAATCAATAACATCTTTTCATCAAACTTTTTAGGATGTCTCTCCTTGCATCAAAACAATTATAATAAATTATAATACATCAAATAATATTTGTATGCTAAAACTTAAACCATATACAAAATCCTTACAAATGATCACATTTAAAAAATCAAATCTAGAAAAAAGAAATTTGGTATTGTCTATGGCATGTTTGGTAACCTAACAAGGCTAAATGAAATGTAAGATTTTTTACAAATGTTTCAATGCAAACCAATTTCCTTATGCAAGTTCAACCAACATGCAATGAAAAAATGTTTTCAATGCACTTAAAAACTTTCATTCCCTTATGCAAGAAAAATCAATTTATAAAGATATTTTTTAAAAATTTATTTTAAGTTTAGAGATTTCTTGAACCAACATAATTATAAATATTTTTTTAATAAATTATATGTTTTTATGTAATTCAATATTAAAACTTATTCAAATTTAAATATAAATCAACATTAAATCTTATAATGTAGGCAAAATCCCTAAAAATAATTGAATTGCAAGAAAGATATTCAAGAATTTTTTTTTAATCGTCGTTGTCCTATTTAAAGTTTTAAAACTTCTACAAATGTAACGAAAATATTATGTTCAACTCTAGTGGTTTTAATAGAAAATACATTAATTACAGTTACTTATAAAGCATTGATTCTTCTGAAACATTCCTAATAAAATATGGTCAATGGAAATATTGGATATGTTTACACTTTGATTCATGAAACATGAGTCAATGAGTTTGACTCGTAAAACTACACAGTTGAATCTTGATAGCAATATCACAATTTGACATGTGTTGTGGAAAATACCTCCTACTTATCATTTATTATGTTTTATTCATATGCTTACATCCTTAGATCTAACTAACAACATTCTAATAATATTGGTTTGTGGGCAGTTATTTGGTGGTTGTGAGAGTGGTTGCACATCCTTATCCTTTATATGTACATTAAATGTATGGTTTGATAATTGAAGGAATGAAGTTGATATTACCATAAATGTGAAATGCTCATTTTTCATTATTTTTTCTCCATTAATCCTCTATGTATGTTTTATTAGAAGATTGATTTGAAACTATGTGCTTGAATCCCAATAAATCAACGTGTAATATTATATTATCTACAAAAGACCTTAACAAGCGAACAAAAGTTATTTTGCATTAAGAGGCAATTATGAGTATACGAAAATAACATATCTTGAAATTTTTGAAATTAAACAAAACGAAGGTACAAATAATAATAAAAATTAAAATGTTACTGTCCTTGTGCCAGTATCTTCATGGACATCATCGATCGTATTGAATCTAAAGCTTGGAAACGTAGTTGTTATATTCCTACAAGATATAACGTATATCACCAAATCAGCAAACGTCTGAAACTTAGAAAATGTGCTCAGTCCAATTTGAGTATTAATAGACAATTGATCTGATAAGAATTAGAGACTAAGAACGTGGAAATAATTAGTATGATAATACCTAAAATTTGCAACCCCAAAGCTTGTAAAAGAAGTTCCACAAAACGAAACAACTAAAGAAGTTCCATCAACCCAAACAAGACCGCCTTTTAAAATTCCATAAGGGGATTGTGTTTGTATTTATCATATGTATAGTTTAATAAGGTCTAAATACCCTATCCCATTGCCACCTCTATCAAGTGCATGTCTTCACCATCACACCCACTTATGGGGTTCTTGGAAAAATGAAATAGGAACAAATATAATTTCATGATATAGAGAGATCTTCTAAAGGTTACTTGGTCACAAATCCAACCAATTAAATAATTTCACCTAATTTTAAGCCCCTCCCAAGTTTTGATGTAATTGTGCATCTAGCAATATTGAGGATCACCTTCATCAAGAGAAGTGACTCAAAATGGGATATAAAAATCCATGAGATTTTTCTTTTCAATTCTCCATTTTTTAATGGTAAAAATGTATCTAAGATCAAGGACCCTAGACCTCAAAAAAAAAGAAAAAGTAAAAAATCAGTTCAAAGGATCAAAAATCCCATTAGAAACCATAATACGAATGTCTATTAGCAGGCCAACTAAAAATCCAGCATGATCTGAAATTATTGCAACTTCAACATGAAACACTTAAGGTGCCTATATGTCTATATATAATTTTGATCCAACCATCTTCCAACTTTATTTATATTTAAATGAGAGCATCTAGTTTTGAGTATGAGGATAATGATGGTGAGATTCAACTTCTGCAACTTCCAAATTGAACTTCTTGATGAAATTGTTTATGGATACGGATTCCATAAACCAACACAGACCACACCCATATGAAATTTAGTAACTATCTAAAAAAGAAAAGAACATGATAATAATCTCATGAGAGCTTTTCATTATCTCTACGACATATCAATATGGGAACACAACAGAGAAGAAGCACAATTTGGAAAAATCATGTAATAATTTTTTTTTAATGAGAACACTCCAATTATTTAAACTGCTAAACATGCTTAAATAGCTGCATGGGAACAGGGATAAAACAGAAAAAGACCACAAAATGCTAGGGAATAGACCAAGAGATCATATGATCTCTGAGATTGGTGGACCAAAGAGAACAAAGAAGATTGTGGGAAGCGACTGAAGAGTATTCATTAGCACAATTTCAAAGCTGAAGTAGGAGTCAAAATCAGAGTAGAAGTCGGAGTTAAAGCATAGGTCGAATCCATAGTCAGAAACAAAGACATTGGAAAATTCAATCATATAATGGCCTATAATATACAGTGGAAGAATGGGTTGAGGTTATCATACATCTCCTTCCTAAAGAAGGGTGCATTCATGATCTCACAAACCAAGTTTAGTTGGAGGAACCAATAGAGCTTCTTCTATACAAGGAGAGAGAGTCTAAGGACCTCTTCATACATAAATTGGGGGAAGCATACAGAAGCAATCTTTGTGGTATCAAATAAATGCTGATCAAAGAAGAAAACTGAGCCAAAAACACCAAAGCAAAGGATTGGAGTGGGGAAAAGGGACCCTGAGGGTGATACTACTATATGGACCACCAGAGTGTCTAGAAGGGTCGAAGATTCTAATAATTTAATTCACATTAGAGCTTCCTAAGAATAAGGTTCTAGTCATTAAATTTGCATCAAGGATCAGCAATGACTACACTAGCTAGCCTGAGTACAGAAAGGCAGAAGCTACCTAAGTTCATGGGAGATGGATCTGAAGATCCAATGAGGCACTACAAAACTTTTGAAACCATGTGAACAACAGATGAGCAGAATGATAAATCTTATTGGCTACAACATTCTCATCCACCTTCAGAGGAGTGGCAATTGATTGGTTGGCATACGGCAAATTCATCACCAGCAAGAAAATTCACTGTAGGGAAAGAAAAATTAACGACATTAATATTTTTAATAAAATCAAAGTTTTCAAAATATATATTAAAAAATATTAATGTGATTAATTTTCTACCATGGTGAATTGCTGGCGATGAATTTTACTTGGTGGTGAATTTTCTATGATGGATTGCTGACCGTGAATTTTGCTAGAGCCGACTGGTTCACAAAGATTAGTTCAACTAGTTGAAGTACAAGGGAAAAGTTAAGGAAAACCCTCAAGGAAGAATTTAGATTTCTCCAAAATGATAATAAAAAGCATGAGACTATGAGAGCTTACATTGTAGGCTCAACAAATTATTGATAAAAATACTAAAATTTGAGAAAAAGAATTAATTGACAAATTGAAAAAACAAAGGTTTATTGAAGGTCTCATTCCTTTGTTAAGGAAAAAAATAAAAATAATAACACTTTCGTCATGTGTAGAAATGTAGAACAGAGCTATCAATATAGAAAGCGAGGATAAGATGTCTTCACACTCTAAGAGAAAAACTGGTGAAGATGGTGACTTGGATGCAAGCAGTGATAGTAAACTACTCAAACTAACGTGCAAGTACTCCAAGAGAGACTTGTTGAAGCATGAGCTGAAGGAGAGCATACCATGACAAAAGAACATCACTACTCCAACAAACGTGCAACTACTCCAAGCAACAGACTAGAGTCAAACAAAAAAATTGAAGACAAGTACTTAGACCATAGCAGCAAAAATATTTTTTGGGGAAAAAACAGCAAACCAGAAGATTCATATTTTTCGAAAATTTAGATTTTAATCAAAGAAAAAATCAATTTCAAAAAACATAGAAAAATACAAAAAATGTGTTGTTTTCTAAATTTAGAGGCATTCTATTAGTATATAGATATAGATATCAAATAAAAAATAGTTTATCCATGCATTGTAAAATATAGATTTTTTCATTTTTATTCATATTGTTGATTACATTGCATTGCACAATAACTACTCCATAAATGCATAAATGATAACTAGATACTAATGGTTTTGACACTTTCAATTATAATCTACTTTGTAAGATGCATTAAGAGGAAGATAAAGATCAATTCTTATAAAATGTGAGACTTAGCCTTATGTCTTCAATTGCTATGGATGAGTTGTTATTTTGCCGCATTAACAAGGTGCATTAGGATTAGTCTATATAAGAATTGTCAACACTAGGTGTTAAGTAGAAATTAGAGTTATGGTCTATTCCATATCCACTAGTGGTTAATGTTGTGGAAGATTGAATGCTGATTAATGCACACCATGTAGTAATATTTTTAGCTGGCGCAACAACCTTTTTATATTCCTTTATGATAGGTTTAATAGTTTTATTAATAGAGTTGCTTAGATATGGTTATGGATACAACTATTTTTTTAAACACCCTAATGCAGATACAACCGGATATGACAATCATATATATAATTAAATATTATATAATATTAATATAATAAGATCAAATAAATGCAAATTAAAAATATTAAAACAAAGTAAATATTATGCAAAGGGAAGGAATTAACTATTTGTGACATTACAACAATGGTAAGCTATTCATTCTCATATAGAAGGGATGAACAAGGCATTATCAAAATAATTGATATCCACCTTTCACAACTCATCATCATAATCAAGGTAATCATCTCCATGCATTTGAGAAATTCATCTTGGATGAAAAGAATATGATAGTTGTGTTATTACTTATTTGTTGGAATTTTTCTGGTGTGTTCACCTTTTATAACAATTGAAAGTAAACAAGCTAACTTACTTTTCCTTCAATCAAACAAAAGAAAATACATGCAAAACCCTAGTTAGATAGAAAAATGTGTGTAAAACCCTAGTTGGACCAAAAAATGTGTATAAAACCCTACCCGGATGAAAAAATTGTAGGTCAAGGTCAAAATTGGAAAAAATGTTAAAAATTGTTAGAACCTATCTTTACATATGATTTCAAAGTTTTTATCACAATCTTTTTGGGATTATGTAGGGAAAAATCAATAAAAGAACATTGACTGAGATTTATTCAAAAAAATTGCAATTTTTTAGGGGGTGAAGTTGCAAAACAAAACGATTCACTATTAACCACAAATTTTTCATGATTTCTACTTCTATGCTATATACCATTGTATCAGTCAAGGTGGTAGGCTTACCGCAAAGCATTCTAGAACATAAAGATGCAATTTCCACCACACCAAAGAAGATTGGCAAGATATAACATGAAATGGCCCACATGGCATTCAAAGGAGAAAATGAAAATCCAATAGTGTAACCGAGCCATTATATGTGGACTAGGTGATTGATCCCATGTTATTGATGGTCAATATGGCAAAGAAACCAAAGATGATGCATATGGAAATAATTGGGGAGAATCTCACCAATACAATCATTGAACATGGATCTAGTATAAATGAACTTCCTAAAGACAAAGAAATCTAACTAAACTGACAATTTGACCCCCAACTTTTCAACTCGTAGGAGTGAAACAACAAGGAAACAAAGTACTCAGAGTTCTTATGGTGCAAAAGGTAAGAATTAAAACTCAATCATTTTTATTAAATTTTGTGATCATCTCATTATATAAGAAAGCATGTGATGCACTATTGGTTTGTGGATGGCTGATAGCAACCAAAGCCATTCATAATTGGAAAAAGAGTACTCTCTATAGAAAATAAGGGTCAAAAGCATATCATATATCTACAAAAATAGGTAGTGAGTGAAGGAGTCACTTTATCAAAAGGCTCATAAAATTCTAACTCTAATGAGGAATGCTTAGTAGATGGGAACTGAGGCACTATAGAGCGAAATGGGAAGGATTTCTAGACTTACAATGTTGCTCCAAAGGTAAAACCAAATCTCTCAAAGGTCTTTTCCATTCACAAATGGAAGATTATGAGTTGTTTTAGCTCAATTGCAATTTTGTGGAGATAATGGAAATTGAAGGAGAAGAAAAGAAAAAAAGGGATGACTATGGAAGACCTATGGTGCCATCAACCAAGCATATTTTTTATCCTTAAGAATACACTAAGTAAAAGGTGAGTAATGCCAAGTTAAATTAGTAAACAACCAACCAATTTAGTAGCATAAGGATATAAACAATAAGGAGCCTCTTATGGTAAAGGTAAATTTGGGACTAGAAGAAAATCCCCTTAAGTAGATTCAAGACTTTTGTAGCATAATTAAGATTGTCTTTTTTTGTATACTCTGTGTATAATAACCAGTTGTTCATTTGACCCATTACCATCATAACATAATCAGTACTAGAACAAGACTCCTATGTCCTAAATGAAGTGAATTGTACTCCATAGTTGAAGACAATTTGTGTGTGTTGTATTGTAGGTAGTCCAAAAATGAAAATGAACCATATAGGTGGTGAGGGAAACAACAAAAATGGTAGAAAACTGCATGATTATTTGGTTAACATGTTGATTGCCATTCAAGCTAAGCTTAACGCCATTAATATCACATATAGGTGAGAAATGATTGTGGTTGTGGATGCTATTGATGATAAGTGAGAAAATTGAGAGTTGTGCGAAGATGGTGTGTTGAGATTGGAGGAAGCACTATTTGACAAAGAGAATTTTTCTTTAAATTTGATGAAGGGAAGGAACAAATTGAGGTTTGATCTCCCAAGTTACTAAGGAAGCTTAAATTCACAAGATTTTTTGGGTTGGCTCATTGAGATGGAAAATTATTGTTAGTTTAAATCCATAGATGATCCAAAGTGTATGAAGTATGCCACCACAAAGTTGAAAAGGCATGCTACCTTGTGGCGGGGTTCTCTTTAGAAAGACTACATACAGAGGGGAAAGTATAATATCATCAATTGGGATTGATTAATCACCAAGTTGAAAGGAAAGTTCATATCAGTCATTTATTTGTTGGATTTTTTTAGAGAACTCTAGAATTTGAGCCAATGGGAGACCACAATGAAGGAATACATGAAGGAGCTCTATCACCAATGGGAGACCACAAAGAAGGAATAAATGGAGGAGTTTTATCAACTTGGTATTCATGTTGATCATGTGGAGGACAAAATAAAGATCTCAAGTTATGTTAATGGTTTATGTGCTTTCATTCAAGATGAGATTTGTTTGATATAGTTTGGTATGTAGTGTTACACATAGCTCAAAAGTTGAGCAAACCTTCAAGAAAGGTGGATGAAGACAAAGCAGAGGAAGTGGAAAAGGCTTCAATAGAGCTTGTTTCAACGTGGTTAACTAGATTACCAAGTGTTTGAATGTCCAATCATCATGCAAGAAGGTCAGATATACAAATTCATACATGTTACACAAGGAGAAGAAAGCGTGTTGGGAAGTGATGTAGAAAGTGTTGCTTCAAAGGCTATGTAGAATTTGATGACATGAAAAGTTCTACTTAAACTTGTACTTAATGATCAAGAACTACGGTTGAGGAAGAGTATCTTTTGCACTAAGTGTAAGTCAAGAGGAAAGTGTTGTATGATGATAATTGATCGAGGCAACACAAAAGAACTTAGTGTCCATAAAATGGTTCAAAAGCCAGGGTTGAAAACTATTGTGCACCCCATATACAAACTCTATTGGTTATAAAGAGGAGAATAGCTCATGGTGAGAGAGTAGTGCCAAGTTGCATTTCACATTGGGGAATACACAAATGGGGTATGGTACAATAAGTTACCATGTGTTGGCACCTACCCCAAGATGCAAAATTTTATGTCATGTTCTGCCTCTTCCTCTCACCCCCTATTTTGATAGCCAATCCATGACAACTTGTGTTAGGGTTCCTTCTTTTGGTTCTAAGCAATGATCCTAATGTTAGTTCAGTTATTAGTTATTACAAATATCCTTGCTTGATTATGGCTCTTTATGCTTTTTCTTGAACATTTAGATGATGACCACTCAAGTGATGTTATTAGATTGCCCTTCTTCTCTCAAGGTTTATGATGTTGGTCTCAATGATCGTGCTTCCGGTTTAATTAAACTAACTATTGAAAGTGGGCATGCACACATGATTACCTTGAGAGTGAATCTCCTAGCTGAAGTATGATCCCTTGCACAATGCTTGCAGTACTTGCATAAATCAAGGTAGAGAATGGAGAATGTATATAGAATCTTGCGCTATTAACAAGATCACAGCCAAGAGCGGGTTTCCATTGCTGCACATGGATGACCTAATGGATCGTCTTGAGGGTGCAAAATACTTTTCAAAATTGATCTCAAGAGTAGATATCATTAAATTAGACTGAGGAAACAAGTGGAAGATTACATTTAGAACAAAATCAGGCTTGTATGAATAGTTGGTAATGCCATTTGGGTTGACCAATGCAGTGAGCACCTTCATGAGGTTGGTGAATGGAGTTGTGAAGCCATTTTAAAGAAAATTTGTGATCACATATTTGGATGACATTTTTATGTTTAACAAGACAAGAGAGGATTATCTTGTGCATCTATAGCAAATCTTCGCGCACCTAAGTGAAAAGTTGCATGTGAACCTAAAAATGCGCAGTTTCATGAAGGAAGCAATATACTTGAGATTTGTCATATCTCAAGATAAAAGTGCATATGGACCTAGAGGAAGTCCGTATGATTGTTGAGTGGTAAATATTGAAGAGTGCAATGGAAGTTTGAAGTTTCCATTCATTGGCGAGCTTCTATATCTATGCACCCTTGATGCACTACATGTAGATGGGAGGGTTTGAGTGGATGGTTACTACTGCCAAGAGTTTTGAACTCTTGAAGAAGGTGATAGAGGAGCCAATTTTGCACTCCCAAAATTTTCAAAAATATTTCAAGTTGATTGCAATGCCAACGAGAAAGTAATTGGCATATTCATGAGCCAAGATGGAAGACCAATTGTGTACTTTAGCGAGGAATTGAACGAGGCTTGGAAGAAATACTTAGTGTATGACCAAAAGTGCTAAACCATTGTTCAAGAGTTGTGCAAGTGGAGACATTACTTGTTGCCGTAGGAGTTCATGTTGTACATTGACCACCAAGCACTAAGATTCACCAAAAGTTTGGCAAAGCTAAGCCAAAGATGCATGAGGCGTATTTACAGGGTTACTCTTTTTGTGGTGAAGCATGGAGCTTGTTGATGCTTAGGAGGTAGTGATTGTTGTCCATGATGAATTTAGAACTAGTGGGAATTGATTCAAAAATGTTGTCCAGTTATTCAAACCAAGCTCTCACAGTGTTGGAAATATTAATTGCCTCTGAGCCAGCCGTTCCCTCACCTACCTGTCAGGAGCAGTCTTTGCCAGTTTTGGGGAACCTCCTTGCAGCTCCTGACAACTCCAAAATTTATTAAGGTAGCTAATTTTGAACTCAACATTTATTGACGTAGGTGATTTAGAAATTCAGGAGGGAATGTTGTTTTAGGCAAAAATGATTGAAGGCAGATTGGTCAGTTAGTCAGAAGAAGTCAGTTGGGAAAAAGTTGAGAGAAGAAGTCCAAGAAGAAGATAGAGAAGAAGATTGCAGCAACAGACTATGAGAAGAACATTCTTTGTGAACTCCCAGTAGCTTCTGAATAGCAACAACTGTTTGTTATTTTGTAAGAGTAGTGATTGCTCCTGATCACTACAAGTCTAGTTGAGCAGCTTCTGATTGCTCCCAGAAAGTTGTAGTAGCTTTGTTTTAGTTTGTTTTCTGTTTTGTTTATTTTCAGTTGTTTAAATCAAATGAAGATGTTGCATGTCTCCTTCTATTTCCGCATTTGAGATTTGGGTATTTCTAGCTTGACTGGAAAACATAGCAGCAGCTCTGTGTTATGCATTTGTGTTTGTTTCTCTAATCTTTTACATGGTATCAGAGCTATAGGCCCCATTTCCTTGTGAGTTTGGGCACTTGTATTTTCTGGGTGTTGAGTTTTTTGTTGTAGGAGACATGGCTGAAGATGAAGCAAGGAGTTGGCAGCAACCACAGTCTTTTAATGGACAAAACTATGACATTTGGGCCAAGAAGATGAAGACCATCGCAAATGATTTGTGGGATTTTCTCTTAAATGGGTTCGTAGATATCACTGACCCAGCTGCATTTGCAGCTCTCACAAACAACTAGAAGACCTAGCTGAAGGAGCAGAGGAAGAAGGATGTAAAAGTTTTGAGCCTAATCAAAGCAGCCTTGACAAAGGCCATTTTTCCCAGAATAGTAGCAGTTGAGTATGCAAAAGAAGCTTGGGAGATCCTTCAAACTGGATACCAAGGGACTGATAAAGTCAGATCTGTAAAGCTCCAGCTACTTCGAAGAGAGTTCAAAGTTATTGAGATGAAAAAAAGTGAGTCTATTGTAGAATTTCAAACAAGGTTCACCGGTTTGTTGAACCAGCTGAGAGCAAATGGAGATGTGTTAGAGGAGGTGAAGATTGTTGAAAAACTTCTTCGATGTCTACCCACGAGGTATGATCCTCTTGTCATTGCTATTGAAGCAACAACAGACCTTTCTACTTTGACAGTAGATGAGTTAATGGGTTCTCTCCATACCCATGAGCAACATTTAAAAAGATTTGCTACTACCTCCCATGAGCAAGCTTTCAAAGATCTGTCGAATGCAAGAGGTAGAGGGAGAGGTAGAAATGGCTCCCGAAGAGGTAGAGCCAGATCCAGTCAAGGAAATGCTGGTGGAGAAAGCTTGAGATGAGCAAGCAACCAAGAGGGAGCAAGAAACTCTCAAAAAAACTCCTGAAGAGGCACAAAGAACAACAGTTCGAGTGGGAGAAGTGACAAGAGCAACATCGAGTGCTACTACTGTCACAAGTTTGGACATTATGCAAATGAGTGCTGGAAGAAGCACAAAAATCAGCAAAGATAGAATGCAAATGTTGCTGATTCAAATGTGGCTGAAGGCAATTAGTCCACAACCTTCATCATGTGCAATGTTGGTGAAGAAGGCAGCCCCGAAGTTTGGTACTTGGACAACGGTTGCAGCAACCACATGAGTGGTAATGAAAGTCTTTTCTCTTTCATTGACAAAAATATTAAATAAGAAATTAGAATGGGAAACAATGGTGTAGTTCCTGTGAAGGGAAAATGATCTATCATGATCCGCACCAAGCAAGGTGAGAAGAAGGAGGTCCAGAATGTGTTCTTTGCACCAGGGTTAAAGCATAACCTCATAAGTGTAGGACAACTGATCCAGAATGGATACAAAGTGCTGATGGAGAAGGGAAAGTGTGTCATTTATGACAAGAATGAGAGGACAAAGGTGTTTGTAGCAATACAAATGACAAAGAACCAGATGTTTTCGTTGAAGATTGAGACATGCTTCTCATCTCAGTCTGTTGCAGCACCTCTCATGGATGAAAAATGTACAGCAGTGCAACTTGCAACCCTCAAGAGCACCATTGAAGACCCCTCCAAGTTATGGAATCTCAAGTATGGACATCTAGGCTATGCTGGTTTAAGTCTTTTGTCTAAAAGCAAGATGGTTGATGGTTTGCCAAGGATAGTAATGCCTAATCTTAGATGTGAGGCTTGTATTTTGGGCAAGCAACATAGGCAGCCCTTTCAATCGGGCAACTCTACAAGGGAAAAAACACCATTGGAGTTGGTGCACACGGATTTGGTAGGCCCTATGCAAATCACTTCCATTGGAAATAATAGATTTTTTATGACCTTTATTGATGATTACAGTCGTAAGACATGGGTTTATTTTTTGCAGCACAAGTCTGATGCATTTAATAAGTTTTTATTGTTTAAAGCCCAGGCTAAAAAAGAGTGTGGACATTTTATTAAAGTCCTAAGGTCAGATAGAGGAGGAGAGTATACCTCCAATTGTTTTGTGAACTTTTTCAAGCAGAATGGCATCAAAAAAGAGCTTACAGCTAGTTACACTCCACAACAAAATGGAGTAGCTGAAAGGAAAAACAGGACTATCGTAGAGATAGCAAAAAGCATGCTAAAAGCAAAAGCACTCCCTACAGAATTTTGGGGAGAGGTTGTTGCAACAGCCGTATATTTGATTAATAGAATTCCAACCAAGGCACTTTGTGACAAGATACCTCAAGATGCATTGACAAAATGAAGATGGACGGTTGAACATTCGAGAGTGTTTGGATGTGTGGCTTATGCACACGTGCCTAAAGAAAAAAGACAAAAAAATTGATGACAAGGGTGAAAAGTGCATTTTCACGGTCTATAGTGAAGAGTTCAAAGCCTATAGGCTGTACAATCCGGTCACCAAAAAAATTATCATTAGTAGAGATGTGGAATTTCTAGAAGATCAGTCATGGGATGGCAGGACAGATCCGGATAGCTCTCGACAGTGCAAAGTGATGAAGAAATTGAAGATGAAGATCAGGAAAATTATGCAACAGCAGAAAATGATGGCTCTCAATAGCTCCTGATCGCTCGTGATCAGAACAGATAGAAAGGGAAGCAGCCATAGACAGCCAGAAATTCGGCTCTTGACAGCTCCCGACGAGCTCCTAACAGCTCTCGACGAGTTCTTTAAAATTTCGAACGAGCTCCTGACTGCTCCTGACTGCTCCAGACGAGCTCCTGACAGCTCCCGACGAGCTCTTGACTGCTTCCTATGAGCTCTTGACAGCTCCCGACAACTCTCGATCGCTCCAGATTCAACCTGTTCAGCAGAATAGTAGCAATACTAAAATTTCAGACCCCACTTTCGCGTCCCTATTGCCAAGAAAGACCAAGAGTCTAAGGGAGATCTACCAAAATGAAATGTATGATGATGAATTTGATGAGAGTGTGAATTTTGCACTATTTTCTCACAATGATCCAATTTATTTTGAAGAAGCTATGAAAGAGGAAAAATGGTGTGAAGCCATGGATGAGGAAATAGATGCATTAGAAAGAAACAATACATGGGAGCTGATTGAATTACCTCCAAGCAAGCAAGCTATTGGAGTAAAATGGGTCTATAAGACCAAAAACAATGCCAAAGGAAGAGTAGACCGACACAAGACAAGATTAGTTGTGAAGGGGTACAAACAACAGTTTGGAAGAGACTATGATGAGACATTTGCCCCTGTTGCTGGGATGGAGACTGTGAGGACAGTCATAGCTATTGCTGCCCAACACAAATGGAAGGTATTTCAAATGGATGTGAAGTCTGCCTTTCTTAATGGAGTATTGAAAGAAGAGGTTTATGAGGAGCAACCTTTTGGATATGAAGTTCCAGGGCAAGAACACAAGGTGTATAGGCTGAAGAAGGCTCTTTATGGGCTAAAGCAAGCTCCACGAATATGGTATAGTAGGATTGACTCATATTTGATGAGCAACGACTTTAGCGAAAGTGATGGTGAGCCCACTCTCTACATCAAGGCAACAAATAGTAATATTTTAATTGTTGTCTTGTATGTAGATGATTTAGTTTTTACTGGGGATGATGATTTCCTCATTGCTGATTTTAAAGAGGCCATGAAAAGAGAATTTGAAATGACAGATTTAGGTCTCTTGAGTTATTTTCTAAGCATAGAAGTAAAATAAATGCATGATTGTATTTTTATCTCTCAAGAGAAATATGCAAATGAGATCTTGAAGAGATTTAGAATGCTTGAGAGCAAGCTTGCCCCAACACCAATAGCCATAGGTCTTAAGTTGAGCAAAGAAGATTGCAGCAGCAATGTGGATCCAATCATGTATAAAAGCTTGGTTGGAAGCTTGATGTATTTGACAACAACTAGGTTGGATATAATGCATGAAGTGAGTCTGATTTCCAAATTCATGAAGACTCCAAGAGCCTCCCATTGGCAAGCGGGTAAGAGAATCCTAAAGTATGTGAATGGTACCAAAGGATATGGAGTGTTGTACACAACAACAAAAGAATATGGGTTGGTTGGTTACACTGACAGTGATTGGGCAGGAAGTTTGGATGATAGGAAGAGCACTTCGGGCTATGTATTTCATTTGGGTTCGGGTGCAATCTCTTGAGCTTCCAAGAAGCAACCTGTTGTTCTCTATAAACAGCTGAAGCTGAGTATATAGAAGCAAATGCAACAGCATGTCAGACTATTTGGCTGAGAAGAATCTTGACAGATTTGAAAGAAGAACAAGAGGATGAAACAGTGATCTATTGTGACAATGTTTCATCGATAGCTTTGACAAAAAATCCTGTGTTTCATGGAAGAAGCAAGCACATTGAATTCGGGTATGATTTCATTCGTGAATTGGTTGAAAATGGTGAAATTAAAATGAAGTTTTGTAGGTCTGAGTAGCAGCTAGCAAACATATTCACCAAGCCTTTGAGCATTGACAGTTTTGTGCGCCTGAGATGAAAATTGGGCGTTGTTGATTTGGATCAGGATTGGTCTTGTTGTTTTGTTGGCTCGAGACCAAGGGGGGGTGTTGGAAATATTAATTGCCCCTGAGCCAGCCGTTCCCTCACCTACCTATCAGGAGCAGTCTTTTCCAGTTTTGGGGAATCTCCTTGCAGCTCCTGACAGCTCCAGAATTTATTAAGGTAGCTGATTTTGAACTCAACATTTATTGAGGTAGGTGATTTCGAAATTCAGGAGAGAATGTTGTTTTAGGCAAAAAAGATTGAAGGCAGATTGGTCAAAATTCGGAAGAAGTCAGTTGGAAAAAAGTTGAGAGAAGAATTCAGAGAAGAATATTGTAGCAGGAGATTATGAGAAGAATATTCTCTGTGAATTCCCAATAGCTTCTGAACAACAACAATAGTTTGTTATTTTGTAATAGCAGTGATTGCTCCTAATCTCTACAAGTCTGGTTGAGCAGCTTCTGATTGCTCTCAAAAAATTGTAATAGCTTTGTTTTAGTTTGTTTTTTGTTTTGTTTAAATCAAATGAAGATGTTGCATGTCTCCTTCTATTTCCGCATTTGAGATTTGGGTATTTCTAGCTTGACTTAAATACCCAAATCTCAAATGCGGAAATAGAAGGAGACATGAAACATCTTCGTTTGATTTAAACAACAAGAAATAAACAAAACAAAAAACAAAACTACTACAACTTTTTGGGAGCAATCAGAATCTGCTCAACCAGACTTGTAGTGATCAGGAGCAATCACTGCTCTTACAAAATAACAAACAATTGCTGCTGTTTAGAAGCTACTGGGAGTTCACAGAGAATGTTCTTCTCATAGTCTGCTGCTGCAATCTTCTTCTTTGAATTCTTCTCTCAACTTTTTCCCAACTGTCTTCTTCTGAATTTTGACCAATCTGCCTTCAATCCTTTTTGCCTAAAACAACATTCTCTCCTGAATTTCGAAATCACCTACCTCAATAAATGCTGAGTTCAAAATCAACTACCTTAATAAATTCTGGAGCTGTCAGGAGCTGCAAGGAGGTTCCCCAAAACTGGAAAAGACTGCTCCTGATAGGTAGGTGAGGGAACAGTTGGCTCAGGGGCAATTTATATTTCCAACACCCCCCCTTGGTCTCGAGCCAACAAAACAACAAGATCAATCTTGATCCAAATCAACAACGCCCAATTTTCCTCTTATACGCACAAAACTATCAATGCTCAAAGGCTTGGTGAATATGTCTGCTAGCTACTGCTCATACCTACAAAACTTCATTTTAATTTCACCATTTTCAACCAATTCATGAATAAAATGATACCTGATTTCATTGTGCTTGCTTCTTCCATGAAACATAGGATTTTTCGTCAAGTCTATCGATGAAACATTGTCACAATAGATCACTATTCCATCCTCTTATTCTTCTTTCAAATTTGCCAAGATTCTTCTCAGCCAAATAGTCTGACATGCTGTTGTATTTGTTGCTATATACTCAGCTTTAGCTGTTGATAGAGAAACATGTTTCTTTTTGGAAGCCCAAGAGATTGCACCCGAACCCAAATGAAATACATTGCCCGAAGTGCTCTTCCTATCATCCAAACTTCCTGCCCAATCACTGTCAGTGTAACCAACCAACCCATATTCTTTTGCTGTTGTGTACAACACTCCATATCTTTTTGTACCATTCACATACCTTAGGATTCTCTTACCCGCTTGCCAATGGGTGTCTCTTGGAGTCTCCATGAATTTGAAAATTAGACTCACTCCATGCATTATATCTGGTGTGGTTGTTGTCAAATACATCAAGCTTCCAACCAAACTTTTGTACATTGTTGGATCCACATTGCTGCTGCAATCTTCTTTGCTCAACTTAAGACCTATGACTATTGGTGTTGGGGCAGGCTTGCTCTCAAACATTCTAAATCTCTGCAAGATCTCATTTGCATATTTCTCTTGAGAGATAAAAATACAATCATGCATTTGTTTTACTTTTATGCCTAGAAAATAACTCAAGAGACCTAAATCTGTCATTTCAAATTATCTTTTCATGGCCTTTTTAAAATCAACAATGAAGAAATCATCATCCCCAGTAAAAAATAAATCATCAACATACAAGACAATAATTAAAATATTACTATTTGCTACCTTGATGTAGAGAGTGGGCTCACCATCGTTTTTGCTAAAGTCGTTGCTCATCAAATATGAGTCAATCCTACTATACCATGCCCGTGGAGCTTGCTTCAGCCTATAAAGAGCTTTCTTCAGCCTATACACCTTGTGTTCTTGCCCTAAAACTTCACATCCAAAAGGTTGCTCCATATAAACCTCTTCTTTCAATACTCCATTAAGAAAGACGGACTTCACATCCATTTGAAATACCTTCCATTTTTGTTGGGCAGCAATAGCTATGACTATCCTCATAGTCTCCATCCTAGCAACAGGGGAAAATGTCTCATCATAGTCTCTTCCAAACTACTATTTGTACCCCTTCACAACTAATCTTGCCTTGTGTCGGTCTACTCTTCTTTCGAGATTGCTTTTGGTCTTATAGACCCATTTTACTCCAATAGCTTGCTTGCTTGGAGGTAAGTCAATCAACTCCCATGTATTGTTTCTTTCTAATGCATCTATTTCCTCATCCATGTCTTCACACCATTTTTCCTCTTTCACAGCTTCTTCAAAATAAATTGGATCATTGTGAGAAAATAGTTTAAAATTCATACTCTCATCAAATTCATCATCATACCTTTCATTTTGGTAGATCTCCCTTAGACTCTTGGTCTTTCTTGGCAATAGGGACGTGAGAGTGGGGTCTGAAATTTCAGTGTTGCTGCTGTTCTGCTGAATAGGCTGAATTTGGAGCGATCGAGAGCTGTCGGGAGCTGTCAAGAGTTCGCCCGGAGCTGTCAAGAGTTCGCCTAGAGCTGTCAGGAGCTCTTTCGGAACAGTCAGGAACTCGTCGGGAGCAGTCAGGAGCTCATCCGAAATTTTCAAGAGTTCGTCAGGAGCTGTTAGGAGCTTGTCTGAAATTTTCAAGAGCTCATCGGGAGCTGTCATGAGCCGAATTTCTAGCTGTCTGTGGCTGCTTCCCTTTTTGTTTGTTCTGATCAGGAGCGATCAGGAGCTGTCGAGAGCCATCATTTTCTGATGCTGCAGAATTTTTGTGATCTTCATCTTCAAATTTTTCATCACTTTGCACTGTCGGGAGCTGTCGGGAGCTGTCCAGATCTGTCGTGCCATCCCATGACTGATCTTCTAGAAACTCCACTTCTCTACTAATGATAATTTTTTTGGTGACCGGATTATACAACCTATAGGCTTTAGACTCTTCATTGTAGCCTGTGAAAATGCACTTTTCACCCTTATCATCATTTTTTTGGCCTTTTTTCTTTAGGCACGTGTGCATAAGCCACACATCCAAACACTCTCAAGTGTTCAACTATCCATCTTCATTTTGTCCATGCCTCTTGAGGTATCTTGTCACAGACTGCCTCAGTTGGACTTCTATTAATCAAATTTACGGCTGTTGCAACAACCTCTCCCCAAAATTCTGTAGGGAGTCCTTTTGCTTTTAGCATGCTTCTTGCTATCTCTACGATAGTTCTGTTTTTCCTTTCAGCTAGTCCATTTTTCTGTGGAGTGTAACTAGCTGTAAGCTTCTTTTTGATGCCATTCTGCTTGCAAAAATTCACAAAACAATTGGAGGTATACTCTCCTCCTCTATCCGACCTTAGGACTTTAATAAAATGTCCACACTCTTTTTTAGCTTGGGCTTTAAAAAATAAAAACTTATTAAATGCATCAGACTTGTGTTGCAAAAAATAAACCCATTTTTTATGACTATAATCATCAATAAAGGTCATAAAAAATTTGCTATTTCCAATGGAAGTGATTTGCATAGGGCCTACCAAATCCATGTGCACCAACTCCAATGGTGCTTTTTCCCTTGTAGAGTTGCCCGATTGAAAGGGCTGCCTATGTTACTTGCCCAAAATACAAGCCTCACATCTAACATTAGGCTTTACTATCCTTGGAAAACCATCAACCATCTTGCTTTTAGACAAAAGACTTAAACCAGCATAGCCTAGATGTCCATACCTGAGATGCCATAGCTTGGAGGGGTCTTCAATGGTGCTCTTGAGGGCTGTAAGTTGTATTGCTGTACATTTTTCATCCATGAGAGGTGCTGCAATAGACTGAGATGAGAAGCATGTCTCAATCTTCAACGAAAACATTTGGTTCTTTGTTATTTGTATTGCTGCAAACACCTTTGTCCTCTCATTCTTGTCATAAATGACACACTTTCCCTTCTCCATCAACCCTTTGTATCCGTTCTGGATCAGCTGTCCTACACTCATGAGGTTATGCTTTAACCCTTGTGCAAAGAACACATTTTGGAGCTGCTTCTTCTCACCTTGCTTGGTGCGAATCATGATAGATCCTTTTCCCTTCACAGGATCTACACCATTGTTTCCCATTCTAATTTTTGATTTAATATTTTTGTCAATGAAAAAGAAAAGACTTTCATTACCACTCATGTGGTTGCTGCAACTGCTGTCCAAGTACTAGACTTTGGGGCTGCCTTCTTCACCAACATTGCACATGATGAAGGTTGTGGACTGATTGCCTTCAGCCACATTTGAATCAGCAACATTTGCATTCTGTCTTTGCTGATTTTCGTGCTTCTTCCAGCACTCACTTGCATAATGTCCAAACTTGTGACAGTAGTAGCACTCGATGTTGCTCTTGTCACTTCTCCCACTCGAATTGCTATTCTTTGTGCCTCTTCAAGAGTTGTTTTGAGAGCTGCTTGCTCGTCCCAAGCTTTCTCCACCAGCATTTCCTTGACTGGATCTGGTTCTACTTCTTCAGGAGCCATTTCTACCTCTCCCTCTGCCTCTTGCATTCGACTGAGTTTTGAAAGCTTGCTCATGGGAGGTAGTAGCAGACCTTTTTAAACGCTGCTCATGGGTATGGAGAGAACCCATTAACTCATCTACTGTCAAAGTAGAAAGGTCTGTCGTTGCGTCAATAGCAATGACAAGAGGATCATACCTCGTGGGTAGACATCGAAGAAGTTTTTCAACAATCTTCACCTCCTCTAACACATCTCCATTTGCTCTCAGCTGGTTCAACAAACCGGAGAACCTTGTTTGAAATTCTGCAACAGACTCACTTTCTTTTATCCCAATAACTTCGAACTCTTTTCGAAGTAGCTGGAGCTTCAAAGATCTGACTTTATCAGTCCCTTAGTATTCGGTTTGAAGGATCTCCCAAGCTTCTTTTGCATACTCAGCTGCTGCTATTCTAGGAAAAATGGCCTTTATCAAGGCTGCTTCAATCAGGCTCAAAGTTTTTGCATCCTTCTTCCTCTGCTCCTTTAGCTGGGTCTTCTGGTTATTTGTGAGATTTGCAAATGCAACTGGGTCAGTGATATCCACGAACCCATTTAAGAGAAAATCCCACAAATCATTTGCCACCATGATGGTCTTCATCTTCTTGGCCCAAATGTCATAGTTCTATCCATTAAAGGATGGTGGCTGCTGCCAACTCCTTGCTTCATCTCCAGCCATGTCTCCTACAACAAAAAACTCAACACCCAGAAAATACAAATGCCCAAATTCACAAAGAAATGGGGCCTACAACTCTGATATCATGTAAAAGATTTGAGAAACAAACACAAATGCAAAACACAGAGCTGTTGCTCTGTTTTCTAATCAAGCTGGAAATACCCAAATCTCAAACGCGGAAATAGAAGGAAACATGCAACATCTTCATTTGATTTAAACAACTGGAAATAAATAAAACAAAAAAAAAATTAAAACAAAGCTACTACAACTTTCTGGGAGAAATCAAAAGCTGCTCAACCAGACTTGTAGTGATCAGGAGCAATCACTGCTCTTACAAAATAACAAACAGCTGTTGCTGTTCAGAAGCTATTGGGAGTTCACAGAGAATGTTGTTCTCACAGTCTGCTGCTGCAATCTTCTTCTTTGACTTCTTCTCTCAATTTTTTCCGAACTGACTTCTTCTGACTAACTGACCAATCTGCCTTCAATCCTTTTTGCCTAAAACAACATTCCCTTTTGAATTTCTAAATCACCTACCTCAATAAATGTCGAGTTCAAAATCAGCTACCTTAATAAATTCTGGAGCTATCAGGAGCTGCAAGGAGGTTCCCCAAAACTGGCAAAGACTGCTCCTGACAGGTAGGTGAGGGAACGACTGGCTCAGGGGAAATTAATATTTCCAACAGTCAAACCATTGGTGCAAACATGAAGGTTCAACTGGAGTATGTTGCAATCGTCATCTATAGCAAGTGTTGCAGGTGTTCAATGAGGTGATGTAGGTATTCTGCAGGTGTTGCAGATGTTCACTAGGCTATTGTAGGTGTTTGCCAACATGTTGTATGTGGTTGCCAAGGTACCACAGGTGTTTTATAAAGTCGTGAGCTTACCTACAACAAGATTGTGGGTGTTTGGTAATTTTGCATGACATTGAATTCTTGGTAGCACTGATAGAATGCATATTTTTTCTGGGCATAAATGTGAAAATGAAGGAAGGTTTCAACATGCTGGGCATAAATGTGAAAACGAAGGAAGGTTTCAACATTATAAACTAAAAGACAGTTGCAAGACCAAGATAAATATCAAATGGCATTCAAACTGGAAAAGATTTACATATTTGGATTCCTCTTGAAAAATAGTGCGATTTCAGAGAAAGGCATTTCTTCTCAAGTTTATATGCGAAATTTATGGCCATGGACTAAATTAAGGGTTTGTGCAAATGACAGGTTTGTTATAGCCACATTTATTTTACGGTTTTGGCACATTTTTGTCACCGCTGTAGGTCTAATAAAGGCATAATTTGCTTCTATGAATTGTATTAATCTATATCTAATGATTGGGTCCATTTAGAAGGTCATTAGACTGATACAATCATTATTTTTGTGCCAGAGCAGACTGCAATGAAACAGATGATTTCAACAATTATTTAAATGATGTAACATGTCATCATTTGTTTTTGAACAACCATGAAAGTGCCTTTTGGCCTTCCTTTTTTGACATACCATCTTCCTACGGGAACCTAAGGCATTAATATGACATTTTTGTAAAAGAAAACTAGAGGGAGAAGAAAGGAACAAGAGGGAGTACTCTTGTTTTTGGCAATTGGAAGCCATTTTCAGTTGTCGCTTAATTGCTGAAGTAGGAAAGTCTTGCTAAGAGTATGTTGTAGTTGTAATAAACCTCTAAAAATAGTTGGTAAGAGATTTTTCTAGCCGTTGACACATTTTTACATTTGTAATTGTTTTTTTGAATAGTGGAATAGAGAGTAGTTGCTCTCTGGACTGGAATTTTTTTTACCCAAAGTTTGTTTTCTCTAGATCAATTCATTATGTGAACAGAATTTGTGTTTGCGTGTTTATCTCTACATGAAGCATTTTTAGATCTCTATTTTTCCTTGTTCGCATATATCACTTAATATTTGGCAGCCATTGTTATACTGAAAGTGCACGTTGAGGAGTGTTATGAGGTCTTTGCATTTAAATCGATTTATTGATGAGTTGAATAGTGGCATAGCTGCCCCAGTTTATGGATTAGGCATGGAGGGAGTGAACGATTTTGTATGGGGTAAATATAGATTTTTCTGACACATGGCATGCATACATAGAGCCTTGGGTTGGAGATAGAAGCACATATAAGGATTTATTTCTGCGAGATAGATATTTGTTCAAAAGCAACAAGTTTTTATACTACACAATTCAATGCGAGAGGATCTCTTTTAGGAGTCGCACAATGGTGGAGTTGGACAAAATTTCAATATAGATAAGGCACAAGCCTTGCTTGTTTACTGCTATTTTCTCCTTGATTGGATATTACAAAATAAACAGTAACGAGAACTATAACCAATACATACAAAAATTCACAAAGATGTGTCAATATATTCATTTATAGACTTTTACAAAATGTTCCAAGAATCCCATGCATGCGGTCACTTCTTTGTGTACAATGCCAATATTTGAAGTGGTCAATGGTTGGTTGAGAACCACCAACTGTTGATAACTATCAACTACCTACAACGGTATGATAAGTGCTGATGAGAATAACTAATATAATTTGTTTTATTTGACTAACTAAATTGTTGGAGGAGAGATACTATTGCCTGTTGTGTATAAATGCGAATAGGATTATAGAAATATGCAGAACATGTGAAGTTGTGAAGGGAGTGTCCTAAAGCACTAGTTTGTATACGCAATCACACACATCAAATAAGCCATGGGAGGAACTATCTATGGATTTTGTCATTGGAAATTACTATGCACACAAAGAGTGTTGAACACACTGGAATACTAAGAGGGGGGAGTGAACCAATATGCTTCAAAATTCAATCTCAATTAATGACTGTTGATGTTAAATTAAACCAATTAAGCATCCATCCACTTAATTAAAACAAGAGAGAAGACAAGCAACCACACAAGAGCACAAATAACACTACATTTATGTGGAAAACCCCATAGAGAAAAACCACGGTGAGAAATGCTACTAGGAGCTACTATCCTAATTCAACCTCACAAGTAAATAATAGCTTACAATTTGATTTTGGGATACAACCCAAGGAAGCAACTACTCTTTGAATTTATTTTAGGGGCTAAAACCCAAGGAAGCTACTACTCTCTAATTGAAAAGGAACAACTGAAATATGACTGGTTTTATGGTTTCAACCATCGATAGTCATCAATTCTGCTCATTAGGTCTATAGTGGATCTTGTCATGCTCTGCTCATACACTCACACATCTTCGTACACTTCCATCATGATCTTCACATCTTTGATCTTCAATATTTATCATCTGCATGCTTGCAAAATACAAATTCAGTTGGCCACAAACAAGAAATTATGAAACTTGTAATATGTCGGCCTACATATCCATCAACGATATACAAAAATGATAAGACATTATTTACAATTCTTCCAGATGAGTCGGCATGACCCATACAACATCTACAAACTCTCCTTGAACTCCACTGAATCTTAAATTAGTGGCAGCTGTGGCGCACACCACCAACATCCCTTAGTTAGCCTCAACAACATCATAACTTCACTAACCGACTTGAAACATTTGTGCAGTACTAGAAACAAGAAAGATCTTCATGTGCTTCAATCTTGAGATACTATGAGACATGTGGAGTGTCCACACAAACTCATACAACTGATATGCACAAATTGCTGCTGGCGCAAGTAATCAAACGTATGTTCTGATGAAGAATAGGCATCCATAACCAATTGTAGCACTTTGTTACTTGAAAAATGATTTTTTCGAGCACCAAACCACTTGAATCTTCAATATAGCATGCATTGGACATTACTGAGAATGTCCCCAAATCTTCTTGGACAAATCTTCAAATCCAAATAAATGCGGAGCATTCCAACAAGCCTTCATCATCACTTTGTACTGCTAGAACATAGATCAGAACTCTATCACTTGTAACTTTAACTACAAAAGGTGTAATGAAATGAAACCTTGGATATAACGCCTTGACATCTCGAACAACTTATCTTTTGAACCGCAAGACTAAATCTTGCTTTGTGGACCAAAACACTATGCCTCTGCCTTAGAGTATATACTAGAAATGCCTTAGACACAACTTCTGCAACTTGTCAGAGTGTAGTACACCAAACTGGTAAGATGTCAATGTAGACATACTGAAAACACATTAAGACATGTGTACCCACCTCTGCATCATACTTAGGCAACAAATTGAACCATTCACTGCAATGCTAACTACCACCAACTGATATCTCTGCACATTAACTATCTTTGGACCATATACAACCTTCAACACACATTTGACATAAATGAGAACCAATCTTATCAAGCTGCAACAAAGAGATCATGATTCTATCTTCATTATAGTTACAAAACTCTCCAAGAATTTCCTAGACTCAACGAATTCCAAAGTAGGTGGATGTAAATGAGTCAAGAAGACTTAAGACCTGGTTACCTAACAAGTTTTGTCCCTAAACCTTGGCCAAGTCAGGCATGAAAATCAGAAAAAATAAAAAACCCAAATCTAACACTCTATGGTAGAAAATATGGTTTTGGCTTAGTAATTGTTTTATGATGCAATGTCCCCATTTTTAGCACTGCACTCTCCAATGATTGATAGCCTATCCCCGAATGCCCGTAGGCTAGTCAGATGTAGAATTAGGGTTTTTGGTTGCTTGGGGATTTCTTTTGAGGATTCAGGGGTTTGCATGTTGAAGTTTGGTAGTTTGGATTCTGGATTACTTCTGGATTTTCAGAAAGCTTCGCAATGGTATGACATGCAACTGCATCAGACAAATTTTTTGGATTTACTATTTTTGGTAAGTTACGACGACTGCATGTTGGAGTTTTGTAGTTTGGATTTTGGATTCCTTCTGGGTTTTCAAAGAGCTTCATAGTGGTGTGACATGCAACTGCAACAGAGGACTTTTTCGGACTTACTATTTTTTAGTAAGTACGACGGTTGTTCGGATTGTGGTTAAAATGAGTTTGGAACAACTTACTATTTTTATAAGTATGCTA
The DNA here is from genome assembly GCA_007115665.2 of Sequoiadendron giganteum. Lineage (NCBI taxonomy): Eukaryota > Viridiplantae > Streptophyta > Pinopsida > Cupressales > Cupressaceae > Sequoiadendron > Sequoiadendron giganteum. Next base: position 402,427,918 of record CM021102.1, on the reverse strand, counting down.
TTTTTAGTAAGTTCTATTTTTAGCAGTGCTATTTTTAGCAGGGTTTCTACAATTCAATTCTATGGCTATATCTGACAGGTCGGTTTGAGCAGTTTGGTCTCCAACACCCTTGGTGCTATTTTTGGCAGTACTATTTTTAGCAGTAGTTCAACAGTTCAGTGCAGAGTCTATTTTTGGCAGGTGTTCAGTAGTTTGATACTATGGCTATATTTGGTAGGGCAGTATATTCTGTTTGGTCTCCAGCTTTTGAGGTATTTAATTTGGCAAGTTAAGTATTTGAGGAGATAATGTTTAAGTGGAGAATATTTCCTATGCTAATATGGACGACTTTATAGGGGAAATATTTAAGTTGCAAATATTTTATTAAGTGAAATATTTTTAAGGCATGTTTGGACGTCTTGGAGAAATAAGTAGTCATTTATATTTATATTTCACTTTATTGTTTTTATGCCTAGCTTGGAGGAATTAAATTAGTTTAATAAAGTGTTTCACTTTATTATTATTTTGGATGCCACAATATACTTTATTGACATTTTAGTAAAGTATAATGCTTCTTGGAGGAGGAGGATTTGGAGAAATGAAATACAAATGACATAATTTGGCATTGTGAATTTGAGTTTGGTTTTGGCGTCCATTTGGATGGATATTGAATTTGAATTTGGAGCAGGAAATGTTATAAATAAGAGTGTTGGGCTCTTTGTTTGACATCCATGAAGAAATTATAATGTTATGCTACCGAAATGGTGAGTGGTTTGCTTCTAGGAATGCATACCTCCTAGCTTGGACTTGGTTTCTTGCTTGAAAGATAATAACCAGCTAAGTGAGAAGATTGTTATTTATTCAAAATGATAGATTGAGCTTATTGTAATGGGATCCTATGATGTTTTCTAATGTTTTTGATGTGTTTGTCAGTTTTTCATGTTGCTGATTTTGGTGTGGCTGAAGTAGGTTTTCATTCGCAACTCTTTAGGTGAATTTTGTTGGCTTCTGGGTATTGGCCCATTCATTTCCTTGGCATAGGGCGCCCCTTTTTGCAAGTTTTGGGATTTTTTCATGGAGCCATTTATTTTATCTTGTAGGTCGACTTCTCTCCAGGTCGCACTTTTATCTGGGAAGTCTTGGAAAACTTTAGAAAAATAAATAACTACAGTTTGCAGTTGTTTCTCAGTCCTAGCTTGGTCGCCATCTCTCTAGGGGTCATATGCATTTTGTTTCATGCCATTTGGAGTAGATTTGAGTGAGTTATGAATATTTTAGTGAATCTCATAGTTGGTCTAATATTTCAGTTCATAGAATTGGGGATTTTGGAGTGGTTTTTCATATTTGATGAGTTTTGAAGGTTGGAGATTGATTGATAATATTTGTAGCTACTTGGACATCTCTAATACTTGGATATTGCAGTTTCTTCTTCTCATTGTAAGCTGTTTCAGTAGTATTGATCACCACTTTCTTCTTTCTGCAAACTCTTTATATTTCCATGTTAGTGGAAGAGACAAACCTCACCATCTTTTATTTTAACACTTTACTTTCAGTATTGTAATTCACTCCCGCTGAATAAGTGGTTGAGTTGCATTTCTCATATTGCTGATCGGTTGAGCCATCAATACACTCCCGTTGAATAAGTGGTCAAGTTGCATATTTACTTTCCAGCATTGTACTTCTTTCCGTTTGGATGCTAATGATCCCCAGTGCCATATGCTCACGCCTCGCCCATCTTTGGGATCTTGGTGTACATTCTTGGTGTAGGGTTACTTTTAGTATTGGTTTCAAGCTAACGATCCCCAATGCCATATGCTCACACCTTGCCCGTCATTGGGATCTTGGTGTACATTCTTGGTGTAGGGTTACATTCCAACAGTTGGTTTATGATTTCCCTAATATTAACGGGTGAAATTGATGTGTTAAATTGAAAAAATTTGTTGGGGAACATTTCATATGACTTCAACACTTGCAGTTTTTGAAGGGTTTGAACAACTCTTGGAGCTTGGTTAAAAGTGACGAAATTATATAAAATGGTATGCACCATGAAGGTCTATGTGGTCTAAATTATTTTAGGCCATGCTGAATGGAAAAGAAACATTTTAATTATTTTGAATTTTTCCAATTAAATCCCAAGTATCAATTATATTTATACTTTTGGTTTGCCAAGTCAATCCCTATTATAAATAATTCTCCTATGGCTGTAGTAGTATTTGTAGACTTGTCAAAGATACAAGCACATAGCACTAGTGATGCTAGGCTGAGTGATACAAGCTCCTCTCTACAATAATCCGTCACTCCATGCTATGATTTTTGTTTTTGATACCACGGTCTTCATAATCCATGAATTTTGTATACCTAAACACTTGAGAGTACTTATATATTTCGAAATGTTATTTCCTTCAACTCAAATCCACTTTTGTATTCATTTGATCAATGTATACTTGTGTATATGATCAAAGTATTTTTAATTGATAAGTTTATTATGTCTTTAAAGTTGATTTATTGATTGGCGAATAGTTAAATCTTTAAATCTTCAAAACATCTCTTATATTCCCTGCTTTTTCAATTTCCCGAGTTTGAGTGTCAAGTTCGAGTCTGAGCCAAGTCCAATTCTTCTAACAATGATTTGAAGGCATGACATTATCAACAATATATGAACTTGCAATGTAAGATGCCAGCTTCAATTGGAGGCTGAGGTCAAAATAGCCGGAAAAAAAGCTGGATTTGGATGATGGAATTGTTCAAAAAGAGGTACTAAATAGCCTGCTGATTGCCACTAGGCCTTTGAAGAGAGCAGTGCAAATTTGGATTTGGTACTCAATATTTGAAAATCTTTTTTATGGTTCCCCAGCAGTTATCAGTTATAAATCAGTAGATATTAGTCATAAAGGAGTTGAATAAGTTGAGGACTCAACCACCTGCTGGCAATAATTTTTACATGCCTTCTTCAGTACTAGATATTATTGAAATGCTACATCTGCAACATTTGGAATGTATGCCGGAGGCCGTCACATCAACACTTTCCCAAGCCACAGGTGGCTCTTATGAGCATACAGCATCCAACAAAGACTAAGTTAAGGATATGAAGTTCTAATTCACACAGCACCTAGTAAAGCCCCATATCCAGCCTGAGCAAAAGCATCATGCAGATAAGATTCTAGAATAATTGAGTCTAATGGTGGAGTTGCTGTGTTACCAGTTTTGCCAATAACAATAAATACACCTGCACCCATGCAGTAGAGTGAGATCATCAGTTAGGAGACTGACTATTCCTTTCCAGGGGGAGGTCTACAGTGTTGGAGGGCAGTGCAGTCAGCAATAAGGTACTGGTGCATCTTATATATTATAAGCATCTAATTTATAAAATGCTTTACATAATAGTGCATATTGCTGCCATAAAAACTGAGCTTTTATTATTAATGATGTAATTTAGAGAAGTCATCAGTTTTGAAGAGGTACTGACAAAGACCAAACCTTTGGTTCCACTAACATATATGATGTAGCTCTTGAGTCAACAAGTCATAGTTATTGGTGCAGACCACAGCTGTCTTTAGTGTATGGTTGCTATTATACTCTGCCAAAACTCTGCTGTCTGTAGTACATTGCTACTTAAAGTTAATTGTTCTCCCAGTAAATAACACTTCATGCATAACAAATGTTTACAACACCTTATGAAAACAGCCAATGGTTGTTCGATGTGGGACCAGAAGAGATGCATGTAGTTATCCCTGAACTCACTGATATGTGTGGATTTGCCTACAGAAGTGCAACTTGCTCTGTAAAAAATAAGTAATAATTTCTATTTTAAGTGACATGAACATAAATCCAAAATTTTACAAAACTGCTGAAACCAGAATACATCAATGACTTTCCACAAATTCTAAAGTTATGTAGAAGGAAAACTAGCAAGAAACAAATATTGTCACCCACCCTTTTTCCAGGGGAGCAGATATGCAGAGATAGAGTTTCTAAATGATCCAAGGAAGGAAATTATTACAGTTTGTTTTCTGAGGGAGAAGCAAAGGTACATACGGAGTGTATTAGCCAAAAGACTGAAATTCTTATGCAAATAGGCTATATAAGGTAACAGTATCCAATAGGAAGCAATATATTGATCATAGGAAACAAGGAAATGATCGTGAGAATGTTGAAAGAAGATATTTCCACACATAAGCAAACCCATGAATGTGTTAGGGCAAGGAATTATTACAACTCATCTCTAATAGCAAGGAGAAAATTATGGATAAGCCATATTAGGATCAAGATAGACAAGCTCCACCATAAAAAGAAATAATATATATGCAAGGGATTTATGAAAGCTGTAGAACCGCTCAAAATAATCAATAAGAACAATGCCACTAACTCAAGATAGAATGATTTGCATTGTACAATAAGACTGGTGAGATCCCACCTCAATATGAATGACAGAAAAATAGACTTAAGTAGTTATGGCGATGACTTAGTGTTAAACCTAAATATTGTAATCACAACTGAGGATAAAGAAGGACCTTAAGAGACTACATGTTGGCTACTAAAGGTGTCAGGAATTCAATATTTCCACCCATAACACTAACATATAGTTAGTAGCATTGTGAAATTGTTATTGGAACTAGATTGGGCTCTCTATATGAGGCATTGTTTCTTCATTAAGATTAACATACCACAAACTAATATGTTCAAGAGATATTGTTAATTATGAAAATCAATAAAAAAGCTAGTGTGCAATTTGATCTCACTGAGCGTACCTATTTAAGGCATTGTTTCCTTTATGAAGATAAACACATGCAAGGATGCCACCAGCTAGAAAACACTCAAGAAACTAGGTTACAATTGAGCTAGAATCTTCTTGGTGATCACCCCTTAATCACTTAATGTATTTAAGTAGTTCTAATCAACACACAAAGTGACTTTCTAACTTTAACATGTCCCTAGGCAAGATCGGGATTGATCGAAATTCACATAGTTGTTATAGTAAGATCCATTTTAACTTCTGAACTATTATATAACTTATATTTAAATCTAACACAAGTTATCAAATCTAAAGTACTTTTTGTTATGAACCTTCTAATTCATAGCTTACTAAAGGTCATGTATTTAAAATTTAAATCTCCAAACAAATATCTTTTATAAATAACTCATAATAAATTGTTTTTTTTTCAATTAAAATCTAGTAGTATCTGAAATTGGAATCTTTTATCATATCCGTTTTGACATTATGCACTCTAGATTTTGAGGGCTGTCTGTATGAAGTATTTGAGCAACAGGTCTTGCAAACTCAATCTCTACTGTTAACAAATTTCCAAAACAGAAGAGAAATGTTTTCATGTTAAGAAACCTTACTGTAAATAAGGAAGAGTCATAAACTGCATCAGGAAAGGACTTGTCTTCACATGATTGTCCCACTCTTCTCTGCTGATCCTTTTGTTTCCCTTAGAGAATGTCCGCACAGCAGAAGTGAAAACCGAAATTGCCAGTTTCACAAATTATGTGACACATTTTTGTCACTCTTAAGTGAGTGAAATCCATGTCTTAAATGAAAAATGTCAAGAATGCATTTCTGAACTCATTATTCTTAAAGCAAAGTGAAAACATTCTTCACAAACCTCATCGAGTATAGACTCTACAACATCATCTGTAAGTGTAACTCTGATTCTTCTAGTACATTTAATAACATCTCTTTGATCAGAACAGCAATTGATTGCTTCAATAACTCTCCTACCATGAACAAAGATTAGATATACATTTTTGGAAACTTGTAAATAGATTCCAACAGAAAAGTACTACAAAATGCAACAAGAGTATTACCACTTCAAAATATAAGCATTAGTATCTTCATAGGGCAGCACAAGCCATTTTAAAATGTGTATTTATAATATCTGGCTGAATAACTGAGTAAATCCTAGGAATGAACTAAACATAGAATAATGATTAAGCATGGAATATTCTTACTAATTTAATGGAAGCACTAAACATTAGGTTTACAGCAATAGAAGATGTTTATCAATTCAATCATAACAACTTTTGAAAGAACCAACTTACATCCTCTCGTTCAATATATCCAGTTTGTCTTAGATCATAGAACCTAAAAGCAACTGCAGAAAAATGGCACATGCTTCAAAAAAGAGTTTAAAGAAATAAACACCAGCCAACCAAGAAGTCATACTATTGAGTAAAGCATTAATACAACATAGACCTATAAATTAAACAAGAAAAGATATTAAATTTAGAAATGCACATTTCAAATGAAAACTTTGCAAAGATGAGGAGACAACTGTTCATACAGCAATCTGGTATCCTGCATTGTACGCTCAAGGCATGGTCTGAATCAACTATATCCCACATTTTTATAAAAATTATGCTAGCTATGAGAGGATGAGAACAAATTCTGCAAAATTTAACAGGATGTTATAGTAAGTTTTCTCCAACCACAAAAAAAATGTATCCTAGCTTTTGTTTCAGCCACAAATGATCCATCTACCATGGATATACTCCACCGAAGTTTGAAGGTAGTCACAATTATAGATGATAGATGTGGTAGGGTGTCTTTTTCCCAGACAATTAGGAGTTTGTGCTTATACTTTTGTTTTATTAATGGACACATTGTCCTGCCTCAATAGAATCTGCTCCCTATTGGAGAGGAAGTTGAACTCGAGTCCATAAAGCAGGGATTTCTAGAAGAGATCTAGAGAAGCATGCAACATTTTTGTAACATTGATACATTTTAGTTTATTTTTGTTCTTTCTTCGGTGAGGTTATTCAAACTAGATGTGTTAAACCAAAGAAGATACATTACACATTTCATATTAGTTACATGAAAATATTGAATATATAGACTTGAATGTTAGTTGGTAGTTCTGTAACTTGCAGTTGATTATAAATTTACTCAACTATATTGTAACTACAAGAATTATAAAACAATGATACATAAATCTCAAAAGTGTGAATTCTAGTTTCTCTTCAGTCCTTCTCTGTTTACATACATTGGTATCAGAGCTATTGGTGCTCGAAAGGACTTGCATTCTGAGGAAACTCTTAGCAGGGTATGGACATTGCAGCGAAGACGATAGAGGACATATAGACCTGAAAACTGAGGAGAAAGAGAAAAGAGGAGGTCATGAAGCTTTTAAGGCACAATTTTGAGGACAAAACAAATTTCATTCTCAATGCAAGTTCGAGCACATTTTTGGCATGTATTTTCAGCATTTGAAGAAGACATAACCAAGTTGCCTGCACCGAAATCGCTGTAATGTCCCCTTTTTTCAAGTGATCATTTAGCAAAGTCCACTAGCTTATTTTATTCCCGTAAGCTAAGGTGGAAAAAATTAAGGGAGTAATTTAATTAATTAAATATTAAATTGTTCTAAATCACTGTTGGGACATTTATATTTAATTATTTGGTTTTGTTTTATTAAAGTGACTTATAATAGTTTATTGATAAATTATTTAATAAGTCATTTTATAGAAGGAAATATATAATAAAAAATAAAAAGGTTGTGAAGGAAGATTATTATCATCTTTTTGGAAATAATTTTATGGGGAGAATTTGTAGAGCTTGGTTGTGAGGGAAGTATTCTTCCTAGTGAAAGAGCCTCAAGCACCACTAGAAGATCTCTAGATGGAGTTCACATGAATACCAGAGTAGCACAACATAAGCATGGTGGAGCTACTTTATTGTTGGGTATCCATGCAAAAGATCACCGACAAAGTATGTTGGAAGTTAAGGGTGATAGGATAAATGAACCATGGAGGATTATAAATCAAATTTCAAACTTAATGCTACTGCCATCATTCAGATCAGCCACCACATGAATTCATTTGCATGCACAAAAGTGGATTGGCAAGTATTCTCAATCAAGGGATGGAGCAATTTTCAGTTAGTGACTATTGGAAAGGAAGTTTTTGCCTTTACAAAAGTGTTTTCAGTCATTACAATGCTCACACTTCCTTTTCTTGCAAGAAGGTTTCAAATTTGCAGCTGTTGTTCCAATTTCAAGTTGCTAACTTTGGTGAAATTAGATTATATGTTATTATTTCCAGACTTGGACAGCTGCAAGATTAATCATTTTGGATCCACTAAATCTTTGGAAAATGTTTGTCAATGGTTTCGGCTGAAGAAATTGAATACTTCAGCCAACATAGGTTCAGATTGGGCAAAAAACTAAATGATTCATGACTATCATAATTTGTTTTCAGCTTGCAAACATGTTGATTTGTGTCCTTTCTTGGAAGGAACAGTTCATAGCATCATTAATGAAGATCATATTGAAGAGGTCAAGGAGGAACATTTGAAATGTTTGCTCATATTTTTGGTTCCAAGATGGAATGCTTGTATTTGTGGTAGGTGAGATATGCAATTTTTTTTTCTCACAACCCATATAATGAGAACAAATTGTCTTTCAAGAAGGTGAACAAATTTCAAAAAGTGCATAAGAATATTGTGGATAAGAATCGTCATAAACGCCTATGGCAAGACATATGTCATTTGACAAGAGAAGGATCTAGACTGTATGGACATCAAAGTATAGTTCAATATTTTGGCAGAAAAAAATCGGAAGTTCAAAGTTTGCAATTGCTTGAAAATGCCAATTACCAGCTATAATTTGGTTCAAGAGTTGCAATGGAGTTTTAGTAAAAGGCTGCTGAGTTGTGTTTGGAATTCTAATGTTTGAATAATGGTTCGTTTAGTTGGAATTGTTGGTGAGTTGATCAAATGTTTCTTGAGGTCAAACAATTTTGGGGAGGGAGGACTTGAAATATCCCTTTTTCTGGTCCATTCCAACATCTATGAAAACCCTCAACTTGCTTGGAGAACAACAGTTTAATTGGAAAAGTATTATGACAGTGGTAAAGAATTTTGGGAGTCAAGAGGAGTATAATGGTATTGTCCGTGTGTAGATTCAACATTTTGGGAGCACACCACACTTCTTGGAGAAGTGTCATCTTAGGAGAACACCAACTTGCACATTATTTGATTTCCTATGCACTCAAGATATTGATGGTGGGTAGAATTCATATTTTGAGCTATTTTATTATTTTTTTGTAACTTTGACAATTATGCGGGAAATAATTAAATTATTAATTAATTAAACTAAGTTGTCTAAGTTTGGGCTAATTTATTTAATTAACTACTTTATAAATCAACTTTCTAAAGTTTAAAATATAAAGTTAAACTAATAAAGTCACTTAGGAGAAAAAGAGGAAAAATGATTTTTCAATAAAACAATGATTTTTTTTCTTGAAAAAGCAATGAAAAATAAAAAAGCAATGAAAAGGGTACATAAAGAGGTTAATGAGCAAGAAATGAAATTCTCAACATGATTTTATTTTACAAACCCTAGTTTGGTGAGATTGAACTTGGTTCATTCTTTAGCTAAATGACAAAAAACCCTTTAGGAAATCAATTTCGTGGACAAAAACCCACATAGCCGATCAAATGGATTCATACAGAATTCACCAATGTGTGTAATGTTTGAAGAGTGAGGAGATTTGTGCCAAGGATCGAATCAATATTGCTTCAATTTGTGCCTTGCTTGGTGTGTGAGTTAGAATTTATTTCTTGATGAGTATTAGACAAACAATAATTACAGATTTCAGTTTATATATTTTGTTGTAATTATCAAAGATATTTAATGCAATTACTATATTCTAAAGTTTTTAAAAATGTTTATTATAAGGTGAAGAATATAATTTTTTATTGAAATTAATGTGAGTTTATTTGGACCAACCATACCATTTTGGCTGACTGTATATTTGCAGAGGTAATAGTATTATTTTAAAAGAGGGTACCAACTAGCACTTGCATCTAAAGGAGGTTCAAGGATTACATCGATAGAAAACTATATGTATGTTAATATGCTAGAGAGTACATGTTTGTGCATGGGTGTGTATGGGTGCCATATGCTACAAATTTTAGTTGTATCTGATTAGATTAAACAATTAATAATAAGTGCTAAATAATGGAATGAAGTAAACTTAGACAAATCTAGATTTTTCCTTAAAGAAATTAGGCATTATCTGATTTTGAAATATTGCATATAAATTTAAAACATAAAGCAATGCAAATTAAGAAAGAAAGTTTCCATCAAATTGACAAAAAGTATTTCAAATGGAAATAGAATGTTCCACTCTAGTTGGAAAATCAATATTTAGTTGGCTTTTACATGATAAGTGAGATTTTGGAGGCTTTTACCACTAAATGGCAGTTGTCTTACCATTAAATGACACCTAAAACTTATTTTCATGATGCAACAATGAGATGTGAGACTTTTTTCAGGCTCATATCTCACACCATATGTAGCCTATCGGCTAATTAATTTTAAAGAGGCATTTTCCATCTTAAAAGGCTTAAAAGCCTTCACAAAATATTTTGCAGCCTTTGGAGAATTTTAGAGAGTGCATGGGGTATTTTGGGGAGTATCGATTGTCCTTTTGGGAATTTTTGATATCATAAAATTTTGTTGCTTTATATTAACTTAGCCCTCAATAAGTAATCACAACAAAATTGTATCTACAACAAGTATTGAGCATTCAAAACAACATACAAGTGGAGCTGATGATAATATTTAGTAGCAATATCTCTTAGAAATTATTATAGCAAGTACCTGACAACTATAAAATTTATTAACAACAGTTTGAAAAGTAGATTAATCCAACATATATCTAGAGCATCATCAATCATTCTGAATATTCACTCTACTGTAATTTTAGTTTGTATGTGTTGGCATTTCAATTCACACCTCTGGAATGTGGATTAGAAACGAACAACTATGCACAAATAAACTGCTCTTCAAATTAGGAGGGGAAGCTCCCTCTTCGCTGATGATGCTTAAAGAAAGTAAACTAAAGTAGTGCCAATCTTTTTTTTCTTAGCTAAGAGCACAAGGTTATAAAAATTTGCATCGTAGTTGAGGTTTTCTCTTTTCCTGAACTTCAACTACAACTAGGCCTACTCTAATGATGCTTCTAGTTGCTCAAGTAAACTCAGAGATTTAGAGTGTTAGAAGTAAACAAGAAATGATTTTAACATAGAAACTTAGATAAACTCTCTTCCAACACACACCTTAAGACTCATTGTACTTTTTAGATGCAAGCTGAAATAAATATTATATAAGCATAACACATAAAACAAAATCCGAGATAGTAGATCAAAGCAGCAAAGCAGGCATAAGACTTCCTTTCTCAAATTTTTGATAATGATTACACGTCAAGAAAACAAGTTTGTAGCAATAACAAGCTTACAATTTAGCGATCAAACCATAATACACTTAACACAGATTACATATAAATTGAACAATAACTTGCAGCAAAAGGTAGACATGCAAACTTGCTCTTACACTAAGTGAATAGACATTAAATAACAACTTGCAAGCAAAAGTAGGCTCAAAAATTTGCTATCACAATAACGGTTAAAGAAAAATGGGCAAGGCTGCCCTTATTTATACACAAGCGAGGAGTAAGGAACCCTAAAATCTCCTTTCCTTTACAACAAGATTTGCCAATTTGCAAGCTTTATTTCTAAAACTAAAACATGACAACCAACCAAGAAAGAAAAAAAGAGGGAAAGTTCCAACTATTACAACTTGATATTTGGACTATTTCTCAAAGAAAAGATAAGCGTGAGACACGAATAGCAAGAAAACTCGAAAAAGGCATCGAGTTAGCTGCTGCTTTAAATCTATCTTTGGAAATATTTGTTGCCCCAAAAAGATGACTCATTTCTCTCCAAAAGGTCGGTAATTTCCTCTTTGAATGCTAATTTCTATTGGAGAATATTGCTTGTTTAAAAACTTGAATTTTTACTATGAACACGCCTATGTTTGAAAAGTTTTGCGCAAACTACTAAAAAACAAGTTGCTGATTTTTCTTCAAAAAGTATATTCTCGAAAAAAAAATTGAGAGCTAGGTTTTCTAGACAATCACGTTTTGAAGAGACCCAATTCGTTAGATCTTGAAAAAGTTGAGGTTTTCCCAAAAAAGCGCAAAAAAGCAGATTTTTGGAAATATAAAATTTTCCAATCTTCAAGAGGAGTAAAAAGCAAGTGGACCTAGATCAATGAAAACTGAAAAAGCTGACCACCTATTTTTTAAATGCAAAGCCCTAGAATATTGAATCATGAAAAAGTGTGCCTCTATGCATTCCAATCCCAAATCCATGAAGAAAACAAAAAAAGCACCCCGTTTGAGCCTCTAAATCTTGAAAAGCAAAAAACGATATCTTTCTTCCTCTAAAGGTCAACCTGCAAAATGTGAATAATAAATGCCAAAGCCTTCTTAAATAGGGTTCGAGGACTAAAAAGCGCTTTATTCTCCAAGCTTTAAAACTTTGAAGCCAATCCAGAAGAAGGAACGTTGAATGTGGACATTGTTTTGAATGATGAATGATAAAAATTGAAATTTTTTCTAAGGCATTGAACTTTGGGCGCCTTTACTCTTTAGAGTTAGAATATTTTTTTGAAATCTTAAAATTTTACTTGATAAAATGCATCCCTTCAATCTTCATTTCCAGATGTTTGATGAATCCTACGAATTGGTTGGCAGATCTATTGGATAGCCTGAATAATTGTGAGAAAGATCTTCTAGAGGCTGCAACTTCTAAAAAGTGATTTTGGGGTCTCAAAAGCTTGGGCGCCCCTAGCTAGCTAGGTTGCCCATGCAACCTAGACTTAACAATTTTCTTGACATTTTCAACTTTCTTTTGATCCTTTTTCGTTTTGCACATGTTTCTACCTCCGTTCAATCTACAATAATTGGAATTTGATAAATCTTCTAAGCTCACTAATGAATCCTTTGAAGAGCCTGTTCAAATCTAAAAGAAATGTTCTGGAGGCTGCTAACCCTAAATCCACATTTTGAGCCTTAAAAATCTTGGGTGCCCTTGGCTACCTAGGGCACCCAACTCCTCCAGAGTTAGTTATTTTTCTATGAATTTTAAACTTCAAACTTCATCTTTTTTGTTCCTCATGATCAGTTCTTCGTTCAATCTGAAATTGCCAGCAACTGATGAATCTGATGGTCTGGTTGAGACATCCACCAGATAGCTTGAGAAATTTTGAAGAAGATGATCATATTTGCAAACCCTAAAATATGTGTTTGGTCTCCTAAAGCCCTAGGTGCACCTAGCTACCTGGGGCACCCAAGAATACCAGAGAATATTTTTGATGATTTTGATGATTTTCAGTTTACTCTTTTGATGTAACATCTCTGTTCATTCCACAATTCTAGTTGAGTAATTGATCCAATGACCCGGTTGGTGGATTCACTCTGGAGCCTGCAAAAATTTGAGAACAAACTCTTAGAATGACAAACCCTAACAACAACATTCGATGCCTTGAAATGATGTGCACCCCTGGCTACTTGGGGTGCCTTTACTATCCAGTGTTTGTTTTTTATTTATAATTTTCAACCTTTCCTTTGCTCTTCACATTCATCACTCCATGCTCGACAGATGCTTTCACTGTTGACAATGCTTCAATTGCTAGGGACTAAAAATATTCTAAGACAAAGAAACCCAAGTGCCTTGACCAGACAAGGGTATCTAAACTCTCCAAACTTATTTAATTTGTGCAATTTTCAAGATTTTCCAGATTCCCTTCCTTCATTCTTCATTCCTTGAGAATTTTTCGCCATTTCTCGATCTATGCAGTGTTTGAGACCTTGAATCTGACACCTGGCAGTTGAACATCCTCCATTGATGACCTTGGAGCTCCTATTTTAGCTTTTGAAAAAGTAGAATAGACCCACTAGAGAAAAACTAATCTTTTGACCATTCTGATTGAACCAGCCTGATCAGGAAGTATTTTCAACCAATCAAAATCAGCTTGAGCCTTAGAAGCAAAAATTCTATTTTTAGAAAATTTCTATTTTAAAAAAATATTGCTAGTATCCATTTGAGAAGAAACCCAAAAAACCTAGAAAAACCCAGAAAAAAGTCTATTTTTAGAAACCTTCTATTTTAATTTTTTTTCCTAAAATTTAGGGCCGAAAAGCTGAGATCTCAATTTTGTAGACAAGGTCACTCTGAGCATACCCAAATTGTCAAATTTTGAAAATTTTGAGTTTTTGACAAACATGTGTGACATGCAAATTTCCATTTTTTGACCTTTTTGATTATATTTGACAAGACTTTTACCATTTTTAAAAAATGCCTAGACATAGCAAATTTTTTAATTTTGGGTACAACATTTGGCTTTGTTTGGGGACCATGTCAGATGCTTACAGAATAGGAGAACTAGGAATCTCTGGACATTTAAGCTTAGACCAATGTCTTATCAGTTAGACATCAAAATCAAGAACATTTTCCTAATCACCTATTACATGACTTTTCCCTAAATCGCCTAGGATATGACTGCCTAAAATCACCTATAAGTTGGAACTCCCCTAAAAATCACCTAAACAATATGCCTAATCACCTAAAACATGACAAAAGTTCATGGAAAGGGGAAACACATCACGAAAATAGAAAAGAAAATTATTTACAAAAAAATACTCCACCCCTGAAGGGATGAAGTGCTTTAGATATTGCCCGTTGTGTGGTAGTGGGAAGAGCCTTCCATCCAAGTGAAAGAGAATGTAAGTATTCTCCCCTACGAACTTGTGAATCTTGAATGGCCCCAGCCACAAGGAGTCAATTTTTTTGTGCATTCCCTTGGGCTCATGGCTCTTGTCCTATAACAGGGCTTGATCTCCGACGTCAAAATCTCGCTGACGGGCCTTCCTATGAAAAAATTTCTTCAATGCTCTAGATGCTGAGTGATTCTGTCAACAACCTCCACCCTTTCTTCTTGTAGCTTCATCAAGTACATGATACACTTTTCAATTGGATCTGTGAACTCCCCATCTTCTACTACGGATGCGAGCTGCAAGGTGAACAACTCCAGTGTGATAGGTAACATAGCCTTCGTACCATGCATGATGATGAAGGGTGAAGTACCAATGGCTCTCCTGGGAGTAATTATGTTAGCCTAGAGAGCGTCCTAGAGTTTCTTATGCCAAGTTCGTTGATTGGAATGAACTAACTTGCGTATGATTGTGACTATGTTCTTGTTTGATGACTCAACTTGTTCATTGCCCTGAGGGTAATAGTCTGATGAATGTGATAAAGTGATGTCGTGATCAAACCAAAACTCTAGTAGCTCCTCAGATGAGAAACATGTTGCATTATCAGCCACAATTTTGTGTGGCATCCCGAAGCGTGAAATAATATTCTCCTTCAAAAAGTCATACACGACTTCAGAGGTAGCCCGCTTGGTTGGAATAGACTCAACCCATTTTTTGAAATAGTTTGTGGTTGTAAGGACATAAATATGCCCCTTATTGGAACATGGGTTGATAGGACCTACAAAATCCAAACCCCATTGCTGAAATGGAGCATCTATGACAACTGGCCTGAGTGGAATGGCTGCCAACTTAAGCTTACCAACAAATTGCTGGCACATCTGACATCTGTGCACCCATTCATATGTGTTGCGAATCATAGTTGGCCAAAAAAATTGTGCTCGTAGGATTTTGAATGCTGTAACCCTTGATGAAAAGTGGTCATCACATGCTTACCCATCTTTAGAAAATTTTGACATTGTAAACTCCATGATGAAGACCAAGATTAAGATTTCACAATTGGAGTACCTTTGTGATCATCCTATTGCTCCTGTTAGGAAGAACCTTTGATCTAGCCAAAAGAAATGGGTGATAAAAACAACAATGTTGATAGGAATCAAAGGCATCCACCCCTATTACCTTAGGGTAACAACATTGGACCTTTGGATTTTCATGAAAATCATGAGTTACCTAAAGGTTCAAGGAAGCACTTTTCTTGGTTTCATGGTGATGGGACTCAACACCTGGATGAATTTATTTTTGCATTCACAACATATTGCACCATTTTGCACGTGGCACATGAAGACATTGTAGTGCATCTCTTTGTGGAGACTCTTGTGGGAAATGTTGCCAACTGGTTCAATCACCTGGAGCCGGGCATTATTACATGCTGGGAAACTATGAGTGAGAAATTTTTGGTGAGATTCAAGCCCGTTGAAAATAGTCATCTATTATTTTCCCGACTTGCAAATTCAAAGATGGAGCACAATGAGCCCATGAGGGAGTTTGTAGCAAGCTTTAATCATCTTGTTACATGAATTTCTTCTACACTTAATCCATCACCAAAGATTCTGATGAGTTGTTTCATAAATTCTCTTCCATCAAGATAACCTTATTCCTGAAGATGGCAAAAGAAACTGAATTGACGGATGCACAAGAACACGCCATCGAGCTGGACGATAATATGATCACCTCTGGAAAGATGAAGGACTCAATCAAACCTCCAGTTCAGAGTTATGCAGGTCCATCGCTATAGAAGGTAGCCAATGAAATGCTTGCACTACCACCACCACAATATCAACCTCAGGAGTTGTATTAGCCAAAGAGAAATAATTTTTAGCCTTTCAATAATTACAAGCCGTGGTTTCCAACACCTCCACCAAGACAAACAATTGAAGCTACACAAAATATGGTATTTTGTTCTTTCCATGAGACTGATGCACATACCGGTTCTACATGTCCTGAGAATTTAAGAATGAACCCGATTATGAGATATACTAAGGCTACACCTAGTTCTAGTTTTGTCCCTACACTAAGTTTGAATGTTGTCTTACCACAGATGGACAACTTCAATGGCGACTCTGCTACAGGATACTTCTTGGTCGGGCTAGTTCAATCAAAATCATCAAAAGATCAATTTTTCTTTGGTGGGTCTATTCTAATTTTTTAGAAGCTAAAATAGGAGCTCCAAGGTCATCAATGGTCAATTGCCAAGTGCCAGATTCAAGGTCTCAAACACTGCACATTTTAAGAGATGGCGACAGATGCTCAAGGAATGAAGAACGAAGGAGGGAAGTTGGAAAAAATCTCAAAAATGGTGAAAATTTTCCTAACATTTGAGATACTAGGCGCCTTTGTCCAATCAAGGCCTAGCTGTCAATGCCTTAGCAATTTTTCAATCTACGACATATGGTGAATGCACATCTATCAAGAACAAAGTGAGGACAAAGAAAAAGATGAAAAATGATAACAAAACTAACTTTGGACAATAAAGATGCCCTTGCTAGCCAGGGACACCCATCATTTCAGGGCATTAGATGTTGTTATTAGGGTTTGCGATTCTAAGAGTTTGTTCTCAAATTTATGCAAGCTCTGCAATGAATCCATCACCAGGGTCATTAGATCAATTAGTCAGCCAGAATTATGGAATGAAAAAAGATGTTACATTAGAAGAGAAAACTAAAAATCATGAAAATCATAAAAAATATTCTATCTCGGGGATTCTTGGGCACCCCAAGTAGCCAAGGGTGCCTAGGGTTTTGGGAGACCCAATCAAAATTTTAGGGTTTGAAAATATGATCATCTTCTTCAGAATTTCTTAGGCTATTTGGTGGATGTCTCAGCCAGACCATCATATTCATCAGTTACTAGAAATTTTGAATTGAATGAAGAACTGATCATGAGGAACAAAAAAGATGAAGTTTGAAGGTTAAAATTCATAGAAAAATAACTAACTCTGGAGGAGTTGGGTGCCCCAGGTAGCCAAGGGCACCCAAGATTTTGAAGGCTCAGAATGTGGATTTGGGGTTAGTAGCCTCCAAAACATTTCCTTTATATTTGAACAAGCTCTCCAACGGATTCATCAGTGAGCTCCTACGTTCCACGATGTTTCAAGGATGAGGATGGGGAACGACAGGGGATGCATTTCCATGACGTTTCCTAGGGGCCATTTTTAGGTGACGATAGGGGATGAAGACATACATACATACATACATACATACATACATACAAACATATATATTTGAAGGAAATGTCTGCTATTGTAATCAAATCAGACTTATATTAGACTTGTAATGCAATGTATTCAAACTTGATATAGTGAAAATAAAATCAGATTTGAGGTTGAATGTTTCATATTTGTTGATGTTATGATAGTAATTATCATTTCTATGTTTTATGTAAATGATTTGGCATTAAAATTCAATCAAACACAAGCATAAAAATTCTGAAATAATAACTCAATCACTTTGCATGCCAAGTGTTTGACAAAATGTCAAATATACCAAACTCAAAAATCACCTTAGAAAGGAGGATGAAATATTTAAAAAATCAAATTTTAAAATTTTTTTTAACCCAGGAAGCTCCTTGATCGCAAGGGACGGCTATCCATCCCCGGTATGATGAGGGATGTTCCCAACATCCCCCATCCATACTGAGGATGGGGAAATGTCCCCAAAGGGCAAGGGACGTTTCCTCCCATTTCCTGCTAGTTGGGCTATTTTGGGGATGGCTAGGGGATGCCCCCTTTGTGTGCCCCCATCTAGGGGATGACTGGGGACGGGGATAGTGGGTTTTGGGACAGGGGATGCGTCCCTATGTAACACAGGCGAGATCAAAAGATTTGTCAAACACCAGATATCGCAGATTGAATGGAGGCAAAAACATGTGGAAAATGAAAATGTCAAAGTTGAAAGATGAAAAACACAAAAAAATTCTAACTCTAGAGGAGTTGGGCACCCCAAGTAGCTAGAGGCGCCTAGGAATTTAGGTCACCAAATGTAGTTTTCAGGGCAAGTCATCTCCAGAACATTTTTCTCAAATTTCCCCTGGCTATTCAACAAATCCAACATCCAATTCCTTGGACCTCCTGAATTGTCGAAATCGCGAATTTAAGAGAAAATTCACTTGAAGGTCAAAAAACATTTAAAATTGAAGAACATGAAAAAATGACTAACTCTGCTGAGTAAAGGCACCCTAACTAGCAAGGGACACCCAATAATTTGAAGGCTCAGATGATGTTTTTAGAAGATGCAGCCTCCAAAAGATTATTTCTAGATTCAATTAGGCTTTGCAACGAAATAGTCGACCAGTTCATGGGATTCACCAGACATTCGAAATAGAAGATCAAAGGGATGCATTTTATCAAGAAATTTGGAAATCTTAGGAAAAATGGCTAAGTATGCTAAGTAAAGGCGCCCTAGCTAGCTAGGGGCACCTAAGCAGTTGAGCCCCCAAAATCGTTCTTTGGGATTGACGACCCCTGGGAGATCTTTCTCAAAATTCTTTAGGCTATCTAGTGGATCTATCAACTAGTTCGCAGGATTCATCAAACATCCGAAAACAAAGATCGAAGGGATGCATTTTATTAAGTAAAATTTCAATATTTCAGAAAAATATTCTAACTCTGAAGAGTGAAGGTGCTCAAAGTTCAATGCCTTAGAGAATTTTTCAAGTTTTAACATTCATCATTCAAAACAATGTCCATATTCGACATTCCTGCTTTCGGATTGGCTTCAAAGTTTTAAAGCTTGGAGAATAAAACACTTTTTAGTCCTCGAACCCTATTTAAGAAGGCTTTGGCATTTATTATTCATATTTTGTAGGTTGACCTTCAGAGAAAGAAATATATCATTTTTTGCTTTTCAAGATTTAGAGGGTCAAACAAGGTGCTTTTTCAGTTTTCTTCATGGATTCGGGATTGGGATGCATAGAGGCATGCTTTTTCATGATCCATTCTTCTAGGGCTTCATATTTCAGAAATAGGTGGTCAACTTTTTCAATTTTCATCGATCTGGGTCCACCTGCTTTTTACTCCTCTTGAAAATTGGAAAATTTTATATTTCCAAAAATCTTTAATCATGCTTTTTCGGGAAAACCTCAGCTCTTTCAAGATCTATCAAATTGGGTCTCTTCAGAACATGATTTTCTAAAAACAAAGCTCTTAGTTTTTTTTCTTCTGAGAATTCGCTCTTTGGAGAAGAATCAACAACTTCTTTTCAATAGTTTGCATAAAACTTTTTCAAACATAGGCATGTTCATAGTCAAAATTCAAGTTTTTAAACAAGCAATATTCTCCAATAGAAATCAGCATTCAAAGAGGCAATTACTAGCTTTTTGGAGAGAAACGAGTCATCTTTTTGGGGCAACAAATATTTTCGAAGATAGATTTAAAGCAGTTGTTAACTCGATGCCTTTTCTGAGTTTTCTTGCTATTCTTGTCTCATGCTTATCTATTCTTTGAGAAATAAAAAATATCAAGTTGTAATAGTTGGAACTTTCCCTAATTTTTGCTTTTAGTAGGTTGTTAGTTGGAAGTCATGTTTTATTTTTAGAAATAAAGCTTGCAAGTTGGCAAGTCTTGTTGTAAAAGCAAGGAGATTTTAGGGTTCCCTACTCCTCGCTTGTGTATAAATAAGGACAACCTTTCCAATTTTTCTTTAACCCTTATTGTGATAGAAAATTGTTGAGCCTACTTTTGCCTGCAAGTTTTTTTGAGTGTTTGTTCACTTAGTGTAAGAGAAAGCTTGTATGCCTACCTTTTTCTGCAAGTGATTGTTCAATTTATGTGTAATATGTGTTAAGTGTATTATGGTTTGATCGCTAAATTGTAAGCCTACTATTGCTACAAAATTGTTGTCCCAAATGTGTAATCGTTATTAGAAATTTGAGAAAGGAAATCTTATGCCTGATTTGTTGCTTTGATCTACTGCCTCAGAATTTGTTTTATGTGTTCTTCTTATGCAATCTTTATTTCAGCTTGCATCTAAAAAGTACAATGAGTCTTAAGGTGTGCATTAGAAGAGAGTTTATCTGAGTTTTCGTGTTAACATCATTCCTATTTTACTTCTAACTCTCAAGCTCTGAGTTTACTTGAGTTTTTAGAAGTGTCATTAGAGTAGGCCTAGTTGTAGTTGAAGTTATAGAAAAGAGAGAACCTCAGCTATGCCACAAAGCTTTATAACCTTGTGCTCTTAGCTAAGAACAAAAAGATTGGCACTAGTTTAGTTTACTTTCTTTAAGCATCATCAACAAAGAGGGAGCTTCCACTCCTTATTTGAAGAGTAGTCTATATGTGCATAGTTGTTTGTTTCCAATCTACATTCCAAAGGTGCAAATTGAAACACCAATAGTTTTTTGGCACCCATTGTGGGGCACGAGGCATAAAAATTCAAGAAATCTTACGCTTTATGTCACGGGAATGACTATTTGGCATCCTACTACTCCTATTCAACAACTAGATCTTACTCCTGCTATTATTCAACCAAATTTTGTGCTAATTGAAGGAGAGAAAATGGAAATCATCAACAACGTGAGGAGTTTCATATTTGAGAAGGAAACCCCTGCTCAATGGAGAAACATTGCTGCCATTTTGGATGAGGAAGAAAGGAAAGCCAACCTTGTGGCTGGAAGACTGGTATTATCACCTCCTATGTGGAATTAGAAAATCTTGGCTTACAAGGTTTATACAAGGAGGAAAGGCGAAGTTGGAGTGTCATCCATGCAGTTCCTAAAGTCAAAGAAGAAGAACCTGAAGTCAAGCAAGAAGAACTCGTGATCCAACTAGAAGTGATGGGTGATAACAACAACAATGATCCTAATATTGCAATCAAAGACATCCACCCCCATTACCTTGGGGAAATCACATTAGAACTTTGGCTTTAGAGGGACATCATGAATTACCTAGAGGGTCAAGGAAGCACTTTCCACGGTTTCACGATGATGGAAATCAACATCCTGATCATATTTTTGCCTTCTCAATGACTTGCATCATTCTGCATTTGAGGCATGAAGACATTGTTGTGGGTCTCTTTGTTGATACCCTTGTGGGAAATGATGCCGATTGGTTCAATTACCTGGAGCCAGGCATAATTACAAACTAGGCAACTATGAGTGAGAAGTTCTTGGAGAGATTCAAGCCTATTGAAGATAGTCACCGGTTGTTTGCCCAACTTTCAAATTCAAAGATAGAGGTCAATGAACCAATGAGGGAAATTGTGGCAAGATTTAATCACCTGGTCACTTGTCTTTCACATACACTCAATCCATCACCTAAAATTCTATTGTGCAGTTTCATTAATGCTCTTCCATCTGAGATAGCCTTCTTCCTAAGATCGGATAATGAAGCAAAATTAGAGAATGCACAGTAGTGTTCCATAGAGATTAAGGATAATATGATTACTTATGGAAATATGAAGACGAATTCTATCAATCCTTTAGTTCAGAGTTTTGTAGACCCACTACTACAAAAGGTAGGTAACGAGATGAATATTCTCAAGAGGTAGTTTCCTATTCAGCCTGCACTACTTGCACCACCACCACCATACCAACCTCAATAATAGTATCAACCACCACAACAGTATCAACCTCAGTAGCCATACTAGCCAAAGAGGAATAAATTTCAACCTTACAACAATTATATGCCACAGGGGCCAGCTCCATCGAAGCAAACGACTAAAAATACACAATGCAATATTTTTCTCTTTCCATGAGACCGATGCACATACCGAATCTACATGTCTTGAAAACTTAAGAATGAATTAGATCATGGGATTTACTGAAGTTGCACCTAGTTCAAGTTTTGTACCTACACCAAGTTCAAATTTTTTCTTACCACTGATGGACAACTTTAATGGCGACTCTGCTAGAGGATATTTTGAAAGTGAACCCATTAATGAAGAAGAAGAGGAAGATCATCGATAGTACTCTCTTGCAGTAAATCATGATAATTTTTAGTGCCTATTTTTATACGAGCTCAACATCTGAAAGCATAGAAAGAAGAAGAAGAGAGAATACAATCAAAAGAAAAAGGAAAGGAAGTGGCTTCCGCTTCCAATTCTAAGCCTTCTCATGAGAATGTGAAAGCAGTTGCTCAAGACATGTCTTCAGTGAATTTTGACATTGTAGACTCCTTGATGAAGATGAAGGTACATATTTCTCAGCTGGAATATCTCCAAGATCATTCAGAACAACTGGATCAGATTCTTAAGTTCATGAAAAAGGAACCTATCATACAACCGACATTGCTCGAATCATTTTTGTCAATGGAAGACAAGCCTAAACCCTTCTATATATCTTTGTATATAGGAGGATTCAAATTGATCAATTGTATAATTGATTCAAGAGCCTCAGATAACATCATGCCTCTACAAGTGATGAATGCTTTAGGAATTTTGTGCACTAAGACAAAGGACAAATGTTATTCACTTGAGTCCAAATCGGTGTAGTTGGTCATAAAATTGAAGGATGCTCAAGTGAGGTTGGCGGCTTGCCCAAAGAAAAAGATAATGATGGCCACATTAGTAGCTGACATTCTAGCTAGCTATGGGATGTTATTGAGTAGAAGTTTCTGCAAGGATCTCAGAGGAGAAATATAACTAGATTGGTCCTCTATTGCTATTCCATTAAAGAAAGGTACTTTCAAGTTGGAGCTGGAGGCCAAATCTTGATTCACAATGGTGAAGTCCCAAGATCCTCAAGCCCAAATTTTATATCAAGAAATGAGACTTGGTACCTATGCTATGCTATCAGAGATACCTAAAGAAAGTCAAGAGGTTGCATGTTTTGCAGATACATCAATAGATGATCCAAAGTTGTGGACTATGTAGTTTGATGGGAGTTGTGATAATTTCTCTCGAAGGACATTTATCTGTTTGCATATTTCTTACAATTTGAGTGCACAAATAATACGACAGAATACGAGGCACTCTTACTAGGTCTCCAAAATACAAAGGATATGGGTATCAACAACTCAGAGTTGAAGGTGATGTAGAATTGGTCATGAAGCAGGTTAGAGATCAATTCTGAGTAAGAGCAGATCGCCTCGAGCATTACAAAAATAGGGTGTGGAACGCAATGACTGGTTCAAAGAATTTGACATAAAATTCATTCCTTGCCTAGACAATAGCTAAGAAAATGACCTTGCAGTATCCGCTTCTCTTTTCATGTTGCATTCTGATTTTCGTGAGAATGCATTTGTTATTGAACTTATATATAGGCTAGTTGTCCCTGACAACTATGATAATTTGCAAGAATTTGATGATGATGACCACATTAAAGATTTTCTTGTGATGGGAGATAATTTTAAAGGGTTATTATTTGAGGGAAGTTCATATCCTTTTAGAGAATCAATAATAGATGTTTTTGATGTGGCAAAAGTTGTAGAAGATGAAGAAAACCCAGAGGAAACAAATTCAAGCATTATCCAATTGAAGGGTAATAAGATTCCCAAGGGCCTAGTATCCTTGGAGAATATATTCGACAGACATGACAAATATACTCAAGACCAGAAGAAATTAGGAGATAAGACTTCTGATAAGCTCATCAAGTAAATATTGGTACTGAAGACAAGCCTCGACTTGTTAACTTGGGAAAATGTTGTACTACAGAGGAGAGTGAAATGTTTATTTATTTGTTTAAACAATACTAAGATGTTTTTGCTCAGCCCTATGAAGACTTGAAAGTTTTCACACCAAGAAAATTGTCTCATATAATTCCTCTTAAACCTGAGGCTAAGCCCTTCAGGCATAAACAAAGACACTACAATCCATGATTTCAAGATACCATCTATGTGGAAATTTAGAAAATGGTGGACACTAAAATAATTTTTCCAATGGATTATTCCACCTAGGTGTCGAATATAGTTCCTGTATGTAAGAAAAATGGAGAGATCCAGATCTATGTGGATTTCAGGAACTTGAATCAATCTTCTCTCAAGGATAACTATCATTTGCCAATCATGGGGCACACCTTGCAAATGGTTATTGGTTCAGAGATGTTGTCTTTACTAGATGGTTTTTTTGGATACAATCAAATTGTAGTGGCTGAAGAAGATCGATTTAAGATGAAATTCACTACCCCATGGGGTACATTTTATTAGGAAAGGATTCCCTTTGGCCTCATAAATATTGGTGCTACATTTCATAGGGCCATAGATTTGGCATTTGGGGACTTGAAGAACAAATTAATTGTTGTCTATCTTGATGACCTCACCATTTTCTCAAAGATACGGGGAGATCATTTTTCACACTTAGGGAAAGTGTTCAAGAGATGTAGATACCATACAATTTTGTTGAATCCTAAAAATTCCATCTTTGCAATGATGGAAGGCAAGCTGCTTGGCCACATCATCTCCAAAGAAGGAACTCAAATTGATCCTAGTCGGGTTGATTCCATCATAAAATTGTCTCTTCCAACAAGTAGAATTGGGGTTCACTCCTTCTTTAGTAAGGTAAATTTCATATAAAGGTTTGTGCCAGACTTCTTAGAGCTGAAAAAAGACATATCTGCTATGACGAAGAAGTCTATTTTTAAGTGGAAAAAAGAAGGAAAGAAGGCATTCATCACAATAAAAGAAGCTATTAGCCAAGCAATGGTGTTGGTCCATCCTGACTTTGATAAGGATATTATCCTTTATTGTTATGCATCAGAATATAATTTGTCTTCCATACCAACGCAAAAGTTAAATGAAGAAACTGAGTCTCCAATTGCTTTCATGAGTAGAAGTTTCAAGGATAGTGAGTCACAATACTCTTAGATTGAAAAGAATGCATATGCAGTAGTAAGAGCCATGAAGAACTTCAAATTTTACATCTTGAATTCCCACACAATTGTGTATATCACCGATCTAGTGGCTACAAGTGTATTAACTTAGTAAGAGATGGGAAAAAAGAGAGGAAACTAGGTTGCAAGAGTTGAAGAGTATAACTTGGAGATCAAGGCGACTAAACTCATCTACGGGAGAGGTCTTTGTTAGTTGATAGTAGAGGACGATTATAAGAAGCATCAGGCCGAGGGTGAACCTAAACCCAAACTTTAAGTTAAAGAGGATCTTCATATGGTCCTTCTTCTTGATTATGTAGACAAATGGTATGCTGGGATATGGTACTACTTGACTTATGGTGAATGCCCAACCCACATGAACAAACAACATAAAATAACTCTAAAGTTAAGAGCGCAAAAATTTGCGCTTTGGAATGATGTTTTGTATAAGAAAGGGTTGGATGGAACATTTTTGTTATGTGCTAACAAGGACCAACATTGGCTTAACAGGCTTACAATTTAGTGATCAAACCAGAATACACTTAACACATTTTACACATAAACTGAACAATCACTTGCAACAAAAGGTATACATGCAAGCTTGCTCTTACACTAAGTGAACATGCACTGAATAACAACTTGCAGGAAAAAGTATGCTCAACAATTTTCTATCACAATAATGGTTAAAGAAAAATGCACAAGGCTTCCCTTATTTATGCACAAGGCTGCCCTTATTTATACACAAGCGAGGAGTAGGGAACCCTAAAATCTCCTTGCTTTTACAACAATACTTGGCAACTTGCAAGCTTTATTTCTAAAACTAAAACATGACAACCAACAAACAACTTGCTAAAAGAAAAAAAGAGGGAAAGTTCCAAATTTTACAACTTGATGTTTGGACTATTTCTCAAAGATTGAATAAGTGTGAGACAAGAATAGCAAGGAAACTCGGAAAAGGCATCGCATTAACTGCTTCTTTAAATATATCTTTGGAAATATTTGTTGCCCCAAAAATATGACACATTTCTCTCCAAAAATATGGTAACTACCTCTTTGAACGTTGATTTCTATTGAATAATATTGCATGTTTAAAAACTTGAATTTTGACTATGAACATGCCTATGTTTGAAAAAGTTTTGTGTTAACTATTGAAAACAAGTTGCTGATTTTTCTCCAAAAAGTGGATTCTCGAAAAAATAAATTGATAGCTGGGTTTTCTAAACAATCATGTTCTGAAGAGACCCAATTTGTTAGATCTTGAAAAAGCTGAGGTTTTTTCGAAAAAGAGAGAAAAAAACATATTTTTGGAAATATAAAATTTTCCAATCTTCAAGAGGAGTAAAAAGCAAGTGGACCTAGATCGATGAAAAATAAAAAAGTTGACCATCTATTTCTAAAATGTGAAGCCCTAGAAGATTGGATTATGAAAAAGTGTGCCTCTATGCATCCCAATCCCGAATCCATGAAGAAATCTGAAAAAGCACCTTGTTTGAGCCTCTAAATATTGAGAAGTAGAAAATGATATCTTTCTTCCTCTAAAGGTCAACCTACAAAATGTGAATAATGAATGCCAAAGCCTTCTTAAATAGGGTTCGAGGAATACAAAGTGCTTTATTCTCCAAGCTTTAAAACTTTGAAGCCAATTCGAAAGTAGGAATGTCGAATGTGGACACTATTTTTAATGATGAATGATAAAAATTGAAAAAATCTCTAAGGCAGTGAACTTTGGGCACCTTTACTCTTTAGATTAAGAATATTTTTCTGAAATCTTCAAATTTTACTTGATAAAATGCATCCCTTCAATCTTCATTTCTGGATGTTTGATGAATCCTACGAATTGGCTGACAGATCCACTAGATAGCCTGAAGAATTTTGAGAAAGATCTTCTGGAGGCTGCAACTTATAAAAAGTGATGTTGGTGGCTCAAAAGCTTGGGCTTCCCTAGTTAGCTAGGGCGCCCATGCAACCCAGACTTAACCATTTTCTTGACATTTTCAACTTTCTTTTGATCCTTTTTTTTTTTGCACATGTTTCTACCTTCGTTCAATTTGCAATAACTGGCATTTGACAAATCTTCTAAGATCATTGATGAATCCGTTGAAGAGCCTGTTCAAATTTGAAAGAAATGTTCTAGAGGCTGCTAACCCTAAATCCACATTTTGAGCCTTCAAAATCTTGGGTGCCCTTGGCTACTTGGGACACCCAAGTCCTCCAGAGTTAGTTATTTTTTTATGAATTTTAACCTTCTAACTTCATCTTTTTTGTTCCTCATGACCAATTCTCTGTTTGATCTGAAATTTCCAGCAACTGATGAATCTGATGGTCTGGCTAAGACATCCACCAGATAGCCTGAGAAATTTTGAAGACAATAATCATATTTGCAAACCCTAAAAGCTGGATTGGGTCTCTCAAAACCCTGGGTTCCCCTAGCTACCTGGGGTGCCCAAGAATCCTAGAGAGAATATTTTGATGGTTTTCATAATTTTTAGTTTGCTCTTCTCATGTAACATCTAGGTTCATTCCATAATTATGCTTGACTGATTGATCCAATGATCCAGCTAATGGATTCACTATGTAGCCTACAAAAATCTAAGAAAAAACTCTTAGAATAGAAAACCCTAACAACAACATCTAATGCCTTGAAATGATGGGTGCCCTTAGCTACCTGGGGTGCCTTTACTGTCCAGTGTTAGTTTTTTATTTGTAGTTTTTCAACCTTTCCTTTGCTCTTCACGTTCACCGCTCCATGCTCGACATATGATTTCACCATTGATAGTACTTTGATTGTTGGGGACTAAAAATATTCTAAGGCAAAGAAACATAGGTGCCTTGAATGGATAGGGGTGCCTAAACTCTCCTGACAGTTAATTTTTGCAACTTTCAAGATTTTTCAAATTCCCCTCCTTCATTCTTCATTCCTCAAGAATTTTTCACCATTTCTCGATCTGTGCAATGTTTGAGACCTTGAATATGACACTTGGAAATTGACCATCCTCCATTGATGACCTTGGAGTTCCTATTTTATCTTCTGAAAAAGGAGAATAGGCCCACCAAAGAAAAAATGATTTTTTGACAATTATGACTAAACCAGCCTGATCAAGAAGTATTTTCAACCAATCAAAATCAGTTTGAGCCTTGGAAACAAAAAATCTACTTTTAGGAAATTTTGCCAGTATCAATTTGAGAAGAAATTGAGAAAAACCCAAAAAATTCTATTTTTAGAAACTTTCTATATTTAGAAAATTTCCTTTAATTTAGGGTTGAAAAACTGAGATCTGGGTTTTGTAGAAAAGGTTGCTTTGAGTGATTTTTTTTGAGTTTTTGACCAACATGCCTGACATGTAAATTTCCATTTTTTTGACCTTTTTAACAATTTTTGACAAGACTTTTACCATTTTTTCAAAATGCCTAGACATAGCAAAATTTTTAATTTTGGGTACAACAATATGTTAAGCATTTGACAAAATGTACACTTACAGTTGATTAAAAAATATTTTTTTTGTTACCTAATTTAGCTTCCAACTCAATCAGGTAAAGCTGAGATAGTTTTTGCAAAATAAAGATAAAGGTACACATTCAATTTTGCTTTCCATGCATATGCACATAAGTAGTTATCAAATAAGTTGCATTTTATTATGCAAATGTATACAAGAGAGTTTGCACAAATATTACACAAATGTTTTCTTTTATTGATAATTACAAATGTATGGTGTCCCACACAAGCTGTGGGAATAACTATTTCAATAAAATATAAGACATAAACTATACATTTGAAGAAAAAAAAGGAAAGAGAATATGAAAGGAATAGGGATCCGTCATTGATTGAATGATGAACCCCAAGGTTGAATTGTTGCTTGCTTCAGTATCTCTCACTTGGTTGCTTCAAAAGTTGCTTTGTTGCTACTTGAAATACCTACAAGATCTAAGAGAAGTCGCATTAGAGATCGAGACCCATATTCTCTGCATATACCACATCAACAAACATATAGTTTATACTCATAAAGCATTAAAATAGTTTTGCAACATCACAGATATCAAGAAAAGAAGAGGAGCATCATCAATCATCATGAAACATCATTGGAGGCTTTTGGCTTCATTGTTTTATCTAACATGTTTGTTCACTATGCAGGCATAGGTGAAATTTTCATTGTTGGATTATTTCATTTTGACATCATAGCATGTGGAGTAAAATGGGATCCCACAAGGGTTGAGCCCAACATGTTGCCCTCTTGTGTTTTAAGAGGGATAAGAGTGTAAAAGCACCATACTTGTCATCAATTGTGTAGGTACTCATCACTCATGGGAGTGAGTTGGTAGACACTATCCTGAATGACAAATATCTGCTCAATGGAACAACAATGAGTAAGGAGACAGTGATTCTATGTATAAGGATTGCCACAATGGATTCATTGAGCAATATACTCTACCCATAAGTATTTGGTATCTATGACTGCCAACTAGCATGTACAATTACAGTCCTTATTGGATTAAAGTAGGTTTGTTGAGCAAGGTGCTACTAGGATAAAGTGGAATATTTAGAGATAAGAATGGAAGTGCCTATTGCGATTCTTTAAGTGAACAAACGATTGGCAAACCACTGTACATGGAAATATAAGAGGACAATGTACTAAGGGCAGCCAAGCCACTTTATGAAGAGCACATTCATCATGAAACTCATAAGCTGCAGTCAGGACATGTTAGGGGGCAGTTAAATGAGGCTTTACTCAGTGAACTAGATGCAAGATACATAACAACATATAGGAGACTATACAGTCATATAAAAAGATAGTCTACCAAGGTAGTAGCCTCAAAATAGCATGAAGGAGTAACCACATCATGCAATAAAAAGAGAGAAAACCAAATGAGAATATGGGGGCCAAGCCCAAAATGAAGGTTTTCTGCTTTTTCAGAAGGTACAAGAAGATCAAGTATTTGCCAGATAAAATGAAAACCCAGAATGGAATGAAGATACACCCAGATTGCTCATGAGGGCCGAGCCAAGGATAGAAGGTTTTATCACTTTTATTTCCAAAAAATGTAAGGGGTTTACAAAAGAGGGTAGCCATGGCCATAGATTGAATGCCACGCCTTGCGGCATTTTATTAAGTTTCAGATAAAATTTTGGTGTATCACCTTTAGTCATAGGTTTTATTTTATGAAATATTTCTTACCCTTTTCCCAACAAGAAGTAGTTTTAGGTGAGTACCATAAGAGCCAACTTACTCTGGAGGTTCTTTTATTCTTTAGGTAACCCACAACCTATAATAGTTCCCATGTTTCACCAATATGCTAAGTTCTGCAACTTAGCAGGGGCATAATATTGAGTGACAACATTTTTTGGTACACCCAGTGGGATTGTGATATGATCGAAAATCCATTTTATACATTTTGTTACTGTTGTTGGTGTGTACAAAAATAATTTTAGCCTTTTGGAGTCATTTTATTTACACACCTAGTGGCTCTGGAGAGATTATTTATTGGTTTCAAGCGAACAAAGTGCTGATATATTCAATAACCCATCATATCATGAAAAATTTGCTCATACACCTCCTTACTATCTATATCAGACTGAACCAATAGCTAGTTTTAGTCAAAATACCTTTACTATAGGAGGTTATTAACAAGTTCCATATTCTTGCCATCCTCCCACCACTGCTCAACCATCTTGAAAACCTATCCATGCCTATAATCATTTGCAAGAAGATTATTTTTCTCTAACCAACATGACTACTCTCTGAATAAACCTCAAGAAGTTAACAACATGAGTGTCAGGGAGGTAGCATTAGACTTGCAAATAAAATTAAAGGTTGTCACAAAAGAGTAGGAGTATAATATGCAACGAGAAGAGCTTGGTCATAAAGCTCATATTCATTAGAAGGAGGTGGAGGCATAAAGGTATGAACAAGAGATTCTTGCTAGACAGGTTGTAGCCAAAGAAGAGAAAATAAAACACTTGCTTTCACAAGTCCAAAGGTATGAAACCGAATCAACTACTTGCATTTTTAGTTTTAAACTAGCTCCTCTTAGAACTATGATTCAACCTATGAAGGAGGAAGCTTTCAAGTTTAAACTCTCACGTTTTGTACAAGGTAAACCTCTTGAATCCTTTGAAAAAGATTATATTTCCAAAGTTCCAAGTTTTAGAGCTCCTTCTCTATTACTATATTCTAGACATGTGCAAATTTAGCCCATTATCTCCCATTTGCAGCCCTTTCAAATCCCCTTACTAGCTGAATCTAGCATGGAAAACTATGATGAAATTTCTAAGTTGGAAGAGCATGTGTTAACAATCCCAAGCTTCAATCAAATCACTTCTTCTCTTCCTCAAGAGTTACCAAAGCCTCCTATACTAGAAAATCCTCTATCAACACTCCCCAAATATTTTAAGGAGCTATTCGATCATTCCAAATAGGAGGAGGCCAAGCTAGTAGTGAAACAAGAGTTTTTGTTTTCAATTCAAGACTCAAAACTGATTGAGGATCTTCCTCAAGTGGAAGACACTTGTGAGGTCAATTATGAGGAAGCAAAAGAAATATTTATTGTTTATGAGCCTATGAATGGTGTGAATAATAAAAAATCAAAACTTTTACAAGTAGAAGTTGAGGGTGATCAGTTGGAACAACAAGGTGCAAGGAAAATGGATGGGGATCAGAAGGAAGAGTTGATTTTCTCATTTGATGAGCTGCCTTGTTGTGTTGACAAGGATGAAGATTCGAAGCAACAAGAAGATGTTGGAGATCTTGGTGAGTTGTTGGTATATGATGACGAATGTAAGTTTGAAATCCTAACTTATGAAGAAGAAGAGCATGAGGCTGATATATCAATTGAAAGTTTTTTGAAAGAGTCTATCTCATTGTTTGAACATTTTCCTTCATTGAAGAAGAAAATCCTGATTTGGAGTGTACCTCCTTGGGTATTAATGAGGAATTTGAGCTTGGACCAACTATTCCTAAGAGCTTTCCAAGATCTGATAGTTTTAATGAGTTATTAGCTATCCTAATGGAAGAGGATGGTCCGTTGACCATGGAGGAGGAATCGACATGGCAAGTTATCATGCAAGGTGAAGGTAATGATGTTATTTCTAATCATTCAAATTGTCTTCTATCTTGTCCAAACTTAGCCATGAAACATGAAATCCATGAAAAAAAGGTAGAAAGGTTTGAAGAATGCAACCATGATAACATTATATCAGCCTTCTTAGGTTCTTTGAAAGAAGAAGAAGAAAATCATGAAGTTCCAAATCAGTTGCTTGTACCACAAGAGCACCATGAGAGTAAAATTAAAGATACCATCACACCAAAAGAAGAAAAATAAGCAACTAGTCCAAAGATTTCAAGGGGATGTCCTATTAGGCATCTAACTATGATGGATACCAACAATGCATCATAGGTCATTCTTGCACCCAAGCATGAGGATTCGAATGAAAGAAAGAATACCTAGTTGTCATATCCACTTCAAGACAACATGAATGGTCAACATAAGTGGGTAAGTGGATTTTTTTTCTCCATTCAAGAGGCATTGCAACAACTGGTTAAACATCTATCATTTCTTCACTTCCTATTTGATGCTCACAAACATATGGAGCATTGCAAGTTACAAAGAAAGGGAAACTACTTTCATGAACCAATTAATGGTTTTGTTTAGGCAGTCCTTTCCTTAGTTAGTCTAGGTTAGGATAGGTTTTGTTTCAAGTCAATCAGTGTTGATGCACATGGTGCATTTTCATTTCCTTCAAGTGTTGTCTTGCACAATTAGTCAATTTGTTTTGGGTATTTTGGTAGGTGGAATAAGATTTGAAGGTGATTTGCACTATTTTGATGAGTTACAACAATATGCAAGACTATTTTTCAAGTCTTGTTGAGTTCCTATTGACTCATGTGCCCAATGGATAAGTTCAGGAAATTGGTTAGGATGTTTAGTAGGAAAACATATAGCATATATCACCAAAAATATTACCTAATTTAGCTTCCAGCTCAATCAGGTAGACCTGAGATAGTTTTGACAAAATAAAGATAAAGCTACACATTCAATTCTACTAAGTTCTATTCATATGCACGAAAGTAGTTATCAAATAAATTTAATTTTATTATGTAAATGTATACAAGAGAAATATTGCACAAATGCTATCTTTTATTGATAATGACAAATGTATGGTGTCCCACACAAGTCATGGGAATAACTATTTCAATACAATATTAGACATAAACTATACATTTGAAGAAAAAAAGGAAGGACAATATGAAAGGAATAGGGATATGTCATTTCCTGAATGATGAACCCCAAGGTTGAATTGTTTTTTTCTTCAGTCTCTCTCACTTCGTTGCTTCAAAAGTTGCTTTGTTGCTTCTTGAAACACCTGCAAGAGATGAGAGAAGTTGTTTTAGAGCTTAAGACCCATATTCTCTGCATATACCACATCAACAAACATATATTGTATTCTCATAAAGGATTAAAACAATCTAGCAACATCAAAAATATTAAGAAAGGCAGAGGAGTATCATCAATCACCATGAAGCATCATTGGAGGTTTTTGGCTTCATTGTTTTATCTAATATGTTTGTTCACTATGTAGGTATAAGGGAAATTTTCATTATTGGATTATTTTATTTTGACATGAAAGCATGTGGAGTAAAATGGGCTCCCACAAGGGTTGAGCCCAACATGCTACCCTCTTGTGTTTTAAGAGGGATAAGAGTGCAAAAGAACCATACTTGTCATAAATTGTGCAGGTACTCATCACTCATGGGAGTGAGTTGGTAGATCACTGTCCTAAATGATAAATATCTGCTCAATGGAACTACAATGAGTAAGGAGGTAATGATTCTGATGCAAGACAGAGTGATATTAGATTCCAACAAACAATTTCCAACTGTTATGGAAGGTTTCAAAGAACTCCAAAGGTAACTTCTTGGATTAGCCACCTATTTCCTTGTAGCCTTGGAGACACACTTATTCAAATATATCTCCACCTGCAGACAATTTATCCAATTCATGAGCACACTTTTAAGGACCTTTAGGGCTATTGTTTAACATAGAAAAATCACTAGTATGGTTGTTTTGGACTGTCATGACACAACCAACCCTTCACTGCTTCAAACTGGCCTAAATAGGCCTCTTTTCTAAAGGGGGTCCACCAAAATTCACCTTTCTAACCTCAAAATCAACATGCACCCTTAGAACCTATCACCAAATTAACATTTCTTAGGTTGATATCCTTCAAACAGTCCATAATCTCGTTGTACTACACAAAAACTAGTCATTCACCAATGGCAAGATACCTTGCCTACCTTCAAACACGAGCTATAACCCTATTTTCCATACCACCCTATCTAGCCAACAAAGAAAACACAAACCTACATCCTAACAGGACCATTCCACAAACTACTTCACTGTTCTATAGTGGAATGGCCTCTAGAACTCCATTTTCTTCACAAACCCTAAGAAACCCTACCACTAAAGCAGTTCTTAGAAAAGCGAATTGTTCTGCCTCCTTACTGAATGAAAAGTCTTCTATTAGGGTTCAAAGGAAAGCTAACTCGATTTCCTACTCAGTCATGTGAGTCTTGAAATAAATGGTGACTATACGGGCTTGTATAGAACATAAAAAACACAAAGATTACAAAATAAACAAAAAAATCAAAGTATTTCTTATTTTGTTCTTCTCAATCCTTCATCTGCCAACCTTGCTCGAATGTTTTTGCCACTTTTACATGCTTTTACAACCTTTTCAACCTCCACAAAATAATTTCAAAAGATCTGACTGTTGAACTTGCAACTACCCCTTACTTAGACACAAAATACACTAATTCACTTTATAATACTAATGTAATCATTAAGACCACCCCCTAACTCTAACTAATAATGTTCTTTACATCACAAACGTGGTCATCTTGACCTTATTACAAACATAAAATGTCATTCTCCAAAACTAGACCCCATTTACAAAGTAAAACAGGTCAAAATTGTGAAGGTGTTGTGAAGGTGCCCTGCACCATACACCCAAGGAGGAAAAGATTTCATCCTCATGATGAAATGAGGTCTTCAATAGTGATTCCATGGTGAGCAATGTCTTCTTCAGAAATCCAAGTCGCATCTTCTTTAGGTAGTCCATGCCACTTTACCAAAAGTTCTTTATATACCTTTCTCCTTGTTCTTTTCACCTCCCTTGAGTCCAAGATAGCTTCAAGTTTCATTGGTTGAGTGGGTGGAAGATCTTTGATCCACTCTCCTTCATCATTTTAAGGTTCATCTACTTATTTACCTACAAAAAAAGTTCCCTTGAAGGGATAGAGGTCAGTCACATTAAAAATTGGTGAGATTGTAACTCCTTGTGGGAGTTCAATCTCATAAGCATTGCTTCCATACTTGTGGACCACCCTGCATGGTCCTATCTTCTTCATCATCAAATTTGTATACTTCCCCTTAGGTAGTCTCTCCTTTCTCAGATGTGCCCACACTAGATCTCCCACTTTGAATTGGACATCCCTTCTCTTCAAGTCTGCCTTCTCCTTATACTTGTTCACATTCTTCTGAAGTGTCTCTTTGACCTGCTCATGTATGTCATGCATGGCCACAACAAAATCCTCTCCTTGAGAACTCCTTTTGTTCATTCCACTCAGGTCCCTTAATTCACAAACACCCCTTAGATGCATCCCATAGAAAACCTCAAATGGACTCCTGCCAGTACTCTGATTGATTGAGTCATTATAGGCATACTCCACCCATGGTAAGATCAGATCCCATGACTGATTGTGCTCCTTAGTTAAACGTCTCAGTAGATTCCCCAATGATCTATTTACA
Source organism: Sequoiadendron giganteum (assembly GCA_007115665.2). Taxonomy (NCBI): domain Eukaryota; kingdom Viridiplantae; phylum Streptophyta; class Pinopsida; order Cupressales; family Cupressaceae; genus Sequoiadendron; species Sequoiadendron giganteum. The sequence goes on along the minus strand of CM021102.1, from coordinate 402,391,786 downwards.
ACCTCAGTTTGCCCATCAGTCTGAGCATGGTAGGAAAAGCTGAAGGTTAAGTTAGTTCCCAACTTTTTCCATAATGTTCTCCAAAAATGGTAAATAAACTTTGCATCTCTGTCAGACACTATTGACAATGGCAGCCCATGTATTCTCACTATCTCCTTAAAGAAAAAACTTGCAGTATGGGAGGCATCATTAGTTGATTTGCATGCAATGAAGTGTGCCATTTTGATAAACCTATCTACCACCACATACAAACTGTCATATCCTCTTGAATTTATTGGTAGTCCCAAGACAAAAATCCATACTTATTGCTTCCCATGGTCTGCTTGGTATGGGAAAAGGTTGATATAGCCCAAAATTGGAGCTTGTTCCTTTTTCTCTTTGGCATATAACACATATTTCTACATACTTCTTCACATCCAAGTGCATCTTAGGCCAGTGTAGAGAAGGAAGATTTTCTACTCACAAGTTCTCTTCAATCAAAGATCCTCATGGGGCGAACTACCCTAAACTACCTCAAGTAATAGTGGCGAGATTTCCAAAACCAGAAAGAGCAGGTCATAGAGATTCTCTACACAAACTGTCAAGCTCTCAACCAAAGGATGCTAGCGCATAATATGGATGACAATGCAGGGCGCTGGCATCTCTGAGGTGCACTGGCATCTTGTACGGACCAAAAAGCGAGTTTATCGCAGAAAACAACAAAGTGGCTACTCACAAGCTGATTGCTAAGAACTTCTAGAAAGTGATAAAGTAATAGAATGCGATAACACTGAAATAGAAGTGATAAAGACAAGGATAAGTGAAAGGAAATGCTTAGGATCGTGTGAGTGATGAAGCCTCTAGCTCGAGAATGTCTTCAATACCTGCACACAAGAAAGAGAGAAAGTGTTGGGGCTATATAGGGGTTTTCCTCAATCAAACCTCCGTTTTGGTGTTCTCACCTCCACGGACAACCAGATAGATAGAAAAGTAGGAAATGATGTAAAGAGTACTAAAGCACTACAAAATAGTGTTATACTACTCAACAAGCAATAGAGGAGAGGAGTGAAAGCTTACCACCTCCGCCCAAAGCGCTCAAGGCTAGTGGGGGAGAAAATGAGAGGAAATCAAGCCTTTGCTGTTGTGGTGTTTTGTACCACACTTGCTCTACTTAAGTGATGGAGTGTTGATGTTGCTATTGTGAAGTGTAAAGTGTTGTGAAGAGATGGTGAAGAAGCTTCTTGGAGCTTGTGAAGAGATCATGGAAGGACTCAAAGAGTCTCAAGAAGGTGAAGAGAGAGCTAGAAAGCATGGAGAGGTCCAAAGATCCAAGAGATGCAAAATGGAAGCAAGAATAGTGAATATGAAGGAAAGAGAGAAGAAAACAGCCATACTCGGGTTGGTTGGCTGAAGAGGGCATTAAAAATCGACTCCCAATGGGAATGGTAACACCTCTACAAGCTCTAGATGTGGGAATCTGTCAGGGACAGTGTTCCACACAGATGTATGTGTGTCGTGCGGGCGTCCTAGATAGAAACGCCCCCACCGACACACAAAGCAGACTTCAAGTGTGATGTGAGTAGCGGGCTTAAGTGGAATTAAGCCTCTGCCTTAGGTTTTCTAAAGTTCAAGGGGGCAAAAGGGAATTTGCATTAGGGGTGCAAATTCACGCTTATACATTTTTCCCCCACTTTAGCGAGCACGAGTACTGATGAGTGGTTCGATAAAGTAGAGTAGTAAGAAGTAGTAAGGTAAGAGATGTATACCTGAACCATCGAGGAAGCAGAACAAGATCTGGTGAACCCGAGAGTGCTAGGTCAAAAGAGGACTTCATAGTTCCGCAAAACTATGAAGTTGGAGAAAGAAAGCACCTCACAGACCCACATACCTGGAAGGAAGGTATCCTCCAAGAAATCTCACATGAAGGAAACCAAGAAAGCACCTCACAAACTCGCAGACCTGCAAGGAAGGTATCCTCCAAGAACTCTCACATGAAGGAAACCAAGAAAGCACCTCATAGACCCACAAACCTGCAAGGAAGGTATCCTCCAAGAACTCTCACATGAAGGAAACCAAGAAAGTGCCTCACAGACCCGCATACCTACAAGGAAGGTATCCTCCAAGAACTCTCACATGAAGGAAGCCAAGAAAGTGCCTCATAGACCCACAAACCTGCAAGGTAGGTATCCTCCAAGAAATCTCACATGAAGGAAACCAAGAAAGAACCTCACAGACCCACAGACCTGCAAGGAAGGTATCCTCCAAGAACTCTCACATGAAGGAAACCAAGAAAGCGCCTCACATACCCGTAGAATTACAAGGAAGGTATCCTCCAAGAACTCTCACATGAAGGAAACCAAGAAAGCACCTCACAAACCCGTAGACTTGGAAGGAAGGTATCCTCAAAGAACTCTCACTTGAAGGAGACTGAGCAAAGGGGACTCCACAGAGTCAGAGATGGTGACATGTTTACCTGCAGATGGAACATGTTAGGAAGCGGCCATGCAGGTTAGTGAATAGACAGTCACGTAGACCATTGCTAAGTTGTAAGGCTTTCAAAGGGGTTCCTCGAGAACCCTTCAAAAGGAAGGAGGGTCCACTCAAGGGATGCACTGTTTGAAAATTAAAGTCTAGTCAGGCTTCCCCCAAGCTGGATGTAAAGATAGGTCTACTCGGGTTGCCCTCGAGCTAGACACAAAGATGGGTCTAGACGGGCTGCCCCTGAGTTAGACACAAAGATAGGTCTAGATGGGTTGCCCCTGAGCTAGATGTAAAGATGTAAAGTAGGTCTAGTTGTGCTGCCCCCAAGCTAGACATCATGGAATTTGTTTGAGAGAGAAGCTTTCAAAGAGGTCCCTCGGGAACCCTTCAAAAGAAAAGGGGGTCCGCTCAAGGGATGCTTCATTCAAAAAACATAGAGAGAGAGAGAGAGAGAGAGAGAGAGAGAGAGAGAGAGAGAGAGAGAACGGGTCCTTAAGAAGGATGCACATCTCTAGAACAAGTGATCATTTCCCCCAGCATATATGGGATTAGAACCACGCAAGATACTTTAAGCATGCAGGATAGAGGTAAGCCTCAATATCACTTGTCATGCAAAGAAAAGGCAGGTGCATCAGCAGTAACCTAAACCATGAAGTTTTTGTATTTTAACTTTCAAGGCCTTACATTCACTAGTGGAATGACCAGGCACTTGATGGTATGTACATAAAGAATGTTTTGCTTAATCATGTTTATGGAATTTCTTGTGTGTAGGAGGAGGAAGAGTAACTAAGTGGGCTTTAAGAAGCCACAACAAAATATGCTCTTATTCAGACAAAGGATGAGGAGTAGGAAGTAACCCTTTCTCTTGTGAAGAAAATTTTGATTGCTCACCAGAAGCAAATACGAAGACAAAAGATAAAGGAGGATAGACCAATCCATGAGAATGAGGGTGAGCGGACATCACGTCGATGTTTAACTGTGGTTTCTTCTTAGACTGTTCATTCAAGCAACCAAGCCCTAGATTATGCTTGTGAGGTGTGAATTCTACAGGGACCCGAATGCCTTGTTCGTTATGCCCACAACCTTTATGCTCATAACCATACTTAGAGACAAGCTTAAAGCCAGGGCCATAATGTGTTTGCAAATCATGAGAAGAGGGGGGATCCTCATAGAGAGCATTATTCTAGCAAGGGGGAACATACTCTTCTACGAGATCATCATCATCCTTCTTGATAGGACTGTCAACATTATCCTGATTAGCAGAAGTGTAATCATCTTCCTCAGAAGGAGGATCAACACTAAGAACATTACAATTCACATTCACATTATCCAGCAATGCAAAATACTGATCACCTTTGATAGCGGGTGTGATGTTCTCGAAGGGTCTAAGTGGATCGGGTTGACTTTATATTCCAGAATGAAGGAATTCGTAAAGTTTGAAGGACTCCAATCATCACCAAGACATGCATTCCTTTGAGAAGAGGTAGAAGGAGTAGAATTAATATTTCTTGCTTCAGAAGGATCTTCTCTAGGGACATCTACCTCAAGAGTACCATTTGTAGTAGGTACTGCTAGAGTAAACATCGACACATTAGAAGACACTAAAGGGATAAGAGTAGGTACAACCAAAACCTGACCAACAACTACCATCTCACACAAGTGCATAGTGTTAGGGTCAACCTTGACTGCAACTACTCAATTATTACAAATGAACTTAATAGATTTATGCAAGGTAGACAGGACTGCACCCATAACGTGGATCCACGATCTAACAAGAAGAAGGTCATAAGGTAACTTCTCTGACATAACATATACAAGGGTAGGTACTGTAACGGGTCCCAACCTCAAAGGAAAGACTATCATGCCTAAAGGTTTTCTACCGACATTATCAAACCCACGAATGTCAACAAAAGAAGCATTAAGAGAAGATGGATAAATGTTAATTTTAGGCAATAGATCAATGCTACATACATTGAGCTCCGAACCAACGTCAACGAGAGTACATCTAATACCAATCTTATTAATGTTAACTATAATCATTAGAGGATTCACTTGCTTCTGTACTTCCGGAGGTGGGAGTTCCCGAGGATAGAATGTAGTATTTAGCGAATCCACACAAATATAAGCTACCAATGCATCAACATCTGTCGGCCTAGTGAAAGAAGGAAAGAGGATCTTTTGCAAGGCTTCCTAAAGCATACCTTGGTAAACCAGAACAAACTGAAGCAAGTCCCACAATGAGATTTTAGCTAAAGAAATTTGAGGTTGCTCGACAAGATCATAATCACTAGGTGCTTTAGTCGTAGGTTCAAGTGCTTGAGGAAGGATTAGTTGTTTATTCATTCTAGTATCATAGGTACGGGCTACCACTCTATAAGAGGGAGCCTTAGAAAGATCAAGGGAATCATTATCAAATGGAACACCATCAATAGAACAAACCCTTTCAGGAGAAGGATTAGTTGGAGTCACATAAATGACTGGTCTCTTATGCCTTTGAGGGGAAGTAAAGACATAGATTACATTCATAGACTCATCACAACTAGTGGAACAATTATTCGAAGACATATTCTCAACATCGATCCAAACACGATCAAATGTGGAAGAAGGTTCATCATGCACTAATGCATCATCTCTGGAGGAAAGTGCATTAGAATAGATAAGAAATTCATCATTCACAAATACAACATCCCTAGAAGAGAATGCATTGGAACGAGTAGGAGATTTTTCATTAAAATATGCAGCATCTTTGGAAGAGATTGCATTGGAATGAAGAGAAGGTAGAGTAACATTAAGAAAGGTATCAATAATTTCATCTTCTTGCAACAAGATATCCTCAGAAGCAAGGGGACTCTCATGAGAAGGATCAGAGATATCAAGGGACATGGGCAAATCCAAGTCACCATCACATGCATGAAATAGAATATCATTAACATTTTGAAAAAAATTAGAGAACTAATAAATGAAGATATTAAATTCATTATGATTTTTTCGGTATTTTCTATTTTCTAGTAATTTGCATTTTTGGAGGTCTTCAGAGTGGAATCTGGGTTCGGAACTTGCGTCGGTCCTTAAAATTTGATTATCGAAGGCACTAGTATTTTAGGGATTGAACTAGTTCTCTAGAAGACCTCTCCAATGGTGCAAACAGTTCTAAATTCTGAGCACCAAGTCAAAATTTATGACCCCACCAAGTAGGGGTAAATAATTTCCTAGTTTTTTGAAGAACACTGTTCTTCACGTCGAGTTCACCAAAATGTAGAGAAGGGGGATTCACTACTCATGAGTTCTCTTCAATTAGAGAGCCTCACGAGATGAACTACCCTAAACTACCTCAAGTAACAATGACGAGAGTTCTAGAAACAAAAAGAGCTGGTCACAAAGATTCTCTAGACAAACCATCAAGCTCTTGGCCAAAGGACGACAAAGCATAATACAGATGACAGTACGATGTGTTGGTGTCTCTGAGGTGCATTGGAATCTTGTACAAACCAGCAAGCGGGGTTATCTTAGAAAACAACAAAGTGGCTACTTGCAAGCTGATTGCTAAGAACTTCTAGAAAGTGATAAAGTAATAGAATGCGGTAAAGCTGAAATAAATTGAAATAGAAGTGAGAAGGGAAAGGAAATGCTTACGATCCTGTGAGTGATGAAGCCTCCAACTCGAGAATGTATTCAATACCTGCACACAAGAAAGAGAGAAAGTGTTGGGGCTGTATAGGGGTTTGCCTTAGTCAAACCCCCATTTTGGTGTTCCCACCTCCACGGACAACCAGATAGATATAAAAGTAGGAAATGAAGTAAAGAGCACTAAAGCACTATAAAATAGTGTTATGCTACTCAACCAAACAATATAGGAGAGGAGTGAAAGCTTACCACCTCCACCCAAAGCACTCAAGGCTAGTGGGGGAGAAAATGAGAGGAACTCAAGCCTTTGTTGCCATGGTGTTTCATTCCACACTTGCTCTACTAAAGTGATGGAGTGTTGATGTTGCTGTTGTGAAGAGATGGTGAAGAAGTTGCTTGGAGCTTGTGAAGAGATCGTGGAAGGACTCAAAGAATCTTAAGAAGGTGAAGAGAGAGCTAGAAAGGATGGAGAGGTCCAAAGATCCAAGAGATGCAAAATGGAAGCAGGAATAGTGAATATGAAGGAAAGAGGGAAGAAAACGACCATATTCAGGTCGGTCAGCCGAAGAGGGCGTTAAAAATCGACTCCCAATGGGAATGGTAATGCCTCTGCAGACTCCAAATTTGGGAATTTGTTAGGGACGTTAACGTGCTGTACAGACATCTGCATGCTGTGCGGGTGTCCTAGATAGAAACGCCCCCATCGACACACAAAGGAAGTGCCAAGTGTGATGCGAGCAACAGGCTTAAGTGGAAATAAGCCTCCGCCTTAGGTTTTCTAAAGTGCAAGGGGGTAAAAGGGAATTTGCATTAGGGGTGAAAATTCATGCCTATACAACAAGTAATAAAGTCTTTTGATTTGATCTAGGGTTTTGTCACAACCAAAATGCCCTCCTAGGCTCCCACTATGTTTTTCCCTAATCAGATTCTCCCTCATGGAGCACCTAGGTATACATAATTGAGCCCCCTTGAAGAGTATCCCATCTTGCAATACATAATCCTAATACTCCTTATGAAATGATGCTTGGTACTTTTCACACATAGAAAATATGTCATGGAAGTCTTCATCAGATTTGTACATACCTCTTAGTGAGTCTACACCCACACTTTGGAGCTGCACCTCTTGCACTAATACTACCCTCCTACTTAAAGAATCTGCCACTTTGTTGGCTTGTCCCTTCTTATGCTTTATAGTAAATGTGTAAGCCTGCAGATATTCCACCCATTTCATGTGATTGTGGCTCAATTTCTCTTGACTATTCAGAAAACTCAATGCATGATTGTCTATGAACACCACAAATTCCTTGGGTAACAGATAGTGCCTCCATTTTTTAAGTGCTTGCACCATAGCATACATTTATAAATCATATGATGAATATTGTTTCTTTGCCTCATTCAATTTTTCACTAAAGAATGTAATAGGTTTCCCCTCTTGACTTAATACTGCTCCTATGGCCAAATTGCTAGCATCACATTCTATTGTAAATACCTTAGAAAAATCAGGAAAAGTAAGGATTGGTTGTTGTGCTACCTTTTGCTTTAGGTAATAAAAGCTTTGATCAACCTCCTTTGTCCACTGAAATCTTCTCCTCTTCTCCCCTTTGATGGTGTCTATCATAGGTGCAACTGTATGACTGAATCCTCTTGTAAACTTCTAGTAGAAGCTTGCTAGACCATGGAAACTTCTGACTTTACCAACTATTTTTGGTGTAGTCCAATTAAGAATGGCTTCAAATTTCTTGGGATCCATCTTCAAGGTTCCTCCTGAGACCACAAAGCCCAAATATACTAGTTTTTGCTTCATCCATTCACACTTCTTAAGATTGATCATGAGATTTTATTCATGCAACTTTCCCAAAACTTTGTCCAAGTGTTCCAAGTGGTCCTCCCTTGTCTTGCTGAATACCAAGATATCATCTAAATATACTACTACAAATTTGTTAATGAAATCTTTTAACACCTCATTCATGAGTCTCATGAATGAGCTAGGAGAATTTGATACCCCAAAGGGCATCACCATCCACTCATAGAGACCCTCATTAGTCTTGAAAGTCATTTTCCATTCATCACCCTCTCTGATTCTTATTTGGTGATAACCACTTTTCAAATCTATTTTGGAAAAGTACCTTGCCCCTGCTAAACTATCCATGAGGTCTTCCATCCGGGGTATAGGGAACCTGTACCTAATGGTTATCTTGTTAATGGCTCTTGAATCTATGCAAAGTCTCCATTCACCATCTCTTTTGGGTGCCGAAACAGTTGGCACAACACATGGACTGAGGCTTTTCCTCACCAAACCCTTGTCTATTAGCTCTTGCACCTATCTTTTGATTTCCTCATTTTGTTGAGGTGTCATTTTATATGTTGCCTTATTAGGAAGGCTTGCACCAGGAATTAAATCAATATGATGACTTACATCATGGATTGGAGGCAATGAACTTGGTAATTCCTTCACCACAATGTTCTCATATCTGTCAAGCAAGGTTTGAACCTCCTCAGGAACTTCTTCATCTCTGTCATTTGCTGCTACATCAGTAAGTGGCTTTCCAACAATGGAAAAACCAACCTTCTCTTCCACCAAACCTTTTAAGAACTCCTTCTCCTTTACAACCATTACACTAGGTCCTCCATGTGTTGTATGTTCATCTTCTAACAGAGGTTCCAATCTGATCTGCACCCCATACTTTTCAATTTGGTATTCATTCTTGAAGCCATCATGTTGTGCCTTCTGGTCATATTGCCAAGGCCTACCAAGGAGTAGGTGGCACACATCCATGGGCACCATATCATAGAGTATTCTATCTTTGTAAGGTCCTATAGAGAATTATACATAGGTCTGCTCATTGACAAGAACCTTCTGCCCCTTGTTTAGTCATAAAATTTTGTATGGATTGGAGTGGGGTATCCTTTTCAACTTGAGTCTCTCTACCATTTCTATAGATACTATATTATTTGTGGAGCTAGAATCAATTATGACCTTACATACCTTCCCTAGGACCCTACAAGTTGTCCTGAACAGAGCTTTCCTTTGAGGTGTCTCCCTTGAAGTTGGCACTTTAATCAACGCCCTCCTAATCATCAAAGACTCTCCTAATTATGGTTTGGCTCGGAGAGTTGAAGGGCCTACACATGAACTCTCACTTTCTGCCTCTACTTCTTCATGAACAAGCCGAGTTCTTATTTCTCCACTTTGATAGTTTGTGCCCTGCTTATTTAGACACTTCCATGAAGGGTGTCCATACTAATTACATTCAAAAAACTTTCCTGAGAAAGTATTAGAGCCTCTTGTTGGTCCATTGAATCTGCCCCTACCTCTTGGCCTTCTTCCTCTAAAAGTTCCTCTTGTTTCTCCACTTGACTCTTGATTAGTGCCTTGTTCATTTGGTGTCTTTTGAAAACCTCTTCCTCCAAGGTTACCTTTTCCCCTAAAACTCTTACCTCTACCCCTTAATTGCTTCTCCTGTCTCCTTTTAATCTTCTCTTAAGCCTTTATGGCCATTTGGAAACACTCCTCCATAGACCTAGGAGTGATTAAGCTGAGTTCATCTTGGATTTATGACCTTAATCCATTCAAGTAATTAGCCACCCTCTCTTTCTTGTTCTCTAAATGCCCTGATCTGATACTGAGTTTATGGAATTCTTTAGTATAGGTAGCTACATCTAACTATTTTTGCCTGAGATTTTGTAATATCCTAAACACTTGCACTTCATAATTATCCAAAAGGACTTGACCCTTCACCTTTGCTACCATCTTGTCCCAAGTATGAATCTTGGGCTTGCCTTTATTTGACCTCTCTTCCTGGGTGTAATTCCACCAAGTTAGTGTTGGTCCCTTTAGTTTTGTTTTTGCAAATTTAACCGTTTTGTCATCTGGCATCTCTTTGTAGTCAAAGTAGTTGTCAAGGCAATCAATCCATTCAATAACCTCTTCATCATAAATCTTTCCCCCGTACATAGGTAACTCCATCTTTACCTCTTGAGCCTCACCTCTTGTAGCCTTAAGCACTTAAAGAAAATTTTTGTCTTGAGGATCCAACTCACCTTGTGGTTCTGTAGGAGGATTCTCACTTTGTTCCTCCTCTTCTTCTTCTGGGTCACTCTCTTGTTCCATCCCCTTACCTCTTCTCTCTCTCATCTCCAGTGTTTCCATTCTAGATACCATGGCTTCTTGAGCCTCTCTCAGGGATCTCATCTCCCTAGTAGCCACTGATCCAGCCTTATGAGGCATATTAGATGCTCTTATTTCAATACTTCTTACTTGAATCTCAAAAAAAATTCTCCAACTAATCTGAGCCTAAGCTCTGATACCACTTGATCCAAGACAAAGTGGTATTAGACTCCAACAAAAAATTTCCAACTGTTATGGAAGGTCCCAAACAACTCCAAAGGTAACTTCTTGGATTAGCCACCTATTTCCTTGTAGCCTTGGAGACACACTTATTCAACTATATCTCCACCTACAGACCGTTTCTCCACTTCATGAGCATACTTTTAAGGACCTTTAAGGCTATTCTTTAACATAAAAAAATCATTGCTATGGTTGTTTTGGAGTATCATGACACAACCAGCCTGTCATTGTTTCAAACTGGCCTAATTAGGCCTCTTTTCTAAAGGAGGTCCACCAAAATTCACCTTTCCAACCTCAAAATCAACATGCACCCTTAGAACCTATCACCAAACTAACATTTCTCAGGTTGATATCCTTCAAACAGTCCATAATCTCATTGTACTACACAAAAACCAGTCATTCACCATTGGCAAGACACCTTGCCTACCTTCAAACACGAGCTATCACCCTGTTTTCCATACCACCTTATCTAGCCAACAAATAAAAAACAAACCTACATCCTAACAGGCCCATTCCAAAAAATACTTCACTGTTCTATAGTGGAATGGCCTCTAGAACTCCATTTTCTTCACAAACCCTAAGAAACCCTACCACCAAAGCAGTTCTCAGAAAAGTGAATTGTTCTGCCTCCTTATTGAATGAAAACTCTCCTATTAGGGTTCAAAGGAAAGCTAACTCAATTTACTACTCAGTCATGTGAGTCTTGCAATAAATGGTGATTGTACGAGCTCATATAGAACAAAAAAAATCAGATTATTTCTTATTTTGTTCTTCTCAATCCTTCATCTGCCAACCTTGCTCAAATGTTTTTTCCACTTTTTACATGCTTTTACAGCCTTTTCAATGCCCACAAAAGAATATCAAAAGATCTGGCTGTTTAACTTCCAACTACCCCTTACTTAGACACAAAATACACCAATTCACTTTGTAATACTAATGTAATCATTAAGACCACCCCCTAACTCTAACTAATAATGTTATTCACATCACAAATGTGGTCATCTTGACCTTATTACAAATATAAAATGTCATTCTCTAAAACTAGACCCCATTTACAAAGTAAAACAAGCCAAAATTGTGAAGGTGTTGTGAAGGTTCCCTGCACCAGATTCTACGTATAAGGACTACCACAATGGATTCATTGAGGAATATACTCTACCCATAAGTATTTTGTATCTATTATTGTCAACTAGCATGTGCAATTATAGTCCTTATTCGATTAAAGTAGGTTTGTTGAGCAAGGTGTTGCTAGGAATAAAGAGTGCAATGTGAATCTTGCTTAATGATCATTCAGACCCAATCAAGAAGGGAAAAAATGAAATGGTATGTGTACAACTAGGAATAAAGAGTTCAATGTGAATCTTTCTTAATGATCATTCAAACCCAATCAAGAAGGGAAAAAATTCAATGGTATGTGTACAAGATTTCACCTTATATGACAGAGCTATTGATGAAGCCGTGAAGGTAATGTTGCAGTGAATTCATGACAATTACAAATGAATAAACAAAAGTCACTAAGAGTTGTTGTAAAATTAATGTTGTAGTCCTTTTAAAAGGAATGACTAGAATGGAGAATGGTACCATTCCCAGTTTTGAGGTCTATGCAAGATGTTCAAAGGAGTATATGATAGTCAATCAAGAAGCTTGAATAGCTTTGTGAAGGGTTTTCAGTGGAATATTTAGAGATAAGAATGGCAGTGACTAATGAGATCCTTTAAGTGAACAACCAATTGGAAAACCACTGTATAGGGAAATATAAGAGGAAAGTGTACTAAGGAAAGTCAAGCCACTTTATGAAGAGCATAGTCATCATGAAACTCATAAGATACAATCAAGACATGTTAGGGGGCAGTCAAATGAGGCTTTACTCAATGAACTAGATGCAAGATACATAACAACATATAGGAGACTGTACAGTAATATAAAAAGATAGTCTACCAAGGTAGTAGCCTCAAAATAGCATGAAGGAGTAACCACGACATGCTACAAAAAGAGAGAAAACCAAATGAAAATATGGGGGCCGAGCCTAGAATGAAGGTTTTCTGCTTTTTCAGAAGGTACAAGAAGATCAAGTATTTGCCAGCTAAAATGAAAACCCAGAATGGAATGAAGATGTACCCAGATTGCTCATGAGGGTTGAGCCAAGGATAGACGGTTTTATCACTTTTATTTCTAGAAAATGTAAGGGTTTTACAAAAGAGGGTAGCCATGGCAATGATAGAGAATCTTCTTCATTTTTTCCATAGAGTGCACAGATTGAATACCATAGCCTGTGGCATTTTATTAAATTCTTCAAGATTTTTACATGAGTGAAAGAATGGAAACAAAGGTACAAAATGTTGAAACCACAACCTACAAAATGGATATAAATTTGCAATAATTCATCAACATTTCTTGAATAGGGAGTCAAAGCATTCAACATGAAAATAAAAATAAGAATCAAAAGCTTTTAAATATTTTTTCTGCATAATAGAGCTCGAAAAAAGTTTTCATTCATAGATAATGAAAGAAAAAATTTTATTTACATAGATAGTCGACAAAGGCTTACCCAACTCGACCTCGATATATTTTTGCAAAGTATCTGTAGGAAATAAACTCCATCAAGCTCTAGATGCATGAAAACCATGACGACACCCCTCAATTTTTTTTGCAAAGCGAAGTTTCCACAGATTGCATAGTAAAAATGAAATGAAAAGTAGTGTTTGGCCGTGGGCTTCCTTAGGTTTTATTTTTACTCTAAAGTTTGGTCGACCATCAAAAGGAATTTTTTCCTTTATTTTAAGTCATTTTCTTCATAACTAATACCCCTTGTGCAAATGTTAAGTGCTTTATACCTTCCTTGCATACTTTACAAGGTTTAATCAAATGTCCCTTTTGTATATGCAACCAAAGCATGGTCGAATTGAGGAGTCTTTATTTTTTGCAAAAAATTTAAAATGTAAAACTTTATTTAAGTGATGATTTATAAATCACTTTAAATAATGCTATAGTTGCAAAATAAAGATAATGAAGCATTTATTTTCAAGATTGAATCAAAGGGGGTATTTTGAGATTAATGTGCAAGTGACAAGCATATAGGGGAGGTTTGAGAAGTTATCCAACAAGTGGAAAGAATATAGGAGTTCTTTTGAATCAGTTTTGGAGGGGTTTGAAAGTATCTAGAAGTATTTTTTGGAGCCTTTATGATAGGAGAGGTCAAGGCTTGACCTTTTCTTCACCTTTGAGCTTTTTTGAAGTGGGCTTAGGGGCTAGTTTTTAGGCTTTTTGGATATGCACGACCAAGGGAGTTTGTAGTCCCTACTTTTGTGCAACTGTTGAAAAAAGCTTATAGTAACTTCAATTATCATTTTTTGAAGTTAGTTCTTATCATTATCTTTTATCTACATTGTGACTTTTGAAGTCCTTTTCAGTAGAAGACAATATTATAACTCATTTTTGACAGACATGTATAGTAGTTTACACCTTGGAGATCAATGAAGATAAGAAATTTTTCCTTCTTAATTTTCTATTCTATTGTGTGCATTTGAATGATTGATGCAATTACTTGTGTAGTTATCTCATTCCTTGTATTTTTGTCTCATTAGTTGCACCTTTGTGCATAAAGAATATGTATTTGCAAGTTATAAGTTGTGTTGAGATGCAAGTGATTCGAGCTGTGAAAAGTATTTTTTCCTTCTAGGATTTTATGCATTATATCCTCCTTATGAAATATTGATGCAAGGCATATAAGTATTGAGTTGTGAATGCCAAGCTTTTTTTTTTTATTGAAACTATGTACAAGCAAATTTACAAGTATTGGATAACATTTTTGTGCATCACCCTTAGTCATAGGTTTTTATTTTATGCAATATTTCTTACCCTTTTCCCAACAAGAAGTAGTTTTAGGTGAGTACCATAAGATCTAGCTTACTTTGTAGGTTATTTTCTACTTTAGGTAACCCACAACCTAGAAAAGTTCTCATGTTTCACCAATATGCTAAGTTATGCAACTTAGCAGGGGCACAATATTGAGTGACAACATTTATAATTTTTGAATTTGAAATCAATTATTGGACTATTTGCCAACTATTTGTTAAAATGATTGTATCTTAATTTTCATAACAAGTGTTTGTTGATATTTGTTCTAATATAAAATATAGAATGGTTTTCGATTTTCCCTCAAATATTTGAGGGAATTCTTGTGAGCTAAAGGTTAAAACATTTGTAAGTTATAAATTTTTGATAAGAACATCACATGAACAAAATTCTAGCAAAAGTGGAAAAGGACTTTTAATTTCCAGTGTAGGAGCTTTTGCATATGAGCAAAATTTCTTCAAACTTCCAATTGTTTGAACTCGAATCTATTCTCATACAAGGTCAATTATTTTTAAAATTTTCTTGTTTCTATCTCCAAACCTAAACCCAATATAGATTTCCTATAGATACATATCTAGATTTTGTCTATTGAACAACTCTAGAATTTGTACAAACTTGAGACCATGAAGCAAGCTTCCACTTTTAGCCTCTTGCACATCCATTAAAAACCATTTATATCATCATGTCCAACCTATGGTATTTCTCTTTTTCACCATTGAAGGGGGTTTCAAAAGTTGAAGGAGAAAGATACCGAATGAATAGATTCCTTAGGCCATTTCCAAGCACCAAATTTTTTGTAAACCTTGAACATACGTAATATTACATGTGGAATTTTAGTGAGGATTGTTTTGAGTAGTGTGAATTTGTTTTATTGAAATGGGTGCATAATTGTAGAAGTAGTTTGTAATATAGATTGTAGATCTTTATTTTACAAGATTAGAGTTTTAGGTTAGTAAACATTTCAAATATCATTACTTCTAAACATCTTCCAATTCATCGCTTAAAATATTTATACTCTTTGCTTCAAAGTTTGTGGAAAAAATCAAGTCAAAGTTTTCACTTCCAACATATAAAAAGGGAATTGTTTTAGATTCAAACCAACAACTTACACATTTCAATTAGGAAAATGTTGGCACCTAAAATGGTTTAAAAAAATTGTCATTTGTTATTTGTATCATCAATCGAAAAAATAATAATTCAACATTGTTTTCCTCTATCTCGTTTGATTGCTAGAAATTGTATGAAAAAGGAAAGGAAAGTTTCAATTTTGTTGATCAATTTCCCTTTGCAATTTTTTTTTTATTACCATTTTGTACAACTGAAAAATAAAGGAAAAAAATTATTAATAAGTTATAATTTTATTTCATAAAAAGATTTTAGTTTTTAAATTAAATCCAATGAGTTGCATTCATTAAAAGTAGGACCAACACCAAAATATTATTTTCATTTGGATTCATACCACTTGCATTAATTGATTTGTAATTTCATTCAAATTAATTCATGAAGAAAATACAAACCAACCAGACATTAATCCCATCATCCACGTAGTCCTTCCACATCATTAAATTTGTCCACCTCATTCATCACCACTTGATCAACACTTGGCACATGAGCAACAATGAATTTCCTAACCATATAATAAAAAAGAACAAACTTGCATGATCTAATTTTAGATCGTACATGCTCAAGAAGGATTCTAGTGTTTTAGGGTCCCAAGATATCAAGGTTTCTAACTCTACAAGTATGAATGTGGATTTTAATAGTAATAATGAGGCTAGTTACTCAAGAAAATGAGATGGTCATAAAACTTGGTAACTTGATCAAGATGAGTATGTGGTTAGTAAATTTTATATGCGACAGGGGCTGTTAGATATTACCACACCCAAAAAACTTTTATTTATTATGAAATTGACTTCCTTGAGTCTTAATTACGATTTGAATTTATCTCTCAATCTCTTACAAAACTTCTTATAAACAAATTGAAACATCACCTCTAGTATAAATTTGATCTCCCAAAAATAACTAACAAAAAATAATTAAACAAATTCCTAAAATAAGATGCCTTACGTGCAATTCTCCAATTGGATATTTAAAATAAAACTAAAAGTTGAGGAAATAATTCAATAGATTGTGCCCTCTAAATATAATTCCTAAATCTCTAAACAATATATTCTAATGATAGTGACTAGCTTTCTTCAAAAACATTATCTAAGATTCTAAATAATAAATGCATCTCTAAATTTAGATTTTGAAAAATAATCTTAGACTATTGGAAAAGTAATGCCTAAAACAAAATCCTCTTTATTGATTGCGACCAAAATTCTAGCAAACTATAAAATGTATAAAAATGTCTTCAACAACAACTACTCTCATCTTCGTTAGCAACCATCTTTCATCTTTGTTGACAACAATTTGTTATCTTGAACAACTACTACCTATCATCTTCAACAACTATTTACTATCTTCAAGAACAACTATTTGTAATATTCAACTTCAACAACATCACTAGTTCGACTTCATCAACTTATCCTAAACTCATAAAAAAAAATTGTCTGGCATCAAATTTTCTTATATTCTCTGCCTTGATGTCAAATCCCCATATTCATAACTTTCTCTCCAAAATTAAAGGTGTTATCTTTCATAGCCCTTTCGTTATGATATTTTCCAATTGTTCTTCTTGCCTACAAAATTGAATTTCAATTTTCTTCTCTTGTACCAACTCTCTTACATAATAGTGCTTCAATTCAATATGTTTTGTGCAAGTGCATAAAATACTAGATTTTTATTTACTGTATTGCTTCAACATTGTTACAAAATATCACCATAGGATTTCTTTATTCTCTTAAATCTTCCAAAACTCTTTTTAACTAAATTTCTTGTGTACATGTTAATGAACATATTATACTTGTACACTTGATGATGCCACTGTATTCTACTTATTTTAGCTCCAGAAACAAATCCACTTTCTAGTGTAAAACAATGTCTAGATGTGCTCTTTCTATCATTTAATGATCCCAACCAATTTGCATTTAAATAACCAAGCAACTTTGAATGCTCAATTGAATAATAATGGATTCCATCATCTTTTGTGCCTTTCACATACATTCATATTCTCTTTGTTTCTTGTAAACATATTTATATAGGTTCACTCATATACCTTGAAACCCTTGATAGTGAATATATAATATCTAACCTTGTAGCTTTCATATACATCAAGCTCCCAACAATTGTATTTCCTTTCATCCACCTTTGGTGACCCATCTTCTCTCATTAGTTTTTCCTCGCATGCAATTGGTGTGGCAAGCCCTTTAGAATATATAGCATATTAAACTTCTTCAAAATATCTTCCACACACTTAGCTTGACAAATAATTATCCTACCATGAAATTGACATGCATCCATGCCACAAAATTATTACATCAGTCTTAGGTCAATCATTTCCAATTCTTTCACCATTGCCTCTTTGAATTCTTTTCTCATCCCATTTGAGCTTCCTATATAGATTAGATCATCAACATATCAACAAACATGTGTTTCATTACTTTATTGAAATATAGCATAGACTCATTCTTGATTCTCACATATCCATTTGTTAAGAACTTTGTATCAATTCTTGAACACCATACTCTTGGTTCTTGTTTCAAAACATAGAGTGCTTTCTTCAACCTATAAACATATTTTTCTTTTCCTTTTTCTTCAAATCCTTGTGGTTGATCCATATATACTTCTTCTTCTATGTAACTATTCAAAAACACAATTTTCCCATTTGGATGGTGTAATTTCCATCCTTTATATCCTACAATAATAATACCAATCTTATAGTGTCATGCATTCCAATAAGTGTGTAAGTTTCTTCATGGTATATACCATACCTTTGAGCATATCCTTTTGCAACCAATCTAGCTTTTTATCTCTCAAATGTTCCATCACTTTTATACTTTATCTTGTAAACCATTTAGTTCCTATCACTTCTTTGTCTTTTAGTAGCTTTACAAGCTCCAAAGTTTTGTTTCTTTCGATAACATCAATCTCTTCTTCCATTGTTGTAATTGCTTTTTTATTTTCAGTGGCTTCTTCAAACTTAGTAGGCTCTACCTCAATATTTGAATAAAATGCATAATTGATCGACTCACCATCTTCATTGCTTTCTCTTCTTGTTAATCTTTCAAAATTATGATTTATCAATAGATTTGAAGGATGAGTTTGCATTGCCTTATTTTTTGTAACAAGGTTGCTTGAACTTGATGTATATTTTGCACTTTCAGATTTTTCATCATGATCTCAAATTATTCTTTGACCCATTGTTACTATTTCTTTCTTCAAGTGATTTACATAGTCTCCTCTTCCAACAAATATTGCATCTTTAGAAATAATGCTTTTCCTTCATTGAGGAAGAATGAACCTTCTAGGTTTTGTTTTTTGGATTCTAACCTATAAATATGCATGTTTCACTTTTCAATTAGTTTTTGTCTTTCTAATCACCTATGTGAAAATAATATAAACAACCAAGTATTTTAAGTGTGTCACTATATAATTTCTTCCATACCAAGCTTTACACAATGTCCTATCTCTTACCACAATAGTTGTGCTCCTATCCATGATGTAAATGATAATATCAATTTTTTCACTCTTTGGACAAAATAACAAAATTCGCCTCCTCCATATGTTCTTAACACCTTATGTATCTTTCATTTATTTTGTATCAGAACCTTAAACCTTTTGAAGGTTTCAAAAGCATCATTGTTATTGTTTAAAAAATAAACGGGCATATGTATCTAGTAAAATCATCAATGAATATAATCATGTTGTGTTTCATCCCTTTGCCTATCTTGGACAAGAGGACCACACAAATCAAAGTAAATAAGCTCTAATCACTTACTCGTTCTCCATGCACTTGTAAGAAACATTTCCTTGTGATATTTTCCAATTGCACAATCCTTGCACCCTTCATTTCCTCTTGTTTGAATATTTTGCGACCCATGTATGAAACTTCTTTTATACAACATATATAGTCCTTGAAAATTCATATATCCATACTTTTGGTGTCATAACCAACTTGTATTCTCAATAGTAGCATACCAAACATTTGATTCACTTGCTTTGATTCTTAATGGGAAAATTTAGTTCTTTGTCATCCCTAGTATAGCAATCAACTTTCCTCGTTTCTAATTGTATTATAAAATTTATCATCAAATATTAGTTTTAAGTCCTTTTCAACAAGTTGTTTAACACTCATTAGATAATGTCTTACATGTCGTAAGTGATATAAACTAGCATATATATATAATAATAAATATAAAATACATTGAGAAATATCCTTCTAGAGGCGTCTATTGCATTTTTATGTGAGAAATTGATTAAAAAAATATGTGCCTTGAGAAAGATCTCTTGTTGTATTTTATACATATTATTAAATATATATACTAGTAGCATTCTTGATGCAACATGTAAGACATTAAATAAATTAGGGTTAGGGTTAGGGTTAGGTTAAAAATTAGAGTTAGGGTTGGAGATAAGATTAGGGTCAAGGTTAGGGTTAGAGATATAAATAGGGTTAGGGGTTGGGTTACGATTAGGGTTAGGTTACAATTAGAGATATGGTTAGGGTTAAGGTTAGAGTTAGGAGTAGGGTTACAATTAGGGTTAGATTTAAGGTTAGGGTTAGTGTTAGAGATAAAATTACGGTTAAGATTAGGGTTAGGGTTAGGGTTTGGGTTAGGATTAGAGCTAGGGGTAGGGGTAGGGGTAGGGGTAGGGGTAGGGGTAGGGGTAGGGGTAGGATTACAGTTATGGTTAGGGCTAGGATTAGGATTAAGGTAAGGGTTAAAGTTAGGGATAGGGTTAGCGACAGGGTTAGAGAGATACATAGAATTAGTGATAGGGTTAGGGTTATAATGAAATATTGAATTAGGGTTAAGGTTAGGACTAGGATTATGATTATTTGTTAGAATTAAGATTAAGGTTAGGGTTACGATTAGAGATATAGTTAGCGTTAGGGTTATGATTTTGGTTATGGTTATGGTTAGGTTTAGGGTTAATGTTAGGGTTACAATTAGATGTAAAATTAGGGCTAGGATTACAGTTAGGGTTAAGGTTAGGATTAGAGATAGGGTTAGGTTTAGGATTAGGGTAGGGTTACAATTAGAGATATAATTAGGGTTAGGGTTACAGTTAGGTAATGGTTAGGGTTAGGTTCAGGTTTAAGGTTATAGTCAGGGTTAAAGCTAGGGTTATAGTTATAGATAAAATTAAGGTTAGGTTTAGGGTAAGGATTAAAGTTAGGGTTAAGGTTAGGGTTATGCCTAGGGTTAGGTTCAAGGTAAGGATTAGGGATAGGGTTATAGTTAAAGATAAAATTAGAGTTAGGTTTAAGGTTAGAGTTAGTGTTATGGTTATAATGAGGGTTAGGGTCAGGATTAAGGTTAGGGTTAGAGTGAGGATTACAATTAGGGTTAGGATTATAACTAGAGATAAAATTAGGGTTATTGTTAGCATTAGAGTTACAATTAGAGTTAGGGTTAAGATTAGGGTTAAGGTTCTTGTTAGAGATAAAATTAGGGTTAGAGTTAGGGTTAGGGTTAGAATTAGAGTTATAGTTGGGGTTAAGGTTAATATTAGGGTTAGGGATAGAGGTACAATTAGGGTTAAGGTAAAGGTTACAACTAGGGATAGAATTAGGATTAGGGTGAGGGCTAAGATTAGGGTTAGAGATACAATTAGAGTTAGGGTTAGGGTTAGAAATAATGTTAGTGTTAGGATTTGAGTTAGGGTTAGGGTTAGAGATATATTAGGGTTAGGGGTAGGGTTAGGGTTAGGGTTAAGGTTAAAGATAAAATTAGGGTTAGGACCAAAATTAAAGTTAGGGTTATGGTTAAAGATATAAATAGGGTTAGGATTAGGGTTATAGAGTTATGATTAGAGATAAGGTTAGAGGTAGGGTTAGGGTTAGGGTTGAGGTTGAGGTCTAGGTTAGGATTAAGGTTAGGGTTATAGTTAGGGCTAAGATTAGAATTAGAGTGAAGGTTATGATTAGGGTTAGGGTTAGCATTAAGATCAAAGATGGAATTAGGATTAGAGTTAGGGATGTGATTAGAGATTGAATTAGGGTTAAAGTTAGGGTTACAGTCAAGGTTATGATTAGAGATTGACTTAGGATTAAAGTTAGGGTTAGAATTATGATTATGGTTAATTTTTGGGTTAGGGTTAGGGTTATGATTAGATATAGAGTTATGGTTATGGTTAGGATTAAGGTTAGGGTTATAATTAGATATAGAGTTAGGGTTAGGTTTAGGGTTAACATTAGGGTTAACATTACAATAAGAGATAGAATTAGGGTTATGGTTAGGGTAATGGTTAGGGTTAGGGTTAGGGTTAGGGTTAGGGTTAAGGTTAAGGTTAAGGTTAGGGTTATAGTTAGAGATAGGTTTAGGGTTAGGATTATAATTAGGGTTAAGGTTAGGGTTATAATTAGGGTTAGGTTCAAGATAAGGATTAGGGTTAGGGTTAGGGTTAGGGTTAGGGTTAGAGTTAGTGTTATGATTATTGTGTGCATGAAATTTGTGCTCTACTGAATGACTTAAGCAATAAAAATCAAACAAATTCACAAATAACAAAAAAACATTCAAGATTAGGCTAAGAAAGCTCAAACCAAAATAACAAACCTTTTGTTGAGTGGATTTTCCCACAATTTTCGATCAGATGTGTGCTCACTAGAAATTTCAGCAACATAACAACACTCCAATGAAAATGAGTGATATTTTTGATAAAATGGTTAAGTGATGGATATATACGATAGGATGAAAATAGATGAAGGGTTGAGATTTGATCTTGGAATCAATGGTTGAGAATGATTGGGATCTTTGAATACATAAGATTGTGGCAAGTGGCACAAGAAGAGGGCTTGAGATGGATATTGTACTTTGAAGGGACAAGGCCCATGTGATTGATGTGATGGGCAGGGTTGACCCACTTAATCATGGATTAAGAGTATGCAAATGATTAGTGGGTAGGTTAGGCGGGGATTAAGATTACGATTAGTGCAAGTGGGAGAATATGGAGGAAGTGACATTTGGAGAGATAAAAATAGGAATTAAATAATTAGATTTAGTTCCTATTTGGAGGAATGGGGTACTTGGGATTAAATAAAATAAATAAGGGTATTTATTCAATTTAATAGATGAATGGGATACTATGGCCTATGATTTAGGGATAATAGAATAAATAGATTAGGATGAAGGGATAATGGGTAATTGAATATTAATTATATAATAAGGTATTATTTAATTAATATAGAGGATATAAAATTGGTCGAATTAAGGGTAAATTGACCAAACGAAAGTGGTCAATTTTAGGTGTCTATAGTTACAATTAGGGTTAAGGTTAGGGTTAGGGTTAGGGTTAGGATTATGATTAGAGATAGAATTAGGGTTACTATTAGAATTAGGGTTACTATTAGAATTAGGGTTATAATTAGAGTTAGGGTTAGGGTTAGGATTAAGGTTAGGGCTCTTGTTATCAATAGAATTAGGGTTAGGGCTAGGGTTAGGATTAGAATTAGAGTTATAGTTGGGGTTAGGGTTAACATTAATATTAAGGTTACAATTAGGGATAGAGATATAATTAGGGTTAGATCAAGATTACAACTAGAGATAGAATTAGGATTAGGGTGAGGGTTAGGGTTAGGGTTAGAGATAGATTTAGAGTTAGTGTTGGAGTTAGAAATAGTGTTAGTGTTAGGATTAGAGTCAGGGTTAGAGTTAGAGATATAATTAGGGTTAGGGGAGAGCTAGGGTTAAAGTTAGAGATATAATTAGGGTTAAGATTAGGGTCAAAATTAGAGTTAGGGTTGGGGATAGGGTTAGGTTTAAGGCTAGAGTTAGACATAAATAGGATTAACATTTGGGTTAGGATTATGGTTAGGGTTATGATTAGAGAGAGTTAGGGGTAGGATTATAATTAGGGTTAGGTTTAGAGTTAAAGTTAGGGTTAAGATTAGGGTTAAGGTTAGGGTTAGGGTTACAGTTAGGTTTAGGATTAGGAGTAGAGTAAGGGTGACATAATTAGGGATAGGGTTAGGGTTAAGGTTATAGTTAAGATTATGATTAGGGTTAAGGTTAAGGTTAGGGTTAGGGTTACAATTAAGATTTGGATTACAATTATAGATAGAATTAGAGTTAGAGTTAGATTATGGTTAGGGTTAGGGATAAGTATAAGGTTAAGGTTAGGGTTACATTTAGATATAGAATTAGGGTTAGGATTTTAATTAGGGTGAATATTAGGGTTAGGATTAAAATTAGGGTTAGGGTTACAATTAGAGATAAAATTAGGGTTACAATTATGGTTAAGATTATATTTAAGGTTAAGGTTAGGATTACAATTAAAGATAAAATTAGAGTTAGGTTTAGGATTAAGGTTAGAGTTCGAGTTAGGTTTAAGGTTAGGATTAGGGTTAGGGTAATAAATAGAGATAGAGTTAAGATTAGTGTTAGAGTCAGTGTTGTGGTTACAACTAGGTTAAGGTTAGGGTTAAAGTTAGGATTAAGGTTACGATTAGGGTTTAGATTAGAGAAAGAATTAGGATTATCATTAGCATTAGGGTTAGGGTGATTCCACAATACTGGTTTACAATTTTGGCCAAACTCGACATTGAAATAATTTTTTCTAACTAAATCTTCACTTTCGGGCACCTATATCTGCTAAACCGTGAGGAATTTGAAGATGATGCAAATTAGTGATTTGTGACATTTTGTCTGTAGATTCTAAATAGATTTGTTTCAAATAAATTGGAATCTAATTGCACTTATTTTCCATCTCCTTCAAAAACTAGTTTTTTCAGCAAACAACATTTTTAAGGAGTGACGCTCACCGTATAGAACATAATTTTTTCTCCATGAAGGATAAAATTCTAATTCTTTTGAATTTAGATTTGTAACTATGATATCTAGTGCTTCCAATTGGTCTCATAGTGTTTTATTAAATATTATTTCCTTAATCAAGTTTCAAAGCCAAACCAATTACAATTCAGACATAGGCGGACCGTATACAACGTAACTTTTTTTTGTATGTATCGAAATTCAAACTTTTTTGTTGGATCAAGGACTTCAATATTTGGTGCACTCATATTTTTCATTTTTTTTTGATAATTTGCTATTTTTCCACATGTGCAGAACAAAGAGCTTGATTTTTGGTGAAAAACCTATGTTTAATAAAACTAAAAAACAAATACATAATAAAACAAAAACATATTAAAATTATATTTGTTGGATAGCTTGTTCCGAGGACTACCATCATCCAGTTGGGTCTGTGAAGTCTCCTCCATTTTCATCCTCAACCCGAGTTTGGAAGGGAAAATTTTTGGATTTTTTTGGGCCAGAGGGTGAGAAGGTGTGAGAAGGTGGGAGAAGGGGGATTCAAACGAACCAAGGCAGGTTCGCTCAAACTAGGTTTTTCTCGAACCCCCTTTCAAAAAAGTGTTTCCTTTATTTTTTTTTGCGAGAATGGTGGGCCCGAGGCATTTAGTGGGTTCGCTCGAACCTGGGTTCTAGCGAACCCTCTTTTGGTTCGCTTGAATCAATGTGTTCGTTTGAACCCCAAAAACCAATTTTTTTGGCATGGTGTCATTTTTTGCAACTTTTCCTTCCTCACTCGAATTGTAAACCACTTTTGTGGGTTTACTCATTAGAATTAGAGTTAGGCTTAATATTAGGGTTAGGATTAAAGTTAGTGTTAGAGATAGAATTAGGGTTAGAGTTAGGGTTATAATTAGAGTTAGAGTTGGGGTTAAGGTTAGGATTAGGGTTAGGGTTATAGTTAATATTAAGGTTAGAGTTAGGGTTAGAGATATAATTAGGGTTAGGGTCAAGGTTACATCTAGAGATATAATTAGGATTAAGTTTAGTGTTAAGTTTAGAGATAGGGTTATGGTTAGAGTTAGAATTATCATTAGTTTTAGGGTTGTGGTTAGGGTTAGGGTTAGGATTCAAGTTACACTTAGAATTAGTGTTAGTTTAAGAATTAGGGTTAGGGTTAGAGATAGGATTGCAATTAGAATTAGTGTTAGTTTTAGAATTAAGATTTAATTTCAACCCAACCCTACTTATAATCCTAACATTTATCCTATTTCTAATGCTAACCCTAACTATAAATTTAATTATAATTCTAACCCTAACCATAATTATATGATAAATTTAAGTGTAAATGTAACTCTTAATTACACTATTTTTTTAAAGATAGATATGTTGGTTTTAAATATATTAATTTAAAAACCTATTTATGTAATAATAAATTTATTATGTCGAAGAGGTTCCCTATATGAAGTGAATGATTTGATTTTGAAAATAAATAGTTGAAAATTTTAGAGAAGGATGCAAGACCATTGAAATGATCTCAACAATCAAAATTTCAAAAATATTAAAATAATAATATATAATTAAACAAATTGCATGCTTATCTAGGCTTACTTTAAATTAAGAAAATATAAGATAAGAATTATTTTTTTCTTGTAAACTTTATAAACTTAGATGTATAGATAAATAATAATAAATTTTTAATAAATATATGTTTTTCAAATAATAATAATAATAAATCAATAAGTTATGAATTGAATTTGTATCTTTTGAATAGGTTTTATTTATTTTTCACTTTTTAAGTTTGGTGTTACTTGTAATTTTTAATATAATAATTAGAATTTAACTTTTAATAATTTTAATATAGTTTATTTTTATTTTTTAATATTTTATTTGAAATAAAATTTTAATTTTTAAACTTTAATCTATTTAATAATATTTTTTTATTTGTTAATATTGAATTTATGTTAATATTGTTTGTAATATATTAATTATATTTTTAGGTATATATTTATTAATACTTTGAAATTATAATAAATTTAAAAATAGTTTTATGTTTTTATTTAATCATTTATTAACTTAATAAGTTTATTATTTGTTATTATTTTTTTAAAATTATTATATTATTAACATTTGGATTTTGATATATTTTGACTTTCCATTTAGTTTATTTTATTTTATTTTATAATTTAGATTTAAGTATGAAATTTATTTTTATTATTTATGTCTTTTTATGAAATTACAAATAATAATTAAAAATTATTAGAATTAATTTAATTTATAATTTTTTATCTTATTAAAACTCTAATTATTGTAGAATAATTCTATTTTGAATTTTTGTTATAATTTATATATAATAAAATGAATTTTAAACTTAAAATATAAATTAAAATTTATAGAGTGAGAGAGAGAAGGTAACTTTTGATTAGTCATTTCATGCAACAATTCAAGGATAGCACATCCATAGGGAGTTATGCTCGGGGTAGCATGTCATTTGATTAAGGATGTGATAATTCACCTTTAAAACCTCTTTAAGTGTACCCATTGCATGCTTAGGAGGAAACTAGATAGAGAGAGAAAGAGAGAATATAAAAAGAGAAATAGAGAAATAGAGAAATAGAGAGGGAGACAAATGAATAGATTATAATGTACAAAGATTCCATATAATGAGATGCTTCTGAATCTAGAAGTCATATCCCTAATTCAAGACCTAAAAAATCATAGAGAGTAGTTCCTTTTGTTCTTGATATAGTAACCAAACCAACATGAACTTTGTCCTTATTAGTTTTTTTTGAAGAAGTTGACTCAAATATTCTAGAAGGAAAAACAATATGATTCTTTTTGAGAATATGTTTCAATTCATCAATATCCTTCTTATAATAAAAATGTTCATCATGCCTAAGATTCTTTCAATATGAAAAAGTAGGCTTCTCCGTCTTAGATGATTTATTTGTGGAAGAGGATTTATTATTTGGTTGATTTGAATGTGGATTGTTAGGTTTCTTCGATTTGTTATTAGTATGTTCTATTTTTTTCTCTTGAATAACCAAAAATGTTTGAGATTTAGATGAATTGATGAGAACCATTGTTAGAATATTTTTTCTCACATATTAATATCTAAAAAAAAACTACGAATGAAGATGTAGTGTATGTAGACCACATAGTCAAACTATGAGTATAAAAGCTAGAAAAAAAGAAACATAATCATAACCAAGTTTTTTCAATGTATTGTAGACCAATTGAATGTCCTTATCAATTCCACATGCTTTACATTTCTCCCTTAGATCATTAACCTTAGTGTTGTAGTCTTGGATGTTAAAGTTTTTAGGATCAATTCTCATCACTTAATTATCAATTTTATAGCCTTTTTATTTATTTTTAGTACCATACAAAGTTTTTAATTTATCCCAAGCCTTATGAGAATTCTTACATGATTCAGTTTAAAATAATAAATCTTGAGAAAATAAGTTACAAAGAAATCAAAGAGATTTAGTATGTTGAATCATCGATTTTATCTTTTCATCATTATCTATAGGTTTAGGTGCCTTTTTCCAACATATAGAGAATGAACTTCATTCATTAGATCACTCCTACATGTTTATGCCAAGTTGAATAGTTATATAATGTTATCAAAGTAACCTTAGAATAAACCATGGAAAAAAGAAGAGTAGAAGTAAAACAAATCAAAATAATACACCAAGAGACCTCCCCCCCCCCAAATCAATCAATCAAGAATCCCCCAGTAATATGATATGGCATTTTATATGTAGTGTGATCACAATGCTAGAATTGTGTTCCAAACTTTACAATTCCAAGATGGATCAAAGATGGAAAATTTAACAATATCTCAAAATGAGATCCTCAAATTGAAATTACACTTTCCCAACATGATCTAGACTAAAAATGAAGCCCTCCCAAGAGGAAAAATATTTTCTAGGTGTGAGTATGTCCAAGCAATCAACTAGAATGCAAATTTGCACAAATATGAGTAAATATGAGTAAATGATACCTAGGGTTGAATTTGGAAAAAGTGTATGGATAAAAATGTAGAGATCACCTTTTCAATGCTACACAAATCACAAAAAATGGATAGTCTAGCAAAAATTTATGAGCTTAGAGGTCCAAGAAGTAAAATATGACTTCAACCATCTAACACAAGAGCATCCCTGGTTGTAAAGAGACCCTATATCAACCAAAAATATATATTTATCTCATTTAATTCAATAGTTTTTTTAGAATTTCATTTTGTATTTCACCACATTATCATTTCTAAGCTCGAAAAGTAGGATATAGCATCTACATGAAGTCATCTACAACATATCCAGATTTTAGATCATTTGCATTTTTTTTCACAAAGTTATCACTCTCAGAATTTTAGTGTAATTCACAATCAGAGTATTTGGGGCCAACCTGGTCCAAATTTCTTAGTGTGTACCTATTATAGAACATGTAAAGCTTAATGGGACATCATACAAGAATTTTGGGTCCAATGGGATATATCTTGGAGTTTCACAATTCATTTATTTTCATGAAGGATTATCTTCTTATGTTTTGAGGCCAACCTTCATGTGTAATCATTCATCGGGTTTTGTAAACCTTTGTGGGGGTTAGAGAATCATATTTAAAATAATTTGTAATTAATTTGTAAGAATTCGTTAGTAGTTAGTTAGGATTCTCATGATTAGTAGTTTTTCACATCAACCCTTTAGGGAACTATAATAAGGCATTTGGCCAGTTGTAATGTTGAGTGCCCTTATTGTAGGTCTATAGGCCCTGGTTATTCACCCATGAAGAATATGTTGCATGTAATATTTCCAACTCAATAAAGAATCATATTTGTAGAATAATTTTTTGTGCTATTTTCGTTGTGTTGACTCTAAGTTGCATGATTTGGACTATTCTTTTTGAACCCTCCATTCATGACTACACCAAGTGGAATTAGAGTGATTTTTCAAGTCTTAAAGGAATTCATTGAGGTGAATATATTGTTGAATTAAGACAGACTACATGTTTTTTCAACTGATCGTCGACTGTGAGGCATTTGAAACCCTTGTAGCCAGATCGCTGAATTGAGGCAGTTTCACCAAATTTGAGGGAAGAGATGTCCCTGAGGAGAGCACTCACTATGTTGAATGTTGTTGGAAGAATAGATGAAATGTTAAAAATGATGCATGTAATGTGAGTTTGATTAGATGTTGTTGAGGAAGATCGAAGGAAAGGCCTAAACCCTATGCATGCAAACAAAAGTGATGATGACCTAGATCATGTTGTGAATCAAATTGAAGAAGCCTTAGAAGGAAAAGAAGAAGAATTAGATCATATGAAGATGTTGAAAGACATTTCAAAAATTGGTGAGTGACCTAGAGTTGAGATTCAAAATTACATAGGAAAATTAAACCTTGAAGAATTGATTGATTGGATCAATGAAATGGAAGAATACTTTGAATATGAAGAAATTGAAGATTAAAAAATAGTCAAATTTGCAAAAAAAAGGTTGAAAGGTCATGCTAATTTATGGTGGAAAGAAGTTCAATTGGATATGTATAGAAGAGGGAAGGAGAAAAACATAAAATGGGATAGAATGGTGACAAAATTAAAGAACCGGTTTATACCTACTGATTATGAGCTTGAATTGTTGAAAAGATTGTTGAACCTAAGGCAACAAGAGAAATATATGAAGGAGTGAGAATTCTACAATATGATAATTAGGATTGGACATAGTGAAGCAAGTAAAGAAAAGGTGGTGAGGTATATCAATGGACTGAGAACAAACATTCAAGAAGAATTGAGCTTGGTAAAGATGACATCAATTGAAGAAGCATATCAATTTGCACTGAAGGTGGAGAAGAAGCTAAACAAGAAATTTGAACAAATACAAATAAGTGCAAGAGGAATATTCTTGAGGAGCAAATCATAATCCAGAGAATCAAGAACTTATGTAGATCAAAACAAAGATGGGAAACCCTACCGAAGTGAACTAGAGAAGGAGTGTAATTCATATGACATAGGAAGAGAAGATAGAAATTTCTACCGTAGTGATAGAGGAGATCATAATTCTTATTGGAATGATGGATACCGAAGAGATGAAGGAAGATCTGAGAAGAGACTATTCAAAAGAAACTATTTTAAGTGTGGAGGTGAAGGACATAGAGCATTTGAATTCCATCAAGGAAGCACCGAAAATAAACTTTAGCATATCAGAATGGAAGCTTATGTGGATGAAGAACCTTTTGAATCCATTAATTCAGTTGGGAAACCTAAGAAAGGAAAATCATTAGTGATGAGGAGAGCTTTGATACATGAGAAGGTTACTGAGGAAGCACTACAAAGGAAGAGTTTATTTAGAACAAGATGTAAGTCTGGAGGAAAGGTATGCAAAGTTATCATTGATAGTGGTAGGATTGATAATCTAGTCTCAGAAGAAATAGTAACCAAGTTGAATTTGAAGAGATTGAAACATTTAAAGCCCTATAGGATAGCATCGATTCAAGATGAGCATAAGATATTAGTCAATGAGCAATGTTTGGTGAAATTTCATATAGGATCATATAGGGATGAAGTATTGTGTGATATTATGCCTCTGATGCATGTCATTTACTATTAGAAAGAACATGGAAATATGATAAGAAATCAATTCATGAAGGATGAAGGAATACCTATACTGTGACTTTTAATAGTAAAATAATTAAGTTGATACCTTTAGAGGAAGAGGGCAAGAGTGAAGTTTGTAGCACTACCAGACTATGTTTGGTAGATGGAAGGAAATTTCTAAATGGATTGAGGCATGAGAATATGTGTTTTGCATTGATTCCAAAGAAGGGTGGTATCCTGGAGATAACAAAATAAATTCATCCACTATAGAAAGAAGTATAAGAATTATTGATAGAGTATGAAGACATCATGTCAGAGAATGTACTAGATGGTTTACCACTAGTTTGGATTATTAGTCATCATATAGACCTAATATTGGGAGCAAGTTTTCTGAACAAAGCAACACATAGAATGAAACTCGTAGAGAATGAAAAATTGAACTGGTAGATACAAGAGCTATTAAAGAAAGGATAGATTAAAGAAAGTTTAAGCCCATGTATGGTAACTACTATACTTGCACCAAAGAAAGATGGCGAGTGGAGAATTTGTACAGATTCAAGAGAAATCAATAGGATCATTATCAATTATAGATTCACATTGCCAAGGATGGATGACATTATGAATTGTTTGAGTGGAGAAAAGTATTTCACAAATATTTATCTCAAGCGTGGATACCATCAGATCAAGATCAGAGAAGGAGTTGAATGGAAGACTACATTTAGAACAAATTAATGATTATATGAGTGGTTAGTGATGCCTTTTGGAATGACCAATGTACCAATCACTTTCATGAGATTGATAAATGAGATACTAAAGAAAATATTGGGTAAGTTTTTCATTGTATATTTGGATGATATTCTAATTTTCAGTAAGACTAGAGAAGAATTTTTTTGGAACATCAGACAAGTATTGTGCAGAGGTTGAGAGAAGAGAAGTTGTTGATTAATGTCAAGAAGTGTAGCTTTATGAAGATAGAGTTGGTGTATCTAGTTTTTTTATTTTATTTATGCTGAAGGATTGAAGATGGACCTTGAGAAAGTAAGAGCAATTGTTGATTGGCCTACACCAGTGAACATTAGATAAGTAAGATCATTTTATGGATTATCTAGTTTCTACTGGAATTTTATTATGATATTTAGTAGTATTTTTACACTTATGATATAGAAAATGAGAGGATATAAGAATGAATTTAAGTGGATATCTGAAGCACAAATAAGTTTTAAACTATTGAAGCAAAAGGTGACAAAGTAGCCAGTGTTAGCATTATTAGATTTTGACAAAATATTTCAAGTTGATTGTGATGCTGGTGGAAATCCAATAGGAGCGGTGTTGAGTCAAGAAGGAAGACTCATATCTTATTTTAGTGAGAAGTTGAATGATTCTATAAGAAGATATTCAGTTTATGATCAAGAATTATATGCCATAATCCAAGCCTTGAGGAAGGGGAGACATTACTTGTTTCCTAAGGATTTTGTGTTGTATAGAGATCATCAAGCTTTGTAGTATTTGAAAAGTCAAGAGAAGCTGAATCAAAGACATATGAGATGGGTTGATTTCTTTTAGAGTTATACATTTGTGTTGAAGCATAGGACTAGAAAGTTAAACAAAGTTGCAAACGTATTGAGCAGAAGGAGGAATTTTCTGATAGAGATGAGGAAAAAAGTACTAGGTTTTGAGAACTGAAACACATGTATGAGGATGATCTAGACTTTGCAAAAGCTTGGAAAGCATGTAAGGAACTATTAGTGACAGATTGAAACCAATGGTTGGACTATTTCATTCAGGAAGGCATATTTTTCAAGGGAAATTAGTTGTGTATCTCGAGGAGTTCAATGAGGGAGAATTTGATAAAGGAAAAGCATAGTGGAGGATTAACATGACATTTAGGAGTAGATAAGATAGTATCTTTGGTGAGTGAACACTATTTTTGGCCACATATATATAAGGATGTTAGGAAGTATGTTCAAATTTGTAGAATTTATAAAGTTGCAAAAGGGTTTAGTCAGAATATTGGATTGCAAAAACCTTTGGCAATACCAAAGAGACCTTGGGAAGACCTAAGCATGGATTTCATGTACTAGGATTGACAAGAACACAAAGAGGACATGATTCTGTAATGATATTGGTGGACATATTTTCTAAAATGACAAATTTCATTCCTTGCAAGAAGACTAATGATGCTGTACATGTTGTTGACTTATTTTTCAAGGAGATTGTGAGATTGCATGGATTACCTAAGAGTATAGTTTTAGACAGAGAAACCAAATTCATTGGATACTTTTGGAGGACATTATGGAAGAAGATGAAGATAGACCTGAAATTTAGTTTTGCATATCACCCATGGACAGATGGACAAACAAAAGTTTGGGTAACTTGTTTAGATGTTTAGTTGGAGATAAGATAGGAAATTGGGATATAGTTCTACTGCAATAAGAATTTGCATACAATAATTTAGTGAACCGAAGAATAGGAAGACATAATTTGAAATTGTGATAGGAGTGCATCCCAAAGGAGTTGTAGAACTAAGAGACATCAATATGAAGAACAAGAGGAGTGAAAATGCAGAATTGTTTGCAAACTTCATGAAAATATTGTACAATCAAGCCCAAAATCACTTGGAAGACATGAACAATAAGTATAAGGAAAAGGTAGATGAAAAAAGGAGACATAAGGAGTTTTTTGTTGATGAAGTGATGGTGTATTTGAGGAAGGTAATATTTCCAACTGGAGCATGCAATAATTTGAAGATGGGGAAGTTTGGACCTTTTAAGATACTAAGGAAGTTTGATTTTGGAAATGCACATGAAGTAGAGTTATCGAGGACATTGGGTATATCACCTATTTTCAATGTTGAAGACATATATGAGTACCATGAAGGCCAATCAAGTGATAGTAGAAATGAAGTAGCTTTGAAGGAGAAGTTACCATAACAAGAACCAAAGGAGATTGAGTATATTTTGGATACTAGAACCAGAAGGAGCACTAGGAACAAGCAACAAAAAGAATATCTAGTGAAATGGAAAGGTAAACTAGTGGAGGATTCATCATGGATTTATCAAGTCGAGGTGGACCATTTCAATTTTCCTCTAGCCCCTGGAAAGTGAGGAAATCTCTTTTCATCCAACCCTAGGTGTTTTATGCAGGAGCATCCCTAGTTGTAAAGTGATCCTATATCAATCAAAAATACTTCTTTCTTGCATTTCATTCAATAGTAGTTTCAAAATTTCATTCCACATTTCATTGAATTGTCGTTTCTTAGCTCAAGAAGTAGGATATAACATCTACATGAAGTCATCTACAACATATTCATATTTCAGATTATTTGAATTTTCTTTCAAAAAGTTATCTCTCTTAGAATTTCACTATAATTCACAGTCAGAGCATTTGGGGCCAACCTGGTCCAAATTTCTTAGTGCAGACCTATTTCAAAATATGTTGAGCTTAACGGGACATCATACAAGAATTTTGGGTCCAATGGGATCTTTCATTATGTTTTTTAAACCCTTGTGGCTGATGCGGACCTTTGTGGGAGCTGGAGAATCATATTTAAAAACATTTATAACTTATTGTAAGAATTCATCAATAGTTAGTTAGGATTCTCATGATTAGAAGTTAGTTTTTTGCATCAACCCTTTGGGGAACTATAATAAGGCCTTTGGCTAGTTGTAATG
The DNA here is from genome assembly GCA_007115665.2 of Sequoiadendron giganteum. Classification (NCBI taxonomy): domain Eukaryota; kingdom Viridiplantae; phylum Streptophyta; class Pinopsida; order Cupressales; family Cupressaceae; genus Sequoiadendron; species Sequoiadendron giganteum. The sequence continues at coordinate 402,357,392 of CM021102.1, read as the reverse complement.
TTGAATGCCATTGTGGTAGGCCTATGAGCCCTGGTTATTCACCCATGAGGCGTGCATGTAATATTTCCAATTCAATAAAGAATCATATTTGCAAAATACTTTCTTGTGTTATTTCCGTTGTGTTAACTCTAAGCTGCATGGTTTTGACTATTCTTTCTAAAACCTCCATCCATGAATATACCACCATCAATAAAATTCACTTGAAGTAGAATCTAAAAATGGTTTACACCACTATGAAGTGCTCAGAACCATCTTTCCATTCATATCTCGTTTGTAAAATTTTGATACCTTGGCAAAAAGTTATGGCAAATGTGCCTATTAGGGCTTAGGGGAAAAAATGTGGCTCCTTGTTGCTAAGGGTTTGGCCATGTGATTGTGCCATTGATTAGGGTTAAAAATATTATGTTGCCATCGCTAGCAACGGGTAGACAGAGGCATCGATTTGATGGCTATGCACATCACTTGGGTAGTAACTGAGGGTTTAGCCTAGTGGTCGAGCAAGTCGTAACCAATGGATTCAAAATAACTGATGAGCCAAATCTTTATTGGGCACAAAATAAAACTATCACAGATTTAAAAAAATAATAAGAACTATGATTGAAAATAATAAACTGCCAATCATACTTTATACCACTAATGAAGATGTGTCACACCAGTACGATTGATGAAGATGTCGATTCCCTAAGAATATTTGTAGACCGTTGACTTCTACAAATTGCCAATTAGTATGAATATGTACGGATGGTACAAATTCATACACTATATGGACAATATATTTTTTTTCCAATAAAGCCCTACCAAAACCCTAAAAAATGGCCCAATTTATTTTTTCCCAAATATCAATTGTTTTATATGAAAATAGGGGTTTTTGGGCCTTTTGGACTCAATATGAGGTCCATTTTTCCCCAATGTGCAACCAACAAAAGATCAAACCTAAATCATTCTTAGATATGGGAAGGGGTTTTGTGAATTTGAAGCTTTGATACCATGTTAAAGTCACTCAAGCTTCTAGGATCACCTACAAAAACCAAAAACAACCTTCCACAAGAGAGAAAATAAAGAGTATAATTTTGCAATAATATATCCAATATTATGAGCAATATGCAATACTCAAGATTGTAATGGTATTGGATATGAATCAAATTAAATTATAAGTACATGTATTATGTCTTTCTTATAAAGGAAAGAATGTGAGATAGGATTAGATAATATCTTGACATGCGTCTTAATCTTGTATAATGAGACAACTACCTCAACATTATTAAATGAACTAGGACACAAGAATTAAATAAAAGCCAAATAGATAAGATAGGATAAGATCTTATCTAGACAACTAATACTTCTAGAAAAACACACCTAGGACCTAAGTGAACTTGAAATATAAATAGGACCAATTAAACAACTAGATATGTAAAACACCTATTTACACGAACACATCCCTCACCCTATGGTTATGCTGACAAGTGAAGCCCAATCTTAGATCAAAGTCCTTATGTCCAATCCATGTTTCCAAGGCCAATTTTATGTGAGTGCTCCATATCCTCCACACCCTATGTAGATCCTTCATATTCCTCCTTACACCACAACATATCCTATCCATCTACCCAAAACATTAATTCACATTATAAACCCAATAAATCGAAAATATCCTTTTCATATTTCCTTCACAAAATATTAGAAATGGAAGAATATACATCACACAAAGTTAATTATCTTTCTTCTACCAAGCCTATTCAAGAGTCATATGGTATTATGCCTATCCAAAAAATAGAACCATACAATCAAAATCCTAGTAACATGCTTGGATTCATGGTAATTGCCATCATGTGAAGCTATTATCAATCCCAAGCCTATTACACATGATCAAGAGAATCCTATTAACTTGAATCTCTATCAATAACCATTATATGGTCTTGTGTATATCTAGCATATCAAATATTCTCCTAGTCCTATCATTATCAAAAATCAAACACTATCATACAAATAAATTCCCACTATGTCTATTGAAGAATATCTTATCCTAAGTTTAAGTCAAAGTATATTATGCAATCATGTTTTCAATGATCCAAAAACTATTAATCCTATCCATGAAACTTATATGATCATCCTAAATAAAGAGCTATGTTAAGATTCAACAAATCCAAATTAGGATCAAACATGTTGTCAACCAAGTCAATGCCAAATTATCCAAACTCATGATCAAATTGTTCAAGAGAAACACGAAAAATCTACTCTCATTTATGATCATGATCCTAGCTCTAATCAATATATCCAAGTAGATCCCCTCAACCAAATTTATGCTATCCAAAATCATGAGATTCAAAATAATCCTATCCATCATCCAAAGACATCTACCTCCTATCACGAGACACTTGGTCCCTGAGAAAACATAGAAAATCAAATAAATGACTATGATCATATCACAAAAAATTATAATGAGTGGATTTTCCATCAAGACCTAAATCATATCAAATAAGAGGACAAGAAAGTCACAATTGATACTATCAAAAATTTCTATGATTATGATACAAATATACATGAAAAAAATCATTGATATCATCATGTCAAATAGGATCAACCATCATACTTTCTCACATATTTGATAATAAAAAGTTCCAATTATCCTCTACACAATACCCATGGCCTAACATCATTCTTTTAAAACAAGCATCCTATAAAAAATAATATATGTGAAATCATGAATTATCAAGGAAAAGGATTGGATCTTCATGAGTAAGGTATCACAGAGCCTATCCCGGTGTACATTATCTATAATCAAGGCATTAGATACTAGTCTTCTAAAAAATAATATAATTCTGCTAGGGGTGCTTCAATCATTATTGAGGAAATTTCATGAAATGAGCACATTGAGATAGGGACCATTCATAGCTCCTACAATAAGCTCATTTCCAGTAATTCTTCCACTTTCACCATTTCTACCAGCAAAATTTATCCTCAACATCTTCCACTGCTTGATCAAGACAAACAAAATCATAGAGAATATAAAGAAAATGCTCCAAATCAAAATTTTAATGTATATGAATACAAAAATCAAGAAAATCATACAAAATAAATATGGCTCTCAAAATAAACCAAACTATTCAAATAAAATAAAATAAAATTTCCATATCAAAATACGAAGATACATAAAAAGAGAAACCCTATATAAAATAGGTGTTCACCACCTTCCAACTTGTATAAGAACGTTGGTTCTAATCATCATCCTAATCCCACATCCAAACTTCATAATCCTTAATCCAAATTCAATAATCCATCATCTCAAGTTTAGAAAGTCATTTTTTTCCTAAGATAACCTGCATTGCCTATTTATCCATCCAAAATCAATACATTACAATCACCTAATTTCACATCCAACACCCCCATCAAAATCCAAAGTCATGATTAAAATCCAAAAATTCCAATGCCCAAATATGCCATGTTGTGGCAACAATACTTCACCTCATGGGCTATAATGGTACCCTATAAACATTAAAAAATATAGATAATTTCATCTTAGTCATCAATGATGATCACTTCAACATCAAATTATTGTACAATAGTGATTTAATCTTGATAAAGAAGTTGCTTTAGGTAGGACATTATTGGCATGTAATGACTAGTGCATCACCGTTGACTATCTCAAAAAAATAGGGACTTGTAACTTAGACATTTTGAGTATAAAAATATCAATGATGTAAAAAAAATCAAAATAGTAAAGAAAAAACATTCATCCAATGGTTAAAACCATTTTCATGGTACCTTGGATAAGTACCATGATGAAAACCCATTCACAAGCATCATGTAAATTTATTTTCTACATACTTTACACTTGAGGGTAAGTTGTCTCATCTATCCCATCTTGTCTTCCTTCTCATCCTAATCCATCACCTCCATGTCTACTTGCTATCATCTCCATCATTGACCCTATTTAACATTGATTTTGATATGGATTGAGGTATTATTTTTCTATATTTTTTGATAAAAGTTTGACATAAAATCCTCTACCCATCTTGTTATCACTTATATCATACATTATATATAGTTAGTCCAAAATACTAAATAAAAATTACAAATTAGGGGCATGTTTTTCTTTGTGACATAGTCCCAAGTGGTCACATCCTTCTTTTCCATCCACTATTGTTAATATTTGAATCCATCCATCTTCCTATCCATTATTAGTAATCCCTTAACCCATTATTTTTCCTTTTCATCCACTATCAACAATCATTTTATCCATCCATCTAATTCATTTAGCCCCTTATCTTAAATCAAACTATCTCACATCTTTATTTCTAGAATTGGTGCTCCCTTGTCATTAATTATCATGTGGAGACAATAAGCCAATCCAAAATTAACCCAATTTCATATTCCAATAGAAATCCAATCTAATCATCCCAAGAAATCCAATGCAACATTAAAGTAGTTATTTAACCACAAGTAATCCTTAGCCACACATATTTCCAAGAACTCTATCCAATCTTCCTACAAGAATCCAATGGTTTTATTCCCAACCTTGCTACAAAATATTAATCAAATTATCCAAATTCTAGAATCCATCATCTCAAGTTTGTAAAATCCAAAATTTTCCAAACTAATCTGCGTTGCCTATTTATCCATCCAAAATCAATACATTCCAATCATCCAACAACCCCCATCAAAATCCAAATTCATGTTTAAAATCTAAAATAACCAATACCCAAATCCACCATGTTGTGGCGACAACGTTTCACCTCAAGGGCTATGATGGTAACCTATCAACAATAAAAAATATAGATAATTCTAACTTAGTCATCAATGATGATCACTTCAACATCAAAGGATTGTATAAGAGTGCTATAATATTGACAAAGAAACTACTTTAGTTAGGAAATTATTGGCATATAATGACTAACGCATCTTCATTGACTATCTCAAACAAATAGGGACCTATAAACACACTTTGAGTATAACAATATCAATGATGTCAAATAAAAATATCAAAATGGTAAGGAAAAACTATTCATCCAATGGTGAAATCCATTTTCATGGTGGCTTGGATAAGTACCATAATGAAACTCCTTTCACAAGCATCATGTGTAAATTGACTGTTTACGTACTTTACACTTGGGGGTAAGTTATCTCATCTACCCCATCCCTTCTTCTTTCTAATCATATTCCATCGTCTCCATGTCTCCTTGCTATTATTCCCATCATTGACCCTATTTAACATTGATCTTGATAAGGATTGAGCTATGATTTTCCTATATTCTTTGATAAATGATTGATATCAAATCCTCTATCCATCTTGTTATCACTCATGTCATAAATCATATCCATTTTCAACAATCATTTCATTCATCCATCCAATTCATTTAGCCTCTTATCCTAAATCAAACTATCTCACATCCTTGTTTCTAGACTTGGTGCTCCCTTGTCATTAATTATTATATGGAGAATAATCCCATCCAAAATTAACCCAATTCCATATTCTAATAGAAATCAAATGTAATCATCCCTATAAATCCAATGCAATCTTAAAGTATTTATTTCACTACATGTAATCCTTATTCACACATCTTTCCCAGAACTCTATCCAATCATCCTAAAAGCATCCAATTATTTTTTCCCAACCTTGCTGTAAAATATTAATCAAATTATTCAATCAACCATTAGCATTGGGATATATCATTCCCAATACTTATGTTGTTCTTGGGATATATTGTTCCCACATCAACAACACCATCCTAGTATGTTGGTATCAAGACATATCATTCCCACATCAATAAAACTATCATCATCATTATCAATCAATCTTCAATTTTCAACTTGGCTAGTGACAACATTGCGTTTATCTTTGTATCATTTTATGCATGATTTCTTTCTTCTATTATGTGTGTTATTATTTTATCTTACATATGCATCAATCCTTGTAGAATACCTACCATAATTACATCATGTTATTTCATATCATGGTGTTATTAGTATTTCTTTCTTGTGACTTTCAATCCTTTATATATTTAACACATCATCACCATGGTCTTTATATCATAGTGCATAATGTCAAGTGCTATGTCAAACATCATGTTTATCACACCGATTCGACATGAATATCATTTTCTCCCTCATTTGCATCTAATGCCCTTTACTCATCCATCATTTCCATCCATTTCAAGAGCCTACATGTGTCATTAATACACACCTATCCTCTCAAAGGGGCATCATCCCATGCTTATTTTTATAAGACCCATACTTTTTTCATCTTGTTCCATATCCATATTTTCATTCTTATTTGAAACAAAATTTCTTATTTTAATCACAATATAGTCTCAAAGAGGGGAAAATGTAGACACTTAAAAATCAATTAGGTCCTGATTATTTCCTAAATCTAGTTAATTCATTATCAAGTCATGATCATATTCTATATCCTAATTATTCCTAATTTTCTTTATGTCCTAATACATTTCCCCTAGGTCATAACACAATTTTCTAAGTCCTAAATCCTAGTTCATGTTCTCTTCCACATACATTTAGTTAATAAAACATTAAAATCTCTCACATAGCCAACCAAAATAAAATAAAAATCCTATTGTCAGTATATGTTTTCTTGTGACTTTCAATCCTTTATACATTTGACACATCATCACATGATCTTTATATCATGGTGCATAACATCAAGTGTCATATCAAACATCATGTTTCTCACACCGATTCAACATGAACACCCTTTACTCCCTCATTTACGTCTAATACCCTTTACTCATCCATCATTTCCATATATTTCAAGAGTCTACGTGTGTCATTAATACCCATCTATCCTCTCAAGGAGGCATCATCCCATCCTTATTTTATAAGCCCCATCCTTTTTCATCTTGTTGCACATCCATATTTTCATTCTTCTTTGAAATAACATTGCTTATTTTAGTCACAATATCATCTCAAAGAGGAGCAAAATGTAGAAACATAAATCACTTAGGTCCTGATTATTTCCTAAATCTAATTAATTCTTTATTAGGTCTTTAATCATATTCTATATCCTAATTATTCCTAATTTTCCTATTTCATGTCCTCTTCCACATTAATTTAATTAATAAAACATTAAAATTTCTCACATAACCACCCAAAATTCAAAAAAATAAAATAAAAATCCTTTTTTCTCCTCCACCCATATCATAACCAATTTCTAACTATCTCCCAAAAATCAATTTCAAATTAAAAAATTCTCAATTAGTCCCCTCCCTCTATTTTTCAACTACCCAACCATCTTGATCTAAGCCACCCATATATCATCAGATCTCCACCATTGATCTCCCTTCTTAGAAACCTACAAATGCACCATCCATGAGCCATTTTCCAAATCTTGAATAATCAATCACCCTCACTATAATGTTATGCTATTGATATGAGAAACCACATTCATCATTTTGATATAATCCACCCTCATGGTGCAACAAAGGTCAATTAGGTAAAATACATTATTTTTATTCATTATTTGTCGATTTCTATGCTTAAAAAAAGTTGCATTAAATGTTGAATGAGATTTTAATGTTTATTATGTAAATCTTGTTTTGTTCACATTTTATGTACCCAATTACAATAAAAGTGTTTAACCATGTGTAGAGTATTCTGAACTACTATTGAAGCATATGCAATGCTTCTGCAGATAGATACATGATCATTGTGTTATTACAAGCATTTGGGAGGTGCTATACTGTACCACAAACCATGAAAATGTTCCTACACATTGAAATTTATGAGAATGGTCTTGGAATTACCATGTGAACCTTGTTTGGTAGATCCTCCTAGATTATTTTTTCTTGATATTACTTTAGAGTTAGGTTTGGGAGCCCAAAATGACCATTTTTCTACGAATCATAGGTTGAGTATTTTTAATGGAGTTTCTTTGAATTCACCTTCAATTTAACATGGCTTACCATTAAACTAATTTGATAAGAACAAAATAGTTTTTAGAAAAAAATCTTGAGGTTCAAGAAATATATTTTTTCTCATTAAAAAAATATTTTATGATTAATGTTTTTTTTTTAAAATACACTATTTCAATATGAATTAAAGATATCAAGTTTCCACAATCCATAATGTTCATTGCAATGATTTCTGGTTTTGATTGTGTGAGAATTTTTGCATCCTTAATATATACAATATGCCCAATTAATATATACATCGAAAAACACTAATATCTTTAACCCATTTAGAAAATTTTAAAATCTAAATGTTCAAGCACACCTTATGCTTACCTTATGCTTCATGGAACATGCTATTTTTAATGTAATATTGTAATTTTTACCGAGATATGATTGACAAAAAATTGTTTATTGATGCTTTCAAATTTTATATTAAAAATAAATAATGAATAAAAAGGTTAAAGTAACATGCATCTTTGCACTTTACATGTCTACATTTTTTAATGATAAAATTAATGTTTGCTCAAAAAATGTGTGATGGAATGCCACCTATTCACTTTTCTTTTAAATTTAAATATTTCCTTTTTGATATATGTAATTTTCACTAAGAATTTTGAAATAATTCAAAAATAAATTAGTGAGTGATTTGTAAAATACATTCAAACTTCTTTTTTCTATAAATACGTCCTTCAAATAGTTGGCAATTTTTATAACCAAATTCAGAAGTTTAGATTTATATTATGAGAATATTTCTAGGATAAAATTTTGTATGAAAGAAATTAAGAAATCATCACATAGATAACACAAGGAGGAGGCCTTATGTTTGAATCTCTATTTTTTAAGAGGGTTGTTTAGCCCATTATTAGCTTGCACTCATCAAAAAACATTACAAGGAGGCCTTAGGTTTGACTCTCTTTTTTAATCCAATAAGAGTCTAGTATTTTATTAATCTACATTTACATGCATTCAATCAAGTTTGAATATACTTGATCTTGTTTATATTTTCATGAATTCTTTTAGAGATCAATTGATTTGATTTCTCATTCATTCCTAGGTTTTACAACATTTATATTATCAATTTGATTGAAGAACTCCTAAATCTAACTTCATGTTTTAAATGGATATCTAGTTCTTATTATAAAAAATAATGTAGTTTTTTGAAATGTGTGAACATATGAAGCAATAGGCTTCATCCATCATGTTGTGAAGAATGAAGAGTGACTAGTGAAGAAGTAAGCATGCATACTAATTGAATTTTTTGTTGAGAACCTTAAGAAATGCATGTAGTAAGGCTTTTGACCACTTGATGAAAAACAAAAGGTGAAGAAGAGGACTATGAATGAGAAGCTTGTAACCTATCAAAGTATGCAAAACAATAGTCATATGTTTAAGTCTTATATAGAATTTGTTTTGTAAGCATGTACTTGATGATTTATTCTTAATAAGAAAATTTTCATTAAAAATTGTTGCTTATTCAAATATACATAAATTCAAGAATATCCCTTGAGAATCACAAAATATTTCATGAAAAGAATATAATTTACATTGTTCATTTAATCACATTATTCTTATAATGAATTGATATACGTAAGATTTGTTTGACATATAAGGATCCCACAACGAACAATAATGGAGATTAAGGAGACGATGAAGAGAAAGATTAGGCTTCAAGTAATGATGAGGTAGCCTATGTGTGCATTTTAATTTTACAATCTTTTGTAAAAAAATTAAATGTTTAGTAAATAATTTAATTTTAACCATTTTCTAGTAATATTCTTGTATATAAATAATTGAAAGCCCTCTTGTTAATGAGCAAGAGGAGGAGCTAGATTTAATTATTATAACAAGACAAATGTTTGTTAATGTGTACCTTCCTCAAAATGTTTGGTTTGATGATGACACTGCTAACCTTGTTCATTCTCTTATACAAATGACACCACTAACATAAGTTATTTCAAAGATATTTGAACCGTACTACCACATTCATAAACAACTAGATAAAATTGATTTTTCTTAATTTTATATGAATCTAAAAATAACCACTCAAAAAACTAAAATATTAATATTTTAAAAAAATTGTTATGTATATAAAGTTCATTTGAATTTCTTTCATAAAAAAAAATAATCGTAGAAATATTCTCATAAAATAAATCTTAACCCTCTAAATTTGGTTGTAAAAACTGCTAATTGCTAATTTTTTCTCAAAACAAGTCTTACGAAGCCAAAAACAAACGCCGTTGCCGGGGATCGAACCCGGGTCACCCGCGTGACAGGCGGGAATACTCACCACTATACTACAACGACTTCCACATAAAACATATTGAAATTTTAATAGATTTAAATAAATAGATACCTTTCATTGCTGTTAACAACCATTTGAATCTGTGTACAAATTGCCATTTATTGGCCACTTTTCTTACGCTGAAACTAAACTTTTAATCAGAACGGCTCGTGTATTTTGTTAGTCTTCCTCTCCATGCTCAGACTGTCATATTGTAATTATTTCTAAAGTAGTTAATGTGACTGATTGCTCTACAAATACAAACCTTTATATAAGGTAAAATAACCTTCAATTGTATTTTTTTAGCAATCCGATTTTAAATGGTATTATTTTAGATTATGATTAGTTATTTTATTTTGTGTCTTTTATTACAATGGGGTATATGTTAATCAAATTAGATAGTCATTGCATCTTACAATTATGTTAAGTATTAGAGATACATTATGAAAGTCAAATACTTTAGTTTCACCAAAAAAAAATATGTTTGAGTATGAAGTTGTAACTTCTCTCTAAAGTTCAAGGATTCTTTATTAATATTTATTAGTATAATCTTCTTGTCTTTTGGAACTTCATTCCCCCTCTTAGATTTTATTAGTAACACTTTATGAAGACTAGCAAACACATAACTAATAAAGACATGACTATAAAGATAATTTTAAGAATATGTTAGGTGAGAGCAGAAGTCAAAACTCTTCTTCTTACAATGGATCTACAAAGACCACATCAACTATATGAAATAAAGAGGGTCTAATAGAAGTACTATACAATCATAGATTTCCCATTTTTTTCCATGGAAGCTCTTCTTCTTACAATGGATCTACAAAGACCACATCAAATATATGAAATAAAGAGGGTCTAATATAAGTACTATACAATCATAGATTTCCCATTTTTTTCCATGGAAAACTTTATTCCTGCATTTTGATATATTGTATTGATTTGTTTAGATATAAGTTGGATAACTGGAAGGATACATTGTAAGCTCCTTGTTGAGTTGTTAATTCCTTAGTAACAAATATTTATGTAACAAAATTGAATTATTTAAATTTTAAAAGGATTATCTTATATTTGATTATAAAACATTAAGGTTTTTCTTTGAGATATTTATATATTCTCTATATAAATTTCACAAAAAAAATTCTAAGAAAGCTCATGTAGTTAATTATATAGATATAGATATGCATGTTATGATGTGTAGGAGCATTTAAAGTAATAAGGTTCTTTCCATATAATCATAATCATTTATTTTTATTTGAATATATATTACACTAGATATATTAACTAACACGGTGTTTATGAATGAAGCTAACAAATTAAATCAAGTGTATCTCTAACGAAAATTACCATTTTATGGCTTCATGCATGATTTCTTCTATTATAGGGTTCTTGATATGGAGGTATTCATATCAAGTTATGTAGGTATATTTATATTGTCAAAATTACTTTAGATCTCTAGTTGACGATACTTGTGTAAAGACTTATTTTGTAAGTGTGTTGTAATTATATTTAGAGTGCTAAATAATAAATTAGTTTTCTTTATAGTGTGGGTTTTTTCTACTAAAAATATTTCCCCATGTACCCTTGTGTTGTGGTATTCAATATTGCTTATGTTTTATATGTGCTTTTCCTTTCTGTAAATGAAAAGATTTAAAATTTACACATTACTCTCCTCTAAGACTGGTTTAGGAATAATTTTTTGCATACATGTCTTCCTTTTAGAATGCATTCTCTACTTAACTATAGTATGCCACATCTCTTTTGTTCATGCAAGAATACACCATCAATACTGAATAAGTCATGAAGTATACACATGAATACACATAAGTCACAAGGTATACATTGGAATACACATAGGTTGTAAAGTATACACTTGAATACACATAAGTCATAAGTCATATGTCATGAAGTATACATACGAATACATGCAAGTCACAAATTATTCACATGAATACATGTAGTTCACAAAGTATGAATACACATAAGTCACTAGTATACACATGAAAGGCACACTCATATAGAAATACATTATTGACCTACTTAAGAAGAAGGTTGAATAGTTTATTAAAGAAGCTAGTAGGTTTATTAGCCTTAACTACAGGATTCTTTAGATAATTAAATGTCTACTCAGCAACATTTGTCATGAATGTTAGAAAGCTATAAACACGTGCAAAAAATTGAATGTAATAAAAAACTATAAGTAATTATTTAAGCATCAAATGAATAATTGGTGAATATTCAACAATAACAATCAATAACAAGATGTAAACAACACCCATGCCTAAAACATTCAAGAATACGATTTACATAATACACATAATAACCAAAAATGGTGTTTTTGTTGTGGTTTTTTATTGTGATTTTCAATTTGGTGAGCACCAACTTTGGCATGCACAATATTGCATGTTATGAGTTTTTTTTTGTAATTTGGCACCTTTTTTGTGTCATAGATTGGTGCACACACCTGTCTAAAAATTTGGGTCATCATCCCAATCAAAACACATGGGATAATAGAAACATTCATTATCCATTTCCATGGTTTCTAGCCTCTAATAAGTGAAAACTAAAATGAAAACTTATTAACTCACAATATTTAAAAAAATTGAAGTTTGATCTACATAAAGAAAATAATTATCATGAAACTCAAATTAATTTTTTTTAAACATAGATACACTCTCAAGTTGGATTACAACATGCTAATTTTAGTGTTCACCAAAACCTTGTAACCCACTCACTTCCAATAATGCATATAAATCCCTAGTGAAGGGTTCAACCTTAAGAGTGTTAAAAATTAATCTTTAATAAGTGAATAATGAACTTCAAACTAAAAATCCACACATAGTCTATAATTTTTAAGAAAAGGAATTACAAATGAGTTAGGTTCCATCATTACAAAATTGATCTGAAAAGAACAAGGTGACTTTGTTCCCAAGAGAGAACCCTTAGAAGGTATTTTGATTTCTCATGAGGTATTACAATTTTTTCAAAATAATAAATTGGTGGAAATGGTTTTAAATATAGACATGTTAAAGGCCTATGACATAGTAAATGATTTTTTTTATCCAAGTCCTTAGCAGGTTCAATTTATTTAAAGATTGATGCAAATGGATTCTATCATATATTTTAGTCATAAGCCTTTTGATAATAATCATTTGAATCCTTTCAATATTCTTCAAACCTTTGACCAAGGAATTAGGTATGGAGATCCACTCTCCCCATTCTTATTAATTCTAATGACAAAAGTTCTTAGAAAAATAATATTAGTAGAGAGAAGAAATAATAATGGGCTAGGGATATCTATATCTATGATTATAATACCTCATGCTCTCTTTTTGTAGACAACACCATATCAAGTTCAATAATTCAAGCCTAGTAATTGCCAAGGTCATTAAAAAGACTCTCTCAACTTAAAACCCATCCTCTAGGAAAAGCATAAATGTTGAAAACTCCATAATTTTCTTCTTCAACACTTCCAAATATGTTCAAGAAAGGATCTCCAAAATTCTAGGCTACAAAGTTAAATCTCTCCCATATAAATTCTTGACCATTCCCTTCTTTATAGGTGGCCTTAAAAACACATTCTAGAAAAAAATATTGTCAAAAATTCAAATGAAAATCTCATGTTGTAGAAAGGGAAATGATTAACAATGGAAGGTAAAATAATATTGATAAAAACAATTATATTATCTATTCCAATATATATTCTATTATTCATGAGTCTCACAAAAATCATAAAGAAAGAAGAGAAAGTAAGGAAATTTATTTGGAATGGATATGTGAAAAAACAAGATAACTCTCTGAAAGGAAAAGCAACAGTGCGAAAACGCTTTCCTAACACTAAAACCACAGAGGAGAAGTGCAAAGACCAGCATTCACAACTTTCATACACTTAAGATGCACACATATAGGATAACAAGAGTAACATAAATAGACATACAGACAGAGAAGAAACCAAATTTTACGTGGGAAAACCCTTTCGGGAAAAAACCCACCACACCAAGAGAAATCACTTTGTATTACAGTAAAATGTTTACATACAAAGTTAACAAACCTCTCTCAAACTTCTCTCTGTTACAATGCTATGGCAACATACAATGGAATACAGACTAACCGTCACCCTTTAGTGACTATTCCAATACATTAGACTGTTGCAAGTCTTACATGCATCATACAATCAACCAACCAATTGGGTGTATTTAATTACACCTCTTTCTAACAAGCAAATACGATCCTTGACCGACCGCTGTGCAATCATGCATCGGTTTGCCCAACATTTACTTATGTTTACCATAATCAGATTCTGTCAACCGTCGAATCGAGCCTTGCAGTTAATGCATATATTGTTCTAAACATTTAGATGATATTTGTTGATTTACAACAGCGATGTAAAATCAACGAATATAATCACACCACATGTCGTTGCGCTATTCGTTCATCTCTTTGACTGTTGAATCGATTTCATCAACTATGCATATGAACACCTCTTATCGTGCCACCACAAGTAGGTCAAATGACCCTCACAGTAGAGTGGTGTACCGCGCTACCACCCAACTCAGACTAAGCCTTCGCAGTCTAGCGGTAGACATACCGCACCACCGGGACCGAGCGATGAGACTGCCGCGGTATAGCAGTAGGTAGTCAACCACTAGTCCACCACCATCACCGCACTACCACCGAGCCATGAGAAACCTTCCGCGATAAGGAGGTAACCGCCTGCGCTATTTGTCATGGTTTACCGCACCACCGTGCCACCTTCGAGCAACCCTCGCGGTAAGGAGGTAAATGTTTTGTCTGATCGCCTAGTCCATCGTGTCACCATCAGTGAAGGAGAGTGACTCCGTGGTATGGCAGTAACACTGCCCAACTGTGGACCAAACAATAGAGGCTCGTGGTAAAGCAGTAAACCGCACAACTGTGCCTCTATGAACTGTTCCCCGCAGTAAAGCGGTAAAGGCTAAAAATGAAAGAAATCCACCAAGTCTTTCTTAGAGGTACAAGCCAGAAGTTGAGGCACCTATTTCCAACACTCTCATGGCCTAGGAAAATGTTTGCACATCTAGAAGCATAGGTGTTGTTCCCATGATTCTCAACCTCAACGCACAAAACTTGGATCTAGAAGCCAAACTCACTTGGAACATGTATTCAAATCATAAATCTAAATTTTGTAGAATTATGTAAGTCAAATATACTTAGACTCATTGGATGAGGAAATAATATTCACAATGTGAAATCTCCCAACTGGTTCCAAAATGTGAGATTTCATCACAAGATATAGAGAGGTGATCACTCCTTAACTACCATGAATCATCCACAATGGAGGAAAATATCTCTTTTGAGAGGATTCATGGAATTAAAATAAAACATTGACACACATTCAAGAACCAAATGAGGAAAAAATAGTCCTAAAAAAATGATAAGGTTCAAAAGTTGTAAATTATATCTCAATTCACAATAAAAATTTAGTTTCAATGATCACTTAGAAAAAAATTGACAAATATGATTTCCCTCAAAGAAAAATTGTTGGTTCATTCAAGCTTGAAACATCAATCTATTATCTATTGAATATGAACTAGCTTGGATGGCTTCCAATTTTGGTTCTTGCTTAATTAAAAGAGGATATCAAATAATTACTGATGTATCTAACTCCATCTTGTGGTGATCTGAGATATGCTACAATAAAGGTTGTCTCCATAAATATGGAGATTTTAAATGGTTATCTTCATAAAAATAATATTAATGGGAAAAGATTGGGGAAAATGGGGACGAAAAATGTCTTTAAATGTGTACTATGTGGCAAGGTCAAAGAACATACCGATCACCCACCCCACTCTCGACAACAATTATAATAGCAAGTGTTGGAAATAGCTATTCAACAAACTAGGATGGAATGGATTCTTTACTAACTCACTATGTCAAAACAAATTTGTTTGGCCATCCCTTTATAAAGAGTTATATTTTACAGGCATCTAGATTGTAATACCATTATATTAATTTGAAATTTGTGCATTGAATACAATAGTATGACTGCCAAAAAATTAGTCTCTGAGTTAAAATGTGTAATCCAAAAAATCAAAATTTTAATAATTGAAGTCGTTATGGTGGCTGCAATCCAAGCCTATACTTAGTTAAAATATTTCTCCAAATAGGCCTCTTTGATTATGAGGAACTAGCCTTCCCTTAAACCCCTCCAATATCAAGCTCAATCAATGAAATGAGTGTAAAAGTAGATAGAAATAAAGTAAAATGGGATCCTCTCAAGGAAACATAGGCCTTTCAGTTATGGGTTGTATCATAAGGGATAATTTAGGCTCCATATAGATGGAAAAATAAATAAAATTAGCTATTGTTATAAATAATGAAGTAGAAGATTATGCTTGCTTATATGGTATACAAATGGAAAAATTTGTCAACCTAAAAAATATTTTCATTGTTTGAGACTCCTAAGTAATCATTGAAACATAGTCAAATTTTGAAATATCCAACAATGGAAAATATGTTACATCGTCCAATAGATATGATCACTTCTTGAAAGTGTCACAAACTTATAATATTTAATATTACTTCAAATAAGCAAACAAGGTTTCTAATGTCCTCTCCAACATGAGCATCACTAAAAATAAGATACTATGAAAAATAATTCTACCACATGCATCAAGAATTAGACTCTCTTAAATGCATTGATTATTTATTATTCAAAATGATGCCAAAAATATTCTCAATCTCTCAAATGGAACTATTCCCAACCAAATCTCATCTCCCCTATGGGTTTTTATCTCACTTAGTTTTCCACATGAGGGAAGTAATTTTGAAAACAATATGCACACACATAAAATATGGATATTTTTCCTCTTTTATGAGTAATAACTCATTTTTAAAGCCCATAGTGACATCTAAACCAAAAATTATAGAGCTCTTGATAGAAAGTCTCTTCCTCTCCTTGTTAATTGATTTATTGGCATGAATATATAAATATAACTTGATGTGTTTTAGTCTCATTTTCATCCTTTAAAAAGACAGTCCCTACCTATCTATAATAATGTCACTTGGAATAAAAGTAATAATCTACCCATTTAGAAATACAAGCCACTGGTAATAGGGCTCAAATCCACACTAATGGAGAGTGCCTTTTATATGGATTTCCCATATATAAAATGAACAATGAGATCCATTCTATGAATGACATTATCAATAGAGATTCTAACATTATCTACTATTCTGATACTGCCTTGATTTTCCTTTCAAACTACATGGATCCTATGCACGACCCGAAATATATTGAAGTAGTTTCTTTCAAGTTTGTGCAAGACAACCTACTCTCTACTTTGACCTTTAATTGTACTATTGAAGCCTATAAAAAGTGTTGGAGAGGTCCCTCTCAATCGACTTTTATCCCATAATTTTTTTTCCAAAAACATTTCATGAGCTATGTCTACATTGTATTTCAGTTAGATATGACTTGTAATAGTGTGGTAGTCCTTCTCTATTCAATGTAAGCTCACAATGAACATTTAGGTGAGGCAATGAGTGGGAGGGCATCTGAGGTCTTTGTCATAATTTGTGATCCCTATACATGCATGTTGCACCATAGCTTTCTACAACACTGACTTCCTCCATGACCACTCCTAAACCCACTACTCCTCATCTCCTAGGAAAGAACTCCACATAATCCTCTTTTGGTTTTCTCTAGTGCCTCTTTTCAGCCCTATTATATAATCTTTACTATCTTATTTTAGTTTTTCAATTAGTCCTCTTGATTTCATTGTTTTAAATTATATTGTAAAATAAAGACTTGACCTTTAGTCCCTTCAATTTTTTGTTTATTTTTTATTCTATTTTTATATAAATTACACATGTTTCATCAATTTTTCTAATAATTCAAAGAATTGGGTTTGAAAGTGAGAAAAAATATTAGAAAGAACTCAAAGATTCTTTAATACCAACTTTTGAAATATTGCATTAAACACACAAGTGTTCATGAGCAATTGAAAACAAAAAAATACAAAATAAAAGATAAAATATGTTCTTAGAAAGTTCTCAAAAGGTGTTTGTAAACACCAATTTCTGAATTTATATCATAGACATAGAGGCAAATGGATTACTAATAGATTTCAGCCAAATTATTTTTGTAAGTGCTAAATCTTTTCTACATTCATGAAGATCAAATTTGCAAGCATATATCTATACTAAAGTAAAGAACAATCAATTTAAATTTTTTTTGAGACATTTATCTTTCCAATCCCTAAAATTTTCACATAATGATGAATTGATTTCCAATATCTCTAAGGTTATTTTTCTACCCCAAATTTCAACTAAATTTTATATTAAATTTATTTAAATTCTATATTTACCAGTCCAATCCCTATTCTCTAATTTTTACTACCTTATATTGCTACATGTGAATAATTTTCACCTCTTTCTTATCAATCGTATTATTACAAAAATTACTACATGATTGCTAAGGATGTCTCTATAGGAACTGAAAATTAGCCCACACCCTAGAATCACCTAAAAAAAAAGAGATAACCCTCCACAAGAGAGTATAGAAAGATAATATCTTTATTGATATCATATGATACAAATGTTCAAGATCCTTGCTTAAATAGACAAGGTGAGAGATAGGATTAGACAAGATCATGACATGTGTCTTAATTCTATAACATGAGACAATTAACTCAACTAATATTAAATGACCTAGAACTCAAGAATTAAACACCATAAGATAAGATCTAAATTACAACCAAGACTTCTAGAAGGATTCCTTGGACCTGAGTAAACATGTGAATAAGACCTCCTAGTGGACTAGATAGGTAAAATACCATATTCCCACCAACACCCCCCTTAAGTGCAACTTAGGGAGGAAAAAACTAATTCTATTGATGCAAGGATGCATGGATGGGACCCAAAAAAAAGGCCATGTTAGGTACCCATTTACAAATTATTTCTCACAAACAAAGAAAAGGAGAAAAATCTAGTGGGAGAAAACACCTCTCCAAAAGAGAGAATGCATGAAAACGATCATGTATAAGTGACAGAAGAAGTGATGAATCTAGGAATCATCAATATGAACCCCAAGGACTACATCCATCACAAAGATATAATTGATAGCTCTCCCATAAGAGGGAAAGAGACACACTAGGTAGTTCCCTTACAATGTATGATCTCCTACAAAAATGGTAAGTGAATGAATATAAAACATGATCTAATATCGAAAAACAACTTGTCTCCCTTTCAAAAGAAACAAAACCAAGTACAAATGAAAGAATTATTCCCATTTTGGATAGGAATTGATAGGAAGAAAAATGAAGATTTGTGATGATGTCTCTAAAATCTACTCATGTGTCACCTTCTCCATGGTAGATGATGATGCCACAATCAAATCGGGTACATGCCCAATCAAAGAAGAAGGTGACAAACTAGGACTATGTAGAAACTAATGTTGAATAATATCCAAATACAAAGATGGTTTGACAATAGTAGTGCAATGACTATCATCAAAGAGGAGAGATAACTCATCAAATGTGTCCTCCAAATCTGAAATATGAGATTCCAAAAACCAGTATGAAATACTTGTCAAGAAATCATCCCACAAAGATATATCTAAAAGGAAATGATTTACCTACTACAAAAAAAATAGAATCTTCCAAAGAAGAAACTATAAAATTTGATGAAGCAAAAAAAGATGGATGGTCTTGCTAAACAAGAATGATGGGAGACACAATCAATAACTTTGCACAATGAATCAATGGTGGTGAAGGTACAACAATTTTCTTTGATGGAAAAGAAAGAGAATCTAAAGAAATGTCATCCTAATCTTTTGAACATTCAAAGTACTCCAAAGAATTAAACCCTTGAATAGTATCATAGTCATAAGGTATCATGTCTGAAATATGAAGAGGCACGTGACAGTCTAAAATAGGATCATTTGGGAATGATTAACTATTAGGATCTCCATATATCTCCCAAATTGTAGTCCATAGAGCATGAGAATGTGCTCAAAATGAACAAAAGAATTCAAAATTTCATCATTAATATGCATGACAATAACACCTAAGACATGACCCCTTTTGAAATTTTAAGAAAATTTCTTACTATTAGTACCTAGAGGGGAATAATACAATACAAATGTGGAAACAAATGAAATCAATAGAGATTTTTTATGATGGCATCTCTCCATTGTATATAGTTTCCCATTTTCAAGAGGATCAGAGAAGGATGAAATTAAAAACCCATAATGAACTATGAGAGATCTCCAAGATGACAAAGATTGATTAAATCTTCAATAGAAATTGGAAACCCCCAAACATGATGATTACTACAAATGAAGCCTTCTTAAAAAGACATAAGTTCTCCAGATGTTAGGATGTCCAAGTAATTAGTCACAATATGATTTGTAAAAAAATGAATAAAATATACCTGGGGCTGAATCTAAAAAAGTGCACGGACACAAAATAGAGCTCTTCAATACCTTATGATGCTGCAAGAATCACAAAAAAATGGAGATCTAGGCAAAAAATTATGAGCTCAAAGGTCTGGATAGGATATTTGATTTCAAGCAACAATAAAATATACCCACAATAAAACATGGCAAATTGAATTGCACAACTATGAAGTTTTGAGAATTAGCTTTCTAACAATATCTCATTTTTGAAAAATGAAATCTTGGATCAAAAGACATGCCTTCGAAAAAATATGCCTTATTAGGGCCTTAGGGGCAAAAAATAAGTCACCTAGGGGTTGGCCACTTGTTAGCTATGTGATCGTAGGGCTTGCACAAAATTTAAAAAAATTGTTCATCACTTGGCAGCAACCTGGTAGACCTTCAACAACGCTTCCTCACACGATGCTCCCTATGTGATGCTAAGCGGGGCACCTGTTGGAATTTTAGCCTTGAGTGTTGGTGATAGACCCTCAAGTGAAGCAAACCTGTGCTTGGGTGCTAAATAAAAACAACCAATTTAAAAAAAAAGGAAATCTTGGATCAAAAGAAATGCCTTATTAGGGCCTTAGGGGCAAAAAATAAGTCCCCTAGGGGACTGGCCACTTGTTAGCTATGTGATCGTAGGGCTTGCATGAATTTTTAGAAAATTGTTCATCACTTGGCGACACCTAGCAGACCTTCGACGATGCTTCCTCACACGATGCTCCCTATGTGGTGCTAAATGAGGCACCTATTGGAATTTTAGCCCTGAGTGCTATTGATAGGCCCTCAAGTGAAGCAGACCTACAACTGGGTGCTAAATAAAAACAACCACTTTTTTTAATAGAATAAATCCAAAATTTTAAAAATGGTTGTTCATTAACCATACCTTATGCTTTGTGCAGGCATGATGCAAAAATGATGTAGGAGGAAAAAAACCATCTAACAAATATTGATTCCTCAAAATAAGTTGTTTAGTTGTACCTACGACTATGATATGATACAAATATACAAGAGCCTTGGTTAAATAGACAAGATGAGAGATAGGATTAGACAAGATCATGACATTTGTCTTAATCCTATTACATGAAACAATTAACTCAACTAATATCAAATAACCTAGAATTAAAGAATTAAATGCCATAAGATAAGATATGATCTAAATGACAACTAAGTTAACATTTGAATAGAGCTTCCTAATGGACTAAATAGATAAAATACTATATTCACATCAACAATCTCATACAATTATATTTCCAAATAAAAAAAACTATCCTCTAGATAACCACATGATGTATTAGATATTTTAATTTATTTTTATCTAAATAAAAAGTTGTATAAAATAAAAACAGTAGTCATTAGTCTATTAACAATAATAAACAAAATGCTGCAGTCCATAACAAACTAAGATTAGAGTACCAGCCAATAGTAGGAAGAATCCTAATATTCGTTAATGTCAACTGCTGAAATATTGTATTAAATATACAAATAAAATATGGGATGACGTATTGAAAGCGACAGATGTCTAACCCTAAAGCGACTTATTTCAGAAAGTCAATAAAACCGCCATTATTGAATCAGAAAAATCATGGAGGGCGTCACAGTCAGTATAATATGGTATCCTCTGCCCTAACTTTTGCATGGCTGGGCCCTAAACCCTAAACATGCAACTCCATTTCAACGTTTCAACTACAGAAAAGATTGATGAGAGTGAAGTCTAGGCAACAGCTTACTCGTTCATCTTGAATTGGATTCATTATGCTGCAAGTCTTTGTTTCCAACACTTAAAATGTTTAATGTTTGAAAGCTGCCCGTTTCCCCTACCAATGGAGGAGAGAGGAAGTTAGAATGTAGAAATCAGATCTTTTGGTGTTTGATTAAAAATATTGAAGATGAGGAAGTTAGAATGTAGCAAGGTGAAGTGGATGTTATGGTGTCTATTGTTAAAAAATGTTAAGACTCAATTTATTAGAAGATGGAATGTGGAAAATAAATCTTTTAGTGTCTTTTTATTAGAATTATTTTAAAGATGTATCGATAAGGTGGATTAGACATTATGATACATTGTTGTTCTTTCTTATGGAGTAGGGGAGAGGAAGGTGGGATTTAGAAAGTAAAGATCTTATTGCCGTACACATATATTTATCTTTTCTATTAGACAAAATTCATTTAAGATACAACAATTTGATTTGGATGTTATGGATGAAATCTTTAGTCTTTTTCGCTAAGGTGAATAACTCATCTTAATATGTTTTTTGAAAGAAATTTGCTAGACTTAGAACAATGGAGTGGGAGAGAGAAGAATAGGAAGTCAAAAGCAAGTCCCTTACCGCCTATAAAAATATATTATTATTTTTTATTGAGCAAACTTCCTTTTAATTTGCGTCAACGAGATGAATATGATGTTTTGGTGTAACCATTGATTTTTCTAGTAATGTGCAAAGAAAATGGTTAGATTTGAACCAATGCATTAGGAGAGAGAAAGGTGTCACTCTAAAAAATGTTTTACCACCAATACAAATATAATGCCCCTTTTATTGAACCAAGCACATTTTACAATGTATTTAGAATGTGGATCGGATGTTATGCTACAAATATTTGATCTTTTTTCCACTATTGTAAATACGTACTGTTAATGTGCGTTTTCAAAGAAATTTGTTAGGCTTGAGAGGAGGGTAGGAGACCAAAATCAAATATCTTACCGCTTATATAAATATGTCATTTTTTATTAAAAAGAATTTCTTTTAATTTTCCCCAACAATGGGAATTAGATACTATGGTGCACATTATAATTTATTTTAGTAACGTGCTAAGAAAATTGTTATAGTTGAACCAATAGGTTAGGAAAGAGAAAAGTGGAACTTCAAAATAAAATCTCTTACCACCTATATAAATATATCATTTCGCTTCTATTGAAAAAGCTCATTTTAAGATGCACAAAAAATGTGGATTGGATAATATGCTATAGATCTTTGATTTTTTCCACTAATGTAAATGTTTAATGTTAATGCATTTTTTTCAAAGAGATTTGTTAGACTTGATCCAATAGATTAGGATAGATGAAGATTGGATGTCAAAATTAAATTTTGTACTACCTAGATAAATATATCATTTCCTTTTTTTATTGAACAAAACTTGTGCATTAAATATTCAAAAACAATGGATCTCAATCACATCCCCTACCCATTGGGAATCAAACATAATAGTATGACCAACCAAACTATGATAGCTTGTTGCTACACTGCACATCCATGTGCTATATAATAATTATTTGGTAGGGTTAGGATAAATAATATACCTATTTCATTGATATAAGTAAGGACTAAGTAAAAATAAAATATTAAGATTCATTTCAAATAATTTAATACATCAATATATCTTATGTCATTTATTGAAAAATATAGTGAATATTATTAGAACCCATGTGTATGTTGAAAATTCATATGCCATTGACTGTAGACAAGGTGGCCCATAAACCATTCCATGTAAACACTAGATGACATTCATTGATTTTCCATCAAAATTGAGGTTATTAGAACCCATGTGCATGCTCAAAATTTGTATGCCACTAAGAGTAGAAAAAGTGGTCATCCCCACCATTCCATGTAAGTACTAGATGGTATTCATTGATTTATCTTCAACATTGAGATGCACGCCATGTTACTGAGGTTGAGTCTATCATAAAGAGATAAGCTTAGAGAAGATGGTGGAAAATCTAATAAGAAATATCTTCCATTAGAATTAATAAGAAGGGGAGAGTGGACCTCCTTGTCTAATTCCTGGGTTAGAAGAACATGGAAGGGATTTCATCAATGGTTCTCAAAATTTTGTGATGATGGAACCTAACTTGTTTGTAATTTCTCTTGAAAAAAAGTATAGATTGCATGTGAATTTTTAGTTTGAAGATCATTATTCACTTATTGAAGAGGACTTTATGTTCTTCAACGAATCCAAAAAGAATATAGACACTTTGAAAATGAATCCAAATAAGTATTGAGTTATTGAAAGAAAATGATGTCTACCATTAAAGTGACTTATTTCATAAAGTCATAAAATTGCCATTAAAGAATTAAAAAAACCATTTTCAAATGGAATCTCCTACGAGCATGGTGTCACAGAAAATATATTATAGTATGCTCAACCCTTGAATGAGAAACCTTGCATTGATAATAGCCCTTAGTTTTGCATAGCAGGGCCCTAAACCTACAACTCTATTTCAACAAGTCAACTCTAGAAAAGATTGATGAGGGTGTCAAGACTAGGCAACAACTTATTCATTCATCGTAAGTTGAATTTATTATGCTATGCTATAAATCTTTGATTCAAACTAACATAAATATTTGATGTTGAAAGATTTTTTTCCCACCAATGGACTAGGAAAGAGGAAGGTGGAATGTCAATAGTTGAATAAAAAAAACAAATGTACTAGTAAGGTGAATTGGATGTTATGGTGTATATTGCTAATTTTTCTATTAATGTTAACAAAAATTGTAAGATTTGGACTTCTCACTTTTTTCCTACCAATGGAGTAGGAGAGAGGAAGGTGGAATGTCCACTACAAATTTTATTTTTATTTTTTTTGATCAAAAAAATCAAATGCACAAGCAAGGTGAATTGGTTGTTATGACATATATTGTTAAATTTTTTTGTTAGTTTCTAAAGAAAATTGTAAGATTTGGACTACTCTCTTATTCCTATGAATGAAGTAGGAGAAATTAAGGTGGAATGTTTTCAAAAAATCCTTTTTGGTTTGAATAAAAAAAATTAGATGTAGTTCAAGCAATTTTTTTAGTCTCTATAAGTTTTTTTTATTGAATAAAATTATTTTCAAAATGTGTTAATAAGTTGAATTAGGCATTATCGTGAATATTTTTTGTTTCCTCTAACCTACAAAAAGAGTTGTTAAATGTGGATTAATGGAGTAGAAGAGAGGAAAGTGAGACTTAAAAAGTAAATTTCTTACTACTATAGAAATATATTATTTCCTTTCTCTTAAAAAAACTTACTTTAAAATATATCAACAATGTGACTTCATTATTATGGTGCAATTTGTTTATTAACTATTAATGTGAATTTCTCATGTTAATATGATTTTTGAAAATAAATTTGTTAGACTTAGAGAAATATATTAGGAGAAAGAAGGGTGAGAATTTAAAAAAAAATCTCTTACTACCTATACAAATATATCAAAATGAACAAAATTCCTTTTAATTTTCCCCAATAATATGAATTGGATGTTATAGTACACTCCATTGATTTTCCTAGTAACGTGCAAAGAAAATTGATAGATTTGGACCAATGTATTAGGAGAGAGGAAGGTGGAACTTCAAAAGAAATATCTTACTGCCTTTATAAATTTTTTAGAAGTCTCACTCCTATTATAATTTCTAACTTCATCATCACTCCTTTCCTTCAACTCATTCCTATCATCCCATCAGAGTTCTTCTTCCTAGAGTACCCCTTCCACCTTTGCCTTGTAG
This sequence comes from Sequoiadendron giganteum, assembly GCA_007115665.2. Lineage (NCBI taxonomy): Eukaryota > Viridiplantae > Streptophyta > Pinopsida > Cupressales > Cupressaceae > Sequoiadendron > Sequoiadendron giganteum. The sequence continues at coordinate 402,331,319 of CM021102.1, read as the reverse complement.
TCTCCATCTTTCTTTTTTTCTCCAAAAAATACCTGTATTTTGGATTGGGATGCCAAACCATCCTTGACCCAAGCACCCTTCACATGTCATCCCCAAATCTTGAGTCATATTTCAAAATTCCTTTAAGTCTTTCAAAGTTGGATTTGTAGCCTTCCCTTCATCCTGACACCTATTCCAAGGTATACTTGACTCCTGAACCCTATCAATTATTTCATACTTCTTTGGATTTATACTTTCATCCTTCCATCCACCTTGGTAATCTTTCCTTGGTTGCACCAAAAACTCTACTTCACAATAAATTGCTATATTTTTTCCATTGAAGTTTGAGAAACATAATTCCCTCTAGAATGGTACCAAGTATGAGTAAAGCTTGAACCTTGATCCCTGATGATTCAATGCACCCATAGACAATGTGATCCCCTTCATGTGACAAAATTTCAAGGGTACATCAAGGATGGAAGGATCCCATGTCACAAACTATATAAACATGTCATAATCTTTAATGGAAGCATGAATTGATATCAAAGATAGAGGCCCATGATAATTTAAATCATCATCATGAATTTATCTTCCTAACTAAATCACATCTCCCCTACATGTTGTCATCTCATTCAGTTGTCCATACAGGAGAAGTAATTTTGGAAAAGATATGTTCAAACACAAACAAGATATGAATATATTCCTCTTTTGTAAGTAATAACACCTTTTTGCAACCCATAACTACATCTAAACCAACAAATATAGTGCTCGATAGCTAACCTCTTCCTCTCACTATAAATTGATTTATTAGCATCAATATATAAATAAAACTTAGTCATGTATTTTATTATCTTCACCCTTTCAAAATATAATCCCTACATATCTAGAAATGATGTCAAGGAATAGGAGGATTTATCTAACCACTTGCAAATGGAAGCCACCAATGATGGGACACCTTGACACCGCACTATTGAAGAATGTCTTTTATAGAATGAATGATGAGATCCATTTTGATCAATGACATTCTCAATAAAGATTCCAAGATTATATACTATTTTGATATTGCCTTGATTTTTCTTTCCAACTACATGGACCCTATTTAAGACCAAAAATTTCTTGAAGCAGTGGCTTTCAAGTTTGTGCAGGACTGCCTACTCCCTACTTTGGCCTTCAATCGTGCTATTGAAGCCTATAACAAAATTGTTAGAGTCCCCTCTTGATGGAATTTTCTCTTATGAAGAGTTATCCACAAACCATGCCATTGCCTATGTCTACAATGCATTATGGTTAGGTGTGATTTGTATTAGCGTGGCAGTCATTCTCTATTCACTAGAGCTCACAATGAATATTTAGGTTAGGCATTGACTAGAAGGGAATCTGAAGTCTTTTTAATTATGGGATTCCTATACATGCATGCTCCACCATGGCCTTTTTGTAGCACCAACTCCCCGTCTCCTAAGAAAGGCTTCGTTAGAATCTTCTCTTCATTATCTCTAACACCTCTCTTCAGGCATGTCGTATCGTCTTTACTATCTTGATTTGGTTTTTTTCTTAGTCTTCTTGATTTCATTAATTTGTAAACTGTATTGTAAACTAAGGACTTGGCCTTTAGCCCCTTCGATTGTTCTATCCCTTTTTCTTATTAAGAAAACATGTTAATTTAAAGAGTTAGTTTTAAAAAGGTCAAGGGTCTAGTTCAATTGGTTAAAGCATTATATTTCAGGTAAGAGGAGACGAGGTCTAGTCTCCCCCTCGTCCTCGTACTATATTTCTCGAGTATTAGGTCAAATCATTTTTGTGCGCATAGGTTCAAATTCGTGTACTGGATCATTTATGCATTCATAAAGACTAAGTTTACAAGCATGGATCTAAACTAGAGCAAAGCACAATCAATATACAAATCTTCAAACATTTATTTGACCAAACCCTAAAATCTTAACACAATGATGAATTGATTTCCAACAACTATTATTCCAAATAAAAATTTATCCTCTACCCAACCACCTCATTTATTAAATATTTTAGTTTATTTTTATTGAATAAAAAGTTATATACATAACATATAACATATATAGTATTTTTTATAGTTTAATGTGTGATAATGTTTTTGGATATGATTATATAAGATTTTTTATTAATATTTTAGCTTATACTGTATGATCTATCATTAAAATAAGAAAAAATAACTATAAATGTGTAAAATTTTCTAATAAAAAATGTGATAACATCATAACTTTTTACATCAATATTTTAAATTACATTTTATGATATATTAGAATGAGACAAAATAAATATGATTAAAAATTTAGAATCATAAATATAATTGCATACAAACTTTTTACATCAATATTTTAAATTATTCAACTACATTTAAAAATACTATCAAATGATTTATATAACATAGACTAATTTTAAAAACATTTAAAAATATTATTAAATAATATATAAGATATACTAATTTAAAAAACATTTAAAAATGCTATTAAATAATATATAAGATAAACTAATTTAAAAAATACTGAATCCAAAAAGTAATAAGAAAGAAGCCAAAGAAGTATTAAAGTATTGAAAGCAAAGGATGTCTACCATTGAATTGACTTATTTCAGAAAAATAAATAAAATCGCCATTATTGAATCAGACAATATAAAATCGTTTTCATGGAAGTTGTGGAGGGCGTCACTGCAATATAATATAATAGAATTACAGAAAAAAATAATGAGAATGTAAAGACTAGGCAACAGCTTACTCGTTTGTAAAAGCTGTTTTTTTTCTACCAATGGAAGGCGGAATGTCCCCAGCAAATCTTTGTCTTTGAATTAAAAAATTGAGATACATTATTAAAAAATGTTAGATTGGACTAATCAGGAGAAGATGGAATCTGTAAAGTAATTTTTTTAGAATAAAATAGTTTAAAAAATGTGCTAATTTATTGTTTTTTTCATTAACCAGCAAACATAATTGTTATATTTGGATTCATGAAGTAGGAGAGAGGAAGGCATGATTTAAAAATAAATATTTTACCATTGTATAAATATATTATTTCATTTTTATTAATAAAGTCATTTTAAGATACACCAATAATCTGATTTGGATGTTACGTGGCAACTCTTTGGTTTTTTTTTTTTGTCAGTAAGGTGTTATCTCATGCTAAAAGAAATTTGGTAGATTTGGATCAATGGAAAAAGAGAGAGAAGGGTGAGAAGTCAAAAGCAAATCTCTTGTCATCCATATAAATATATCATTTTATTTTTATTAACTAAACTTACTTTTAATTTGCTCCAACAACATAAATTGGATGTTATGGTGTACACTTTGATTTTTCTACTAGCATGCACAAAAAATTGTTAGATTTGAACTAATGTATTAGGAGAGAGGGAGGTGACACTTCAAAAGAAAATCTCTTACCCCTATACAAATATAATATTTTCCTTTTAAAGAACAAAATGTATTTTACAATGTTTTGACAATGTGAATTGGATGTTATGTCGCAAATCATTGATTACATGTAAACACCTAATGTAATGTGTGTTTTCAAATAACTTTGTTAGACTTGTAACTAATGGGATAGGAGAGAGGAGTGTAGGAAACCAAAACCAAATCGCTTACCACCTATAAAATATATTATTTTTATTAAACACATCTCCTTTTAATTTGTCCCAACAATGAAAATTAGATATTATGGTGCACATCTTTGATATTTTAGTAACATGCTAAGAAAAGTGTATATTTGAACAAACATATTAGGAGAGAGGAAGGTGGAACTTCAAAATAAAATATCTTACCATTTATACAAATATACCATTTCCCTTTGATTGAAAAAAGCTCGTTTTAAGATGCACAAACAATGTGGATTGGATATTATGATATAGATCTTTGAAATTTTTAATTAATATAATATCTAATGCTAGTTTGTTTTTTCAAAGAAATTTGCTAGACTTGAACCAATAGAATAGGATAGAAGAAGATGAGATGTCCAAAGTAAACTTCATACTACATGGATAAATATATCATTTTTTAATTGAACAAAGCTTGTGCATTAAATATCCTTGAAACAAGAGTTCACATTTCCATTCCCTACCTATTGGAACTCAAAAATAATAATATAGGTACCCAAACTATGATAAATTGTTTCTACATTGTGCATCCATGTGCTATACAATAATTATTTGGTAGGGATAGGAAAAATAATATGCCTATTCTATTGATATAAGTAAGCATTGAGTAAAAACAAAAACCTAAATTTTATTTCAATTAAGTTTATAGATCAATATATTTTATTTCATTTACATAGAAACATAGTTAATATTATTATAATCCATATTCAAGTTGAAATTCATATGCCACTAGGAGTACAAATGAGGTGGTCACACCACCATTCCATGTAAGTGTTAGGAAAAATGATGTCTCAACCTTGCAATTTGAGCATAGGAGGGTGTAGGTGGGGTACCCTCCTATGGGGTTTGGGGGCCCATCCCCTTTGTAAGGGGTTTGGGGGTCGTGCACCCCATAAGGGGTTTGGGGATAGTGCCCTTGAAAGCCGCATTTTAAAATATATTTTCATTATAAATTTGGACTCTTCATCATTAGGTCACATATCTAACAATAGATATAATGTTGGTCTTGTTTACCCTAGAAGGCAACCCTCCTTTAATGAGGGAGTTGTATTATGGTTGTGTATTGGATTGTATTGGGTGTGAGAGTCTCATAGATGTTGAGCTGACTTTGGATCTATGGTTGGTGATACTCCTAAGAAATCTTGTTATGCAAGTATATTGTAATCATCTTGATTCTAAATAATATATTGGGTGGCTCTTGGAGTGTGGTTTTTCTTTTGGAAGGGTTTTACCCATGTAAATTATTGTGTTGCGGTAAGAATGGTGTTTATGTTTATTTTTATTTATTTTTTGTAATTGTTTTGAATATCTAAATAAATTGCATAACCCTCCTCTCAAGATTAGTGTAGGAAGCTTTTCCACTACTCTAGCTTCCTTATAATAAGAAATAGATGGAATTCATAGATTTTTTATCAAAATTTAGGAACACGTCATGTTAACGAGGTTAGATCTACCATGAAAAGGTAAGCTTAAAGAAGTTGGCAGAAGATCCAATGGTTAGCAAAGTGGAGGGTAACTAAAGGTATAACATGTTGCACACAAGAAGAAGATGTGCACTAGAGTTTTTCCAACATGCACTGCTACTAAAGTGGAAACACATAGTGGGGCCACAAGGTAAGTGATGAGTAGTGGTAGTAGGTCTAGGGTGAACAAGAGCTAAATTTAATGTGCAAGGCACAACAATGGGTAGTATGTGGTTATTGAGACTACCAAGGTGGTATATAGAATGGAAAGCTATTGAAGTAGACGCCTTAAGATATAAATCCATAGGCCATAAGTGGTAAATGATAAAATATAAAATAAACCTTAATAGATGTTCATGGGTGACCTTTATGAACTTTTGATGCCATACAAATTATGAATTGATCTTATGCATGAAGGGTTTAAACACATATTTCTAGAATATATTGAAATTTTTAATCATAATAAAGTAGCATGTATTAATTTACTTGGTAAAAGAAAGAAATGTAAAAAATATTAATGACCTGCTAGGAAAATATGTGTCTTGGGTAGATGTTAGTTGTAAGTTAAACAAAACTAAAACGTGAAGTTTGGGGTTTTTGAGGAAGTGAGAAATTTTGACTATAAGATTAAATTAAGCCGTATAAAATCAAGTCACAGTTGTCTATGAATAGAAAACATTATTTTATTATTCCTAGTGTAGTTAGTATTAATTTCAATGTTAGATAATAAAGTTAAGATTAAAATTAAGAATAATATTTCCAATAATATGGGGGCATGTGCAAGATCATCATGGAAAAAATAGGCCCTTAAGTTGCAATGAAAATTCAGAAAAATCAAAGCTAGGCAACTTGACGTAAAAATTTGAATAAGTTATCTATATTATTTCAAATATATGTAAGAATAAAATCTGTGGAAAATTTAATGAAGTTTCTAAAATACTAGGTTTATTTTTCTAAAAAGAAAATATATTGGTTAAAAATTGAAATTTCAATGCAGTAGTACTTAAATTTCAAGGAAAAAATAAGAAGTAGGTGTCTGTCTGACCACCCTAAACATAATAAAATGATAATATGTTTTTATAATATTTTAGATATAAGTAGAGGACTCATGTCCGGATGTGATGCATATTTTTTTTAAAATTTTTTTCCAAGTAAAAAATTAATTATGAATTTTTTATTACAACTTTTAAAAAATATAAAAACTCGTATGTCTGACCACCTTAACTTGGTCAAAACTTCATGAAATTCAATTTTTTTTAATCTTATAGTATGTGAAGCATATAATTTGACACATGTTTTGGATTCAAAAAATGTGATATCGTTTAAAAGCTATAGATGTTTTTCAATCAGGCTATCAATCAGGACTTTAGTCATAATTCTAATAGAAAATGAATAATAATTATTTATTAGATTCAAAGTAAAGTATAATTTATATTGGTGGAAAGCTAAGAAGATCCTTTACAAAACCTTTTCGTTTCACCAATTTTGCGTAAAAAAAAGTCGTCAGCCACATGGGCGAAGTCTAGAAAAGTAAGGTAAGTTGTTAAACACGTTTTTCGAGTTGACTTCTTAGGATTGACAGGTCTGAACCAAATTCAAAATGAATCCTGAGCTTAATCCCTAGGAATTAAATTTTGTTTCATCATATTGGATATCCAATATGTTTTAGATATGCATTTAAAAAATGTTATACAATTTATAATATATGATTTAAAAAATGCAATAAAGTTTATAATTTAATATATACTATACAATATAATTTATAATGTAATATATAATATACAATTTATGATAATCTCTTATTGGCTTATGTATTTAATATATAATATATTATATTATTATGTATAATATTAAAATATTATTTCAATATTTTAGTTAATGTATAAATATTTAAATGTATACTAATATATAAAATATTTAAATATTATCTCTTTACCTCTCTCTCTCTCTCCCCCCCTCCCTCTCACCCTCTCTCCCTATCCCTCTCTCCCTCTCCCTCTCCCTCTCCCTCAACCCTAAACCCCCTCTCTCTCCCTCTCTCTCTCCCATTCTCCCTCTCTCCTTCCCACACTCCCTCTCCTTCTCTCACACTCCCACTCTCCCTCTCACTCTCTCACTCTCCCTCTCCCTCTCCCTCTCTCCCTCAATTATAACTCTCTCTCTCTCCCTCTCTCCACCTCTCCCTCTCTCCTCCTCTCCCACTCTCCTCAGCCTAAATCATCTCTCTCCTCTCTCCCCTCTCCTCCCCTAAACTCTCTCTCTCTCTCTCTCTCTCCTCCTCTCCCTCTCCCTCTCCACTCTCCTCTCCTCCTCTCCTCTCTCTCCTCTCTCTCTCCTCTCCCTCCTAAATCTCTCCTCTCCTCTCTCTCCCTCTCCCTCTCCTCTCTCTCCTCTCCCCCTCTCCCCCTCTCTCTCCAACTCTAAACCCTCTCTCTCTCCCTCTCTCTCTACCTCTCTCCCACTCTCTCTCTCTCACTCTCTCCACTCTCTATCCCTCCCTACCACTCTTCTCCTCTCAGTCTCCCACTCTCCCTCCTCTCTCTCCCTCTCCCTCCCTCAGTCCTAAACCCTCTCTCTCTCCCCTCCTCTGCACCTCTCCTCTCTCCTCTCCCTCTCTCCTCTCTCTCCTCCCTCCATGTCTCTCTCTCTCTCTCTCCTCAACCCTAGACTCCTCTCCTTCTCTCCTCCTCTCCCTCTCTCCTTCCCCTCTACCTCTCCTTCTCTCTCCTCCTCTCCCTCTCTCTCCCTCCCTCTCCTAAACCCTCTCTCTCCCTCCCACTCTCCCTCTCCCTCTCTCCCTCTCTCCCTCACACTCTCCCTCTCCCTCTCTTAATCTCCCACTCTCCCACTCTCTACCATTAACCCTTAGGTCTATGTGGGCACAAATCGGATATCCGATTTGTAAAACTCTGATGTGTAGAGCTAAAATCTTACCGTTGCAAAACATTTTAAAATGTTTTCCAAATTAGATATCCGATTATATCGGATATCAGATTTGTGGGCCATAGAAAAACCCCATGTGGGTTATTTTTGTGCATTCCAACAGACCCTACATTTTGTTTGTAGCACTTTGCAGGCGACAAATGCATGGTTTTAGATAGGAAGAGACAAAGACCAACTTTTTGGAGCATCTTCTACTCAAATTTGTCATAAGCAATTATTTTTTAGCATATTTTATGAGGTACAATGGGGAGAAACAATCGTCAGAAGCAAAGATGTAAGAGAAAACTTACAAAAGAACAAATTGAAGAATATACACAAAGAGATAGAGAAGGTCATAGGAAGAGAAGACAAGGTATGTGAAATATTGGTGAAATTGAGCCTTATGGTCTTTCAAGTGAAAAGGAAATTGAATATGTTCAAGGTGAAAATGTAGAACATGATATTGAAATTGGGAATGAAAATTTTCAAGGTGAAAATGTTGGAATTGAAGATGTTGAACATGATATTCAAATTGGGAATGAAAATATTGAAATTGATAATGAAAATGTTCAAGGTGAAAATGTTGGAATTGAAGATGTTGAACATGATATTGAAATTGGGAATGAAATTTTTCAAATTGATATTGAAAATGTTCAAGGTGAAAATGTTAGAAATGAAGATGTTGAACATAATATTGAAGCAAGTTTAAATTATGTTTCACTAGATTACATGAGAAATGAAGAACCTTGTGTGGAAGAAATACATATTCCAAATTCAAGACCTTCAAGAACCCCTAAATGGTTACTTTAAATTGATGATCACATTATAAACAATTTTGAAGGCAAGAGTTCAACTAGAACTGTTCGGTTGTGGGCTAGAAGACTTTTCAACCAATATTTTAGCGATATAACATTGACCAAGAAATGCCAACCTTTTGTACAATTGCTAAATATGCAAAATATGAGACCTTTGCTAGCCAAATTGAATATTCGTGTGAGCAAGAAGATTGAAAAAATTATATTATTGTCAAAAATATTTTTAATGCTCTCAAGTCTATTGGAAAAAATAACAAGGAAAAAGATAAGAGAGTTGCTCGGAGAGTCATTACAACCACCCTAGTAAGCCATAAATTTAAAAAGGCTTGCTTTATGAGACAAACTTGTATTGATTTTGACATAAATTTTAAAACTTTGGATAGAGCACTTGCAAGAAGAGAAAGAATAGACGATCCTCTTCAAAATGATACATGGGCTTTTGTCGGGAGGCTTCCACATGTTGTTAAGAAGCTAACCAATAATGTAAAGCAGGTAATTCAACAATTTTGGCATGACAACTCTAGAGTATCACCCAATGCAAAGGATGTTTTAAAGTTAAGAATTGGCAATGGAGACCGTACATTGCATCCTAAACATTTCTTGGAATCAAGACAAACAATGTTGTTCAACAAATTTATTGAAAAACATCCAAATATGGAAATCTCGCAAAGGAATTTTAAAGGTTTGAAGCTATTTTATTGTGTGCCACTTAAGATTCATAATACTTGTTGCAAATACCATGTGGAGTTTTCAATGTACCATGAAATATTATGCTATATCCATTCTACTTTGCATAATGATGAAATGTTGCAAAAGTGTGGTGCAATGTATCTTTTGAAATCATCAAGGGAACTGCTAGATCTATTTTTATGTTCTACACATGATGGTTCATTTTTCTATAGAAATGATTGTTTAAATGCGAAGTGCTCACAATGTGGTGGCTTGTCAAAGTTTTTTCAATGTTTTCATGAGGGTTCCAAACATGAATTTGGAAAGAATCTTGTTGAGAAAAAGAGATACGAGATAGTTAAATATACTTTGCAGAGTGGAGGTGAAGGTTCTAGATGCGAGTTGGTTACAAAAGAATGTAGTGTTGCTGATTTTATTTCAGATTTTAAGGACAATCTTTTCTACAAGTATGCAAGGAATAGTCATAGATCTCAATGGTTGGATCAACAATTCAAGATGTGTAAGGACTCTTTTCCAATTGGCACTATTATATCAGTGGTTACTTTTTCAGAAAACTACACATTGCAACCACAAAATGAAGTACAATCTCAGTATTACAATTCCATTCAAATTTCTATTTTTGTCCACATAATATTTAGACATGCACTTGATAGTACAAAGGAGGATTGAAAGATAATTAGAGAGTATGATTTTTATATGAGTGATGATAGATCTCACTTTTTCGAGTATATCCAACATTTGTTTGAGTTCTTGCAGGAGCATGATATAGCACTGGGCCGACATCTCATTTGGTTAGATAACTGCATAGGTCAATTCAAGAATGCTCGTATGTTTTATTGGTTGAGTAGAGTGCATGTAGAGAGGGGTGTACCTAATATTTGGGGTTTTTTTAAGCTAGGCATGGGAAAGGGGAGCATAATGGGTCAAGTGCATGTGTAAAGAGTCCTAGTTAAGGAGCAATTGAAGATTTCAGGAGAAAAATTCAGTGATGCACATTCTATTGTTGATTGTTGTAGTTTACCATTGTCACAGGGAGAGACACTTGATTCAACAATGCATAGATTCTTTTGGTTGGTTGAGGAGGGTATAGTGGGAGGTAGATTGGATTGTCATACAATCAAATATTCTTCAAATATGCATTTGTTTCAAAGATCAGATGCAAGCACATGGACCATTTGGACACGACAATTGGCTTATTTTTGTTAGAGTTGTATTCAATGCGAGTGGGATCAATGCGAGTCAAGTGAGTGGGTGGATACATGGGTTCCACAGTATCTAAGTCCTTTATCTCAAACTATATCCATGTGAAAAATGACAATGGAAAATTCACTTGATTACGATCGACTTTCAAATCTACTACAACCAGGACATGTTTTTGTAGTTGTTGCACTGCAAGAGAATAAAGAGAGATCAAAATATTGGTTGGCTTGATGTGTGCGTGTAAAGCGCAAGCTAACACAACCGATGGAAGATGATGATGGGTTTGTGTATCCTACAGGTTTAGTTGTGGTTGCAGGAACTTGGTTGTGAACATACATGATTAGAAAGAATGAAATACTTGCATTTGAAGACTACGAGAAACACAAAACCATTCTCATGTATTCACACCTTGTTATAGCAAAAAATGTTAATTTTTTGAAGCATCATGCCAAACCAAAGACAAAACAACTATGGACACTTAGTAATGTTGATCATGAAGCAATATTGGTTACTCTTAAGCAAAGAGATGACCCTTTAGGCACACTTGAATAGAATATTCAAGAATGGAAGGTACAATTCTTAGTTTCATTATTCTTTAGTTCATTAGTGTTATTTATTTAATACTGATATTTTGTATACTATTGCAATGCAAGTGTCTTTAATAGTGATATTTGTATGTACTTTTAGGATATTTTTGGCACGATTGATCATGGACCTACTACAACAATAGCCAGCTCTAATCCTTTCAGAGAGGTATGCGACAGATTACAATAATACAGATTGGTTATTCAAAGCATCTTTTATAGTTTGTATTACCATCTCATCATCAATTAGGTCATTTAGAATAATATAGATTGGTTATTCTAACAATATTTTATAGTTTGCATTACCAATTCATCATCATTTAGGTTGTTTAGATTAATATAGATTTGTTAGTCTAAGCATCTTTTCTGTTGTGACAATATAGATTTATCATTTGAAAAATTTTGCGATATTCTTGGCATGATTGATCATGGACCTGTTGCAACAATAGTCAACTCAAATCCTTTTGGAGAGGTATGCAACAGATTACAATAATATAGATTGGTTATTCTAAGCATCTTTTTTATTGTATGTATTTTAATTGCTACCTTGATGGTTTGTACAGGTGCTTGTCACTCCAGAATGTCAACATACTACTATTGTGGAAGACTATGCCCTGAATGCCTCCAGTAGAAATTTTTTGTAAAATTTGAATTTTTAACTGTGAAATAATGTAAAAAGGTCATAACTATGTACAGGCATAATCTATATCCACTGATGTTTTTTGAAATATGGGTGAAATGTCTAGCATTGTATAAAGGGTATGTTTAAAATGTAAAGAGATTTTTGTACTTAATCGAGCTACAACCAAAGGTTTTCTTCCTGGTTCTTTCCTGTTGGTATACTCGTTTGAACCAGGTTTTGTAATATCTCCTATTTATATATAATAAATTATAGTGGCTTGCCACTTTTTCCAAAAACAAAAATGTAAAAAGTTCATGTGAAGGTAATTTACCATGTAATTGATTCTTTGATCTAGCAAAGTGGAAACAAGGTATTTGGGTGTGCGTGATGTTCAAGTTAATTGGGTAATATTTTTTTGATGCAAGAGCTAGGTGGATTTAAACAACACGATTACAATTAAAGATTATTTAAACTCCAATTTGATTGTCAAAACCAAACTTGGGTGCAAATTCACTCCCCAAACCTTTCCACACCTTATAAACTCATCAAACACGTCTATTAGGACTTGCAAAATCTTGATCCAACCTTAAATCTTGTTGCCCCCATATTTCATTGACATTAGCATGTTGTAACCACCATTTTTCACCTAATTTCGCTCATTTTTGCCATGCATGGCAACTCACCAACTCAACTATAGACCTTTCCAGATTTTTAAACCCACATATTCACCATATACAATCCTAATAAAATCTACCATGGCCATACCATTGAGCTACAGACTGTACAATAGATGGTATGGCCTTTTAGCTCTTTGGATTCTTAAGAGAAATCGTCAGTCCAATGTAGCTCAAAGTGATTCGACATATTTGGGTGCAAAAGAGGACCATCCTAGCATAAACATACCCATTCAGACGTGTTGGAACAGTCCGTTTGGTCGTACGAGTTGGAGAATGAAAGTTGCACCAACTTTCCAACTTTACACTACTTGCATCTGATAACTTTTCCCTCAACTGAAAACTCATCACCACGGGAAAATTCCTCCGAGATAGAAAAAATTGAGAGAGGTTATTGTAGATGGTCCCAAAATGACCCCATAGCCTCAAACATATAGTCTATAAGCATCACGGTTTCTGAGAATTATCCCTTCAAAGATTGATGTCTTTTAGCACTTTGGACTCTTAAGGGAAATCACCGGTCCAATGTAGCTTAGATTGATTTGGTATATTTGGGTGAAAAATAGGACCATCTTTAGCATAAATGTACCCATCCAAATGTGTTGGAACAATCCATTTGGTCATATGAGTTGGAGAATGAAAGTTGCACCGCTTTGCAACTTTACACCGCTTGCATTTAGCAACTTTTCCCTCAATTGAAAACTCATCACCACGGGAAAATGCCTATAAGATAGAAAAAATTAAGAGAGGTTATTGTAGATGGTCCCAAAATGATCCCATAACCTTAGAAAAAGAGTCTGTAAGCATCACGGTTTCCAAGAAATAACCCTTCAAAGATTGCTACCTTTTAACATTTTGGACTCTTAAGGGAAATCGTCGGTCCAATGTAGCTCGGAGTGATTCAACGTATTTGGGTGAAAAAAGGACCATCCCTAGTGTAAACGTACCCATTCATATGTGTTGGAATAGTTTGTTTGGTCGTACGAGTTGGAGAATGAAAGTTGCACCACTTTGCAACTTTACACTACTTGCATTTGGCAACTTTTCCCTCAACTGAAAACTCATCACCATGAGAAAACACCTCCGAGATAGAAAAAAATGAGAGAGGTTATTGTATATGGTCACAAAAAAATCCCATATCCTCAAGGAGAGAGTCTATAAGCATCACGGTTTCCAATAAATATCCCTTCAAAGATTGTTGCTTTTTAGCACTTTAGAGTCTTAAGGGAAATCTTCGGTCCAATGTAGCTTGAAGTGATTCTTTGTGTTCGGGTAAAAAAGAGGACTATACCTAGTGTTAACGTACCCATCCAAACATGTTGCAAGTTTTTTTTTGGTCGTACGAGTTGGAGAATGAAAGTTGCACACTTTGCAACTTTACATTGCTTGCATCTAACAAATTTTCCCTCAACTAAAAACTCATCACCATGGGAAAATGCCTCTGAGATAGAAAAAATAGAGAGAGGTTATTATAGATGGTCCCAAAAAAATCCCATAGCCTCAAAAGGAGAGTCAGTAAGCATCACAGTTTTTGAGTAACAGTTCGTCAAAGATTGTTGCCCTTCTGCAGTTTGGACTCTTAAGGGATTTTCCCCATTGAACGTAGCTCAGATTGCTTCGGCCTTTTTGAGTGCAAAATGGAACCATAACTAACCTAAATGTACCCATACAAACATGATGGAATAGTTGGTTTGTTCATACAAGTTGTAGAACAAGATTTATTAATGCCCTTGCAAGTAGTTTTCAGCCTCCAACTGGACTCCAACGTTGATTTTCGTGCGAAAAAAAGCCATGAGACCATAGCTTGTTGCCAAAAACTAGTCAAACACATTTATTTAAACCCTAAAACAACATCTAGAATCCTATATTGCACTTCCTTTTACAATTTTAATAATTTTCCTTCAAAAGACTACATGGCAATTTTGACAATTTTGAAGCAATAATGCATTTTTGGCATATTGGACCCCTAGACTCAAAACTTCAACTTAATACACCTTAAATGGTCTTGATTGACCTTACTTATCATAAATAGATCACACCTAACCTCTCAACCTATCAACCTTCAAATGTGTAATCTTGCAAATAGTAGATTAGGTGGGAAACTAGAGAGGAAGAGTTGATGGTGAGTGGCCTAGTGAAGGCTACAGAAGAAGAGTTTGAGGAATATGGTGTTAGGACAAGGGATTGTCCTTGGTTTTCATATTTGGTTATGTGGAAGATGAATTATAATATGTGGATGGTTCTAACCATAAAGAACTTGAGAAATATTGTGAAGAGAAGAGTTGAAGGGCAAAGATACATGTGTAGTTGGCAAAAGCTTATGGAAGAGCATGAAATAGAGATACTGATGTATGGATTTTTAGCTTTGTGTACTGAATTTTTTTGTGTAGGTGTCAAATCTTGGGAAACACAATTTGTAGGTGTCAGTGAAGAAAAACAACAGAAAAAAGATCCATTTGAGAAGGATCAAGCATGGCAAGACAAAGACAATGCAAAGAATGAAGGGTACAAAATCCCTCAGATGAAGATTTCCATGCAAGTGACTTGGAGTGGGTTTGAAGGGATTGTGAAGAAGATAGGAGCAGACCTATGGAGTGATTTATGGGGCATACATATTTTGTACCCAAGGAGTATGGTGCAGGAGCATCTAAAACATGTAAGATTTCATGAATTGACAAGGCCATTCCTCCTTCTGTATAGGCTTTACCTCAGAGGAATGGGAATGAATTAGATAGGGGTAGGCGTAGGAACAATTTTTTATGGGTGATAAAGGGATTAGAGTGGTCTGAGAACATTGCCCTGTTAAGAAACACAGATTTTTGTGCCTTTTGAGTAAGGCTAGAGAGTGAGTTTTTGAGAAGTTGAATGAAAATAGGTTGGAACTTGTTGGAAACTATTGGAAAAGGTGTATTTAATGGTTTTTAAGAGGTCTAAGTGATTAAGAGTAACCCAATAAGAGTAAAAGTGTGAAACCCTAGTTCGAAGGGGAAAAAATAAGGGAAAATTGGTGATTTTACAAAGAAAGTGTAAGCCAAATTATGGGGCAGCATAATACAATAATGTTTTAAGTTTAAGCACACAAAATTAAGATGGAATGAAGTGGTTTTAGGATTGAGTGAGGCTAGAGCATAAAATTTTCAATAAGCCCTACCAACAAGCCAGTGAACTGTTTGATAAAAAAAATTTGGTAGACATGTATGAAAAATGTGGTAGCATAGACAAGGTAGCAGACTATTTGAAAAAAATCCTCAAAGAAATGTGGTCTCATATAATTCCATGACAAGAAAATGTAATTGGCAGCTGCTCCCAGTTATTAGTTATGCAATGTGAAATAATTGCATAACTTCTTAGGTTGAGTTTGTACAAACTATTTGTAATTAAAAAAATTCATCTATCAACATCTAGTTGTTAGTTATGCAATGTGAAGTAATGCTTTGATTTTGAAAGATGTGCAATGCAATGTAATCAGTGATATAAATAAAAAACTACATAATATAACCATTATTTTTTATGCTATTATACATTGCTATTTAACCATTGCTCGAGATAAAATTTTCAAAAAGTTTAATCATGCACATGAGGAACAAATAAAATTTGGATTTTCAACTTCTATATATCAAATTATCCAACAATCAAGTGTATTTCCATATATAAAAAATGGCATCAATGCCAACTCAAACAAATTTTTAAAAAATGTGGCATATGACATCTCAATATCTATTCAAAATTTACATGCCAAAATGTCTATCTCATCTTAAACTACTGGAGGATCATCAAAATGGAGACTCTTTGAAGCACTTGTTGGCTCTGAAGGTAGCTGCACAAGAAAAATTCAAACCACAATTGAGATTAGTTATACTATATACTTTAAAATCGAATAATTAACATCAAAATCAATATACATTGAGTTTTAATTGAACTCTAAAATTGAAAGCTTGATTAACTGAAATATGCGTCTCTTCAAAGGGTCATGAGTCCTAGAATATATCAAACCAACTTTTGAAATTCCAATCTATATATGTGAACAAAAATATAAAATCGATCCATGTTAGCATATGATTATTGGTAATAGGAGCATATTTACCAAACACAAAACAAAATAAACACATACCTCTTTAGGTTGATCTTTTTCTTTATCTCCTTCAGGTGTTTTGACACCTCCTCCTTGAGGTGTTTCAACACCTACTCCTTGAGGTGTTCCAATACCTACTCCTTCAGGCGTTGTGACACTTGTCAATAACGATTTATAGCTCACAATCACTTGTACATAAAAATGACAAGTACATATGAAAATACCAATCTATGTTGATGTATGTATAATCAATATAAGATCTTAAAAATCTTAATTCAATCCAATATGAGTTCAATTACCTTCCCCTTATCTAAATTTGTGCCTCCATAGTCTAGACAAGGTTGCACATCACTCGCACTAGGTATTTCCTACAAGATGAAAATAAGATAAACATATAAGTTATTATATAATTTCATTAATGACAAGAAAGTATATAATAACAAATATAAATGAGTGAGTGCAAAAATATATACTATGTGCATGTCGAGGCCAAATGAAATGGCCCTAAGGGTGCTATCAGTCACCCGTGTGAGCTCCTCCTCAGACATCAACTATTAAATAAACCATCTAAATAAATATTATTACTTGATATTATCTCTTATTAATATTCATCTAAAAATAAATGCAAGTTATGAATTTACAACTTAAATATTACCTGTGTCACTATTCCAACATCCCCCTCTCTAGCAGGAGAGGACTCTGTAGGGTGTGCTCCACTCCCTTGCAACTGACCTATAATGTCCACATCATGGAGGTCATAATCAAAAGTGTCCAAGGGATGCTTAGCGGGTTGTACAAGAGGACCCAAGAATATTTGGTGGCACATAGTGCAAGTATGTGGCACCAAATATGTGGACTTGAGGAGGATGATGCAATAGCACTCGAGCCTTTGCCAACATCACTAGAATGTGGCTGAGCTATTGTAGAAGCATGCAAAACCATATGACCACTCAAAGAGTGAATAGTCTGTGTGGTTGCAACTCAGACAATCTTTGGATGATATACTGGAGGTGGCGGAGGAAGGGGAGGAGGGGGAACATATGGGCATGGGACTACTCTAACTGCCCCTAGTCTATCCTGGGGCATACCTCCACCGATGCCCTGGAAGGGTTTAATGTAAAATTAATTGACATGATGCCCTAAAACAAACTCAACATATAGTTTTTTAATATAGTAAAATGGTATATCCGAATTTTTGTTCGGTGGTTTATCAAAAACCATACACCAACAATCCCAAAATTTATCTGCAATGTCCCTATTCATGCACCATTTTATAAAAAGTTTTGGTTTATTAATATTAACTGGAAAACTGGTGCAGGGGTTAACGAATAAAGAGGCTATTTGGGCTTTGGTTATTTAGAGTTCTTTCACATCATCATAAGACAATCCACATGCATAATATTCCCTCATGTCTTCTCACCACGAATGGAAGACATTATGTTGGGTGGAGAGGGTTTCTATATTTTTAATTATTTCCTTCAATGTGTTTGTCATCTCGGATAATCGAAGGATTGTCTTATAAACTTCACAAAGGCCCCTCAAGTGCACCAATTTTTCACCAATTAAGTCTTCAATTGGTGGTTGCAGAGGTGGTGGAGCGTTTGGCATTTGTGCATTTTCATTCTTAGCCATAATACCTGATTAAAGTTAAAAACTAATTAATCTAATTGAAATTACATAATATAAATGAAATTATTGTAAAAAAACCCTAGTTTTTAATAAAAATCCAAAAAAAACCCTACTTTTTCACAAAAATCCATAACGAACTCTAGCTTTTGATAAAAATACATCAACAACACTATTTTTAATCAAAATCCATAAAAAACATTAATTTTTAATAAAAAATTATTGTAAACTCTAGTTTTTAATAAAAATCAATAACAAACCCTACTTTTATTTTTTTTATATTAAAACTACTTATAATTATAAAAATCTAATTGAAAAATCTATTAAAACATAAAAAAACCAAAAAATTACCTTTCACATCGGATATCTGGTCAAAACGGATATTTGATATTGAGTTCTCCTTGTGCGCCCCCGTTTGCAACTTCAAAATGTTTAAAATGGATTTAAAAGGTCGTTGCTTTTTTGTTTATATACGCAGCTCAAATCGAAAATCCAATTTGTAAATTTAGGTGTCGGCATTGATTTGGAGCAATGTACTGACACCCAAGCCTAAAATAATTCAACTCAAGATTTCCGCATTTTTGAGTGGATGCAAAACACAATTCTTTTCCCATTGCCACTTTTTGGCCCATCATGATCCTGCACATACCCATGGGGTTCATCCCATAGTGTGATGGTTAAGTGGTGGCATTTTTGTTGTGGCCACAAGGGTTCAAGCCTCTCTTGGGCCATTGTGGTAACAAGAACTATGCCTTCACTAATCCAATTTGTTTGCAGGCTTGACCCATAGCATTGAGGTTCCTATTGGTATTCATGCCTTGTGTCAGACATTCATGCTTGAGTTCCAATGTTTTGCTAGGCTGGTGTGCTCATAGGCCCATCGCCCTTGTTGGGATATCCTTCTTGCAGGATTGGACTGTTTGATTGTGTTCATGCCAAGGAGGAGGTCTCCCATTTGTGGCCTCCGAAAGGGTGTGTCCCTTCACAACCACTTTCACTAATAAAAAAATCCACTATTATAATATTAATAGTAATAATATTAAAATAAATAGTGAGAGATTCTAATGTTTTGATTATAAGGGAAAATTAGGTTTTGAAGGGACCTGAAACCCTTTTCAACTAAACAGATGAAAATTTGCTCATAGATAGAGACATTGAACCAAAAGAAGCAACCAATAGCAAAAAAATAGAGACCCGACAACAAAAGACAAAAACAAAACAAAACACAAAAAGGGGCACTATTTCATGTTCTTTAAGGTGTTTCCCACCTCAAGTTCTTGGTTATGATGCAGTTCGACCATGCCCATCTGTTCTTTCTTCTCCTCAAAGGTTTTATTCAGGTTACCCTTACCTCTTGTAATAGGGCCTTTAGCTTCATCCTTAGCAACCTTCTTCCCGTTTCCATTTGAAACCTAATCCTTCTCCATCATATTTGAAAATTAAAGTTGATCCTCTCTTAGCTCACTTGTCTTGCTAAAAAGGAACACTCAAGGTCCATAAGTCTTTCAATCAAAATATCTGAGGAAGTACACCCTTTGACATATTTTGTAAATTTTATTTCAAGCCCCTAATCTTGATATTCACCTTATTAAATTCATGTAGTGTCCACTTCACTAGCTTGAATGTACCAGTAGACCCTGCATGAGCCATGTCCAAAAGCTCAAACAATGAATTGGTGTCATCATTTAGGTACAATAAATCCTCAGAAAGAGGGTTTACCTTTAATGGATCTGGATTACCATGACTTAGACTAACCCTCTCCTCCTCATGCATGATCTTCCCACTAGAATGCTCTACACTAGGTGTCTATTGAACAAGGGAGTCTTCAATTTCAACAGTAGTATCCTCAACACCTTTATTCTTACATCGGTCCTTGGAACCCTTCAAAACATCAATCAACGCCTATTTTTTCATCTTAGCAGTCCGCTTCCAGAATTCCTTCATGGAAATTCCTTGGCATCCTTATCCCCAATATTATCATGCATGCCCTCCTCCTTATAGCCCTTCACCACAAAATCCTACCCATTAAATATAATATTTCCCTTAGACCGGGAATCTCCAGAGACAACATCTATTCCATTGCCAACAGAATGGGACTCCAACTCCTGAAACACAATCTTCTTAGCAACACATTTCCCCTTCTTTCTCTTCTTAGAAGGGGCCACTATAGGGGAATAATACCCACCCTCATCCTCTTCATCAATTTCACTATTATCTGAACCAATCGAGAGAGATCGCTCACTGATAGCCTTCTCCTTACCTTTGACCAATTTAGCAGGGATGAGGGCTCTCACATGCTCCATTATGAGTAGTATGAGGCCCTCATGAAGAACCGACACCCTCCTATTTTTCAAATGAGCATACATCGACACCTCGAATGAAGATAAATGAAAGGGAACGAAATATATAATCTATGTCTAAAATGATTCAACAAAGTGAAATGGTGGCATAAAATTGCAGTGAACTGACTGTCTAAGGTAACATACTGCATGATGAACCCTGCTACATCAGCCCATATTTTCTTGAGAGCCATTCGTTCGTAGCCCCATGCAGGCATCGTAATTAGCTTCTTTTGCTCATCATATTTAAAGAACTAGTCCATGGCGTCATCAATACTCTTCCTCTCCTTGAAGAATTTGTGACCCACCAATGAAAAACTAGTAATGGCAGTTATAAACTCCTCATTAATCAAAAACTCCATACCCCTTACCTAAATCTTATGTCTATGCCATTAGCTTACAAAATCCACTGAAGCCTTAGGATCATGGTCGTGAAGCCTTTCTCGAAAAGGCCTAAAATCACCATGCTCTAAAATCCTCCAAATTTTATGGTCCTTCCTGCACCTAGCACATGAATGTGGATTGATCTTGTTGTAGTCACCCCCATGATCACATTCACTATAAATAGAAACCCTCAGAATGAGATAGTCATTTGAGAGAAAACAAGCAAAGCAATACCCACAAAGCGTATGAAAAATGTAGGTAATTTAATGATAATAACAATCTAGCATTTGAGCTCACCTGTATTCATATTTTCATAATAAAACCTTAGCATCCTTGAGAAGGAGGGATTACTCCTCCCATGCCTTAGAATCATTAATTCTGGTAGTCTCATTAGTGAAGAAATCCGCCAATGAGTTGCCCTCTCTATAGATATGAGTGACATGAGTTTACTCAAAAGATCTAAGCATCATTAGAGCATCCTCGATCAACTAATCATTTTTCTAGCTAGGATTATGGATACCATGTAGGTAGTTAATGATGTTAAGTGAATCTCCCTCCACCCAAAGCTTAGAGTATCTCTGAGAAATGCTAATTTTAATATTAGTATGAAGGTTATTTTTGATTAGGAGTAAAATAGGTTTTGAAGGAACCCAAAAACATTTACGAATAGGTTTTAATGGGACCTAAAACCCACACTTCAAGAGACGTTGCCAAAGATAAAACATAGAAAAACAACAACCTACAAACAACAACAAAAATGCACAATAGAACAAGTAGTAGCCAACAACTAGATCAAAACATTACAAGTGTTTTCTAGATTAAAGATAACAAAAATTATCACCATTATTGATCTCAATCCCCACCACTATAGGAGAAAGAAAACCTAAAGAGAAAAAAAGGCAACAATAACTCCCTATCAGCGAAACCAATAAATTCCACACTACCTAAAATAGCCAGCCCTTAGCAAACAAGCTACTCAAGAAACCAATTTTTGAGCCAAAAAAGGTAGACTTGATGAGGTAAATCATCCATATCACCTCTCTTAACTTACCACCTCTATAGGAGAAGAAAATAAAATATAAATCAAAGTGAAATAAGAGTTCATTTCCCCAAAAGCCACACCTCACCAATAAACTTAAGCTCCACCTCAATAGGAGAACCAAAATATGAAGGTAGTAAGGGGGAAAATAAACCAACACAAAGCTCGACAAGAATTTGGGATTTCATGAGAGGCATTGAGAACAACCCAACCATCAACAAAGAAACATAAACAGAGGCATCCTATACTCCCTTGTTCATCATCAACAAGAACCTTGCATCCTTCCAGAGCCAAGCCCAAAGACAAGAGTCCATTTCCATCATACAAATATCTAGCCCCATCAGTAACATTGGCATTGTAGTCCACATGGGGTTCAAAATAGCTTTCACAACTCTCTTTAAAATCATGAACACTAGGGTCATCATGATAGGCATTGAGATCAGCCCATCCAACAACAAGAAAACCATAACAAGGAGAGACACCACTCCCTTGAGAATCTTCAACAAGCAAACCATGAAACTGTCCACCTCCACAAGCCACCTCAAAAGGCTTAGAGCCATCTACAACAAAAAGATAACCAATTGGGGGTAACACATCCCCCGAAGGTATCACTAAAGCTCCCTTTAAGGATGAGAGAATCTTGGACTCCAGAGAGATCTTTGAGAGAATCCCAACCAAAAATACCAACAATAAACTCCCCACCACCTTTTACCTCAAAAGGAAAACATGAAATCCAGAAGAAAGAAAGAACCCCACAAACCAAGGTAGCGGGAGGACCCTTGAACATAGAGCATGACTAGGACAAAAGAAAAAAACATCAAACTAAGACCAACTAGCTTCCCGAGAAAATGAAAAAGGGCAGAAAAAGACCCCTTTAGTATGAAGGTTGTTGGTCAATACTAATAATTTATTTTACTCACACTACACATATTAAAGAAAAATAGTATATATCAACTTTAATTATGGCAGTAGTAATTTCAATGGCCAAGGTTTGAAATAAATAGTGAACACTATGGTAGATTAAATGTGAATCTTACAAATAATGTTATTTTTTTAACATTAGTAGTAATAAAGGATAGATTATGGATAATAATATTAACATTGAGGGTAATAACAATGATGACATTATACTACTTGCAAGGAGAAGCAAATACAAAATTGGCAGATCAAATACTTCTTACAATAAGCTTGGTTTCTATTTGAAAGTTTTAAGTCATTAATTTTTTCCCATACTTATTGATGAGCCTAGTTTTTGGTCCAATTTTGGGTAGAATCTATAGTTTATTTGTTAAAGTTGACATGGACTTTGATATTAAATGTTGATATTTTTATAGAGTTTCCCTCAAACCATAGACAAATTGGGTTCAATTCTATTTATGCCAATTTTAGTGACATTAGCCTATTATGTGGACTATCTATATTAATTTTTCATTTGGTTAATGAATTTTATTTAAATTGGTTATAGACGTGCAATTCTTATGCGTACTAACATTGTCATGCAGACATACTTGAGGATATTAAATTTAGAAATGCAACCACTAGCTGGTCATGCAAAGGAAACGTTTGAGGGTCAACTAAAGGATGACAGAAAGAGATTCCCCATGTCAGCCGAATGTAACCGCCTTTTATTGGTCTTTCATGATGTTGGGCAGATGCTAGTGTTACTATAGTGTTGAGTCTTTGTTTGGACATGCATGTCTAACTAGATTCCCTGCATGTGTAACCACCCTTCTATTATTTTCTTTGTTTTCCCTAAAAGGCGTCCTCTCAATTAGTGAGAGTTGACTGCCTTGTTTAGTTGATAGTAAAAATAAGGTTGTATGATGTTGTATGATATGATAATATAGCATTTCCAGACAAGTTACTCTTTTGTATTTTCATTTTCCAATGAATAAGATGAAATTCTGAGTTGAGAATTTGAGTTTGTATTAGTTTTAGAGGATACTCATCCAAGGGGCCCCACTTGGTGTGTAATATGTCCTTTAGCTTAGCTATATTAGTTATTAGTTTTTTTTTTTAGTAATTAGTTAAGAGTCTAGCACTGACTATTCCTGCAGCCACTAGAATTTCATTCTATGATTGTTCTTGCAGCCAAAGCGGACAAAGTAGTTTCCTGTTTGTTGCTCAGATTTTCATTCTTGTCATGCATGTTTGGCTTAGTTTAATTTTTGAGTGATGTTCAAAATTTAATTTGTTCTTTTCCATGAAATTTACTTTCAGTATTGAATCTTTCTTAGCTATAGAATGAAGATGACGAATCTGAGTTCCTAGTGCACATACTATGTTGACCCATTTCAAGTTCATGTCCTTGGGTTGAGAATTTAAATGAACCTTCATAATAGTTAAAATAGCTATTCAGGTTAGATGTCCAATCTCTGAATCATGGTTGTAAATTATTAGTTATTAAATAATTGTAGGAGGAAAATATTTTTGGTGTCATTATCAGGGATGGTGTCAAACTAGGGAGTTCTTTGGAGTCATTGCTAGTTTTTCGTGATGTAGTATTTTTGGAATTTGTTCTAATTATTTAGAAGTTATGATCCACTATTCTTTCATCAATTCTTTGTGTGAGTTGGCTGATGCTGAGTTGATACCGCGTGCATAGAAGAAGAAGAAATGTTTATGGTAGATTCCTTCCTAATAATCCTGATCCATTCCAGCTAGTAGAGCTTCCAAATTTGCCTAGAAATGAAGAAGAAGAGCCACACCCCTTTGCTGATACATTTATTGACTTAACCAATTCTGAAGTTTCCCTTGAAGATCAAAATCCTGTTGAAGAACCCTTTACTTTGGAACTTCATCAAGAAAGCATGGGTGATGCGAATGGAAACATGCCTAATAGGAAGAACCAACCAACATTTCCTTTTCCCATTGCTCATCAGAATGAAGTAGACAACCATAAAAATATCCCTGCTTCAATAATTCCTAAGTTCTATGGACTTGTCATAGAAGATCCTTCAATACATTCTTGTTTGAGTTTGATATACTCTGCAGAAGTTATGACTATACCACTATTGCCCACAAGCTTAAGCTATTTCCTACCACTTTGAAATAAGTTGCATTGAGATGGTTTATGAGCCTTGGTAGAGATACTGTGGAGACCTAGGAGGACATGAAGATAAAGTTCCTTGAGAAATAAAAATATTATTGCAGGGGTAGTGATATGAGAGGAGATGAGAACTTGGAGGATTTCATTTCAAGGTTTATGTTTTGTCTACAGAAATCTCCACGCCATACACTTAATGAAGACTCATAGAAGCTTCTTTTCTTGAGAGGAATTAATGAAATTTGTACTGATGCCTTGGACCTAATGGTAGGAGGAGATATCACTCAAGTTCCTTGGGAGGATATCAAGAAGATATGCCAGAACTATTCTAGAGTAGCTTCAAAGAAAGGGAGAGCTTATCAATCCTCTATGGGAAAGTCATCCACCAATGGAGTTTCAAGGATAGAGATTACTCATTTGTTGGTAGATTTCAAGAAGGATATCATAAAAAATCTAGCTACTCAACTGGATACACTTCAAGCCAAGAAGAAACAAGGGGAGGCAGAGGCAATGCTGACAAAATATTGTCCTCATTGCAGACAAAAGAAGAGGGTCTGTAGATGCAAGATGGTAGATAACATTGACAACAAGAAGATTCCACCCTAGTTAAAACCAATTCAGACTTAGGAAGATCAAGTCTACTTTGTTGCACAGAGAAGGCCATGGGCTCCGAGACAAGGTATGCCACTAGATCCACTATCTTTTGTTGGGCCATATTTTAATTCATCTGGTAACTAGTGGCATCCCCCATGTCCATCCAACTATGGAGGATATCCACCATAGTCTTGGGGTAACCCTCCAAATGCTTGGCCCAATTATCAAAATTCTTCACCTTAGTGTCTACAACCTTAGGGGAATTGGCAATAGTTTCAAGGGCCTTGGCAGCCACCTCCAAGAAATTGGAAAAAAACATCTCAATGGAGAGGTGGACAATAATGGCCAAACCAGACAACCAATTACATGCAACCACCTTCTCAGCCCAAAAAACCTGCTATAATGCCTCCCCCTGCTAATCCCAGCTCAAATGGACCTAAATCCACTTAGTTACTAGCTCAACCCACACCTAACCCAAATAATAAACCATAGCAACAACCTATATACTCTGTTGCTCCAAATCAATTTCTTGCATATTTTGTGAGTTTAAGTGACATAAGTTTTCATTTAGGAACTAATTTTCCAGCCCCTTCCACACCCATCATAACTGAGCTTCCTATGGAAGAGGAATATTTGAATGATCCCATTTAGCCTAGTGCACCTAAAAATCCTGTACCAGTTCTAGCCAAGCAGACGACACAAGAACCACCATTCCTCTAGAGATTGGAAGTTACCAAAAAAAATGAAGACAAGGAGGACACCACTTTTGACATTCCAGACCAGCTAAAGCATAAATGTGTCCAGATACCCCTATTCTAGGCCATAGAATATGTTCCTATATATGGAAAAGCAATCAAAGAAGCATGCCTCAAGAAACCAAGCAAGAAAAAGAACAACCCAACTACAGTTCATGTGGTGGGACAACTAGTTGACATCATGCTTCGAAAAGTAACTATCCTCAAGTACAATGATCCAGGTAGTCCTATGGTTGAAGTTATTATAAATGTGATACACATAAAGAATGATCTAATTGAGTTGGGTGCAACAATAAACATGATGACTAAAGACATCCTACAACAACTAAACATTGTAAGTATGCGATCCACTCCTACTTTCCAATAGCTTGTCGATAGTTCCATTGTTAAGTTTGATGAAATAGTAGAGGCCTTTGTGGTGATTCTAGACTCTTGGGAGTATCCACCCGACTTCATGATTCTTTCTCCTAAAGCTACACTAGGTGGGTATCCTATTATCCCTGGAAGACCATGATTAATAACAACAAACCCTTATATTAGATATCGGTCAGTTGACATGACCAAATCTGATGGAAGGAACACCAAAAATCTTGTTCTTTATCCTCCTTCTCATCCATCCCATGATGAGGATAATCTTGTATGGCCACATGTAGGTGAAGAGGCTGAGGAAGTTAACTCTGTGGTGTAACTTATGATGTTAGGTAGAAGTCCTCTCTTGCAGCTTCAAGATGAAGATGAAGTGTTATCTAATATAATTCAAAACCATTGTGAGGTAGAGGAGGTACCACCCTCTCATGCATCTTGTTATGTTGATCCCGTGAGGACACTTCTTCTTGCTCTGCTTGATCTTCCTGCAACCACTCTTCTAGCAGACTAACATCCTGCAACAATAGGTATATTCCACACAATGCTACCATATGAACTTAAGGTACCATGTATTAATGAAACAATTATGATAGAGTTAACTACACAAGTAAAGATGTCTGAAGGAAAATATTTGAATATTAACAAAAAACTGGGAGAAGAACAACAACTGACATTGAAAATTTTGTTGAAGGGCCACCAAAATGCATTTGCATGGGATTATTATGATATGAAAGGACTAGACCCTAAGATTTAAACCCATAGGATATATTTCAAATATGATTGTAAACCAGTAAGGCAACCACAAAGAAGAATCAACCTTGCATTGAGAGAAATTATCAAAATAGAGCTACAAAAGTTGCTAGATGCAGGATTTATCTATCCCATTTCAGATAGGCAGTGGGTATTTCCATTGGTGATTGTGCCCAAAAAGGGAGGAAAATGACCATTTTGTGTTGACTATAGGTAACTCAATGCTTCTACTAAGAAAGACCATTTTCCCTTTCCTTTTGTAGATCAAGTGTTGGACTCACTTGCAGGAAAGCAATACTTCTCTTTTCTAGATGGATTTAGAGGCTACAATCAGATCCAAATTACACGTGAGGACCAGGAGAAGAAAACCTTCACATGTCCATGGGGGACATATGCCTATTCAATACTTACCTTTGGTTTATGAAACACACCTGAAACTTTTTAGAGAGTAGTCACCAACATACTTTCAGACATCTCCCTTGATTGCATGGAAATCTATATGGGATTACTTTACCACCTATGGTGCTGATTTTGATGAAGCATTGGAAAATCTCAAGAAAGTCCTACAAATATGTGAAGACCAAAATCTATCTTTAAACATTGATAATTGCTTCATGATGATGGAAGAAGGTGTAGTTGTTGGCCACTACATATCCCACCAAGGAATTCAAGTAGATCTTACAAAAATTAAGGTAATCACTAATCTTCCTACACCTGCAAAACAAAAGGATGTTAGGAGTTTCTAGGGACATGCAGGATATTACAGTTGTTTCATTAAAGACTTCAACAAAATAGCATCACCATTGTATACTCTCCTAACCAAAGATGCTGAATTCTAATGGATAAAAGATGTTGCCCAAGCATTTTCTGACTTGAAGGCAACTTTGACTCATGCTCCTATACTTAAGGGACCTAATTGGAAAATTCCTTTTCATATCCATACAAATGCATCAAACTATGCTATAGGATCAGTCTTAGGAAAGAAAGAAGGAGCCATTGAAAATTCCATTTATTTTGTCAACAAAAACTTACAAGGAGCTTAATTCAATTATACAGTAACAAAAAAAGAAATGCTAGCAGTGATCTACGTCTTGAACAAATTTAGGCACTACATAATAGGTTACCAGATCTATAATAGGTTACCAGATCTTTGTGCACACCGATCATGCAGCTTTTAGATATCTCATGAATAAACCCCTGATCTCAATAAGGTTAGCCAGATGGTTGTTGTTGATGCAGGAGTTTGACATAACCATTGTGGACAAACCAGGGAAGGCCAATGTTGTAGCAGGTTTTCTTTCAAGATTGACCACATTAGAAGATAATCAAGCCATAGATGACTCCTTTCTTGATGAGCATCTATTTTCCATTAGTGTGCACACACCCTAGTATGTTGACATAGCTAATCACCTAGTGACATGGAGAGTTCATCCTCACTCTCCAAAAGAGAGAAGAGTGCTCATTGAAAAATATTTTCCTTTTCATGGATTTTTGGATGCTTGTTTTATACTGGACTAGATCATGCTATGAGAAGATGCGTGAGGGAAGATGAGACAAATGACTTTTTGCACGCATGTCATGATGAACCCTATGGAAGGAATTTTCTAGCCAAAAGGATAGAAATGAAGATTTTAAACACAAGATACTATTAGCCTACACTCCATAAGGATGCATGAAGATACACAACGAAATGTGATAGGTGTCAAAGAATGGGTTGGCCAACCAAATCAGGCAAGATTCCACTCAATCCCCAAGTAGTAGTCACTTTGTTTGACAAGTTGGGATTGGATTTTGTGGGACTCATTGATTCCCCATCAAATGGTAAGTCTTATATCTTGGTTTGTACTGATTATGTAACTAAGTGGGTAGAAGTCAAAGCCATGAAGCATGCAAGAGATAACAAGGTTGTAGAATTTCTTTATGAAGAAATTTTCACATGATATGGAGTCCCAAGAGAAATAGTAATTGATCAAGGAGCTCGGTTTACCTCAACACTTGTTACAACACTAGTCAATGAGTATAACATAAGGTACATAAAGTCTACTCCTTATCACCCTCAGGTCAATGGACAAGTTGAGGTGACCAAAAAATAAATTGAAGCCATTCTAACCAAAAGAGTGGCTATTCATAAAAAAGATTGGGCAAAAAAATTATCAGAAGTAGTTTGGGCCTACATAACCTCTTGGAAAAAAACTATAGGCTTCACTCCATTTGATATACTATATGGGAAGACAACTATGATGCCGATTGAATTCAAGCACAAGACTCTTAGAACTATAGTAGACTTAGGGATGGATATTTATGAGGCACAAAAATAAATAATCATGCAATTGAATGCTTTAGATGAGATGAGGAAGGTAGCCTTGCACCACATTGAGGTCATGTAAAATTAAATAATCAAATGGCATGAAAAATTTATCAAAAAGAAGAAATTTTAGCCAGGTTACTGGGCATTACTTTATGACTCATGATATTAGGACGATGCAGGAAACTTACAAAGAAGGTGGCTAGGACCATATGAAGTTGCCAAGGTCTTTCCCAATGGAGTTGTTCAACTCACCACCATTGACCCTCTCAGATTCAAGTTACTAGTCAATGGTCACCGTCTCTGATTGTATCACAAGCCTGCTTCCAAAGAAGATTTATTGCAATAATTCATCCAACATACAACACCCAAACTTCCTGCAGCTAAAGGAAGTGGACCTAGTGTCCCTCCTTCTGACTAATTAAGGTACGCACTTGGCATAATAAATAATTCAACTTTTGTAGAAGTCCATTTCTTCACCCATCCACCCATATTCCATACGTCACCACCTTTCTCTCTCTTCCATCACTACATTCTACATCACATCATTCCATTTCATCATCATTAATTGATCAATTTATTTCCTAAAAAGGTGAACCATACTTTCTCCATGATCTTTGCAACGTATCCTCCACACATTCAGGTATGTGTGCATTAATTTCTCTCTTAATTATCTTTTTAGTGCATTCATTTAATCGATGTACGTTAGAATGGACGCTCACATAATTTTCATACCTCCCTATCAAATCACTACTCCCATCTCACATGTGTGGACACATGTCCAAATTTAGGTTGGGTGGGGGAAGGAAAGATGTAGGTATATTTCCCACATGTCAGTCCATTCTTGTCTACGTCAGCAAATCTAGTTGAGCTGATTTAAAATTTGAAGTGAAGGATGACTCGCATATTTGATGTGACACTAAATTTCTGCCGCCATTTCTTTTCACCATAAATCCCTTTTATTACCCCTTATTTTCCATTATTGACCCATCATAATCTTGAATTGCAAGTGGTAAAAGGTAAAAGAAAAGAGAAGGGAAATTTAGTCAACATTGGTGCAAGACAATTCAACTAGCAACTATTGGAGAAAGGAATTTGTTTTCAGACAAGAATTATAGGAAGAAAATTTCGCAGAGTGACAATTGATTGCAGACAATGGGATGTGGACTAATCCAAAATGAGCCCTCGATTCATGATGCTTTATTGCAAGATGCACAGTTCTTGCCTAAATTTAGAAACTGTGGTTGGTTGGACTACTTCCTAAAGTTGGATGGTTTTGATGAAGGCATTGCACTAGAGTTCGCTTGAACATTTTCTAAGGGAAAAGCCATAGGAAAATGGCTGGAGGTTGTGGAAACTGAGGAAAGAATTGTAGAAGTTGCAGGGTTACCTATTGACGACGAGCATTACCCTATTTCTAGAGACGTCGGGTCAACTAGGGCCATATTCACAATACATGGTGACCCTCCAATCAGTATAGACAAATAGGGTGCCGAAAGAACCTCTTTTCTCAAGCCATGGAAGTAGACAACTCTCCACATTATTAGGTACATCACTTGTGAAGGTTGATTTTCAAACCTACATTCAGTACATTTCAACCTTTTGAGTCACATGAGGCACGAGAGGAGGATGAATGTGCCCAACGTCTTATACAACCTTATCTCCATCATGGTGGCTGAAAATAAAAAAGGTAGGGACGTTATGTTTCCCACCATTGCCTCATTAAATTGTTGGTGAAAAATCTCTACATGATGTAGCACCTGAAATGAATTGGGAGGAATTCATAAATGTTGATCAATTTAGACCCAAGTAGCTGAAATCTAGGGATTTACCTCAACCACATAGGTCTAGTAGGAGATTAAACATGGTTAAAGCCACCCCTAGTGCTTCAACCTCCAGTACTGGCTCTAGTATCAATCCTCCTGCAGCAGAAGGGACCATATATATTAGTTCCTTTGAAACATAGCACTCTGAAAAATAAAGCTCTTCATCAGATTTTGATGATGATGATGTTCCACTTGAAACCCTAATAAGAACTAGGGCACAAAAGAGTAAGGTAGAGGCGGGAAAAGGAAAATCCAAAACATAGCCTGTGGAAAGAGAGGTGCCAAGTTCTAAGAAGAGAAAGGTTGACACTATTCATCCTATAGCCAAAGTAAAATGTGAGATCCCTCTTAAGAAATCAAAACCAACTATTGGTGTACCTTCGTGGGAAAACTCTAAGCATGGAGGTACATCACATAAGAGCACAAAAGCCCCAATGGGGCAAGAAAATGTCAAAGAAAATAATATATTTGAAGAGATAAAAAAAGTGACCCTAACGGATCTTGTTGTCCTTGTAGAGGAAGTTGAAATTCAAGAGCATGGAAAAAACCAAGAGTTCCTACAACAACTACAAGAACAAGAACAAGAGGCCCCGCAGAAAGAAGTGGGAGAAGAAATTATACCTCTACAACCTGAGCTAGTTGGACAGTCTGAATCTATGCAAATGGTACTATATGGGGAGTAACCATCAACAAAACCTTGGTAGGAATTCATAACCCTCCTAATTTTTTAGTATATACAACAATTCTGAATTTATGGGGAAAGATACAAAGGAGGGAGGAAGAATGGAGAAAGGAAAAAAAAATATTGAAAAAGGAAATTCAAAAGAGGGATGAAATTATTGAAGAAAAGAATGAGGAGATCGCCTCTCTAAAGGAGAGGGTGGACAACATTGCAACCCTGGTACCATAGATTTTAGAATGCATAACCCCTCCAAAGGTTTATGCTCTGCACCTAAAGGAAAAATATCTCTCTTTTAAGTTGTCAAGAAATATCTCAGGTTTGAATCCCTCTATTGAGACTCCCATTGAATTTTTCAATGCTTATAGGATTGCCTCCCTTGAAATGAAGAATTTGATATGTGAGTTTTATTTACATAATTTTTTTTAACTCAAGACCAAGAATGGAACTCATTGTTGTATGTTGGAGATATCCAATTGAGAGCATTCATGTCTTGGGTACAAAATGAGATTAGCTGGGGAGAGCAATATAATGATTATAGGAAGAAGGAATCCAATATCCCCTTGACCATTAGAGATGAATCAAGAAACCCCAAGGATATTTATAGAGAATGGAACAAAATGATTTTAAGGCCTAGTTATGCTAATGGAATTATGCCTTTGATTGAGGAAATTTACAGTGAATATGAGGTAAAGACGACAATGAAAGAGGACACCATGAAAGGATATCTATCACAAAGAAAGAAAACTTTAACTGATGAGCTGAAATAGGTTGAATCTCATTCCATCTAGAACTATGATGCAATAATAAAAAGGATTGAAAGGTACATTCAATTTGGGAGGACAAAGGGACGACATTGGATTCCCTTGGCTTTTTATCCACCTATCCTCATGTGGCCTATTTCAAATTTCAGATTCTACCACTATGACATTGATGAAGAAAAAAAAAGATGGAAAACAATTGACAGATTAGGAGGATTCTACTGGGACCCTGACTTGTGCTCAGTAGACACTAAGATTGGACAATTATCAGTTGCAAATTTTGGAGCTTTGACCAAATAGAAAAATAGCTCTTCCCCTACTGGAGGACCAACAAAACATTAGGTTGGGGGGAGTGATGAGCCTATTTTTTGGTCCAATTTTAGGTAGAATCTATAGTTTATTTGATAAATTTGACATGGACTTTGATATTAAATTTTTTATATTTTTATAGAGTTTCCCTCAAACCATAGACATTGGGCTTAATTCTATTTCTGCCAGTTTTAATGACATTAGCCTATTATGTGGTCTATCTATATTAATTTTGCATGTGGTTAATGAATGTTCTTTAAGGTGGTTATAGATGTGCAATTATTATGTATACTAACATTTCCATGCAGACATACTTGAGGATACTAAATTGAGAAATGTAGCCGTCAACTGGTCATGCAGAGGAATCATTCAAGGGTCAATTGAAGGACGATAATAGGAGATTCCCCATGTCAGCCGCATGTATTCACCTTGTATTGTTCTTTCATGATATTGGGCAGATGCGGGCATTACTACAATGTTGAGTCTTTGTTTGGACATGCATGAGTGACCGGATTCCCTACGTGTGTAACCGCCCTTCTATTATTTTCTTTGTTTTCCCTAAATGGCATCCTCTTATTTAGTGAGAGTTGATTGCCTTGTTTAGTTGATGGTATAAATAAGGTTCAGATCCTCCTTTGGGTGTTGTTGAGTTATTGATGTTGTACGATATGATAATATAGCATTTCCAAACAAGCTACTCTTTTGTATTTGCATTTTCCAATGAATAAGATGAAATTTTGAGTTGAGCATTTGAGTTTATATTAGTTTTAAAGGATACTCATCCAAGGGGGGCCACTTGGTGAGTAATCCATCCTTTAGTTTATGTTTATTATGTTGTTAAGAGTCTGGAACTGACTGTTCCTATAGCCACTAGAATTTCATTTTGTGATTGTTCCTGTAGCGAAAGCAGACATAGTAGTTTCCTATTTTTTGCTTAGATTTTCATTCTTGTCATGCATGTTCAGCTTAGTTTAATTATTGAGTGATTTTCAACATTTACTTTGTTCTTTTCCATTCAATTTACTTTCATTATTGAATATTTCTTAGTTAGAATGAAGATGACTATTTTGAGTTCCTAGTGCACATATTGTGCTGACCCATTTCAAGTTCATGTCCTTGGGTTGACAATTTAAATGCACCTTCATAATGGTTAAAATGGCTATTCAAGTTAGATGTCCAATCTCTGAATCATGGGTGTAAAGGCTTAGTTATTAAATCATTGTAGGAGGCAAACACTTATTAGGAAGGAAATCAATTGGCTGAAATTTTGGAAAACATGGGGTGTGACAATGAATGTTTCATTTTTCACAAGGGTCTAATATTTTGCATTCCTTCTCTAAGGTGGAAGATATAATTTCATCAGAAAGCTTTGTGTAATTTATTTGATGGCGGTTCAGTCTTGCAAGTCACATCCTCATAACCAGTTAGCATGGGTGTGTTGGTGAAATGACTTTGTGGATGCAAATTTCCATCTATCGTGTGGGCTTCAAAGTTTCACTTAACTATTAATGAGTTGTGTTATCTTGCAGGGTGCCTTTGTTTGTTTTGGAAATGATGCAAGAGTGAAAGAATTTCCTCAGCTGATGGAAATAATTAAGACAAAACAAAGTCCTTAATTCATATTTATTGCTTTGAAACATTTTTACTACAAATTTTCCTTGTAAAGTTCAAGATAGCTCCTAGAGGTAATTTACAAGGTCCTATGATGGGAGGTTACTTAGGAGGCTCACTAATTAAGGTAGATCTAATTTGTGCATTCATAACCTCAACTGAGTTACTTAGATGACCTTCTAGTGAGGGGGAATATAATGTGAACTTAGCATCTTCATATATGTCATCCATCTTACCATATTTTTAGAGAAATTTAGCATTGGAAGAGGGAAAACTAATATTCTCATGACACTTAATAATTGGGTCTTCTAGCACCAAGATACCTTCGTCACAAGTAAGAGAGGTATTGGGAGAAGAACAATTAAGATTGTCATGATTGTCTATGATTGCATCATCTTGCATCAAATATTTAGTGGATGATCTTGGTGAGATGAAGTCCTCAAGGGCTTCATCTAACATGTCAAATTCATCAAAACTAAAGGGTTTGAAGGATATGCTTTCTCCAAGGTTTATCATTTATTTTTTGTTTGTTTTGTCTAATGTTTTTGATTTTTTGTTTATGATTCCTAATGATTGCAAAATGTAAAGTAATTTAACTAAGCTATGAAATGATGTAGAAATTAAAGGAAAAGTAGAAAAATATAACATTATCCTCAACTAAAATATGCAAAAAATAATCCAAAATGTTGCAAGATCTAATTAAAGAAGCAATTACTTGAATTCACAAATAGAATTGTTTCAAAAAACCAATGCCCAGATCTGAGAACAACAACAAAAAGGAAAATAGAGGCTAAAAACCACCCAAAAACTTATCTGAAATGCCTGTATAGGGACTCATTTTCCCATGGGCAAATGGGTCCTTGCTCAAGGTTTTTTTAAATTAAATTTTGCAAATTCCGAGTTATTATGTGTGTAGACACTCAAAATATCTTAATCGATAGCATGCACTTGATCTTGATTTAATAACACTGATTCTTCCTTAATCATTTCTATACTAACCAATTAATTGAATTCATTAAATTTCCTCCTTAATCAGATAATAGACTTTATCAGATTGTTTCATCATATCCTAATGTTCCTCTTTTAATTAAATAAATCAATTTTATTTAATTAAATTTTAATGTTCTTTTTTTAATTAAATAAATCAATTTCATTAAATTAAATGGACTAATGTTCTTCTTTTAATTAAATATTAAATCAATTTTATTTAATTAAAATTCTAAAGTTCTAATATCCTCTCATTTGATTTAAATAAACCCAAACATTTAAATCAAATGTAACAAATCAACTAATCTCATCTAATTTAATTAACCCTAAATTAATTATCTCCTAACACTAATCCACCATACCTCTAGCTTTTAACTCCACCCTAAGGTAAGTCAACCTTGGTCAAGTTGCACATGTAAATCAATTTATTTGATTTACTAACTACCTTATTTTCTTTCAAAAAGGCATATTCCTAGAATATTCCACCCTTTTGACTTTTCTCTCCCAAAGGAATTTTGTCCTCTTTCTCAAGCCACCTTGGCATTAAAGAGATCTTAGACAAGCCACCTTGGCTTTAAATAGCTCTTACACCTCCTCTTACACAAGCCACCTTGGCTTTAAATGGAATCTTACACATTCTCTTACAAAAGCCACCTTGACATTTATTCTTCTTACAGTTCACATCTCCCAAAATGTGCTCACACATGTGTGAGAACATCTCCTCCAAGATTCATTAGCATGTTTACAAGTGGCATTATGCTATTGGTCTATTCTTTAATCCCACATTCATCAATCTTCTTCACTCTTCAATCCTTGGCTTCTATAAATAGAGGCATCATTCTCACAATATGGATCCATCAACTAAGAGCTTCATAATCACTATAGCCATTTTAGTTCATAGAATTTCATCTTTTTCATCGAGTTTTGCAAGATTATAGTCATTTTTTCATACTTTTTTCATCACAAATCCATCATCAAGCTTATCAATGGGTTAGTAAAGGGCTTCTTTCCACATCAAAGGAGCACTAATCCCTTTATGGGATGCTAGTTTGAGTATTAGAATAACATTTCATTAGTATTTTATTTGATATTCTACTTTTTTTTCATGTTCTTATGCTTAGATGAATTTCATAGGGAATGCTTTGTTCTTGCTTATTTCTTGACTAATGATCAATTGTTTGTTCATGTTTGAGTAGGTATAAGAAGAGCATTCAAATTTTTCCGCTAGGAGGGAAAATTTCTTGAAATTAACACACTTTTTTGGTCATTTTCATTGTTTTTTGCTTTTTTTTGCTTTCTCGAGACACAACAACACTGAAAAAACTAACATCGATGCAATCATTTCAACATTGATATATGGCAAAGCTGCCCCCTATGATCAAATCGTGCCACTAGGTGAACTTTTCTGGCATTGGTTGCCCAAATTCCAAAGAGCGATGCTGGGAGAAATAGTGACGTAATCACAATCTCTTATTTTCCATAGAGAAACGTTGAGTTCAGTAAAGGGACACTGAAAACTCCAAACAGTGACGCCTTCATGAGAAATGACACTAGGTTTGGGTAAAAAGCAGTTTTTAAATTTATTTTAACATGTGCTTTTATGTTCTAGTTTTTTTTACCTTTGATTTGTTTTGTGGCTCTTTTTTCTATAGGATGACCAAATTTTGTGGGTTTAGGTGAAAAATAAGGAGAGGAAACAAGAATAACTCTCTATAGCATTTCCTTTTTCAAAATTGTAAAAAAGTGTTTTTTAACACTTTGGGGACATTTACAATCCCATCTTTGGACATTGTTACCTTCAGCTTTAGGACTCAACTACATTTTTTTTAGGTTTTAAAAATAACATACAAAATCTTTCCTTTTCTTAAAGTTGGTTAAAATAACCTTAGAAACTCACTAGATTTGATTTGGGTTTTAAAAATTGAACAATCAACTTCACACTCAAATTTTGTGCTATAAAAAGAACTCATTTCTATTTTAAGGGCTAAAAATAACTTGTCTTTGTTTTGTTTTGTAATATTTTTTATAGACTCTTGTCATTCAAATGCATATGCACTTCTCTCATGCTTCATGATGATCTTGAGAATCAAAAGCATTTTAGTGACATTAGGTTGTCTAAAATATGGCCTCCACATTTCAAATTTGAGTTTTTAAAATTGAACAAAATATGTAAGTGTGAAGAAAAGGCATTGTGTGTGCTCTCCCCTAAATGTGTTAGGTGGTCAAAATACAAATGCATTGCTTCGCTACTGTTTACCCTTAGAGAGACTGCCTTGGTGGGAAAAAGTACTCACCCCAAGAGAACAACTCAAATTGGTAACAAGCTACTCCCAACTGGTATATAAATTTGAATGTTGAGGAAATCTCAGCATTAAAGGAGAACAAGCAAGTGATACTCTTTATATTGGTTGATCTTGCCTCTTGTGTTGCATTTTGAACGGGTTCCTTGATTATGAACCAATTTGTGTAGAATCCAAAATCCCTATCTATTTGTTGGTGTCAAGAGGTCAGACCTCCAAAGTTGTCCCACATACTTCTGATTCTTAGTAGAGATGAAGAGTTTTTCATGGGAGATTCATGAGAACTCAAAGCTTAGCTGACTCAATAAGTGTGTGATGTGGAGGGGATCCAGTGTGGTCAATTTTCTAATCATCTTCTTTGAAGAAGTGCAACTGGAGAAATCCAAGTGGGAATCCAACAAATGTTGCCTTTTCTATCCTAGGGTTGTGCATTGCCTTGGAATCAAAACACTTTCCTTGGACCTAAAACATTGGAAAACAAACATTCAACAAATCATCAGAATTTCAAACCCTTTGGGAAGAACAAATACCTTTGAAAATTCTACGTGATACTACTTGTCCCTAGGGGTTCTTAACCCTAGAAGGCTTTTAAACATTTGGACCCACATCTTAATTTGTTTCTCCCCAAAGTCAACATAGGGAACTATTGCCTTAATTACCCTGATTTCCACATAATGGACCTTGTGGGATGAAAATAAATTAATACAGACATTCGAGTTTGAAAAGCTAAAACCCGAAAGTGTGGATATGGTAAAAATAACCAAATCTAAGCAAGATAAAAGACAATTGAATCTCACATGTGCTTGACCTCATGATTTCCCGTAGAGTCAAAGTTCCAAAATCAAATCATCATAAGCACCTTAGTCCAAAGGCTCTCCAAAAAAATCTTTCAATACTTTACGAAGCTAGAGAGAGATTGGTTTCTAACTTTTACAAACGTGCTTCAAAGGACAATCCCAATTTGTACTTGTTCTATTATTGTCAAAACCCAAGTCTTTTTCAATGTTTTGAGTTTCTCACATAGGAACTATATCATGTTCTTCAATACCAAGGTCTTGTAAAAATAAGTCTCTCTAAGTCCAATCTAGGATCAAAGTCAACACTCTCATCCATCCCTCAAGAAATAATCAAAATCCCATCTCACAAACAACCCTTAGAATCTTGAAAAAAAACATTCATGCTAGACTCTTGGTAATCCTTCAAATCAAAATAAAAAATCATCTTGTTTGACTAAATATGTGTGGATGAATCCTTCTTCATACACTTAGTTAAATTATCACCTTGTGGAAAATTTTGATTCCAAGATAACATCTTGGGTTTTATGAGTCCATTATCCAAAATCTAAATCAAATCCAAATCAAATCAAAAATCCAAAATTCCAAAATTCTAGTATCCTACCAAGGTTCTTAAGATTTCAATCCTTTATATCATCCATATTTCATCTATCCCATCACCATGATTTGATCCTTAAACAAACTTATATTTTCTTCTTTGTACCTAAATTTTAGACTAACCTAAGGAATTAAAGGCTTTTTCTTTTATATTCTTGAAAGTTGATCCTTATTTTGTGGTCCAACACTCAATCTTCCTCAACAAAAAGAAGACCCTCAAGAGGGAGGTTTCCCAGTGGAGGATATCACTTATAGTTCCTAGAATGACTCAAGATGAAATCATGGAGATAGTCCAAAATATTGGAAACCAAAAGATTGTCAACACAATGATGAGACTTAATCCTTTAGAATACATTCGAACATTAGCAAAGGAAGGGGCTAAACTCCCTTCTGATTATGATGTACACACTATTGTGGAACCACCTCTTGCAACTATGCCACCAATATCATTCACACCATCCTTCCAAAACATCATTCAACCCATCCCGCAACCAATATCATCTCATACTCCAAGCCAACCCATAAATACCAAGGGGAGTTCATTCTTCATGCTCTTCAAACACATCCCCTTGTAAGTAAACAAAACTTGGACAAAAATACATGCA
Source organism: Sequoiadendron giganteum (assembly GCA_007115665.2). Taxonomy (NCBI): domain Eukaryota; kingdom Viridiplantae; phylum Streptophyta; class Pinopsida; order Cupressales; family Cupressaceae; genus Sequoiadendron; species Sequoiadendron giganteum. The sequence continues at coordinate 402,291,010 of CM021102.1, read as the reverse complement.
TCCCTCAAGATGCAAAGTATCCATATGTTCCACTCATTTTCCATGATACCAACAATGCATCTACCTTCTCTGCAACACCGACATACCCTCTTTGGACAAAAGTCTCTCTCCCCATGGTATCACAAGGACAAGGGGGTTTATTTGGAAAATGGGGAATAGTTTATGCTTCATCATCACTTTCTCAAGGAATCATACCATCTATCCCCCCACCAGTTCCCCTGCTAACATCAACATCCACATCAATCCAAGGTTTAGGGAAACCCCCTTTACCCAACATACCAATCCAAAATCAATCAAATCAAAACAATCCTCCAATCGTGAAACAAATCAACATACCAAATCCTCCAAGCATGCCATCGATATCGCAACACTAGGTGGCACCAATATAGACATCCCAATCAACCATTACACCAACTACAAGTGTGGTCTCCGAAGGACCTAACGCATCTATCATAACCTCCACCACACAACCAATGGTCATCACTCAAACACCTCAACAACTACCTCAACAAAAACTCATCACACCATCTCATACAATTATGAATCCTCCACCTCCGCCACCAAATCCAAACATGGCCAATCAATACAAAATTTCCTTTCAAGCAGCTCAAAAAGCATACCAAAAGGAATTTCAGCAATTCCAAGCCCAACAAGTCGCACAAGCTTCACAAGCTTCCCAAGAACAAGCAAAAGCACTAATACAATAGCAACATGCCCAACAAGCTATACAAGTTGCGCAAGCCACACGGGCTACTCAAGACACACGAGATACTCAAGCCACACAAGCTTCTCAAGCTCCACAAGCACAAGCACAAGCACAAGCACAAGCCCAAGCCCAAGCCCAAGCCCAAGCTCAATATCAAGCACAAAAATCTCAAGCACAAGCCATATTACAACAAGAGGCTTACCAACAAGCTTTACAACAATACCAAGCCCAACAACAAGCAGCTCAAAAAAAATCCCAACAACAAGCATTGTTGGCACAAAAACATCAACATGACCAATAAGCATTATTGGAACAACAAAAACTACAAGCATATCAGTAAGTGTTACTTGCACAACAAAGCTTCCCGTTGTTACTAAAATTATGTTCACACCTAATTTAGCAAGGCTTAGGTTGTAGTGGTTGCAAAGGAGATAATTTTTTTTTATTATTATCACTTAGTCAAATGTTTGTTATCTCGACAAGAGAGCAATGAAGGATCAAATCGAGCTATCGAACTATCCTAATAAGTGAATTTGGTCCAAGGAAAAGAGAACATGCATTCAAGGAGTGGCATGTATCTAACTATTTTTATCTTTCAGTTATGATGTTATCAAGTTATTCAAATACCACAATTCATTGCAAAAGGAAAGGTATTTTTAAACTGCCATTTCATCATCATGTTTTAGACATATGCGTTAAATCAGATTCAGTTATTTTATGCTATGCATTTGATTCAAAAAGAAAAACAATACACAAATCATCGCATAAAATAAAATAATTTATTTATTCAAGAGAATGTTTAAATATGTCCCACACAAGCCGTGGGAACGACTAAACTGAGGCAAAGCAATAAAGCATGCAAGTTATATATATGAAGATAAGGTAAAAGGAAAAGAAAACATGAGGAAAGTGATATCCATCATTTCCTCATCGTGAAAGTTGACCCTCCTATCTAGCAACTTGATCTTCATGTCTGCAGCCTCTTGCCCTGATCAGGATGATGAGCCTGCAAGGTTGGAGAAATTTTTGTTAGAAAGCTTCGAATATACAAATTTATCATATTCCTTATCAACAGATATATAACTTGCAATCATTATGCATCAATATAATTAGATCATTATCAGACATGCAATAAATCAAATCATCAGGAAAAATCATTGAATTCACTATTTTTTCTAACTTGTTTGCTTCATGTGCAGATATGGGTCAAATCTTGTTAAGTTATTTCATTTGTTACAGGCATTATCAAGTCATTTCAACTAGCTGATATTATTATGAGTGGTGGAAAATGTGGCTCCCACAAGGGTTGAGCCCAACTCATAATTATGACATAAACAACACGAGGAAGAAATTTCAACAGTGATCTATGCAACTCTTCAAAGATAGTGGATATCATGAAATCTATATATTTTTGCAAAAATTCCAAAAAAAAAATCCATATAAGAGAAAATGCTAGATTCGTCACAATATGTATTCCAGGCCTTTCTATGAATACTCAATGTGCATATAGTATTTTACTACAAGACAATTAGTTTTTCTTGATGCAAGAAAAGAAGGCAAATCATTTACCTTATTGGACAACAACATGATATCAATAGCAAGAGAAAAAATGGAAGCAGAGCAGTAAAGTACAATAATGGTTCATTCATATAAAATTCATTTTGCAGTTTACGTAATATTCTATGAGCGGGTTCAAAAGAATAGTGGTTATAATGGTCATTAATTTCCATGATAATCAAAGGTCGCCAAGAGCTATTAAGTATTATCAGAAGCTATCACAAGTCACAAGGGCATTCACAGTCTTAATTGGTTGCATGACATTCATCAAAGGATAGTAGTGGCATGCTTTCAACATTCTGGTGCTACAATCATAGAAGAGAATCTCATTACATTATCCAATGTTCACTTTCCTTCAACAAAACTATGGTAAAGGACTAAGGAATAAGTACATCTTTTGAATGCAAAAGGAATTTCAACCTACAGATTTAAGGTCCATGGTGCCTAAGGGAAACAAACAATAGAAAAAGCTATAGTGATACTTAGCAAAGAAATGCATATAGAATCCAACGTGGCTTGAGAGTTTATCTCTCCTTTTAGGGATTCAAAGTACAGAGTGAAGGAAAATTTGAGCTTTTTAAACAAAGACAAACCCTCAATAATGAGACAGAAATTTGCAGGAACAACTTACCTTCTTTGTTTGCTGAGAAAGAACATATGAAGGTCACAAATTTATCCATGTCCTCTCCAAGTAAAAAACCCATACAAAAGTTCTCAATGGTGGCATTGAATATACAGAAATTGACATAGGAGAATGGAGAAAATTTATTAGAAATTTCTCAAGGCCGCGCCTGTAAGCTTGCAAAAATCTTTCAAAAGAATGAAATTTCACATTTAAAGCAAAACTCAGACTCACCATCAGTGTTTCTCATGAAAATCTCCAAAGAAAACTTTTGGAATCAGCATAAGGTCAGAAATCTCCATCTCCCATGGCAGATAAGGTGTATTCATGGCGGCCAAAGGAAAAACATAGCGACAAAAACACATTTTCACGGATAAAATCTATTAGATATTTTTGAAGTCGTGGCCTCAAAAGATCACAAAAGCTTTTTAAATACATAGGAATCTTCCAAATTTGAAGACAAAATTAGACTTACTAGGAATTGTTTCTGTATTTAATCTTCTAGAAAGGCTACATAATTGGTGTAGAACAAAGATTTCCAACTAGAACTTGAGCTAGGGTTTTATCCATGGCAGGGCTTCCTCAAGCAACAAGGTGAATGAAATGAAGATTAAAATGAATGCTTTCCTTTTGTTTTAGGTTTTGACAATCCCTAAGATGATGCTTAATGGCGAAAGACATATTTTCCTTAAGATTTTTAAAAAAAGCTTTATTCATATTTACTAAAACTGTGGCATCTCCTATGCCTTGGGTTTTTTTTAAGTACTTTTTAATATCTCATAAGACTTAGTCATTTAAGTCTTTTGCATTTGATTTTATCTTTCCTTTATTTTTGCATTTTAATTTTATTTTTGTAAGAAAATATTAAAATGATAATATAAATCATTTTAATAAATTTTTTTTATAGAAATGCAAAATAGAGATGCCAAATGCATATTTGAGATAAGACTTTATTTATTTATTTTTGCATTTGATTCAAAAATGTAAATATTTATTTAAGTGATGGAATATAAATCACTTCAAATAAAAGATATTTGAAATGCAAAAGTAAAGGTGCCATTAAATGTTGATTGGGTAATTGGTCAAATCTGCCATGAAGCGATTCATTGAAGCCAACATCATCACACTCCTAGTCATTGAAAATTACTAGGAGCCTCAAGTTAAACCACCATAGTATAACGAGAAGCACCTTTGTTATTTTTCATAAGATAAAGGGGCACACGATGGTCAGTTGCATGAGGCTCAAGAACCTGATCCAAGATCTTATTGATGACAAGACTATCACTATTGAGCAACCATCTAGAAATCGGGATCTCATGATATACACGAATCCGATGTCGGATCACAATAAAGCAAATAAAAATGGAAAGGGAAAAAATTATGGCAGCATCAACCATGTTTATGACCATTTTTCCACATCTTTAGATGAATGGGTAAGTGTTATCCATATCACAAGGTCCAAAGCTGGGTGTGGATTCACTACACGAGGTGGAAAAATCACTATCCTCGGGCCATCCATGCAAGCTAGGGTACCCCTTGCAAACTCAAAGTCAATGGCTAATGGTTACAATGTCTTAGAAAATCTTAAGAAGACCCCTGCCCAGATCTACATCATGGAGTTTTTGAAAATCTCGCCTGCACATAAGGAAATTCTAGAAAAGGCACAGTTGTGTCATCCGTACTCACAGATCTTGATGCAGACCAGTTCCAAGCGATGGTCGAGCACATCACCATGCCACATTTCCTCACGTTCTCTAAATAGGATCTCCCAACCCAGCCATCTCATAACCGTGTGCTTCATCTTGAAGTCTTTGTTCATAAAAATAAAGTCAAATGGGTCTTGGTGGATGGAGGTGCAAGGCTGAATATTTGTTCTCTCAAGCTAATAAAGAACCTAGGATTTTCTAAAGATATGATTGAAAAGGCATCACAACTCAGGCTTATGATGATCAAGAAAGAGTGTCTCAAGGCACCATTCAATTTCATATCCAAGTAGGACCAACCATCATGGAAACTACTTGCCAAGTCCTCAATCTTGACCAACCTTATAACATTCTCCTAGGGCACCCATGGATACATGGGATGCAAGCCGTTGCATCCATATACCACCAGTGTTGTAAATTCCCTTATGAAAACCAAGAGTTCATGATTCATGGTGACCCAAAGCCCTTTGCTTATTGTAGGAACTTGCAAGCCAAATATTACAAAATCCCACAAGTTCCCAAGAATGATGAAGGCCCTATGACTCCATATGTAGACCCATCAACCCTAGCCTCCTCTTTTGAGAAAAAGACACCCTCCATTCCCAACATTTTTTATACTAAATTCATTGTCCAAGATAACAGATGTGGAGACTACAAGATGAAGAAAGGTTCCTTTGTAATATGAGAGTTACCTCAATCTCCTAGGTCCCATGGACAACCACAACCAATTGACATAGTATCTCAAACATTCACAACAAACCCTTCCAGATTCAGGAGTTGGGGGGACCTAAGTCGAGAAGTGGTAGATGAAAAATACATATCAAGCTTGTTATATCAAGATGAAAGACTGTTCTTGGCTCTTCCAATGGAGGATGATAACAAAGGGCTATAGTTAATGCTTGGAATGGGATACAACAAGAACAAGAAACTCGGGTAAAATGACACTGGCTTGTTAGAACCTATTGTTGTTGAGAAGTGCATAAAGAATCTTGGCCTTGGATTTACCCCTATAAATATAACCATACGTGGAAAAAGTACCCCTATTAAAACAATCAAATCTCCTCCTCAATTACCAGTATCCACAGGTGTATCGGCCTTAGACAACTATACCTTATATAATTGATGTATGTAGTGATGAGGATTCCCTCACTCACCTAGCCATGTTATTTGAGGACTCTTCCCTATTCATGATTTCCACTATGTATTTTAAGTCAAACAACCAAACCCATGAATTAAAGCTAGTGTATCCCTAGCTAATAGAATATGACCAACGAGGACCACCAATTTTAGACACATTCGAAAATGATGAGGTCATCTTGAAATTCATGGGACTGTAAGATACTATACCATGCAAAGACCATAAATTAGGATTTGACATTGACCTAGATACAAAAACATACTATGGGTAAACAATTGAATCTCTCAGTCACAAAAGTGAAAATCTAAGAGTAATCTCCAAGTCTTTAAGTGAAAACCACACTATGGCACTTTTTGACCCAAAAATAGTAAAAAAAAAAAGATGCATCTGAGGGTGATAACCTCTCTAAGGCACCCAAGGATGAGGGATTCGATTTTCCCCATAGTTCTATTCATCAGGAGAAGTCAAAAATATTGGAAGAGAAGTGTAACCCTATCAACTTAGGCACTGGAGAGATGTCATACATAACCTTCTATGCAAAATCACTTCTAACTAAAGAATAGGAACTTCTAGCTGCATTTCTGAGAGAAATAAAGGTAAAATTTGCATGGACCTACACTAACATGTCGGGTCTTGATCCAGAAGTGGTGGTTCATAATATTACATTATATCCAAAGGCGAAGCTAGTAAAGCAAAAACGAAGGAAAATGCATCCATAGATCACACTATTAGTCAAACTTGAGTTGCAGAAACTTTCGGATCTTGGATTCATAAGGCCCATTGATTATCCTGAATGGGTCTCAAACTTGGTACCAGTCACTAATCCCACTGGGGGTATACAGATCTATATTGACTTCAGGGACCTAAACAAGGCATTCCCAAAGTACGATTTTTCCCTTCAAAATATTGACATGATTTTAGATCAAACAACAAGGCATGAAATTTTGTCACTAATGGATGGGTTCTCAAGGTACAATCAGATAATGATAGCAAAAGAGGATCAACATAAGACAACCTTTACCTATCCATGGGGTACATACTACTGGAATATGATGTTGTTTGGATTGAAGAATGCTAGATCCACCTATCAAAGGGTTGTGACTCATTTTCATGACATGATCCACAAGTCCATAAAAGACTATGTGGATAACATACTATCCAAGTGAAGAAAGTGAAAATATCACTTAGCAACACTAAGCTCCATCTTTGATAGGCTAGAAGAATATAAGGTTAGACTCAACCCTAAGAAATGTGTCTTTACTTTACAATCAAGAAATCTTTTGGGATATATAGTATCAATGAGAGGGATCGAGATAGACCCTTCCAAAGTTTGAAGCAATTATCTAAATGGAGGTTCCAAAGACATTGAAACAATTAAGGGGTTTACAAGGAAGACTCCAATCCATCTATAGGTTTATAGCGTAGTTGGAAGACAAAGTTGTCCCATATTCTCATCTAATCTACAAGGGGGTAGCATACAAGTGGGACAAAAAGTGCAATCAAGCTTTCAAAAAAATCAAAGAGTACTTGTTGACACCACCAATACTCATGCCACCAATCTGAAATAAGCCACTAATCTTGTACATATCAGCAACAACAACAAATCTTGGGGCTCTATTAGCACAAAATGACGAGACGGGGAAGGAGAGATCCATATACTATATAAACCAAACCATGGTAGGGCATGAGTTGAGTTATACATTAATTGAAAAGACTTTCCTAGTAGTAGTGTTTGCCTCACAAAAATTCATGCACTACATGTTAGCCCATCAAATTAAACTCATTACCAAAATAGACCCCCTCGAGTATTTATTCTCCAAGGCGATGCTTATAGGGTGGATGGGTAAGTGGTTCATGATCCTCTCAGAATACAACATTGAATATGTGGAAATAAAATTTATCAAGGTACAAGTGATTGTTGATCAATTAGCAGAAGCACCCATCTATTTAGAGAATCCACTTGTATCAGAATTCCCAGACAAGTCCATGTTCAACCTCAGCGCCATAAATCATTGGAAGTTTTATTTCTATGGGTCATATACACAACATGGATCAAGAGTGGGTGTTTTCTTCATCACCTCGCAAGGGGATTGTATTCCTAAATCCTACAGGCTATCTCTCCTTTACACTAACAAAATTTCCAAATATGAAGGCCTTGTGATTGGACTCAAAATATCAGTACAATGGAAGATCGTGGCTCTCAAATTTTATGGAGACTCTCATCTAATCATTAACCAAGTCAACAACGAGTACCAAATAAAGGATGAAAATCTGACCCCATACAAGAAATTGGTGGAAGACCTCAAATAATTCTTCATTGACATCATGTTTGAGAAAATACCAAGGGAAAACAATAGTGTAGTAGATGCCATGGAAATGATCAGATCACTGTTGGATATCCCACGTAATGTCCTTAAACATGAATTCCTGGTAGAGTAGCTTCTCATACCATCTTTCGAGGTACCAAAGTCTGAATTTGTGTGCAAAATCATTGGTCCTGGTAACCCAAGGTATCATGAAATATACACCTACCTAAAGATAGGATTCCTCTCGAACGATATCACTCTGAACCTTAAAAGAGCCTTTGTCAAGAATTCATCCTGCTTTGTTATCTTAGGTGACACCTTGTACCATAGGAGTATTGAGGGAACCCTTTTATGATGCCTAAATATTGTGGAAGATTTGACTACTTTAATTGAGATACATGATGGTGTTTGTGGCTCACATTCAAGTGGTATGACCATGGCTAAGAATTTGTTGAGAATGAGGTACTACTGGCTGACAATGGAGAAGGAAGCTCATGAATATGTCAAAAAGTGCTTGCAATGTCAATAACATGGGGACCTCATCCATGCACCAACTTAGGAGCTCCAGCTAATTGTAACACCTCAACCCTTCTCACAATGGGGTCTTGATCTCATTGGAAAAATCACCCCCACCTCATCTAATGGACACAAGTTCATTATCATTGCTATGAAGTAATTCAAAAATTGGGTACATGCCATTCCTATGACCTATATCATCGGAAAGAAGATTGCTAAGTTCATCCTAAATTACCTCATATGTTGCTATGGTGTCCCACAAGCCATTATCTCAAACAATGGGACACCTTTCAAAAACTAGGATGTTCGAGACCTATGCCAGAAATTTAATATCCAACATCACTTTTCTACTCCATACTACCCCTAGGGTAACGGCCAAGCTAAGACTACGAATAAAACTATCCTAAGAATCCTCAAAAATATTGTTAATGAAGTTGGTCGTGAATGGCACTTGTAGTTAAATCTCGCCCTATGGGCCTATCAAACAAGTATCCACACACCAATTGGCACAACCCCATTCTCCCTGGTCTATGGATCATAAGCCATTCTCCCTATTGAGATCAAGCTCCCATCCCTAAGAATATCACTACAAAATCTCATCATAGATGAAGAATATCGGGTATCATGATTGAATGAGCTGGAACTACTGGATGAGTGGTGCATGGATGGTGTGAACCACCTGTAAGTCTACCAAAACCTATTTAAAAGGAGCTACAATAAGAAGATCTAAAATCGGTCCTTTCAAGTTGGTGAGCTTGTAATGAAAGTAAATCAGAAAAATGTGTCGAATCCAAATAGCAAGGGCAAGTTTGAACCCAACTAGTTGGGACCTTTCATTGTCACTGCAAGCTACAAATCAGTAGCATATCATCTTTCAACACTCGAGGGTGAGCCTCTGTAGGAGCCTATCAGCAGTTCCCATCTCAAAAAAATTTATGCCTAAGTTACAAGGTATAAACCCAAAAAATATAAAAAATATAAAAATATAAGAATCCAAAAAAATCAGAAAAAGGATTGAAAATAGTAAAGATAAAAATCGTCCTTTAGTGAAAACCACTTGGGTGGTGCTCTGGACAAGTACCTTGGTGAAAAATTGGCAAGCAGGCTCCTTTTGTAAATAAGAAATTTCTATCCACCACGATCTCTATGACTTGTTCCACATTCCATTAATCCTTTCATTGCCCATCTACATCTGCATCATAGCTTGATCCTATGTCGGTATCATGTTCTCTCCTAGTACTACTTGGCACATTACTAAGGTCAGTTGGTCCTACCTATATCAGAGTAGTTTATCACATCACTTTGGGGGAATGTTCTTATACCTACATTGGATCATAATCATGTATATTCTTGAATTCTTCCTTAAAATCAAAAAATCCAAAACATTCAGAAAATCCAAAAATATCATAAAATCAAAAAACTCAAAAACATCCAAATCATATCAAAAATCCCAAAAATAGGTCAAAAATTTAGAAAAGTAAAAAAAAAAACAAAGTCATCATGTCGAACTATAGGTCTCTCAACGTGAACATAGGCAAGACCATCATCGATGTGCCCTTGAGATACATTAGGTTAGTCCTTTAGGAGTTTGTCACAATAAGATGACAATCCATTGTTCATATCTCATCGATAAACGAGTTTGTGTCAGTTGAACTATGGGTCTCTGAGCATGAACATAGGCAAGGCCATCATCGATGTGCCCCCGAGACACATTAGGTCAGTCCTTTAGGAGTGTATCATAATAAGCTGGCAATTCATTTGTTCATATCTCATCAATAACTGAGTCTGTGTTAGTCAAACTACGTGGTCTCTGTGTGTATAACATAGGCAAGGCTAATATTTGATTAACCCCCAAGGCCCATAGGATAGGTCTTTAGGTTAGGTTCTTGGTCAAAATCTTGAAAAAACGAAAAACATTGGAAATTTTGAAAATCAAAACATTTGTAAAACATCTTGACAAAACCCAAAAAATAGCCTCAAAACATTTCAAAACACCAAAAACATCCAAAAATCCCCAAAAAGGTACATCCATCCCATTTAAAATTTCACCCATAATAAGTGTCCACTCATAATAAATCGATCATCACCTTCACCCTTCAACAACGCAATCAGAAACAAGCTTAACAATTAAAAGTGTGAACTCCAACGTCAGGGTCTCAAGTCTAAGTTAGTAGGTAAACAACTTGGTCAACTTTGGGTATCAATAGCCTATCATCCAAGGGTGATCTCACATAATTGGTTGACACTTTTGTGGAGGAAGGAAAACTTCATTTTTTGTGTTTATACAAAATGAAGGGGTTCAGTCGAACCAAACGGTTTGCGCGAACCATTGTAAGGGTTCAGGCGAACACTATGGTTTGACCGAACCCAATGTTCGCTGAAACCCATCCCCAAAATGAGCGAAAATATTAAAATAAGGGGGTTCAAGTGAAATAGGGTTCGGTCAAACCCCCTGATTAGGGATTTTTTAAAAAAAATGACGGTCATTTTCACGGCGAAACAAAGTGGAGCATGTGAGCGAACAGTGTGGCAGCAAACCTGAATGTGGAGCATGTGAGCGAATTGTTAGGAGAACCTCCAAGAAATTTCCATAGTTTATCACCCTCCAAGGCATCTACCAAGTTGGTTACACTGTTCCAAAGCTACCGTTTTGGCCCAAGCAAGGCAAAAGTTGTGGAATTTGGCTTTATTTACAACATCAATTGCATTTGCTTGAAAGTTTCGAAAGCATTTTCAACAAACCCATTTACATAATTATGGATTTAACATTTGTTATTTTATTTGTTGTATAATTTAAATGTTTTGATGGGTATCCATACTTTGTTCCAAAACCCCCATTTTCGCACAATCATGATAACAATTTATATGTTTTTATATTAAGAAAAATTTACAAATATGGAACTCATATGAGAAATTGACTAAGAAAACTTTGTGTGAGAATTAAGATAGGAATCATATATACCTTCTTTCAAGAATTAACATTATATTAATCAAACAAAGAAATCACATTTTCTTCATCTATGATACCTAATATTCCATATACAAATGATCTTATTGTAGGTGAAATATGGGTTTTCAATATAATGTGACAAGAATATCACCAAGTCTTGATGAAAATTTTATAGAAAAATAAATTATTAGTGGCACGAAGTGATTGTCTTAGTCATCAATGACATTTTTAATCATAGTCTATATGAGAGTAATTTGCATTGAAATTATAGAAATATATAGTTTCTACCCTTGAAAATGATCTAAATGGATTCTAATAAAAGAAATTAATATGCACTCAAAAATTTATTTATTAAGGTACTTGTCAAAATAGTTCAAGAAAACTACTACAAGATATTAGAAAATAAGTTATACTTACAACATTGATAAACGTAATATGACACATAGATGGGTTGATGAAAATAATTGACCCTAGTTTTGAAAACATACACATTAATCTAGCTTTAGGATATTGAACATTGCAACGGTTTCTTGTGAAGTTAGTTACGATCCAAGATACTCTTGCTAACCTATTCAAGTATTTACTTTCATAAATATGATGAATATAAATTGTTTGAGTCTATTAAATTTAGTCCTTCAATAAATTTTTAAAATCAAACATCTAATCATCATTTAGACAAGGTTTGGAATGGACTACTGAAATTTGGTAAATTTTAGTTACTTTGTTATTACAAATTATTATTTAGGAAATCCATTACTAAAAATAAGCATGATAGCCCTATTAGAGTAATTATTTTTCTCTCTTCTAGATTTATAAAATTAGAGTTGTCTTGCTACATTCTTAATGTATATAATTATAGATATCATGAAATAAATAAACAATTAGGATTGTTATGTGAATTGATAGGAATGATGGATTTAAAAAATATTTCCTAAAAGAAATAAAATAGTACTAGAATTGTTATGGGTATTGAAATTATAGAGTTCATTAATAATACAATAGTTTTACTCATGGTCTAACAACAAAAAACCATGGCTTGTATTCATTAAGATTTTATTTCCCTGATACTCATTTGGAAATGTTATCGTTAACCTTTGGGAAACAAAAATTGTAACCCTAAATTAGGAAATAAGAGATAACTAGGATATAGGAAATTATCACAAATTTCATAAGATAATGAGTTAATCTCATAAGGATTGGATATAAAAACACAATTAAAATACCAAATCCAACTCAAGATAGGAGGTAGAGGACAAAACTTAATTAGGACTTGAAACCTTCATAAAGTAACTTAAATTCAATTCTTTCAATTTCCAAATATGATAGGGGGTATACTATAAGGATGGACAAAGAAATATGCCAAGAAATGAAACTCAAGGACTTACCCATAATCACAATAATAATAAGTTACAGATTACCAAACTATGACTAACAAATATTGAGACTATAGCAATGGCTATAAAATGACTAAAGCAAGGAAAAATCAAAAATCAAAACAAGGATAGGGACAAACCCTCAACGGATCTTTGTCTACCCTACATAGGGAGGAGAAAAATCCTCGAATAATGATGCATTAAACAAAGATAATTATCTTAATAAACAATTTTGGTAAGACCCTTTTTGGGCTGAAACTGATAAGATATAAGTATGATTATATTTTACATTTTTCTTGAAATGATGTCCATATGGTTATCTTTCTATCTTATGTGTTTAATCCACTTGAAAATAAAATATTTTTAGAGTATATTATTCCTTACATGTAAGTTGATATATGAAGTAATATATTTTATTAAAAAATTATTTATATATATGATAGCTAGATTAGACCACCTAATCAAGACATGATAGATAGAAAACCAACAACATTCAATATTAATGGTGCCTCTAGCTCACATTTATGGGTAATTTCATTGCACTTGAGCTACTACATCTATAACCTAACACCTGTAGAATATGAAATTTATGCTAAATTTTAAATTGTAGGCCTACCACATTCAAATAATTGAGCTCAAGTTAGATAGATTAGTTGAGGATAAATTCATAGCATAACACTATCCAAATAATGCCTCAATAACTATCACTTAACTAATATAACATATCATTCACAACATGAATAATTCCTCAAGAACTATCACTTAACTAATATTGCATATCATACATCATCATGTCGCATACCAAGCACACTAATCTAAGTCTCCACTCACTAGGTGTCAAGATACTAATCCATGAAGAGATGGTTAGTAGCCAAGTGAAAGGATTATCCTATAATTGTGATGTTCTATACTTCATATGTAATGATAGCTAATAAGGGCATACTAGCGTGCATGGAGAAACATAGGAATTTTCTAAATATTTGTAGAGAACTATATTTTGGGAGAATAATAGCTACATAAACTTGAGACCATCATTTACAAATGATTTAAAATGTGGATTCAATTTACTACTAGTTCCCACAAGTACACTCTCATAGGGGTGAAATTAGGTTCCACACACATCATTAGATCACATAAAGTATCATTGGGTAACAACTTACCAAGTTATTATCTAAATAAGGTATCATCAAGGGTAACATAGAGAATTTATTAAATAAGGTATCATTGGGTAAAAACTTACCAAGTTATTATCTAATTTTGTTACATTGACTCAATCATCAAAATTACATGAAGTGATAACCAAATATATCTCAATGTTTACAGATTTCCATTTATTATCACCTCAAAATTTCCATAAGATCATGAACTTTAGTTGATTCCAATTAGTACACCAAATAATATATAAGTACCTTGATATATTTTTGTGCAAAATACCTTGAGACTAAACAATAGTGCACAACCTTCTTTAGGTGGGGGTCATTCAACCTAGTGTGGTCCACACTCTTCCCATGTACTCTTTATTTAATAAAAAGGATGGTTCATGTTGTTTAAGTGTATATTTTTATATATAAAAAAACTCACAACCAAGGATATGTTTCGCAATCCTATGATTGATGAGCTACTCAATGAATTTCATGTAACAACTTTATTTTCCATAATATACTTAATAATATAGCTATCACCATATCTTTCTACTTGAATATGACACTACTAATACTAAACTTTAAGCTCATGGGGCCACAAAAAATGTTTCATGATGTCATTTTTCCTTACTCATTCCATGTCTACATTTGAAATCTTGATAAATCAAAAAATTAAACCTTTCTTTGGAAATTCATTTTTATATTCTTTAATGATATATTTTGTTAGTGTAATTGATTAATTATTTATTACACTAGCATAAGTTAACTTAGGTATTAATTAATCATATTAGTCCTAGGTTGCTTTTTAATCATTTAATAATGTTGTTGAGATAAGATTCCCTTCTAGAAGATGAGTTGTCTTTTCTAGAAGTTATCTCCATCTTGTTATCATTCCCTAGGTTAGGGTTTCATGTTGTCACATGAAGTGTGGTTTGTACACTTGGCAACATCTTATGCTTTTTAGGTTTTGCTCTTGCCTATATAATCAGGCATATGTACACTTTGTAAATCAATCCAAATCATCATAATAGAATTTCTATTTTGAATGTCATTATCATACTTTCTGTGTGGGTGAATATTTCTTCTTGGCAAAGGTCCTCCATTGAAATCTGCAGCTTCATCAAGGCAACTTGTGTATCCAGCATTCCAACATGGTATCAGAGCTTCAGATTTGCAGCTGCTTGTTCTTGTTTTGAAGATTTTTGGAGCTACAAGGGTTTGCTGCAAGCCGTTTTTTATTGGAGCCGTCATCATTTTTGCTTCAAAAATTCAGTTTTCACTCATTTGCAGGAAAAACAATTTTTGGGTTTTGTAACCAACGTCGAAATCTAAACTGGGTATCTTTTAGATTTTGCATATCTTGCACAGATATGGAGAAAAATTACTATTGAAAAAATGGCGCGCGTTATTTTTCTCCTAGCTAAAAGTAAAAAAAAATCATTTTCTCATATTCTGCTTGTTGGATCAAGAAACGATTTCTGGGTTTTGTTTTTAGCATCAAAATATTTCTGGGTTTTTAATTTTGTCTACAAACAATGAATAGATTTTTCAGAAATCAAGTTAGAAATAAACATTTTTTGTTAGAAAATTCGTTTCCTGCAAGCAAAATTCAATTTTTGAAAAATTCATAACTTTTGGTCACGGTGTCTGTTTTACGTAAACGAATAGGCGTTGGAAAGGTGTTACAGTGCTCTTTCCAGATCTACAGTCTATTTTACCAGAATATTTACCAGGTATTTTTTATTCAGCTTTGCGTGTTTTTACACTTTGCTCAATTACTTGGTCATCTTGGCTCCTACATGGGGTTTGTTTGCATTGGATGGATTATCTTGATATGTTTTATCATGGCTGAGATCATTAGTCTCTGAATTTTTTCATTTGAAGAGTTATCATGGGTTTTTCTACTCACCCTTTAGTTGTTCTTTTGGGACGGAGTAATTATGAGTCATGGGTAAAGGGTATACTTACACATTGTAGGTGGCTTAATATTTTGCCTTATTTGTATGATCTCATACCTAAACCAACAACTTTAGAGGACAGATTAGCATGGGATATTATTAGAAATCACATTGCAGGAGTTATATTGTCTAGTGTTGATCATGACACTGTGTTGGTTATATCGGACATTGATTGTCCTCACCCACTTTGGACACGTCTTTGGGAGATCTATGGAGACCCTATTCTATCTCCATTCCCAGAGGATCCTGCTTCAGATTGTCGCATACCCATTTCTTGGAGAGAGAATACACCATTTGATCATGATACTTTAGAGGAGCTTGAGTATTTAGACATCCTTACATATTCCGATGGATCAGAGGTTTGTCTCACAGTTCCTACTCTTCAGACTGAGACTTAATCAGCATCTCTTGTTGTTCTTGATTCAGTACAGTAGGGAATCATACATCTTCCAAACATAGCTACTTTGGACTCTTATGTTGCAGACATATCTTTCTTGTTTGTTGAGTCCTATATTGCAGATTTGGAGGATTACTTTGAGGACATTCATCTCCTCTACCTTGACAGTCAGGTTATCACTATTCGCCCACCATTATCTGTGCATTCAGAGGTTGCATTTCAGTATTCTCCACATCAGATTGGATTTGACATTATTTGTTTCCATTCAGACAGTGAGACTCTTCAGCATCCTATCATGGCACACATCTTGAGACAGATTGGTTCTTCCTTCTTCATAGGGTTTCTTCAGTACAGGTCCATGGATCCGTTTCTTCCCAAGGGGAGGAATATCTTTTTCCGCTTCAGGATCTCCTTTTGGATTCTACATCAGGCATCTACCATTGTGACAGGAGTTTCTTCATTGTGGGGGGGCCTTCTTCTCTCTTTCTATATCTCCTATGGAGATCATTGTACATATACTTATATGATAGAAGCTGTCTATGAGGGGTATTATGTTATCCACCTTCTATCCTTCTTTCATTAGTGCATTGCATTTCTTCCTTGCATTCTATTTTGGGGAGGATTTTTGTTCCCACTGGGTTTTCTCCTTTACCCCATTTCATTTAGTTTGCATTGATTTTGTACATGGGTACCTAATCTGGCCTTGTTGCCGGGACCCATTGTTTTTGCTTTCGGTAGCTTCTTCTAAGTTTTAGCTTCTCCCTATGTCTATCTTAAGGGGGGGTATTAGAGTAATTGGGTATTTACTTTATTAATTAAACAATATTTGTTTAATTACGTAAAGTTCCCTTTTATTTTTTTTCACTTAAGCTAACATTAGGTGCATAATAATTAATTACTTTATTAATTATTATTGTGCAAGCCTAGGGTTTACCTTTTTAGGGTTTTCATCTATATGTAGTTGAAAACTATCTTTTGTATCAATTATTCATTTTATATTTTCAGGTGAATACATTGCTCCACATTCTTGAGTATTTTTTTTGTTGCTTCTCTTTGTTTCTCCTTGTAACAGGTTATTTGCTTGCAAAGATCTTTTGGACTTCTGTGCTCAGCCCCACCACCACCAGGTCGGGTGGCGCATTTTTGTTTTTGCCAGCATTAGCCCCTCGGTCATATCAGAGACCGGGGGCTATTTTTTTAGCCCGGGGGTGCTCATGTTTTGCACCTGTTTAGCTTGTAGGCCCTAATAGGGCATATTTTTTCAAATCGCCATATCTTTTCACCAGGGTATCAAAAATCAGCAAACGAGATACCGTCGAAAAGGGAATTCAGTGCTCTTTCTAGTGGTAACATCCATTCTAAAAAATTTTGCTTCCAGAAAAATCTACAATCAATTGAAGTCAAAACCCTAATTTGGACATAAAGACTCATATCTTCGCAACCGTTGATCAAAATTCAGTGATTCCAGCGGCATCAGGAAGGTGATTCAGAGCTCTTTTTCATCAGTCCATTCACTTTGATCAATTTTAGCTCCAGGTACTCTTGCATTGGTTTTGTTCAATTTGGTGCATTTGTTCAATAACTTGGATATCCTGAAGCTTGGGAAATTTTTTTTTATTTGGGTTGCATCACTTCAGTTGCATATCAGTTTTGGAAGTTTCTATTTGCTGTTGAAGCTCATTGTCTTTGTAATTTTGGAGAAATTTGTTTGTACATTATGGGGCTTGCATATTATCCTCCTTTGACTATGTTGCACATGGGAAACTATAAACAATGGCGAGATGGGATCATCCACCATCTCCAATCACTTGAATTGTTGCCACATTTGTATGGTACAATTCCCCATCCAGGTCAAGGTATTCATAAATTTACTTGGAGTTGCAGCAGATATAATGTTTTAGCAGTGATTGCTATGCATGTTGATTGTGATATTTTGGAATCTATTGATCATTGTGATAGTCCTCACATCCTTTGGACTAAGATTTGGGAGATATATGGAGATTTAGATACTCCACCCTTCCTTGATGGTCATGATTCAGAATGTCAGGTTTCAGATTAAGTACCCCATGATGATATTGCTATGCAGGAGGTCGTTTGTTTGGATTGCCTTGCATCTTCCGAAGAGGTTGGCAAGGTTGCTTCAGATGATTCTTCTTCTCCATCAGAGATAGTTGGTATCCCTTCACATTCAGTGATTCCTTGTCCAGAGTCATTGATTGAGGCTTCCATCATCATCATTCATCAGAACACATTTTGTTTTCCAGACTTGACATCACGAGATGGCTTTGTTTCAGGTATCACTGACTTGGCTATTTCTATAGATTTGGATGACATTCTTGAGGGGATATCACTCCTCTATTCAGATATTTCATATATGATACTTCCTCCATCTTCATCAGAGTTCCTTCAACATCTACCATTGGATTGGATTCAGTCTTCTTTCAGTGGTTTTGAGGACACTTCATTATGGGGGGGCAATCAAGTCTCCATCTATTCCTTTCCTTCCTTCAATTCCTATCCAGAATGGGAAGCATCTCTACACTTGCACTTAGTTTTGTTTCTTCCGAAAGGGAGACGAGTTGTTTGTCAACATTGGATCATGTTTTGTCTACATCCACTTACCTTTCTTGCAGGTGATCACATTTTCTGGGGGGGCTATATTGTCTCTCTATTTCCCTCCTATGGGGGGCCCATTGATTGTATTATATCCTTGTGATGATTTTTGTCCTTGGGGGGATGATGTTGAGTCCTCCAATCATCACTTTTCTGCATTTCATCTCCTTTTTTGGAGAGGGGTTTTCTTCCCACTGGGTTTTTCCCTTTTTCTCCATTTGTGGGAGATTAGTTGCATTTTCATCCTATGTACATGGGTACCTAAAATGGCCATCATTCGGGACCCATCATCATCATCATGCATAATCATTACATTTTCATTTCCTCCCTAAGTTGCACTTATGGGGGGGTGTTAGTGTAATTAATTAATTATTTATTACACTAGCATAAGTTAACTTAGGTATTAATTAATCATATTAGTCCTAGGTTGCTTTTTAATCATTTAATAATGTTGTTGAGATAAGATTCCCTTCTAGAAGATGAGTTGTCTTTTCTAGAAGTTATCTCCATCTTGTTATCATTCCCTAGGTTAGGGTTTCATGTTGTCACATGAAGTGTGGTTTGTACACTTGGCAACATCTTATGCTTTTTAGGTTTTGCTCTTGCCTATATAATCAGGCATATGTACACTTTGTAAATCAATCCAGATCATCATAATAGAATCTCTATTTTGAATGTCATTATCATACTTTCTGTGTGGGTGAATATTTCTTCTTGGCAAAGGTCCTCCATTGAAGTCTGCAGCTTCATCAAGGCAACTTGTGTATCCAACATTCCAACATATTTTCCTATATATCCATACATCATTAGGAAGAGAACATCTTTTATCTATATCAAGCCCTCCAACTTATTTCATCAAAATAATCATGTGTAAATCCTTCCAAGTATTCATTTGGGCAAAAGGGTGTATTAAATATCAAGAAAACATAAAGATGTAGTGAATTAATATAAGCCTAAAACTAAGAAAAAAAATAATTGAGTGCATGATAGCTATTTTAAATTTATTATAACACTCATAATTTTTGTGGGTATCACCATAACAACATAATATTAGACTTAGACCATCAATTTAAGTAAAATTGTCATGAAAGCCATTATAATTAGATAGTTTTATAATTTAAATAATATAATTTTAAATCTTAAATAATGATCTTTTAACTTTTATCACAAATAAAAATATAAATTTGTGTATAGTTGTCTAAGTTTAAAGTTGACACACTATAACTATACTAGAGGCCAAATTTTAGGAGATGAGTTAGTTATTGCACCTCTTATTATGAGAATATTATGAAAATATTCAATAATTATCTTAATCAATAAAATCTATAAAATATTTACAAACAAAAATTTCTCATATATTTAACCTTTTCTTTAAATTTAGGTTTTTATTTTGTCCTTTGAAAGTCACATCCCCTAAAACTTTAATAAATTAAGTAATAAAGATTGTAGTAGTAGTTTTTGACATCTTTATTCTTGTCGTAAGTCACAAATTCACAAATTCACAAAATCACAAAATTTCTCAAAAAGTTGATAATTTAGATAATTGATAGTTGATTTGAGATGTGACCTCATTATATTCACTAAAATTTAAATGATGCGATCAATTAAATCATTCTATTAGGTGAAAGTGAAAGGTAAATTAATGTTTATTCAATTTTCAATTTTTAAAAGTTTACTATTTTGATTAATCACTAATTCAATTTATATTGGTGGAAGATTTGAGGTAATAGAAAAAAATGTGTACAAAGTTTAAATCTTCATTTTCTCCTATTCTTTCATTATTATTATTTTTTGCACTAGGGTTAAATCTTCATCCAGGTTTGTTGTGTACTTATAAGAAACCTTTAAATTCCTTAGTATCATGTTCTTGTACATTGTATGGTAACTTTCATGGTAAATGTTATGTGCATGTCTCTTCCTCCTATCAAATTTTATTTATGGATATGAGGAAGTTTATTTCTATTTTTTTGGTTTCCTCCTTATCAAAATATTGCTTCAATAATTTATAAATCATATTTACAAGCTTATTAAATCTGTCTCATTTCCTTCTCTTAATTGATTTTACATGACCACCAATGTTAAGTATTGATGCTTTCCCTTTATTACTAGTTGTAGGAAATAAATCTTAGATGCAACCTTTATCAATATTTTTTAAACTTTATTTAATGACACATTTTGTACTAGAGTGCACACTTGTAAATTTAAATTTTAGAATTGTTTTAGATTATGTTTTTTGTGCAATCTAGTGATTTGAATGTTTTGATTATTAAAAACTATGATAGATGTTGAACATGTTTTTTGTTAATGGTATGGAAATATTATTGATGTGTAGATGAATTATTAGAACTGTTTTATATTTCTATTCCCTATATCTAGATATATTATTTAAACCAAGGTATCATTGCTCCTTTAGGTACATACATACATATATAACATGGAAAATGCAAATGTTCCACCTCTAGAATATTTGTTTGCAAATACCACTAATGAGATTAAGAAATTGAAAGACTCATTAACACAAGGTGCAAACCCAGGGATATATTTTGAACCATGCATGTCAATATTACATAGTCTAGAAAAACTAAGAGATGAACTTGAGAGGACTAGTGCATTTTCTTCAGATAGAGTAGCTGCTATTCTTTCCCAAATGCAGGAAGAAGTACATGGTGAGGTTCCCCTTAAAAAAATACAGGATAGTGTGACCAAAGAAATGATAAAAACCAATTGTTTTCCATTTTATCAAAATGCACGTAAGGTTAGGGCATACTAGGTCACTAGATGTGTTTATCATGCTATGGCCTCATTGATCTACCCACGATTTCTCGTAGCACATGGTCAATACCCAAACAATGACCAGATTCCATTATATTTTGTTCAACAGTTGTATGCTGAGGTCCATTTGGGCCTCAAAGTCAACTACCTGGACATTCCACCATATGTTGGTCAGGGGCGTGGCAGGATTTCTGACATACCCACTTATCATCGAGAAGATAGATCAGCCCCAATTTTTAGGGCATTGGTTGGCGAGAGTTCTCCTGCTCTCACCCCAACTCTAGCCCCCATAGTAGATGAGGTTGTCATTGCTTCCCAAAAGGAAGCAATTGATACTATAGGTGACATTGCAGCTACCACCACTAGGATATCTATTGATTGTGTAGGTCAGTATTTTATGTCTAGATGTTCCCAATACATGCCATCTTCAGCATAGTGGACCAACGTGGATCCTTTCACAGTATCAGGCATCCCTACTCCCATAGAGCTTGAGGCACTTACATGAGATATGGCACGAAGGACTATGCATTGTTTGGCTGAGGAACTCTTGGAGGTATATGCTTTCATTCCATCAAACTATGGGATTGGTATAGATCATGTTAGAGATCATTTGGCATGCAGAGGTCGTTCACTTCCAAGATCCCATCAATCTCAACCCAACACTAGTGCATGTAAGGATCCACCATCTGACATTTGATAAATGCATAGACTATGGGTTTTACTAAGATGTTGGTTGGTCGGTTCATTATCGCCGATGCCATCTCACCTACATAGTCCTCTCCATTCATCATTTCTGGAATGACATGGGACAGATCAAATCGATGCAGATATTTTTTCGTCTCTTGACTGTATAGTTGATATGGCAGAGGCAACTATTTCAAATGACTCAGGTCATCCTATATGAGATGATGTGCATGTTTCAATTCCTTTTTAATTATTTTTAAATTTTAGTTTTAACTAGATATTTATGTACAAATATATATGAATTTATATATTGTAGGTGGACATACCTCATGTCACTCCTAGCCTTGTTCCAGATCATGTGCATTGACGTGACTCTGTGGATGAATCTATTGCTAGTGGATAGGTGAGTTTTCAATTTTTATATATACATGTGTATATGTACATGAATATGTATGCATAGATCTAGATACAAATTTAATATAAATTATATGTATTTAACATATTTTGTACACCATGTTATTTTCAGGGCTCAACACATCGATCAGATCAGGACCGTTCTCATTCAGATGATTGTTCAACTAGGAGTTGACATTCATATTAGGCCCTGTATTAGATTTATGATCTTTACTACATTTATTTTCTTATAGGATGTTCTTTCTAGTATTTGAAATTTGATTATCTCTAACTTACATTTGCTATATATGATGATTTTTAGTATTCGACATTTGCTTATATGATGATCTTATATGATGATCTTTAGTATTGCACATTTGATGATCTCTAACTTCCATTTTATTTTATGATATACATACATTTGGAAATTTTATTATAACATGTAACTTGTTTATACATTGATCAATATTGACATGTTTACATGTTTATACGATATATGTATACATTTTCTTATATTCAATATACATACATTTGCTTATTTGATGATCTCTTACAACTTACATTTCTTTATATGATATATACATTTGATCTCTTTAGAGTAGAAATTTAGGAAATGAATGCCACTTTATAATTTAAGTTCATTCATGTTGATCACAATAAATATTTTGCACGCGCACGCCCATTAAATAAATTATATAGTAAGTAGTCAAAAATTATAAAATAAATGACTCCCAAGCTCAAGTAAACTAATGATATTTTATAAATGAGTGTATTTACTTGAGCCTATAATTTATTAATTTCAAGGACATGTCCTTCTAGTTTTAAAATTTGATAAAAATGATGAAATTAAAATCTTGATAGAAAGTAAGAACAAATAAAGTGCATCACTTTTTGGTACACAAAACTCCTATTTTTTAAAAATGACTTAACCTGAACCATTGAGGATTTGAGAACACAATATAAAATTATAAAGAATCTAGGTAGGAACATTGCTTTTATAATTAAATATACCATCCTTCAAACACTTTCCCTCTAATTTATAAAATTTTATGTTAAATTATTTCATAAATAATCTCTTAATATACACATTATTAAATTATAGGAAAAATTTATTCTTTGAAACATTAAGAAAATTCAATTCAAATTATACCTCTATTATCTTTTTGACTTGTACCAAAATTCTAAAATGACTAGATATGTTGCATATCTATACATTAAATAACAACAAACTCCACAATGAAATAACTTGTTTGATTACCACTTGATTCATTCAAACTCTAAGTCATGTAAGAAAATTATAATAAATAAACTTAGAAAATTATATTAGAATCTTTTTATATTTAAATGATTCCTACCATTATAAAATTATCCATTATGTTGTCAAAAATTCAATACACAAGCAATCATAATAATTCCAACTAGTTATAAGAGACCTAAAATAAAAATCATAAAAAAATATAATGAACAAGTAAAAATGCATATAATTAGAGGAAGTAAATAAATTAACTATAGATATTTATATTTATGAGTCCTGAATCTAAGTAATGTTAAAAAAATACAATAAATCAAGTTAAATAATTAGATTAGAAATTTCTTATGTTCAAGTGATGACTACTATAGGAGATGAGTGAAGGGGCCTAACAGGATGGCTTATGGGGACATGCAATCACTTGCTAATTTTTTTAGGGCATGAGAAATAATTAATTAACTATAATATTAACCATCAATTAAATGTATACAACTATATACATAAATACAAAATTATTGAAGATATAAATAAATAAACATGCTCTTTTGGGGATCATTGAAACTAACACTAAATTTTCTTCTACTCCCACCATCACTCTTTCAATGACTTTTTTTATGAAAATTAGATACTATAGAATACTCAAATTATGGACCAATAAATTTATTGTGGAATATATTCATTGTTTAAATACTCACCTTTAAATAGATAGTCATATTAACTAGATATAAACATTACAATTGTTGTAACAAGGTTTGCACATTATGTACATAATAAGTAGTTGAATTCCATGGAACAAATATATAATTGGAAATATCTACTCAATTTAAGGTTCTCAATGCATTTCAACCCCTAATTTGTGTCCAACCAAATTTAAAATACTTGTCATCAACATATATTATAAGTAACTAAAACAATCCAGAGTTCAAACAAGTTACTATAAGTTCTCATCTTGAACATGTATGTACATGTACAAGTGAACTTGAAAATCATGGATATAATCTATCAAACATTCTAGTTCAACCCGCTCTTGAATAACATGTAATTTTTTTTTATGGTCATCACTATCTAGTCTCTATTTTTTCCATCCACGTGCATGTGGAACTGCATGAAGATATAGGGCAGTGGTAATTATAAGGCGACTATATTGATATACCTTGTTATCAACTTGATAGTCCACAAAATGAATCCCATGTTGAATTTTTTTTACTTGTTTTAGATATATCCCTTGCACAACAACATAACTTGAGGTAAGAAATGTGCACATGTACAACATTTTCGTGCTCAAGTTTTGTACAATATATATTTAATGTTTTTAAGGTAATGTACACATGTAAAAAATATATATATAATTTTAAATTCAAACTCACATGTGGGAAATAAAATTCCATTGTTTGTTTTAGGTTGTGTTAGCTTATTCCTCTCTTATGTGCAATGCAATAAATAATAGCTAGCACCTTCTCTATTTTCAGGCTTTGCTATGACTCCAAAAACATCTCTTGTACACAACATTTACACAATAAAATTCTAAAAAAAATAGAATTGTCTCTAGACTTTAAAGATCATTAAATTTATATAATATTTAAATTATTGAAAACTTAAACATGTACCTCTTCTAAGAAATCTTGAAATATGGTCATAACCAATTGAAATCAAAGGAAAGTCTTGAAATATTTCATCCTCATTTTCGTCGTATGTGCCTGAAAAGATAGTGGCGCCATATCCCATTTACTAGCATATTCAAGTTCTTCGTTGTTGCATGCATGAGAGTTTCCCGCAATGCAGTCAGTGCAGAAACAAGAGTAATCCCTCATGTATAATGTCCATCCAGGGTGACTATCTGAACTCATAACACAATGCAAAGATCTTGTTTTTTCTACCCTCTTGCATCCATGCATCGATCTTCTATCCACACCTAGATACATGTACTTGCAAAAAAATTATGTGAACAAACATGTGTGTGTATATATATATATATATATATATATATATATATGTAAATTTTAGATTTAAATAATTTTTCTTTTAAAAATATAATTTATACATACCCGATATCTCCCAAAACACTATATGTGGAATGTTTTGGTTTGTTCTTGAAGATGTGCGGAACTCATTTGATGCAAAGTGTTTCTGTCACCATTCAAAAAAATAATGTGCATCGTTTATATGATCTTCTGAATAACGCATTTGATGCTTTCTTAAAGCATGTTTGATGCAAGCTCCTGAGCCATCATGCTCACCCTTTCCATGCCCACTCTCAAAGAAACTCCAAACATGTGGTATGTTCTAAATTTTATGATATCTAGAAAGTGCATAAAATGGACATGATGATTTGAATTGTGTCACACATCCATCTGACCATACAAAATGATTTTCAAATTTTACACCCTTGCTTCTCAAATTCTCAAAAAAAAATTTTGTAAGACAATGTTGTACAAAAAATGTGTCGTGCTCTTTATCATCACTAATATAAAAAGGGGTATTCTTTCTTGATGGACCATTTTTGATCTGTACTCTCAACATCATCCAGTTCCAATTGTGCATGTTGATAACACACATGAACCATAATAGTGACTTGCTTTGAAAAGTAATATTCTGATTGAATCTCTTTTTGATGTACAAAAGAGTAATTATATGCAAAGTCAACTACTGATAGAATTGTTCCAAGTGGGAAAGTATCTCTTAGTTTTTGAAATTGATGTGCTTGCCACTTAGCATAAAAGGAATGTTGTATCAATTTTTAAAAATCTTCCATAAATTTCGCAATAGGTATATACTCTTCTACATAGTTTAACCTTGTGGATTCTTTCCTAAAATTTGTTTGAAACTTTACATACTTGTAACTCTTGCAATTTATTGTCTTTGTTATGTTAGCATCTTCATTTGTTCAAGGAAAGTTAGCCAAATTTCTACATGTTTCACAAAGTCCTTTTATGCATTTTATTTGAGGTCCTTTTTCATGATCACATAATAGATCCTTTATGAACAAACTTACCTATTTAGGAGGTGCCTTTTGAAAACCATATCTTTCTTCTCTCATATTTAGAAACACTTGATAGTAGAGATCAAATTCAATGTGATAACGACAACAACAAGTTTCAAAAAACTTGTTTACCTTCACATAATATGGCTATAACCTTTCAAACATTGTTTGCCCAATCTTTATATGAGGATACATATTACAAAAGTTCATATACATCTCAAGCTGTGTTATATCTAGCCAATGTTAAATATTTTCTTCATAAATACCAGGTCCAATCCTGTGCCTCATAACATCTCTAGTATTTGATGATGGATGGGTCTGATCATTCCAAAAACTTGAGATCAATTTCCTAACAACATCTTCATCCTATCAGAATGGGGAGCTCTACACATAATTTCCCAATTTCCTTCAAAACTATCATCCAAAACCTTTCTCTTTTTCTCATATTTTATTAGTGTGGCTCTACTATAACCAAATTCAGTGGAAAGTGTTGTCATTTTTCTTTTTTTGGATATTTCTTTATTTAAAATAGATGTCAAAACCACCTTTCTTGCAATGGCCTTATCCACTGATCGAGATCCTTTCCCAATGGAATCTAAACATATTTTAACATTTTTAACAATATATTTTTGTAGTCCCATGTGTTTCCTCTTATTCGATGTAAAATGTACACCCAACAATTGTAATGAATCTTCCAACTCATTATGAAGAAGTAAACGTGATAACAATTGGGTATTTTTAAGTGTTTCAAGATGATTGAAATGATCATGGATTATTCTATTTATAGATTTAGTCATTGACCTCTTACTCATATTTTTAGGTTGGTCGACATAAAATTTTAGTTTCTCCATATCCATTTCAAGTAAATGATCTAAATTTCTATAAGAAATTTGTTTCCCCACCTTTTTAGCTACTTTTATATGCTTATCCATTGGTGTAGAAGGAAGTGATCCCAATCCCTCTCCAACATGAATCGTTTGAACTCGGGCCTCCTCCCTATCTTCAAGTTCCATGTTTTCTTCAACTTATTCGTTTGGTCCAATATCTAGAATGAGCTCAACTTCTGCTTGAGAACTTCCTGCTTGTTGAGCCATTTGTACATGTCACAAAATATTGTGCAAAGAAAGTGAGAGATGATGATATATAAGTGGAGTTGAACATATGAAATCAAATATTCTTGAACTTAATAATTCCATGGAAAAAATGGATTTAAAAATAGATGATAAGCAATTATTAGGCTCTGAATGAAGAATAGAGGATAAGGGTGATAAGTGGACACTTGAACTATGGATTAATGGCATGGAAACTTGAACTGTGGATTAAACAAAAGGGACCAATGATCAAGAGAGGGCATGCAGTAGATGATGGAATAAATTCATGGAATTCATGCAACTTGGTTAGGTGATATTATCTTGATATATGCAAGGGGTTGTACATGCAAAAACTAGGTGGAATGATATATATGTATGCAAGGACTATGTGATGTGATCTATGTATGCAAGACTAGGAATATGTAAGGACTAGGATAAAATGAAAAGGATATGATTCTAAGATGGGATATATGAAAATGGAATGATATGATGTGATAAGATATGAATGCAAGAGGTCAAATGCAACTCTAGGTCCAAATTTGGTTATGATGCAAGGCTTGACTTGTGTTATGATGGATAAACACAAGGGACCAATTACCAAGAGAGTGTATGTAGTAGATTATGGACTCCAAAATAATTTCCATAGACTCAAGGATAATGGTATGTTCCCTAACTCAAGTCCATGATAAACCTTAAGTGATGTGGGTGATAGATAGAAAATGGGTTGATTTTGAGACCTACGAAGAGTAGTGGAAGTGCAAGCTAAGGGTTCTATTTGATAAATGATGAATATGAAAAGGACTAAATTCATGGAATCCATGAAAATTGGTTAGGTGATATGATCTTGATATATGCAAGGGGTTGTACATGCAATAACTAGGTGGAATGATATATATGTATGCAAGGACTATGTGATGTGATCTATGTATGCAAGACTAGGAATATGTGAGGACTAGGATACAATGAAAAGTATATTATTATAAGATGGAATATATGAAAATGGTATGATATGATGTGATAAGCTAAGAATGAAAGAGGTCAAATGCAGCTCTAGGTCCAAATTTGGTTACAATGCAAGGCTTGATTTGTGTTATGATGGATAAACACAAGGGACCAATGACCAAGAGAGGGTATGTAGGAGATGATGGAATCCAAAAGGGTTTCCCTAGATGAGCAAGGATAATGGTATGTTACCTAACTCAATTCCATGATAAACCTTAAGTGATGTGGGTGATAGATAGAAAATGGGTTGATTTTGAGACTTAGGAAGAGTAGTGGAAGTGCAAGCTAAGGGTTCTATTTGATCAATGATGAATATGCAAAGGACTAAATTAATGGAATGCATGCAACTTGGTTAGGTGATATGATCTTGGTATATGCAAGGGGTTGTACATGTAATAACTAGGTGGAATGATATATATGTATGCAAGGACTATGTGATGTGATCTATGTATGCAAGACTAGGATACAATGAACATGATATGATTCTAAGATGGGATATATGAAAATGGTATGATATGATGTGATAAGCTAAGAATGGATAAACACAAGGGAATAATGACCAAGAGAGGGTATGTAGGAGATTATGGACTCCAAAAGGATTTCCCTAGACAAGCAAGGATAATGGTATGTTCCCTAGCTCAAGTCCATGATAAACCTTAAGTGTTGTGGGTGATAGATAGCCAATGGGTTGATTTTGAGACCTAGGAAGAGTAGTGGAAGTGCAAGCTAAGGTTTCTATTTGATCAATGATGAATATGCACATGACTAAATTCATGGAACATACAAAGGTTAGGTGATTGGATCTTGATATGCAAGGGGTTGTACATGTAAGAACTAGGTGGAATGTTATATATGTGTGCAAGGACTATGTGATTTGTGATCTATGTATGAAAGACTAGGAATATGTAAGGACTATGATGAAAGGGCTATGAATATGAAAAGACTATATGGGATGGAAAGACTAGGTGGAATGAAAGGATTGAAAAATCAAAACTAAAGGATGATGGACCCAAGAAATCTAAGTGATACTTGTTCATGTTGTATGTTTTTGTTGTTTGATGTTTTGGGATTTTGCAAGGTTTAAGTTGTTGCCAAGTACTAGGTGTGATTTTTGTTTGAGGTTTATTTTTAAACACACATGTAAGACATAGAAGACAAAATGTTTGATTTTAACAATACAAGCACAAATCCTAAGGTTGGAAAGGACTATATTCACTGCATTCCACGTGGGTTTCCCCAACCACACTTATTCTTAGCGGGTGACTTAGAAGCTTGGACACACTGGCTCCCCCTTACATTGCACTCACTTCTCGGGTCACACCAAGCTTCGAGCCTTCATGAATCTCCCATGAAAGACTCTTCACCTCTACTAAGAACTACGAGAATATGGATGCCTTGGCAATGACCGTTGCTGCACCAATGAATAAAAGGTATTTTTGCTTTCTAAAACAAGAGGGTTCTAGTGAATACTCGAGGACATGGCACCTCACGAGTGCACACCAAGAAACTTAAGGATTTAACCACTCTACCAAGGGCTCTTATACCTTTAAAATAAAAGGTCAGTACCCATTTTTGAATGGCACATGCACGAATAAGGCCTACATACAATGAGGACTTGACAATTTTGACTCATCCTTTTATATACCGGCCTGAGCGAAAAACTGGTTGGAGTCATTCCCTCTTGTGAGGCAGTCCCCTCTAAGGTATTAAACACATACAAAGATGATGGGTCTGGTTTCTAATCACCAAATTCACACAAGTTGAGATCATACTCCCTAGTGTCT
Source organism: Sequoiadendron giganteum (assembly GCA_007115665.2). NCBI lineage: Eukaryota > Viridiplantae > Streptophyta > Pinopsida > Cupressales > Cupressaceae > Sequoiadendron > Sequoiadendron giganteum. The sequence continues at coordinate 402,260,074 of CM021102.1, read as the reverse complement.
CAAGTATAACAAACAGTGTTCATTCACCCCCTAATTAAATCAATATGATGGAAGATAGATGTTCATTTTAAAGCACCAAAATTGAAATGTGTTCTAAGCTAAAAGACAGTTGGTTTCAAAATCAAGTCTTCAATCAATTGTCCTACACCAAATTAGTTAGTAGTTCCAATTTTTAGTCTTTAACAAGACGTCTTGAAGTAAAAATATGCAAGACGTCACTATATATATATATATATATATATATATATATAATTTGTTTGGACCTATATTCATGTTCTTTTTGATTGAATATTTTATATAGATATTATAAACTCAAATGATGTTACAAAATCTTTCCAATGCATTTTGTTTATATTTATATACTAAATTTTAAAGATTTCTACTAATGTTTGAAAAATTTCCATTTTGTCATTTTTGAGACACCTTAAAATCTATACTTAATAATCACAAGAATGCCTTGGAATTGATGGAGGAAATTGAGGGGGTTATTTTATGCATTTCATTCAACATTAAATTTACTGTGCATAATTTATTTCAACTTAGAGATGAGTGTTTGGAGGTGTCAACATATTCAAATTTTAGATTATAATTAAAACATGATTCAACATAAATGAAAATAAAAGTGATTGAATTTTGAACTCAAATTGCTAAAAAATTAAAGAAACTTGCCTCTCCCATCTTATAGATAAATGATTCATTAAATTAAAATTACCCTAAATCAACAAAAATACACTTTATAGTACACAATAATTTTATCAGGTATTCCATGAAGAAAATAACACATTACTCATGACTATTTTTGATCAAAATATGAGTGTGTTACAACACGATAGCTCACTATTATATTTTCATGTTTTAATGCAATTAATTTTATGCATGCTAGTGACTAAGCTTTAGACTTGTTACTATAAGTTTTATAATTCAATCATGTTATATAACATAAGAATGTTATGGTTTCCATAAAAAATTAGCATGTTATTAGATAGTGTGGTAAGTCTATGAGCCTCTTTGTACCTAAGAAGGTAGTTGATCTAGTAAATTTAAATATTTTATTTTTCTTAGATAAGGTATGCCATTAGGGAAATTGTTAGGATTTGTGTCTCAACCTTCAGTCCCTATATATTAATACTGAACAAAATCTAATTTTCAAGTTATAAAACAACAAATATATATAAATTTCAACACTCAAATAATTTAATTTTTGGCTTGGAACATGTTAGAATAGACATTAATTCTAAGAACATGATAATTACAATAAAATGCATCTCTTTCACATCTTAATATTTTTAAATGGGCACAATTATATAGAACTCATTTTTACAGATGAAAAATATATTAATAAACTTGGGAGTAGATGTTAAAACTATTCTTAAAATAAATTGGGAGGAGCTTGGGAAATCAAATTTACATGATACTCCCTATGATATAGTACTAGATGAGGGAGCAGATCCAAAAAAATTATTAGCACATGGTATCTAATATAAAGGTCAACCTATTGGGTTTAAAAGAAAAATAAATTTTGAGGTGTTTGAGATTCAAAAGGACTCTTTGGTGCTTTTAAATTTTTTCTTAATCTCAAATTGGTTCATGTAGAATATAATGAAATATTTGACTCCCAAAAACAAGAATTGACATTTTATACATGGAGGGCTAGATAGTGCATATATCATTGAATATGAATATAGATTAAGATTATGAAAAGAAGATAGCAAAAGAAAGAGACGTAGAAGAAGATGATGTATTTAGATGGCTATATTCATTGAGGAAGCTACCTAAGATTGATACAAAGGGAGATACCAAGATAGAGGGGGAAATACTAGTGAAAGATGGTGTTTCTACCATAGATATAATTGATGGTGCACAATTGGATGAAAAAAATATAATGATTTAAAGGACATAAACATAGATAGATGCAAAATTGGGTGCTACAAAAAATACAAATAAAGAGAATATATTGTAGATTAAAAATAGTAAAGCATTTAGTATAAGGATTCATAAAAGAGTAGTAGTAGGCACCACAAATATGTTTGCAATTGATATCTAGAGATTAGATCTAGAGTACTAGAAAAATTTAGAAACCTATTTTTGGAGGTAGGAGATATATGAAATATTATTAATAGAATACAAAAAAAGGTGGAGCACTACATATTGGTTGTTTCCAAGTAAGGAAGGAAGATGAAGGCCATAGGATCCAAATGTGTATTTCAAGAAGGAGGAGACATTAGTAGAGAATGCAAAAGGGATGCTAAGTGAAATTGAATCTAAGAATGCACATAAGCTCATGTAAAAATAATAAATACATTCAAGATAATATAAATATTAAGGAATGATAAATTGTGATGATGTAGAATAAAAAAATCAAGGATGTGCAAGAAAGGATAGATGGTGATAAAAAGGAAGGTTGTAGCATAGAATTAAGAATATAGAGTTGTGATAAAGTATTGTGCATTTAATGAAGAAATTTTGAAAGTAATAATGTATAAAGATGAACCATTGATGCTACAAAAAATTATTTATGAAGAAAGAGAGGAAATTGAGAGTAATGCAGTACTTTCAAATCTAGTGATAACTTGCATATTTTAGTTTTATAGAACTCATTCATGATGTGCATTTGAGTTTTCATTTGAACATAAAATTGAAATGAGGAACCTTCAATTTTGTTGGGAAAGTTTGCCTCAACTTTCTGGTCTTTTCCTTTGGAGACTTGGCATTTTCCTTCATGTTATGGCCTTTATCGCAGTAGTCTGACTTGTTCTTGGTGGTGTCTGTCTGGCGGTTACCGCCTTACTGTGCGGGGTGAGTTCACTCACTGTGGTGGCATGGTAAGGCTGCCTGCAGCCTACAATGGCAGTTATCGCCTTACCACGCACGATAAGGCTGCCAACGACCTAGCTCAACGGTTACCACCATATCGTTGGCAGTGGTCCCTCTCACCGCGGTGATCGTGATGAGACCACCAACGGTGGGCTCAGTGATTACCGCCATACCGCGACCAGTGGGTCCTCTCACCATGGTGGTTGTGGTGAGATCGCCAGTGGTTGGCCTAGCGATTACTGCCACACCACAGGAAGACTTTGGAAGGTTAGCGGTAGTGTGGTGGAGATGGCGGTCAGTGCAGGTAGTTACCACCATACCGATGGGTGGCCAATCGAGCTCAGTGGTAGCACGGTATGGTTGAGGGTGAGCTCAGACAAGCTCACCACCATACCATGAGGTGACTCGGACAGGGGCGCAGTTGTGCGGTGGAGTCAAGGTGCGAGCCCAGATGGCTTACTACCATACAACGAGGTGAGTCAGATGGGTCAGCGATAGCGTGGTGGTGGTTTGTGGGCTTGAGCTCAAAGGAGCTCAGATGGCCTACTATCATACCGCGAGGTGAGACAGTCTAGGCAACGGTAGTGAGGTAGATGGTTGGGTGAGCTCGAGTGAGCTTACCATTGTATTGTGGTTGGGTCGGATGGACTCGATGGTAGCACGATAGAAGAAATATGAGATCGGAGCTTGATTGATCGAGCTTGACCAAGCTAGTCCGACAGTAAAAGTGTGATAGCAAATGAGATGGTGACATGTGGAAGATATTTATGATCTAGTTGGTCGATTAGTTATTTTCTGATGTGCGAATTGAGTTGCATTATTATAGCAAGGTTGACAGACATGTCTAAGACTGGATTTAATGTTGCGTGGCTCGATGCTCGCGGATTAAGCGGTGCACGTTATCATAATTGGAAATCTTGCAGGTGGATACTTTATTATCTTGATGACCATTGAATTTTGGACTGGCTGGACAGGTTGGCACACAGTATGTATTCTCATGTACAGATTGATAATGAAAAATGATGAGTGATAACAAAGAGAGGCTGAGAATTGTTCAAGCAGCTCAACCATGAACACTTAGACTCTCAGATCTATTAAGATGTGAACCTGTGGAGGCCAAGAGGTTGGTTATGAATGTCATTTGTGAGGAGCTGAAGGGAATCTACATATTATGTCATGAGGATATTGTAACTGTGTGATGATTCAAATTTGTGTTGCCTGTATTCTTTCTCCAGATGGACAAGATGTATTATCCTGAAGAGCATAGCTTTGTATTTGTATTGTAACCATTTTAGTTACTGAATAATACAAGTAAGCTAAATGTTTTGGAGGTGGGTTTTTTACCTGAAAAGGTTACCCCACGTATATCTATGTGTTCATAGTTTTGTCTTTCATGGTTGTCTAACTCATGTTCTTGAATCTATGCTTGTGTTGAATCTATTATAAGTCATGCATTTACTTTTCTTAGAGGATCAATGGGGGATTAACTTTTCCTGCTTCCGCTTTATGGCATAATTGTTTGTGTCTTTGTTGTGATTTAAATGAAATCACTAAGGCACTGTTGTCTTAGATGGTGATCTATGATGAAAAAACTGACTTTTTATCCCCAACAAGTGGTATCAGAGTTGGTTGAAGGAGGTTGAGGCTTGATGATACCAACAAGTGGTGTCAAAGCCTTCTCCTAGTTACTGAGGTTCTGGGTATTTCTCCTATGATTATTTCTTAGCTTGGGAAGCTTGAGGAACTCTGGAGAAATTAGTTGTTGATTGATCCTTCGATGAGTGGAAGTTGCTTCTTTGATTCAACACATAGTGTTTGAAAGACACAATAGTTTCTTGGAGTTGATCATATTATTGCAATATGGTCTGAGGCTCCTAGCTCGCAGCAAATGTTCCTGATGCAAAGGGCATGAGATGTGCTTGTGGTTATGTTGCAGTGAAGCGTGGTTTCATACTGGGTGTTTGTGTGAGAGGCTCCCTGGTGGTATGGAGTTTCTTGTGTTTTTGTTCAGCCATGGAGTATTGTGCTTGTGATGGGTGTTCTGACTTAGCAATGAAGGCGGTTTCTCTGTTGCTCTGATTGCATGGAGGCTATGAAGTTGATCCCGATGGTCTGCAACTTCTAAATAGCCTGGATCTCTCGTATGCTTGTGCATGACTTTGGTTTTTTGGAACTAGTCTGAGATGGACCTATTGTTCCGTTCTTACCTATGTCTTGCACTCGCATGGCTCAAATTCATGTCTTTGGATTTGAAGGTTTTGTGTAGATTTTCCTAAAAATTCTATCATGCATTTTCATTGTTCTAGTTAACAGTGATGCTTGTGTGCAAACTCTTGAGTCATCTAGATGAGCAGTGAATATGGAGATGCATGGGTGTTTTATAAACATTGTGGTTTTGCAAGTTTTACACAGTCAAGGAAAAAACTTGTGGTGTGTCGAGCTATTATTCAGATATTGTCTAGACCCTAGCTCTTGGGGTATGACTGGATGAGATAGCTATAGTTCAACATGTTTTGAGGAGGTGTGATGTCTTCTCTACATGGGAGTGTTGTTATGAGTTTCTCTTTTAGCATTCTTGTGGTATGTTTGCTAGTTTCCTAGACTATGGTGCTTGAGTTATGGATGTGTTTGGCAAATCAGATCTGGTCTTTGATCTAGTGTTTGAGTCATGCTTGTTTGCTTTGGTTGTTCTCTTTGATTATCTCATTTTTTCAGTTTCTAGTGTGATGATAGATTTTCAAGGTTTCATTTGGTTGCATCCATGAGTTGTGCAATGTTGTGGGATGTCCTTACCTACATGTTTGTTGTGAGACAAATCGAAAGAGGACTGTCTATATCCATGAGGTTGTAATTGTGTGGTGTAGATCTATTAGCTGACCTTATCTATGGTCACTTGTGCATTGGTGTGGCTATTTTGAGATGAAAGGAGGGATGGTATTTGAGTACCTGAATAGCCAATGATGGGGACCTAAAGCATGAGAATCACGATGTCATGGAGAGCTTGTTGTATTGTCTTGTGTAATCTTTTGACAGTGATGGTGTGGTCAAACATGATGCTTGGAGAGCTCAGTGTCATGGTTCAGTGGGAGCTTTAGCAGTGACTGTGGATTCATCACTTGGTGGTGAATAATCTTCTCTGGTGTTGCAGATGCTTCTGGAGGACTCTAAGATCCTGTTGCTGTACAAGATTTCTTTCCCATCTACATGGTCACCATTTGAAGATGTGCAGTATCTTGGAGCCATGGAGGACCTTGGTAGTCTTTGGCTGAGATGTTGGTGGTGCTTGAAAATTGATGTTGGTTTAGATTTTCTTTGCTTTATGTCATGGTATACTCTTGCCTATGCATTAGAGTTTTGGCATGATTGCTTTGCTCTTGAGACCATGGATAGTTCACTTGAAGCATGGTATCTCCTAAGGGGGATGTGTAGATAATGGTGTCATGATAAGTTCCTATTCCTAGGTTTGGAGCTTTGACAGTGGTCTGGTGGTTTTTTATGTTTTGAGTACATTGGTCATATGTTGGAGGACTTCATGTTTAATGGAGTGATGCAATTTGGAGTTAGCATGAAATGACAATTTGTTGGTGCTCATGGATGCATGGAGAATAAGATGAGGCTGTAATTCTTTTGAGAATATTGTTGTTTATAGTTGAAAATATGAGTAGCCTACACCTTGGTTGAACATGAGTTCAACAGAGACCATGATGGAATTTCTCTTGGGTAAGTCACAGTGACTTGTATATCTTGGAGGAGCATGTTTTCTCCTCTTCTCTTGCTTTGCTCAACTGTGTGTTTATTTGAAAGGTATTCACCCATTATATCTTTCAGATGTGTGATATTCTTCATTTTTCATGGATATGAATCTTGAGTTGTTTTGAGATTCTGGAGGATTCATAATGAAAGATGGACAACATAGTGTATCTCCTTGTTCTTTTGAGGACTGATAAGAGATGGTTATATGGGTGAGTTGATCTTCTTTGAGGTGCTTACATCCATGGTTTTGTTGGATGTTGTTAAGGCTTTTCCCTTGGGATGTGAAGAATATCATTCTTACCATAGCTTGCATTTAGAAGTGTTTGTAGGAGGATGCTACATGTTTTAATTTGTAGTTTCTCTCTAATTTGGTATTTTCTCCCTGTATATTTTTTTTCATTTGACTTTAGATGTTTGTGGAGCCGTGGTGTTTCTTTCTTTAGTCAGACATGGAACCTTGGAAGAATGTGGAAGATAGTTGAGAGAAAATTTTCTTGCAGCAGGTGGTTGTAGGTGGTGCAGATCAGTGTGGTAGTTCCTTGGAACTACATGGTTACATTTCTTTGTGTAGGGATTGGTGGACTTGGTATGCCAAGATCACTTGTGATGATGCTCTATTTGCATTCATCTTGATAGTACCTTTGCAGTGGAAGTACTTGGATGCATTTGGTCATTTGTATGGTTGACACATGTTGCTTATTTTTTTTATTGTTGGTGGGTTGGCTGTCTGATGGCAAGAGTTCACTGATGGTCATACCTTTGAGGTACGGGTGATTGGATGGTTTTAGCATGAGCTATGAGTGTTGGTTTCTCAATCGTGTGGTTTATTCAGTTGGATGAGGGAAGTCAGTTTATGGTTTTTGTTCTAGCTAATGGTTTCTTGTTCTGTAGATTGCTTCTCGTTATGGTGTTCCTATTGTGCTTTGTTGTTGTTGTTTTGGTGCCTTTTCTGCTTGAAGGATCAGATGCTTATGTTGTTGAGACTAGCGCTTTTTCACCTTGGTATGTTCTTGTGTTTGGAGTTGTTGCCTGAGATGGTGGAAATTTTTGATGTCGTTGCAGGGGTCTTGGTTGGAGTGTGGAAGCATGGTTTTGGTCCTTGTTTAGATGTTTGGAGGAAGCCTGAAAGTCTTGGCAAGTGGGAGATTGTTGGAAAAGTTTGCCTCAACTTTCTAGTCTTTTCATTTGAAGACTTGGCATTTTCCTTCATGTTCTGGCCTATACCACGGTGATCTAACTTGGTCTTAGCAATGTCTGTTTGGTGGTTACCGCCTTACTGCACACGGTGAGCTCACTCACCAAATCGCTTGCAGCCTGTGCTAGCAGTTACCACCTTACCACATGCGATGAGTTCTCTCGCTGCTGGTAGTGGTCCCTCTCACTGCGATGATCATGGTGAGACTACCAGCGGTGGGCTCGGTGGTTACTGCCATACTGCAGGTGATGAGTCCTCTCACCACGGTGACCGTGGTGAGACTGCCAGCGGTTGGGTTGGCAGTTACCACCACACCATAGGAAGACTTTGGAAGGTCAGCAGTAGCGCGGTGGAGATGGTGGTCAGCGTAGGAAGTTATCACCAGACCACGGGGTGGCCAAACGAGCTCGGTGGTAGCACAGTATGGATGGGGGTGAGCTTGGATGAGCTCACCTCCATACTGCGAGGTGAATCAAACAGGGGAACGATTGTGTGGTGGAGTCAGGGTGCGAGCCTGGATGGCTTATCACCATACCGCGAGGTGAGTTGGATGGTTCAACGGTAGTGCAGTGGTGGTCTGTGGGCCTAAGCTGAAAGGAGCTCGGATGGCCTACCGCCATACCGTGAGGCGAGATGGTTTAAAAAGTAGTAGCGAGGTAGATGGTTGGATGAGCTCAGGTGAGCTCACCGTTGTACCATGGCTGGGTCGAATGGACTCGACGGTGGTGCAGTAGAAGGAATATGAGCTTGGAGCTCGGTTGACCGAGCTTGACCAAGTTGGTCTGACAATCAAAGTGTGACAGTGAATGAGATGGTGACATGTGGCAGATCTTTATGATTTGGATGGCCGATTAGTTATTTTCTGATGTATGGATTGAGCTGCATTATTATAGCAAGGTTGACAAACATGTCTAAGACCGGATTTAATGTTGCGTGGCTCGATGCTTGCGGATTAAGCAGTGCACATTATCAAAATTGGAAATCTCGCAGGTTGATAATTTATTATCTTGATGACCATTGAATGTTGGACTGGCTGGACAGGTTGGCACATAGTATGTATTCTCGTGTGCAGATCAATAATGAAAAAAGATGAGCGATAACAGAGAGAGGTTGAGAAGTGTTCGAGTAGCTCAACCGTGAACACTTAGACTCTCAGATCTATTAAGATGTGAACCTGTGGAGGCCAAGAGGCTGGGCTGGCCATGAGGCTAGCTATGACAGTCATTTGTGAGGAGTTGAAGAGAATATACACACTATGTCATGAGGACATTGTAATTGTGTGATGATTCAGATTTGTGTAATTGCCTTTATTCTTTTTTCCAGATGGACAAGATGTATTATCTTGAAGAGCATAGCTCTGTGTTTGTATTGTAACCATTTTAGTTACTGAATAACACAAGTGACCTAAATGTTTTGGTGGTGGGGTTTTTTACCTGAAAAGGTTTCCCCACGTATATCTATGTGTTCATAGTTTTGTCTTTCATGGTTGTCTGATTCATGTTCTTTAATCTATGCTTGCGTTCAATCTGTTATAAGTCATGCATTTACTTTTCTCAGAGGATCAATGGGGGATCAATTGTGCCTGCTTCCGCTCTATGGAATAGTTGTTTGTGTCTTTGTTGTGATTTAAATGAGATCATTAAGGCACTGTTTTCTTAGATGTTGATCTATGATGACAGAACTGACTTCGTATTCCCAAATAATTTATATATATATATATATATATATCAATTATTTGATGCATTTTTCCTTGTTTCTAGATAAAACATATGTTAAACCCACTATTGTAAGTAAATAAATTTACCCATATTTGACGAGAAAAAAAAAGAAATAAACACGTACACTTGTTTCCTTCTATGATAATTTTTCAAGTTTTGTTTGCGTTTATTTTCTTCTTTATCTTTTGAAAAATTTCATTGAGCCTTGTTTTTCTTTTTGCTTTTTGTCCCATTTTCTTCTTCAAATTAAAAATGTTTGAAAGCTCCTCCAAAATGCAAAAAATCTATGGAAAATGAATTGAAAAACTTACAACAATAAAAAATAATAAAAACAAATGCAACAATAAAAAATAAGATATATAACATTTTGAAAAAAATCATCATTTTTCACCTGTGAATTTTCTTTTTCAGCCGACATGCCTGGAAGCACGAGGGTCACCTAAAAATTGTTATTTACACAAACTGAGCTTGGAAAAACGCAAAAAAAACCCTGGAAAAGTTGTTTGAATTTTGTATGTATACGTTGGGGTTTGATCGAACCACCCAACAATAATTTTTCATATTATTTTTAAGTAGTTCGAATGAACCTATGTTTCGACTGAACCACCTTTTTTTCCTCGTCTCTTCAAAAATATGTAAATTTCTATAAAAAATTATCTTTCGAAGCTCAATTTGAGGATGAAAATGGAGAAAAATCTACAAACCCAACTAGATAATGATAGTCCTCAGAATGAGCTATCCGTCGAATATAATTTTAATATGGTTTTCTTTTATTATGTATTTTATTTTTTAGTTTTATTAAACATAGGTTTTTCACTGAAAATCAAGCTCTTTGTTCTGCACATGTGGAAAATAGCAGATTGTCAATATAAAATTTTAAAAAATACATGCAGGCTGGGTATTGATGTCCTTGATCCATTAAAAAAATTAAAAATGAATTTTGATTCTTAAAAAAAAAGTTATGTTGTATACAATCCGCCTATGTCTGAATTGCAATTGGTTCGACTTCGAAACTTGATAAGGAAAAAATATTCAATAAAAAATTATGAGACCAAATAAAAGTGCTAGATATTGTAGTTACAAATCTAAATTCGAAAAAATTAGAATTTTATCCTTCAAACAAAAAAAATTATGTTGTATACGGTGAGCGTCACATTTTAAAAATGTTGTTTTCTAAAAAAAACCAGTTTTCGTGGGAGATGGAAAAAAAAGTGCAATGAGATTCCAAAAATTTTGAAAAAAATAAATTAGAATCTACAGAAAAAATGTGATGAGACTCTAGTTTGCATCATCTTCAAATTCCTCACGGTTTATCTGCTATAGGTGCTTGAATATGAAGATTTATTTAAAAATAATAATTGCAGTGTTTAGTTTGGCCAAAAATTATAAACCACTATTGTGGGATTACCCCCAATCAATCTCACTATCATCTGATAACATCATGTCCTAGGATGCATCCTTCCTACAATGGACATCAACATCAAGCTTCACTATAGTTTAGTCTTGGCTAGTGGTATGAAGAACATTAGCTTGTTTGTTTACTTGATCTTTTCTTTTGATTTATCTTATTTCACTCATTCCATTAATGACCTCTCGATGATATCTAAACAAACGATTTAGAGAGAAAGGATTGAGGTGTGGATCTTTATCTTTTGTTTTTTGTTCTTGGATATTCTTGTAATATAACCTTGGTGAATACTTGCTTTATTAGGTGTGTATGGAAGGTGTTTTGGATAGCTTGTTGACTATTACATTGTTTGGTTTTGCCTCTCCGTTTTTTGGTCTGAGATGTTTGAAATGTCTAAAGTACATCCTAGTAAGGTTTCTGTATGTCAAGTGTGAACAAGAATATTCCTATTTGATTATCAAGTCCCTCACACTAGGTACAATTCCATCCTAGTTCTTTATACCTTGATGCATTGTATCTATTTGTGTTATCAAACATAAGGAAAGTAAGCTCTTTACATCCCTAATCTCTGATAAGTGAAACATCACCATCTCACATCATCATCTCTAATAAAGTCTTGGTAAATCATAGACTTGTTGGATCCTCTTTTCATCATCTTTTTTCTTTTTTCTTCTATTCGCGCTAACATGGTATCATGTTTGTCAACCAAAAAAATCACCAATGCATTCATCCTGCATCCACAAATCATCAACATACATGTATACAACTCATATTCAAAGCATAAAACATCCATTTCCATAGTCACTGCATATCACATCATAAATTTTACATTATCATTTAAGTTACAAAGAATAATATAGATTTGTTATTCTGATTATCTCAAATCATTGCATATCTTTAGCATCTGCACTTGCATCCATATATCCATACCTCATCATCATAAAACATACATGGAAAATAAAAATAAAAATTTGCATCCACATCATTTACAAAAGGAAATGCATCCATAATATTTTCATATCATTGTAGCGTATCGTGACCATAACATCACATACATCTCATAAATCATAACATACCACATCATCCATTTTGCATTATCATTTAGGACATAATAGAGATTTGTTATTCTAAGCATCTTATAAATCATTGTCCATACTGCATACATCATCACAAAAGTGCATAAAAAATACATAGAAAATAAATGCATCCATAAATGTCTTCATATCATAATCATCTATCACATAAAAATAAAATGCATCGCATCCATATAGAATCACATTGCATATTGCATAAAAAAATCAAATGCATCCATACATAAGGCATAAATAAAGTGAACACGTCGCATCATAAATCAATCGAACCCATATCATATATATATCAAAAAATCATTATTGTCATGATACAAAATCTGACTCAAGTGTATGTACATCAATCACGATAGAGATCCCATAGGGATATTAAAAAAATGGACCTTGTGAGTGTATATCAAAAACTGCTAGCCCTGATGGTTTCTCCCCTCACCTATCTACCTCTCTGGTTGATCCTCTACTTGTCGAAGCCTTGTCTGCTGAGAATAATTCGACTGATGAAGGGTTGAGGACACAACCTGATGATAATGAAATTTGTAGTACTCAACCTCTTAGATGGCCTCATAATACATCCATTCTGGTATGGTCCTCCCCTGGGATGAGGTGGCCATTCTCTCCAACTATTGTCTATGGCCAACCTCTTGGGCTAACTATAGCTCTATGGTATGTATATGCTACCACTCATGATCCCTCTCGACAGTGAGGGCCTAGACCTACTATCTGGCCCGATCTCTCTCTAATGTGATGGCCTGAACCTACTAGCAGGCTTGGTCCTGCTCACTTATAACTACCTGCAACTATAACTATAATCCTTGCACCTATGTATGTAGTTGTTCTATATGAGGATCTTGTGGCTGATGTGGTTGTTGGGCCTAATGGGGTTGTTGTGTCTGTTGTGCTAGTTGATCTTGTTGCTGATATGGTTTCCCATCTCTGGGCAGTGCCCCTGGATCATATCCCCCTTCTCCTTCCTATTCTCTCAGAGAAATCCTCCTCGTGGAAGTGTTGTTGTTGGATTCGTTAGCCACAGTGGAGGTTTGAACCACTCGGTATAGGCCCATGCAATCCTTGGATCTATTGGCCCCTGACCATAATCCCATGGCCTAGCAACCAACTATCTGAAAGAATCAACTACATCGGATGTTGGGATCATCTGCCCCCATGCAATCTCTCAGACTGGTCTGAAAAAAATAGTAGTATATCCATCACCAGGCTTGTCCTGAACCTCTCCAAATTGATGGGACACCCTATCTGGAAGATATCGCTTTATGATCATGTGCTCTCACCCCTGCATCAATCAGGTTTGATGAGCATAGAACAACTGCTATACATCATCATACCAAGTGGGTATCTGTAACCATGGCCGCCAAGTGAATATGACAAATTATCTATAATGCAACACCAATGAGGAATACCAGGTTGTCCAGTATGCCATAGGGTGATCCCACCACCATAACTCCACACCACGGGATCATCAGGCTTTGTGTCAACCAAGGTAATAATTGATCAGAGCATGACAATATGCTTCCAGACCCAAATATGTAACAGTGTCACTCTGGTGCTAATCGTTTGACCATCATAGTATGCACAATCATATAAATCATGGTATAATGAAGCCAACATCACTAGCCCCCAAGAAAAAAATGTCCTTTGCCTCAGCATGCTCTCCCATGCCAAACCCCATCCTAGACTAAAAACTATGCCCTATCGATCTGGAGCCACTAAGTCGGATACAATAGTAGCGATGATCAATCTAAAAAGTGGCACCCGACCCCTATAGAACTCTAAGTCAATCTAACCCTCAATAAGTATAAGGTCCTCGAACCCCATGACATCATGGCATACATCAACAACGACATCTATATCATAAATCACCCAGGTGCCATGTATCAGCAACCGTAGGATCCACCATACATCCTCTAGTGTCATGGTCACCTCGTAATTTAGAAGGTGAAAGGATGACGTCTCATTGTGCTAGCCCTCGCACAACGCAGTCAACATTGCAAGGTGGGTCTAGACAACGGGCACATAAGCTATATACTAGAGACTGATCTTGCCAAAATTCTCTTATCATATCTCGGAAAAATTTCCTAGGTTGCTCAGAACCGAGGGTCGATGCTCACATGAAAACACAAGTTAGATCACCTCATGCACCCATGAAGCGCACAACGTCAAAATTTGTAAAAAGATCTTACCCCGTTTGGAGTTTTTGACCCCAGATCAACGAATATGTCATTGTTGCAAAAGTGTCCCCATTTGTCAAATTCCAAATAGCGATGCTGGAATCTTTGGAAATGTTAAATCCATCATAGCATTGCCATGTGCACAAGTGTCACCCTTTGACTTACAAACCCTAATTACAAATTGGCTCAAGCATCACTTTTAACAAAATTTTCATTGTTTGAGAATATAAACCCTAATATCAAATCATGATCTGCGTCATGATTTGCATTAGAAGCCTTGTTTGACCTTCCAGTGTTGCCAACTGAGTGTTTGTGCATCGCTATATAGCGATGTTGGGGACTTTAACTCTTTGAAGCATAATAAATGCACTAAAAAATCAAAATTCAAAGTTGGGTTTGGGTCACATATCAGTGGTCCTACACCTCAAGGTCTCTAGAACACGTGAACTCGCTTTGAAATGTGTCGAGGAAGCACTCAATGTGCCATCTCGCCAAAGGGTCAGAGCTCAAAATACTAGAACTTCTAAAGTGTGAATGGACAAATGAATGGAAAATTACCCCACCAAGCCTATTAAAGCATGAAAATTAGGGTATTTTGCCCTGATTTAGCCATCAAGCTAGGGTTTTATCCCCCTGACACCGTTTTTGCTCCACCTAGTCTCATTTGGCATCTTTTTTTTTCGCATTTTGACATATTTTCGGCATCATGGAGCCTTTCTAGACCCTTCAGGCAACTTGTCATCTTTTCCGAGATCTCCCCAAAAAATCCAAAATTTTCATATGATCTCTCGAGAGTGAACTATACCAATGTATTTCTTCTTGTTGGAGCAATAGTGGGGCATCTAAAAAATTAGATTTTTTTTTACTTTTGATCTCACCAGTTTTATTCTTTGAACCAATGCAATAGGTACATTGCTTAAAAGAGGGGCAAAATGTAGAGACTCAAAATATCATGATCGATAGCATGCACTTGATCCTAATTTACTAACACTGATTATGCCTTAATCATTTCTATACTAACTAATTAATTGAATAATCTTTATTTAATTAATTGAATTCATTAAATTTCCTCCTTAATCGGATAATACACTTTATCAAATTTTTTCATTATATCATAATGTTCCTCTTTTAATTAAATAAATCATTTTTATTTAATTAAATCCTAATGTTCTCTTAATTAAATAAATCAATTTTATTTAATTAAAATTCTAAAGTTCTAATATCCTCTCATTTGATTTAAATAAACCCAAACATTTAAATCAAATGTCACAAATCAACTAATATCATCTAAGTTAATTAGTCCCAAATTAATTAGCTCCTAACACTAATCCCCCATTCCTCTAGCTTTTAACTCCACCCTAAGGTAAGTCAACCTAGGTCAAGTTGCACATGTAAATCAATTTATTTGATTTACTAATTACCTTATTTTCTTTCAAAAAGGCATATTCCTAGAATATTCCACCCTTTTGACTTTTCCCTACCAAAGGGATTTTTTCCTCTTTCTCAAGCCACCTTGGCTTTAAATAGCTCTTACACAAGACATCTTGGCTTTAAATGGAATCTTACACATTCTCTTACACAAGCCACCTTGACATTTATTCTTTGTACACATCACATCTCCCAAAATGTGCTCACACATGTGTGAGCACATATCCTCCAAGATTCATTAGCATGTTGACAAATGGAATTACGCTATTGATCTATTCTTTAATCCCACATTCATCAATCTTCTTCACTCTTCAATCATTGGCTTCTATAAATAGAGGCATCATTCTCACAATATGGATCCATGAATTAAGAGCATAATCTCTATAGGCATTTGAGTTTGACATAGAATTTCATTGTTTTCATCCATTTTTCTTACTTTGTTCATCACAAATCCATCATCAAGCTTATCAAGGTGTTAGGAAAGGGCTTCTTTCCACATCAAAAGAGCACTAATCCCCCTATGGGATGTTGGTTTGAGTATTAGAATAACATTTCATGAGTAGTTTATTTGATATTCTACTTTGTTTTCATGTTCTTATGCTTAGATGAATTTCATAGGTAATTCTTTGTTCTTACTTGTTTCTTGACTAATGATCACTTGTTTGTTCATGTTTGAGAAATTATAGGAAGATAATTCACAGTGTGTGAATTTTTTTTATGGTTGCAAGCAAAGGTTTCTATAATAGGTTTTTCTAGATTAGGGTGTCTAAATGCAAGTGAAAAAAGGTCAAATGATGAATTATATGACTATTTTTAGAATGCAATTTGAACCTAAATCTAAACTTAAATTATTGAATAATGATCTTGATGTAAGATGAATGCAAACCTAATGCAATTTATTTTTTCTAGATTTAAGGGATGGAAACATGCAAAATTAAACCCTAAATAAAATTCTTCCTAATGCAAGTTTAAATAACCATAAGTATAATGCAACTAATGTAAATCTAATTGCAAACTAGTGCAAAACCTAGATCTAAGGTTGAAATAGACTCCATTTTTTAGAAATTTGTTGTACAATGTTAGGTTTACCAAATGAGACATGGAAAAATAGCGTTTATCAATATGAAATGGTAACAAGGGGATATAATGGACCTATCTTCCTGTTTTCATTAGGAAATGAGATCCCCACAAAGAATTAACGACCCTTAGGTGAATCAACTCAATATGAGAATTTGTTGATTTCCTTATGCTTGAGGACAGGGATACAAGGTTGAACAACACTTTTGGGAGAAAAACTAAAAATAGAAAATCAACCTAATTATGCCAATTGAAACTTGCAACAGCAATATGAAGCTCAATATTAATAGAAACACAAAAATTCTTGTAGATATGAGAAAGGAAGAATGATGTTTACTAGTCACAAAAATTTAGTTTTGAAAGGTTATCTGAGACTCATTCACCCATGGGAGAATGGTCCTTTTGTCAGGGTTTTTAGAAATCTTTCAAGAACCTTTGATAATAGTCTGTAGATTTTGTTTGATCTGGGTTGTATTGTCAAAAATTCAGAAATCAAATTTGTAGGTGAGTTTATGTGATTTGACAACTTTGACAACTTTTCTAATCTTGCTCTTCAAGAGGTCTTCAATCCTTCTTCAACCTAAATTTTCAACACACACACTTGATATGATGTACCTATCTTCCTATTTTCATTAGGAAATGAGATCCACCTAAAAATATGGCCAACAACCCTTAGGTGAGTCAACTCAATGAGGTAATCTACTAATTTCCTTATGATTGAGGACGGGGGTATCAACCTAAACAACACTTTTGGGAGAAAATCTAAAAATAGTAAATCACCACAATCATGTAAGCTAACACTTGGATCTTCAATTTAAAACATAACATATAGAGAAATAGAAAAGTTTTGGCAGATTTGAGAAGGTCTAGAAAGTGTGCACCTGTCATAAAAAACATATTTTGGAGGGTTGTTAGGGACTCATTCGCCTATAGGTGAATGGATCTTTGTAGGTATTTTTGAAATTACTTTTTGGGTCCTCTACTCTTGTGTCTGCACTCCTAATTCCCCCAAATCCCATTGTCAAAAAAATGGAAATAAATTCAGGATTTGAGTTTCTATGGCTTGACAACAAAGGTGACAACAAATGCAACTTTACAATTTTTCTCTTTTGAGATCTTCAACTTTTGTTCAACCTATGAACCTGCACATACAGAAGAGGGAAAAACTTCTTTAATTTTGATGGATAGGGTTTTGCCTTCATCAAACCCCATTTTGGTAATTAAAACTTGAATTATAACAATGATAAAAAGAGGGAGTGATGAATGAACACTTGTTTGTTGCAACTCACCCTTGAATAAAACCCTTGAAATTCTATAATATTGATGCCAATTGATCTTGCATGAAATGGCTGAATTGGATGTGGATCTTGATGACTTGAGTTGATTCTTGAATGCTTGAACTTGATCTTGAAACCTACATCACAATGTTAGCTCCAAAAACATGCATGAATGAACATAACTTTGACATGATGCTTGCTATATTTAATGCTGAAAAAAATTCTTGAGAAATTTGCTCTTCAATTCTCTTGATAATAATATTTTCTCATATGAAAGTTTCCCTCTTGCTATATTTTTTTCCTTAGACTTGATTTGATCAAAATAACCTTGTATTTATAGAAATGTATTCTTAATTTCCCAAAAATTAAACATTACAAGCCAAAATTGAAATTTGAATTTAGGATTATAAAAAATATTGCCAAAAACATGCTTTAAAAATGGGTTCAAAGGCTTAGGGAGGACCCATTTTCCCATGGGTGAGTGGGTCCCAGGTCCCTATTCTTGGAACACACATTGCTCAAGGTAAATTTTAATGTGTTGGCATTAATTATTGTTGGGATTACGCTTCAGAAAATGTAATTTTTTAGGCTTATAGATGAATAATAGGTCTTATTAAGACATAATTAAGTTCAATTTAAATTAAGAGGGCCCAAACAAAGTGTGAAAATGTAAAGGAGTACATTTTTCTACATTGCAATCCTTATCAAAATATTTATTCAAGTTTTTAAGTCTCCACATAATCTCTTTTTTTATTTTTTTTCCTAACAAGAACCAAGTTAGCCACCCAAGTAGAGTACTGATAGAAATTTATTAACCTCTTAGAAGATTAAAGGCTCTAAGAGTGCATTTACTAGCCTTTTCTTCTACGTAAATGGCTTGACTATAGGCTTCAATAGTATAGTGTGGGTTATGATAGATGTATTATAGATATTTAAGTATTCATAGCTTTGTGTTATCACCTGGTGATAATCTTTAAATTATTTAGAAATGCATTCTCTTTCTTTAGGTGCACATTATTTTCCAATCAAGAAATTCCTTGTATTTGCAGCATCTACTAAGTTGAATGGTTCATATTTTCCTCCTACTTGGGTTTATAATTTTTTATCCAATTGTTCTATATAAAAGCTTATCTTGTTGTATCATTCCTTTTGAAATTGTATTGGTATTTAGGTTAAAATGATAACTCCTTTTTCTTTCTATGTTTCCTCTCTATCTTCCTAATTAGTGGTTTTAGCTTTAAATACTCCAATATTAGTAATGAATTCGGTGATTTATATAATCTTCGTATACTTTAAAGTAAGTTACGTTCTCTAGTATAGAAGGAATTAATAACAATTCAACTAAAAAAATTGTAATCCTAACAAACCCAAATGATCGAAGGTGCTAGTTGTAATAGCTAATGCATTTGCTTTATGATTCATTTTTATTGGATGTATATGGATGTCAAATACATCAAGTCCTTTAATTATCTATACTAAAGTATATTCCTATAATTAGATGGACTTTTTAGTGGCATACATATTTTTTCTTACCCTTTTAACAACTATTTCAGAATCTCCTAGCACATGAGGCATTGTAACCTTCTTTCTATATGAACTAGCAATAACCCATGGACCATTATCTCATATTCTACAAAATTATTGGTTCAATGAAATTAGAGTCTATGTAATACACTACTAGTCCAATGAATTTCCTTGAGGGTTTATAAGTTATATACCAATCCTAGCTCCTTGTTTAGATCTTGATCCATCAAACTACAATATCCACATCTATTTTTGACATTCTTTTGAAATTTTATTCTTGGAATTTTCTTTAGGAATCTTCTTCATCTCAACCTTTGGTTAAATATTTTACATTTTGTGGCTTATGGTTTTTAATTGGATGTATCATTTTGTGTACTTTCAACTTCTCTTCAACCGTTTGACTTTTCTAGATAGTACTTGATATACCTAGCTTCTTTGGCTAC
This sequence comes from Sequoiadendron giganteum, assembly GCA_007115665.2. NCBI lineage: Eukaryota > Viridiplantae > Streptophyta > Pinopsida > Cupressales > Cupressaceae > Sequoiadendron > Sequoiadendron giganteum. The sequence goes on along the minus strand of CM021102.1, from coordinate 402,240,166 downwards.
ATGAATACATCTTGAAATTGTAGGGGATCATTAATGATTCTTTATTCAAGATTCTAATTGAATTTCCTAAAAATGGAATGTAAAGAGGTTTCAAATCTATAAATGAGATGTATACAGTGGAAAATCACATATTTAAAAATACCTAATATGGATAATAAATCCTGCAAAGAATACTAGGTTATGTAAGATTGATTGGGTTCACCAATAATGTAAAGGAAAAGAAAAATTCATTAAGGTTTAACCTAGCATAATTAACTAAAGAAAAACAACTAAACAAAAAATTGGCCTTGATTAAATAATAAGACCTCATACTGGTAAATTAAATTATTGACATGGTTATTTTAGGAAAGTAAATGAAAAATAGGATGATGCCACTTATCTCTTAACTTGATGAGGTACATCTCTTTAATGTGATTATAGAATTATATTAATATCTACTCAAGAAATAGGATCTCTCTTTCAATGAATTGTCTTGTAACATGCACTAGAATGTGCCCTATCTAAGATAAATTCTATAGATCTTGATAAATTATATAATCATAAATCCATCCTCTACATTAATATTTGACCTTGCATAATGTATACTTCTTCTCTTTTTTTCACCTAGATAACCTTCATCTACTATGTTCTTCTATGATATCTAAGGGTTAGTAGTATTTAAAAGTACCTAGAAAAGGTTATCATTGTTTTGTAAGGAGATGTGTTCTTGTAGGTCAACCCTTAGAAATATGTGTAAATATTCAAACACAACAAGCAAGGGCCCTAGAAGGATGCATAAAAAATTTCTATTCCTTTTAGTACACCAAATATAAATGTTTTTTTATCGATTCATCCTTTAATGCTCTAGAATTAGAGAAGATGTTTGAGTGTGTTTAATGATAAAATGAATTTGCTAATGAATTCCTTTCAATAGGATCATGTAATATCAAATTTGGAAAAAAGTGTACTCATTCGACTCAAAAGGGACCAAGCAACAAAAAATTGAATTTAAAATTTAGAAAGGAAATGGTCAAGTTCACAACCACGAAAGATGACCTTGGGAGAGTAAATGGTTAGATCTAAGTAGCTAACGACTATATCAAGATAGGTGTACATGTAGGTATACTAAATGCATAGATAAGGTGTATGTATCAAAATATGTCTAAGGATAAAGAGATAAGTGCATGAGAATATCTATGTATAGAGATGGGTAAAGGCTCGAAGAATGCACCCAACTTTTCATAATATTGTTCCAAGTTTTTATGTGTATATGTATCAAAAAAATTCCTCAAATTGATACAAAAATAAATGGGAAATACCATAGATATACAAATTTTACCATTACAATATGCAATGGAAAATCTTATAAATATTTTTTCAAATGAAACAATCTATCATCTTCCCCATCACCCTATGTATTAAATATTTTTTATTTTTAATGGAGTAAGAATTTATATATAACATATGCTAACTCAACTTTTTCCTACCATTGATATTAAGGAGGACCCTGTAAAGCTTCCTTTGTGGACCAAGTGAACTTGAACAAAGAATGGAAGGCCACCTTAGGCTTATAGAAGCTTATTGATATCAACTAGGCGATGCTTCATCAATGTTAATATGGTTTTTTTCTACAATATTGTTTCTTATCTTGTTTTTAGTTATTTTTATCTTTTGATCTTTTTGTTTGTTTCATACTTGATGAAACTTGTTTCTCTTTCCTTGTGGCGGTTTCATTGTAAAAGGGTTAGGCCCTTTCAAAAACCCATTCTTGTACCTTTATCAAAAACATATGTTAATTCAAAGAACTAGTTTTGAAAGCCTAATGAAAAATCTAAAATAGAAGCAAAAGATTCTTTAATTTCATTGTTGAAATATTACATTAAACATACAAGCAAGGTAAGTGATCCAAAATAAAAATTAGAATCAAATATAAAAAATGTTAGCAAAATTTCAAAAGATGTTTATAAACACCACTTTCCACATTCATATTATAGATATATAGGAAGGGGAATCCCTATTATTAGACTTCAACCAAATAATTGTTGTGAGTATATATTCATATTTGCATACTAGATCATTTCTACACTCACAAAGATTAGCAAAACACAATCAATATACAAATTTTGATATATTTATCTAATCAAAATATAAAATTTTAACGTAATAACAAATCAATTTCTATATAAATATTATAGATTAAGTAGTTATTTATTACTTTATTTATTTAATTAAACTAAATATTCACGAAAAAAATGTGCTTATTTCCTTATGCTACATGAAAATAATTTCCACTATTTATCATCAATCATAATATAATGCTACATGTTGAACGACAGATAATAGTGTTGTATTACATATTTTAGTTCTTTGAAATTGAATAAAAAAAAAATGTACATATAAGATATGCTAATTTAAAGAACTTTTGAAAGTTTAAAAAAAATATCTAATTAACGTAGGTTGAAAAAGAGAATTATGGACTATAACAAACTTACAAAAGAACAGGAGTCATCAGATCATGGGCAGCGACAAATGTATAGAATATAGTTAAAAACGAAAACAACAGTCTGATATTCATCAGCTCATGGGCAATAGCAAACAGCAGTTCTTTGTCTATTAACAATAATTCAACAGCAGTTATTAGTTTATTAACAAATAGAAACAACAGCTATTAGTCCATTAAAAATAGAAACAGCAGTGATTAGTCTATTAACAAATAATAAACAAATTACTACAGTCTACAGTCCATAGCCAAACAACTATAAACAAGAATTACAGATAAAGAGAACAATCAAGATTAAAGGACAAGCCAATAGTAGAAAGAATCTGAAAATTCCTGAATGTCAACTTCTCAAGTATTGTATTAAATATACAGGCGAAGACGTGCGCTTCAAAGCGATCCAAAACAAGCAAAAATGCATAATAAAATATGAGATTGACGTACTGAAAGCGAAAGATGGGAAACCCTAAAGTGAATTATTTCCGAAAGTCAATGAAACCGCCATTAAAGAATCAGACAAAATTGTTGTCAAAATTAATCCAAAAATTCAAAGCATTGAAGTATTGAAAGCAAAGGTTGCCGACCATTAAAGTGACTTATCTCAGCAAGTCAATAAAAAACTGCCATTGATATAATATAGTATGCTCGGCCCTTGCACGAGGCGCCTCGCATTTATGATAGCCCTTACTTTTGCATGGCGGGGCCCTAAACCTGCAACTCCATTTAAACATGTCAACTATAGATAAGATTGATGAGAGCATGAAAACTAGGCAACAGCTTACTCGTTTATTCTGAATTGGGTTTATTATGCTGTAAAATATTCAATTCCGACTGAAAAAATTTAATGTCTGAAAGATGCCTTTTTGTCTTACCAATGGAGTAGGAGAGAGGAATGTGGAATGTGGAAACCAAAATTGTATCAATAATGTGAATTGGATATTACAGTGTATGTTGTTTAAGGAAAACTGCTAGATTTGGAATGGTGGATCAGAAGAGAAGGTGGTAGAATGTTGAAATTTGTTAGATTTGGAAAGGTGGATTGGAAGAGGTCGTAGTAGAATGTGGAAAAAAATATTCTATCATTTTTTTGAATTGAATAGAATTCTTTTTAAGATGCATCAATAAGATGAATTGAATGTTGAGGTACATATTGTTGTTTTGGTCTTATTTTGCTCATAATCGATAACCGATCAAGGATTTCTTTCAATAAGTCCTCTCGGTGAGTGTTCTGTCTCTCCTCATACTTTGTTATATGTCTAAATTTCAAAAAAATAAAAAAATTATAAGGGTCCTTCAATCAATTTCTAGCCTTGAGCAAGTTTTCAAGTTTTATGTTATCTTGATACTATTTCCCTATGTTCCTCATTTCTCGAACTTTTGTTTTTCCTTCTTTGTTGGAGTTTTGAGTTCCCTCTTGTTGGCATGCATTCCATTCAAACCATAATTCCCCACACCTCCATGTTTTTTTTTCTATTTTTCTGCTTCTTATGAGCTTTCAAGAATTTCCTTGCATGCCTTTGTTTCCTCCAAGTCCCTATGCTCCTATTTGCCTAACTCCCACTTGCCTTCTTTACTTTCAAATCTAAGCCTTTTGGAATTCATTGAACTTTGGCTCCAAACAAGAAATTGGCATGATTTATAAACCTCAATGTTCATTGCCCTTTCATGAACCTATAGACTTTTCCCTCTTGGAATAATTTTCCCTTAAGTCCTCGAGTTTTTATTTCCCCTTAATAGTGATCCCAAATTTTTGGACTTTCTCATGTAAAAATTCCCTTCTTCAATGTTCTTTCCCCTAGAAGTTGTACATCATAATTCCTTCTCTCCTAACCTTTTCTTCCTATAGGCTTTCAAAGTTTTATTTCACTCCTTTACATTTTTTTAAGGAATTGTTTACCTTGCTTTTCATAATATCAAATATCCAATTTTCTCAATCTATATTATATAGTGGGCTCCTTGAATTTTTCCTACCATTACATTAAAAGGGTATCTTAGAACTTCAAACCCCACCACCCCATGGGCTTTCTAATTTTCCTTTTCCTTCAATTCCTCTAGTGTTGGGTATTCCTTTTACCTTATCCCCATTAGTATTGGGTATCCTGAAACTCTAGCCCCCATTTTCCCATTCCCGTGTCTTCCCTAGACCTTTAAATTTCTTAATCCCATCATATCCCATATATCAAGTGTTTGAAAATCTATATCCCTACCTTCATGTTGATTATTTCTCTCTGGTCCCACAAAATTTCATTTCCCTCCATGCACTTCCTTTGATAGTAATAGGTATCCCATTTTCCTAATCTCCACCCCCCATCATGCATTAATTTTTAGAATTCAAAGTTTTTAATTCCTTCGTAACTCTTGCAATATTATTTTCAAGGTACCTTGACCCCAATCCCTTTATCCCCTCTTCATCTCAAACTCCCTTTAGCATGCAATTCTCTATATCCTAACTTCCAACCTTCAAAATTTAAATTTGCTAGCATAAAAACTTGATAATGTAGCATCTTGAATTCCTAAATTTCATTGTTCCTTCATTCTATTTCCCTAGGAATGTAGACTTTTCTTTGCCCATGCCCCTTGCATCCCTACACCCCAACTCTAGATTCCTAGTCTCATTTAGCAATCTTACATTCCTCCTAGAATTCAAATCCCTAGAATCTCATCATCAAATTTATTGAATGTTTCCTTCCAGTATTCTCCCTTTGGCATGAGTTTTAGTGAACCCTCATCATTTGAGCAACAATGTCCATGTACTTTCCTATATGTCTTGACACACCAATAATAACCCAAATTTATTTTCATGGAGTTGTTTAACTATAAAATTCCAACCATAGTTCCATTTGAACTCTTTAAGGTGCAACATTATTGTAAAGTCATATGAAGATGGCAAGGATGGATATGGATAGCTCAAATACCATAAATCAAACCATAGTGTCTATCGACCTATAAAAACTGTAGGGCTACTTCTTTAATCATAGGAAGGATGAATTTTCTTCCCTAGGGGGTTCAATTATGTATCCAAGAAAGATTTAATTATGGTTGGGAGTTTTGGTGTTGTAATCTAGGGTAAAATTCTAGGTTAATTTTAGATGTAGATGTAGTGTAGATGTCAAAATGACAAGGACAAGGTCTTTTATAAAAAGGACAATTTTAAATGAAGGGCTGAGATTTAATGTCAATAAGATGTGTCAATCAATGAACAAGAATGAAATTTGTCTAGTATGAAATAGGGTTAGGACTAATTAGGGCAATGATAAGAATGAATGGCTAGGATTGAATTATAAGATAATTCAATCAAGGGCTGAAAACGAATGAGACAAGATAAGATAAGATTTGATATGGAAGATAAGATTGGCATAGAAAAAGAGGTTGTAGGAGGAATTCAAATAATTATAAAATTATTTGTTTGGAGAGAATAAAATGATTAATTAAATAATAAAACATTATTTAATTGTAGAGGACTTGTGACAAATTGAATTTTTGAATTAAATAATAATTTTAATTCAAAAGGGGGGAGAAAATGATAGATTAGTAAGAAATTAAATAAATAAAAATTATTTAATTTAATGATAGAAAAGTTTAATGAATAATTAATAATTAAAATAACTATTTAATTCCAGTTGAAAGTGGTAAATAATTAAATAAATAAGATTTATTTAATTTTAGTAGAAAGGGACATTAGTGATGCAATTAAATAAATAGAATTTATTTAATTAGTTAAGGAGGAATAAAGATAATAATGAATTAATTAAATAATTAAAATGAACATTTTTTCAATGTCTACATTTTTCCCCTCTTTGATATAATGCAATTTATCCGATTGTGTCAAAGAAATTTAATTCAAAAATATGCCCCAGTGTAAAGAGGATGAGAAAGGATGACAAGGAGGGTTGTGGTATCCCCCCTCGAGAGGACATGCAGGTTCAAATAACATGGTGTGCTCTTGAAATGGATGAGAAGACTAGAGGATGAAGACTAGAAGAAATTTTAGCATGAAGGATGTGGAACTTAGCATGGCGTTAGAAGAGACAACTTAAGATTGTATATTTTTCTTATGCAAGGCTTTGCATTAATCATCATTGGGTGGTAAAAATGAAACAAAAGGACAAAAAACAACATGGTATGACATAGACCAAGGTGTGCAAGGTCATCCATTTGCAAAAAAAATAGTCGCAGACAAGGAATGTCTTGATGCATACTAAAGGAAAAGTTGCCCCAATCTTTTTACCAAGACACTTCGTAAACAATAGTCAAAGAAAAGAGTCATGAGACATCCTCTCTCCTCTAAATCTTTCATGGGACATCCTCGAGGTAGCTAGTAACATGACTCACACATAAATGCCAAAAGACAGGACAAAATAGCCCACAAAGTCAATAGCCATTTAGAGTGTTTGTCAAAGATTGGTTATTTGATGTTTAATGGACTAGATGAGTGATGAGTTGATTTTTTGACAAGGCCTGGCTTCAGGAGAAGAAACATGTTGTATAAGATGTCAAGTCTAGTTTTGACCATGTGACCACCTATATAAGGCAAAATGAAAATATTTGATTAATGATAATGTCTAGTTTCAAGAAGGACACATCTTGTATAAGACATAAGTTGACTGATTTGACTATTTGAGATTGGTTCGATGTTTCACGGTTTTGATAATTGATTGAGTTGGCTTGAAGATTTTTTGGTTTGTTTGTCTTTTATATTCATGACTTGTTTGATGTTTTAATGACTATTTGTGTCTAAGTGGACAATGTCCAATTTATTATGATCGATGCGACAAACCCTAAAGGACCGACCTAGGTGGCCTTAGGGGCTCATCAACAGATGGTCTTTCCTATGTTACAATGCGTAGAGACCTCGTAGTTCGACATCACTTGACTTTATTTTATTGACCAAGGACTGGATCTGGATTTGAATTTTATTCAGAAAACCCTAAAATGAGTGACCTAATGCCTCGGGGATCATTGAAAAATGACCTTCCCTACATTATACATGTAGAGGTATCATAGTTTGACATGACTTGGATTGATATGATTGACTTTGACTCTATTTTTGGGGAAAAAAAATTAAAATTTATCTGGATGTTTTTGTGTTTTTCACATGATTTAATTTTTTTTGGACTTTTGAGGGTTTAATTATTATTTTTTCTATTTGATATAGTGACCTCTTGACAAAAGGTGTAAGATCTTATGACATAGGTCAAGTATTTTCCCCCAATTGGATATAAGACCAATTATTAGGGATGGAAAATGTGGGCATTATAGTGGATGGGATATCAAAGGTGAGAGGACACATGAAGTCAATCATTCTAGTTTACGAAAAGGACAATGAAACATTATTATGGATGATATGAGAAGGGAAAATGACAAGAAAATTCAAATTGTAATGATGGTAGATGACAAAGCAAAGTTAGCTACACAACACTTGTTTGCCAGGTTTTCACCATGGTACTTATCCAAAGCACCACCGAAGTGGTTTTTGTTGGGAAAATGTGTCTCAACCTTGCAATTATATATAATTTATTGATATGATGTATGTTGGTATGTGGCGATTGATCATGCAATTATTGTACACTCGTAATTATTTGCTGACATGTCAAGGTTTTTTCCCACCAAAACGTCAAGGTCTTTTATCACTGGCACATCAAGGATTTTTCCCACTAACATGTCAAGGATTTTTCATTAACATGTCAAATGAAAAATGACCATGTAAAACCCTAATTCTAGAAGGTTCCAAAAATCTTGTTATAAGTGGGTGGGATGTATGTAGACGAATGTGTATTATGAGAGTTTGATAGCGGTCGGGTTGTCTCTTGATCTTTGGTGGTGATACTCCTATGAGAAGCTTTCTCTACAAGTATATTGTAATATTTTGATTTTTGAATAATATATTGGGTGAATTTTGGAGTGTGGGGATTTTCTCCCAGAAAGGTTTTCCCCACATAAATCATTGTGTTATGGTATGCATGATATTTGTGTTTATTTATGTTTAAGTTTTTGTAACTGTTAAATATCTGTAAAGTTTTGCATTATTATCAGGTCACAAGGTTAGTGTAGGAAGTTGTTCTGCTACCTTAGCTTCCTTACATTTTTCACTATTGGATGAATTATTTCTCTTTTATATTTTCTTTTTTTTTTAATTTTAATGGTGTCACCAAGATGCCTATTTTCCAGATTTTCATCAAGGTAACAATTTTTTTTATTTTTGATTTTTTTTGTATTTTTATGGGTATGACAAGACCTCTCTATAGCTAAGTGTAGAATCGATAAGTTCCTGATCCATAGAATATTGTGACAACACATTGAATTTGTTTGGATGACCATGTTGGAAAAAAGAACCTAATTTTGATGACGAGTGCAAGTGGAAAATATGAAGGATGATAGATGTGGTAGATGAAAGAGGTTGTGGTATGATCCCTAATGTCAACACTATGTGGGCCATTAGGCTTTAGATGAAAAGGATCTTGGGAAACCAATGAGCTAGAGTACGTGAAGGGTTCATCGTCAAAGGTACATTGAAAAACATCACCAACGGGGGTGGAATGATGTGACGGATGTGTGAATATGGACAAGTCGAATGGAGTGTATGGAATGAGTGAAAGCAATAATAATGTAGACGATGGCTCAAAAAATTCTTTGTTTGAACTTTTTCTTTGATAGATGGCCCCAATGATTTTTGATAAAGAGGAATGATTGGAGATCATCTTTTGCTGAGTTTTTACTTGTATTTTTTATTTTTCCAATAGCTTTTTATTTTGGCTAGAGGAATTACCTTGATATTATTTTCTTTTCATTATGTCTTTTGATTCTTGATCTTCTTTTAAAATTAGCTTCTTCATTGGAGCTTTTCTCTTTTTCTTTTCTTGAGATATGACTTGTGGATCCATGTCTATGATGTGGATGGATGTGAGTGAGATGGGTAATATGGATGGTGTGACAAGATGGACAAGAGAAATGATGTTAGGAATAGGGTCTTTGGGACTATCCTTTTTGGTGCCATTAATGTCAACAGAGGCTTGCACATCCTTAACGACTTGGAAAGATAGCTTGGTAGAGGTGACATTAGGAGATGCATATCATAGCCCAAGGTGAGTGAGATAGAAGGATGATGGTGGAGTATTTTTGGTGAGGTCATGCTCAAAAAGTTCTTTATCATAGATATCTTGGTCAAACATGGGGTTATCATGGACATGAAAGGATGGAGTGGAAGCAGATAAGACAAAGGAAGATGTATTGTTAGGATCCCAAAAAGTTTCAATCCAAGCATGACCACCTGTCTACATAAATTTTCAAGCTATATTGGCATCATTGTTCCAGGAAGCCTGAACACCTTTAGCCTTATTATAATCATTGTCACTTGTCGGTAAATTTTCCATACGATACTCGCCACATCCCATGTCATGGACTCGGACCTTGGGGTTTGATGGTGTGGTAAACGGAGTGGATGACTTGGTCAATGAAGATGGATCAATGTATTGTGACAAAGTGGAGGACAAAGCTTCCTTATTGATAGGTACCTAGAACTGAGTCTAGTCTCGCATAAATTGTTGCAATATTGGAAGGGGTAAAGATCACCAACTATTGTTATTTTGTTGCCTTCATGGGGGAACTTAAGGTATTGATGGTATGTAGAGAGTACAACTTTCATGTCGTGGATCCATGGTTATCCTAGGAGGAGATTATATGAAAGGTAAAGGTCTGAGACTTGGAATGTGATGTCCATTATTGTTAGTCCAACTATGATTGGTAGTGTGATAACACCCTTGGAAGATAATTCTTCATCATCATATGCTTTGATAACAATGCTTTTGGTTGTGTCTACACATGCTTGAAAAAAGCCTAATATCTTAACCAGTTTGAGGGTGTAAATGTTTAACCCTACTCCACTATATACCAAGACTCATCTGACTTTATGAGCTTATAGATGAAGACTTCAAGGTGCAAGGGGCCATTTTGATTTATCTTTTGAGTCGAATAGTCTTGGTTAGAAAAGGTTATGTGATGAGAATTATCCAAGTAGCCCAGCATATCCTAGAAGTGATTGACATCAATGTCAGTGGGAATGGTAGTGTCTTGTAAGGATTTTTCGAGAATGGCTCTATGTTCAGGTGATATACGAAACAACTCAAGGATAGATATTTGCATGGATGTCCTCCCCAAATAATCAAGTAGATTGTATTGAGATTTTGATGGCTATTGTTGTTTTGGAGGAGGACCTTGGATAGTCACCTTGGTTTGATGGGTATTGATGACACATTCTAGTGTTCTTGATGGTAATGGTATTGACATAATCATCAGTAGCACGAATATGATTTGCTATGGTAGTATAGTCAAATTTGGCATTGGTGTAATTGGCAAAATTATTGGTCTTATTACACGAATTAGAGGCCTTTCCTTTTCCATGGTCATGTAGAGGGTCTGTAAAGACTTTATGATCTCTATTAGAGGATTGTTGTTATCCATTAACTTCGATAGTGTCATTTTCAATAAGATCTTGGATGATATTCTTCAATTGTCAGTATTGTGAAGTTGTGTGTCTATTAGCTCGAATATACTCACAAAAGGAATTATCATCCCACCATGATATTTTAAATTGTCCTGAGTCATATGGTTTCACTTCAAGAATCATTATGGGATTGTGTTGCAATAGTTTCTTAAAGACATATTCAATTGGCTCCCCTAGAGTGTATTTATGTCTTGTGGGAAACTTATTCTGGACTCTTTGTTCTTGTGTGTTTTGGATGGATTTTTTTGTATGATTAGGAGTTCTTGGTGGGTTGTTGGTCACATTGATTCCCCTTAGTGTAATGATAGGGCTTGTGTATTTTCTTGGAATCAACTACCCTATCATTGGTCACATTCTTGTTGTGGGCCCAATACTTGTTTTTTTCATTGGAAGTATTTTGTGTAGTTGTGTTCTTGTTGGAAATCTTGATTTATCCCTTGTAAAAAAGTTATTTTTCAAGGATAATTCCTTTCTCTACTAAATCTGCAAATGAAGCACAACATTGCATTCACAACTCATGTTTCAAGTTTGAATTGAGGTTCTCCACAAACATAAAAACCTTTTATTTTTAGGGTATTTCAATGGGACATCTACTAGCTAAACCTCTCCATCATTGGAAGAATGTCACAAAGATTTCACCCTCTTCTTGTGTGGTATGACATAGGGTGGAAATTGTTATCTAATTTTCAATGTTGAATGTAAAGTGTTCTAAAAATTTGTCAGCCAAGTCTCCCCATGTTTTTATGTCGGTGGGTAGGTGTAAAAACCACTCAAGTGCTTGTCCTGTAAGAATACTTGGGAATAGTCTCACTAGATGCATAGGTTCATATGCAATGTCTATGCAAGCTGTAGAAAAATCTCTCACACGTTCTATAGGATTTCCCTTCCCTCTATATTTGGCTAAGTTAGTAATGACATAGGCATGTGGGAAGGGAGGAATATATAGCCTTTTGTCGAATGATTAGGGACATAAGTCTTCTGTAGAGTAATTCTTCTTATTGGATATTTGCATGTTCTCTATTTGTTGTTGCAAGGCAAGAATTTGAGTTGCTAAGAAATCCACTTGGGTCAATGATGTGTCTTGTGTATTGTCTATGTTGGCATGTTGTAATCCAATGTTGTGAGATGGATTTTGATTGGGCAAGTATGTTTGTGATGGATTTTGGTTTTGCATATGGTCAGTGAAAGATGGTATTTGGTTATGGATGTTTTGGTTGAAAGTTGGAATTTGATTCGTGTAAGTGGAATTGGATTGTGGTTTCCATGAACTTGAAAAATTGTGACCATTTAAGTTTTGGTTACCATATTGTGTAAAAAGACCTTGTGTTGTTTGGGGTAGAACCTTGGATATTGTCTGGTAAATGCATACTAGGAGTAGGCCCTTGTTGTGATGTGATGGTATGTTGAGAGGTCCCTATGTTTGGTATAGCATTTGTTGTGGGAGTTTAAGGACCATTACCAACAATCTTAGGTCTCTTGTTTGCCTTGTTTAGACCCATGGAAAAATGAGTGGAGGATGATGCCCCTTTAGATGTGGCAAAAGGATTGAATGATATCCCAAAGGGTTGTGTTATGTTATGTGGCATTCCTTGTGTCATTATTTAGGTGCCAAATGGTGATGTATGGATTGTAGTTGAGTCTTGTGTGGATCCTCCTAATGGTACATGAAAGTATTGACTTGTGGGATGGAGCCACTAGAGGTAGGCGTATTATGTCCTTGGCCGTGTTTGTTTGGAGTAGGCATGGCTTGTAATGTGTTGACGCAAAAATCATGGGGTAGTGTGGCTCCTTCATGAAATAGTTTAGCTAATAAATTTTGGGGTCTAATGCCACTATTTCATCCATAAAAGAGGATATTTTTAGATCTTGTGCATTAACTTGTACTTCCTCTACAGTGACACATCCTTCTTTGTCTCTAATGATGAATTTTTCAAATGGATTGGGAAATGCCTTTTGTGGTCTAGGTATCCCATGGGAAGAATTACCAAAGAGGTTGACAAATTCATCATCTCAAGGAATTTCCATCTCTTTTCGTTTCTTTTGCAACCTTGTTTCGACCATAAAAGGACTTGCAAAGTGGGAGATGATATGTGATGTTATGCTAAAGGTATGACTATGCAACTATATTTTTGTAATTTTTAAAGTATAGGGGATGTATAATGATGGTACCAAGATGAATATTCAAAGTGACAAGGTGTCAAGATGTGAATAGGATAGTGTCACAAAAAAGTCAAAATCTTTGGTATGTGTATGACTAAGGTATGAAAGATGGCTACTTTTATTTTTCAAGGCATAAATGTGGACTAGGGATGACACTTAGATAAATAACCAAGGTGACAATAGTCAAGTTGTCAAATGTCACAATGAAGTTAATATCCAAGAGTATAATGAGGACTAATGTATGCCAAGTGTAATGCAAGTGTAAGAGGATGATGAAGGATGGGAATGGTAATGTGACCCAAAATGATGACTAAGATAACTAAGCACCTTATGGTAGGTCTAAGGTAAGGTTACTAATCAAACTTAAGATAACCAAGGATAAAATCTAATTTTATCAAGACCTTACTTGGATGGTAATGACTAAAATGACAAGTTGACAAAGGTGGTCCCAAACTAGCCTTGTGAGTTGAGGAGTCAACTTAAATGATAAAGTATTAAGATGGTGAAAAAGTAAGTTCAAGGTAAATATGATTTGGTAACCTACGGACTGCTCTAAATTTTGATAAATTTCCAAATCCAAAGACTACAACAAGGTGTATGCAAGCTAAAAGATGACTTAATGTTTGAACTATGGAAAATGCAAAGAATGCAATGATGTGGTAATGGATGGACTAAGAATGGAAGATCTTGTGATTGCAAGTCTGTGATTAGAGGACAAGGTTATGTTCAGAAGTTGATCAGAAGGTGGACTATCTCAATTTTCCCTGAAATTTTCAATAACAGGAAATTACATTGTTCTAAGTGATAATTGCGGTGTTTCGGGAATCACTTATGTTTTCTAAAAATTAGATGTAGGTTTTTGAATAATAGTTGTGGTGAATGACAATTAGTTTTGGTGAACAATTTTTTTTTGACCTATATTAAATTTTTTGACTCAATTTTGAATCTAATTTTGGAAAAATTTGAATAGATACACTATAGATAGTATAAAAACACTTGGGATGGTTTAAAAATGTCAAAAGTGTGTTCATAATATGTATTTTCTCTAAGGCTATTTACCCAAATTACCATGGGTATAACACATATTGAAAAAGATATCACACACTTGTCTATCCCTAAGGTTAATGACCAATGGCGACACTCTTAGACACACTCTAGGAATCTCTTTCAGTGCAATGGAGGGACACCCATATGGGATGCCTTGTTAGGGCATGTATCATCTCTTTCCTACAATAGTGAATGGGTAGGGGACTCCTACTCTAGATAGATGTCACAATCACCCTTTCTATGGAAAGTCACAAGCCCAAAAGGTAGGTGTCTTATGCAAGCCAAGGACTTTTGTATCACTGAAGGGAGCCAAATTTTGGGTGTAAAAGTATTAAGGGTGTGGTGCTACACCCTGGCACTAAGAACATCACCAAAACTCAATCACAAGGGTGGCTTCTAACTAGTTGGTTCTTAATCAATATTTTGGGATAATCTGGTGTTTATACATGCGGTGGTTCACTCATTTAAGAGGCCACCTAACCCTTAGATAGGGTTTTGATGCATCTCATGGATACTGAGGGAGAATTATGTCGGTATGGAACATCTGCACCAGGTGATTGATGACTTTCATCACAACCACGATTATTTGTATCTAGCAAACCAAAATGAAAGTACCACTTGGGTCGTTCCCTCTCACAAATTTAGAAGTAGGCCCTCTAAGGGTATGCAAAAGGGAGACAAACTTTGTATATTTTTTTTTATCTACAAGATCACATGAAGCGCAAGGAGAGAGCATACACAACACATTTTTCTCACACTCGCATGGTGTTAATTAACCTTAATAATTGAAATGTGTGGGTGATAATACAAGTGTCAAGAGATTTTTTTGATTCTCAAGATCACCAAAATGGTGCGAGAGAAGAGCATACACACCTCTACAAAAAAATGCAAGACCACAAGACAAAAAATACAATGATTTATTTTAACCGTCAAAGCAATATGTGAAAGAAAACACTTGATGCAAAGTTGTGGTAAATTTTATCCCAAATGAGTGAATATGCAAGGTTAAT